>CM019831.1:125186907-125786907 GCA_009763385.1 Coix lacryma-jobi var. lacryma-jobi
CTGGGAGATGTTCGTCCATCTCTTCCGGGGCGAGCTCTTCATCAAGTCCCTGAAGCCCAGCGGGAGGCGGCCCGTGCGCATGGGCTCCCTTGCCATTACGCGAGGGCGGGGACCTCGTCGGCCAATGTCCCCCGCGAGTACCTGCGATACAAGCTTTCCACCAACCAGGCCGGGTGGGACGACCATTTGTTCTATCTGCGGAACGAAGGTGGTCTCCTTCCGCAGTACACGGCAGGGTCCTCACTCAACGCCCGGAGAAGTGGACCTGGGGCGTTGCGGCGGACAGGCAACGCCACCTGGCCCCGCTGATGGAGATGATGAAGACGCTGGTGGACGAGAAGAAGCTGACCGTGCAAGCGGTCATTGGGCGTTCCACCAGCGAAGGGTTCTCCCGCTGGCGGACCGCCCCCTTCTTATGCACGAGATGGGCCCGCAGGCTCAGCTCGAGGCGCTCAATCGCTCGAGGATGGCCGAAGAGAGGCTGTCCCGGAACGAGGGCGTTTCCCGGGTGTCGATCACGATCCAGGGGCCGTTCGTCCCTGAATACTCCAACCTGGTTGCGATGGCACCCGACGAGGGGTGTCTCGACCTGGTAAGCCTCCCTCGAGTCGAGCTATCTCGAGCCTCCTCCCCCTTTTCCTCCTTCGATCCGTTCGCATCCGTCTTGTGGTTTGTCTCATCACGCTTCTCCTTTCTTCAGGGGGCATTTACTTGTCGCGCGTCGAGGCCCCCGGTGAGGGAGGACGCCGCGGGTTCTCAGGTGAGGCGCCTCTCTGCTCAGAAGGCAAGGAGAGCAAGGATGCCAAAAAAGAAGAAAGAGAAAAATAAAAACTTGCGTCGCTTAGCTCGGGAGCAGAGACTGGCGAAGGCTCGTCGTAACCGTCAGCCTGGGGACGGGTCCCCCGAGCTGAGCTCCTCGAGCTCGGAGGAGGAGAGTGGTGATGAGGAGGAGGGCGACGACGAGGGGATGGATGTGCGCTTGATGCGCGCGGGGCTCGTTGATGACAGGGCTGACCGCTCCTCTGTGCAGGAGGGTACACTGGAGGTCCCCCGACAAAAGGGTCGCGCGGGACGCAGCCGCGGAAGGCGGCGCCGATCCCTGCCTCGTCGGGGGCCCGAGGTCCGTCGAGCTCCGCGCCGGATGTGCCCCTGGTCGTAAAGAAGCCCCGGACCCGGAGCGCCTCCGCCACAGCGCCAACAGAGGCCGCCCCCGCGTCAGCCCAGACGGGGGTCTCGAGAGGGGTCGGGCCTCGAGAGGCGGTCGACACGTCGAGAAGGGTTTCGGGCCCGACCCCCGCGAGCCGTCAAGGGCGTCATCGAGCCCGCGGAGGAGCGGGCGCCAGGAAGAGGCGTCGAGCCCGCGCCATCACGAGCGTCGGGGAGGGAGCCCCCGAGCGTCTCGTGACCAGGGGCGCGAGCGTCCCCGGAGTCCATCGCCGTACCGTCGCCGGGACACGGAAGCGGACGCGGGAGGGCGCGACCACCAGCGCGGGCGCCGGAGCAGCAGGTCCGGAGGCCGCGCCGGGGGGAGGAGCGCCACGACGTCAGCACGAGGTGGTACGGTTCGCCCTCCCGCGATGTGGGGCGGAAGGAGGGCTCTCCCTCGAGGTCGAGCCATGGGAGGCGTCGGGAGCCCTCCCCCCATCCCACCCTGTGGAGACGGCCCAGGCACAGGGCTCGAGCCGTGGGGTGGGCTCGAAGCCCCCGAGTGGGTCGGTGTGATTCCGGGAAGAAGCCCAGCCGCCGCTTCGGGTGAGTAGTTTCCTTGGGACTCGTCGGTAGTGAGGCTTCACCTCTTTGCTTTTGATGACGCGTGCCATCTCCGTCTTCTCAGGGGGAAGCGCTCCTACCAGGAGGTGGACCTCGCTTCGTCCAAGCGGGCCCAAGACCTCGAGCCCCGTCGAGGCACAGGCACCTCGAGGTATGGCACCTTCCTCCGCTAGAGAAGCCGCTTGGCTGGAGAAGGCCCGAGCTGCCATAGCTCGAGGGGGCCAGATGATCGTCGCGAATTTTGGTGAGGCCGTCGCCATCGACCACAGGGGTCGAGGTACTCTTCCTGGTTCTGATATCTCCGTCGTCTCGTTATTGCAGGGGCCCAGCTCATGGCATCGAGCCTGCCACCACCATATCCGCCGAAGCGCTGCCTCCTCCCCTCCTCCTCCCCCCGCGATGGTGCCAACTGGGAGCGCCATCCTTCCCCTCACCACGACGGTTGTTCCGGGGGAAGCGCCTGGGGCGAGCACGGCCCCGCCGGCGTCTGGGGCTGAGGAGACTGCGCCCCTTGTGGCTCCGACCAGCACGGGCCGGGCTGCGGGGAGGGAAAGGGGGGGAGAGGCATCGGCGGAGAAGGAGCCGACGGTGGAGGACCTCCTGAACGAGCTGGAGCAGCGGGCCGCTCCTCGCCGGGCTCGATGACGGTGGAGGCGCCCGAGGTGCCGGCTAGCGCCGACAAGGCGCCGGAGGCCCGCCACGGAGGAAGAGGGCCCCGGGGTCGAGCCTTTCCTCGATCGATCCGCAACAGGAAGTGCCGGCGGAGGGACGGAGGGAGTCGGGGCCCGTGCCGTCGGGCGGCGGGTTGCTGTCGGGGCAGCTCGAGGCGGAGGAGGATCTGCCCGACATCGAGAGCTCGACCGACCGATATGGCCGTTTCCCGTCCCACTGAGCCCGCCCCTTGCCGTGGTTCCCATCGAGCAGCCGGCCCAGCGGGGGGCCCGCGCGAGGTGCGGTCCATCTTCCGGGAGGTGGCCGTGCTTATGGCGGAGGCGGAGCGGTCCTGCTCCGAGGAGGCGGGCCGGTCCGCACAGGTGTCAGCCGCCCTCAGCGGGCTGAGGCGGAGCTTCGAGATCTCCGCGCGGAGCTGAGCCGGAACGCCCAGATGGCGAGCCGGCTAAACGAGGCGGAGGCGGAGGTCCGGGTGGCTCGAGGCGAGGTCGCTCGATCCAAGGAGGAGGCCGCCGCCGTTCTCGAAGCGTCGAGGAAGGAGGCCGCGGACGCCCGAAACGAGGCCACCTCTGCCCGGCCGAAGCCGAGGCGGCGAAGCAGGAGGCTGCTGACGCCCGTGGCGAGGCCGCCGCTGCCCGAACCGCAGCGGAGGCGGCGAGAAAAGAGGCCGAAGACGCCGAGAGTGGTGCCGCCACCGCCGAGCTGCGAGGGGGCGGCGCGGCAGGAGGTAATCCGCAAGGATCTGGCCCTGGTGGAGGCGGGCCAGCTGATCGAGGACCTTAGGTCCGAGAAGCTCCTCACGCTAGCCGAGAAGCGCAGGCTGGAGCAGCGTGCTGAGGGCCTGACCAGCGACCTCGCCGCATTGGGGCAACACTGCGACGGTGAGGCTTACACCTTGTTCTTGTTTGGGTCTCGAAGTTTTTGTTACGCCGCAGTCTCACTCTTCCTTGTTGTTGCGCAGGGGTCGAGAAGAACGGTGAGGAGCTCCGCGGGACGAACCAGGCTCTCTTGGACCAACTCCAAGATGAGACGATGGTGGCGGAGCGGGGCTCGCTCCTCTCTCGACCGGCTCGGCCCATGTGGGGTGCTCCTCCTGTGACCGCGGCCAGAAGGTGCAGTGGCTCGGGCGATGCCTTGGTCGACGCCTTGTGCTTCTTCGACGCAGCCGCGCGGGACCGTGTCCGCAAGCTCTCCATCACGGCGTCAAGCAGACACCCGCGGTTGTTCGCTCCGGTTTCCGCTTCCCGGTCCACGTTGTCGCGAATGGCTTCATCGAGATCGAGGGGAAGGATGAGGAGTGGAACAACCGCCGTGTCGACAAAATTTTGGAGAAGATGGAGAGGCGGGGACGTCGCTCGCGAAGATCTTCGAGGAGGACGTGCTGCCTCCTGACGCCAGCACGGTGTCGGGAGCCCTCCTCCTTCGAGCTCGGGCGTCGAGGTTGAGCCCGCCGCGGAAGACCTCGGGGAGGAGTACCGCACCGACGAAGACTAGGGCCTGCGCGCCAAATTTGGGCACCGGGGCCCTTGTAAGAATTTTATGACGTGAATGAGGGTACGTCGAGACCCGAATGTATATATGACTTGTTTGTTTAAAAGGGGTTGTTTTCCTTTCAAATGCGTTTGACCACTTCTCTTTGTCGCAAGCTCGAGTTTCTGCTAACTAGTCTGTGTTCCTTCGATACGTCGCGAGCCCCCGAGGAGGAGGCGTAGGTAGGGCACCGTAGCCCGGGGCGTAGGAGGCCGTCTACGTCGACGCCCTCCGACCTGGAGGCTCGAGGTACTTTAGGATTTAGACGTCGCTAGTTCACTCGAGGCATGAGTCGAGACGAGGGTCAAAATTTTAGAAAAAGAAAACGCGTATTTTTTCCGGAGTGGGGGGGGGGAGGCCCCCCCGTCAGCCCCCGAGGGAGGCTTGACCCTGAGCAAAGCAGGGTCAAGGCTACCTTAAGATGCGAAGCAACACGAACAACAATGCACGAGTTTGTTCATTCATTTTGACATGTTTGTACAAAGTGATAAAATGAACAAGGCCTCGAGGCCTTTAAGGGTAGAAGCGACGTAGCTGAGATATGTTCCACGCGTTGCCAGGATCCTGCCTTGGTCGTCGTAGAGCTTGTATGTTCCTGGCTTGAGCACTTCGGCCACGGTGTATGGCCTTCCCACGGAGGGGTGAGCTTATGGCGCCCTCGATTATCTTGCAGTCGTCGAAGCACGAGGTCCCCCACCGCCAGGTCCCTTTTGCGCACGTGCTTGTCGTGGTGGTAGCATCGAAGTGTTTGCTGGTAGCGTGCAGAGTTGATGAGCGCCACGTCTCGGGCCTCCTCGAGCTGGTCCTTGGCGTTGGTGAGCCTTTCGTCGCTGGTTTGCTCGTTGTAGGCTCGAAGTCGAGGTGAGCCGTACTCGAGGTCCGTAGGTAGACGGCCTCTGCGCCGTAGGTTAGGAAAAACAGAGTGAACCCGGTGGCTCGACTCGGCGTAGTCCTGAGGCCCCACAGCACCGAGGGGAGTTGTAGCCCACCCCTTTTCGAAATTCTTGAGGGTCTTGAACAGCCTCGCTTCAGCCCATGGAGTATCATGCCGTTGGCTGCGCTCGACCTGCCCATTGCATTGGGGGTATGCGACCGAGGCCCAGGTTACGCGAATGTTGTTGTATCGCAGAAGTTGGTGAACTTTTTGCCCGTGAATTGGGTGCCATTGTCGGTGATGATGACATTAGGCACCCCGAACCGGTACATGATGTTGGCGATGAACTCGACAGCCCTCTCGGAGGTGGGGTCTCCTATCGGCTTAGCCTCGATCCACTTGGTGAACTTGTCGACGGCCACGAGCATGTGTGTGTACCCTCCACTTTTGTCCTCTTGAGGGGACCCACAAGGGTCGAGCCCCCAAACGGCAAATGGCCAAGTGATCGGGATCATCTGCAGGGCGTGTGCGGGCTGGTGCGTTTGCTTGGCGTAGAATTGAAAACCCATGGCACGCTTGGACCAAACGCTTGGCGTCCCCAATGGAGTCGGCCAATAGAAGCCTTGACGGAAGGCGTTGCCAACCAGGGCCTCGGCGCTGCGTGGTGGCCGCAAGCCCCCGAGTGCATATCGTCGAGGAGCTTGCGCCCTTCCTCGAGTGGGATGCAGCGTTGAAGGATCCCAGTCGGACTTCGTCGGTATAGCTCCCGTTCGTCGCCGTAGATGACGTAGGTCTTGCCCTCCGAGCGATGCGTCGGGCCTCCGTCTTGTCTTCTGGTAGCTCGCCTCGCGTCAGGTAGTCGAGGTAGGGCGCCCGCCAGTCGAGGGGCCGTGATGAAGAAGAGGCGTGTTGCGGTCGACCTGCATCGCCTCTGCGGACGTCGAGGGGTCCTTCTCGAGGGGTGGCGTTGAGAGTCGAGCCCCCGTGTCTTGCTCGAGGGGTGGGGCGAGGGGCCAGCCCCCGGGTCGATTCGACGGATGGCTCGAAGGTCCCTCGAGAAGACGTCTGGCGGTACGTGCGCGCGTGGACGCAACTTTGCCAGCTCGTCTGCGGCCTCGTTGTACTTTCGAGCTATGTGGTTGAGCTCAGAGGCCGTAAAACTTGTCTCCCAGCTTGCGCACCTCCCCGCAGTATGCCTCCATCTTGGGATCGATGCAGCTTGAAGCCTTCATAACCTGGTTGACGACGAGCTGCGAGTCTCCTCGGGCGTCGAGGCGTCGGACCCCGAGCTCGAGGGCGATGCGCAGCCCATTGACGAGGGCCTCGTACTCGGCGACGTTGTTGGAGGCGGGGAAGTGCAAGCGTAGCAGGTAGCGCATGTGTACTCCGAGGGGTGAGATGAAGAGCAGGCCTGCTCCTGCCCCCGTCTTCGTGAGGGATCCATCGAAGTACATGGTCCAGAGCTCGGCTTGAATCTGTGCCGGCGGGAGCTGAGTGTCGGTCCATTCAGCAACGAAGTCCGCCAACGCTTGCGACTTGATGGCCTTTCGCGGGGCATAGGTGATGGTCTCCCCCATTAGTTCGGCGGACCACTTGGCGATGCGCCCCGTGGCCTCCCGATTGTTGACGATCTCTCCGAGGGGGAAGGACGACACCACCGTCACGGGATGAGCGAGGAAGTAGTGCTGGAGCTTGCGCCTTGTGACGATGATGCCGTAGAGCAGCTTTTGGATGTGCGGATACCGGACCTTGGCCTCGGAGAGTACCTCACTGGTGAAGTATACCGGTCGCTGGACCGGCAATGTATGACCCTCCTCGTGCCTCTCGACGGCTATGACCGCGCTAACCACCTGAGTGGTTGCGGCCACATAGAGGAGGAGGGGCTCGGGGGAATCGTCACCTTCGGCTGGTCGCGGGGGCACGAGAATTGGTGCAGAAGTCAGCAACCCCTTCAACTTGGTTAAGGCCTCCTCCGCTTCGGCGGTCCACGCAAAGTGTTCCGTCTTTTTTAGCAGGCGGTAGAGGGGTAGTGCTTTTTCCCCCAGCCTCGAGATGAATCTGCTGAGAGCGGCTAGGCAGCCTGTTACTTTCTGCACACCCTTGAGGTCACGAATCGGGCCCATCCTCGTGACTGCTGAGATTTTTTCAGGGTTTGCCTCGATCCCCCGTTGTGAGACGATGTAGCCAAGTAGCATGCCTCGAGGCACACCAAAGACACACTTCTCGGGGTTGAGCTTCACATTCTTGGCCCGGAGGCACTCGAACGTGGTCTCGAGGTCGCTGATGAGGTTCCCGACTTTTTTAGTTTTAACCACGATGTCATCGACGTAGGCCTCGACGGTCTTGCCTATGTGCTCGCCAAAGATGTGCTGCATACATCGCTGGTACGTTGCCCCGGCGTTTCGCAGGCCGAAGGGCATCGTAACATAGCAATACATACCGAATGGCGTGATAAAAGAGGTTGCGAGCTCATCGGATTTTCTCATCCTAATTTGGTGGTAGCCGGAATACGCATCAAGGAACGAAAGCACTTCGCACCCAGCAGTGGAATCGACGATCTGGTCAATTCTAGGTAAAGGAAATGGAACTTTTGGACATGCTTTATTCAGACTGGTGTAATCTACACACATCCGCATTTTTCCATTCTTTTTCCTAACTAGTACAGGGTTAGCTAGCCACTCTGGGTGAAATACCTCCTTGATGAATCCGGCCGCCAAAAGCTTGTGCACCTCCTCGCCGATGATCCTGCGCTTTTCCTCGTCGAAGCGGCGCAGGCGTTGCTTCACCGGTCTGGACCCGGCCTGGATCTCCAAGGCGTGCTCGGCGACTTCCCTCGGTATGCCCGGCATGTCCGAGGGGTTCCATGCAAACATGTCGATGTTCGCACGGAGAAAGTCGACGAGCACTGCTTCCTATTTGGGCTCGAGGCTGGTACTGATGGTCAGCGCCTTGCCATTGGCCGAGGTCGGGTCGACGGGTATTTGCTTGGTGTGCTCAGCCGGCTCGAAGGTGCCGGCGTGACGCTTTGCTTCTGGGGCCCCCTCGGTGGCCAGAGCTGCCAAGGCCTCGAGCGAGTCGAGGTGGACGTTGGCCTCCCCCCGCTCGACGCACTCCACGTCGCAGTGGTATGCGTGCTCGTAGGAGGTGTCAACGGTGATGACCCCTTTTGGCCCCGGCATCTTGAGCTTCAAGTACGTGTAGTTAGGAATCGCCATGAACTTGGCGTAGCCTGGCCGGCCGATGATGGCGTGGTAGGTCCCTTGGAAGCCGACCACCTCGAAGGTGAGCGTTTCCTGACGGAAGTTTGCCGGCGTGCCGAAGCAAACCGGCAGGTCGATGCGCCCGAGGGGGTGGGCCTTCTTTCCTGGTACTACTCCGTGGAATCCCCCGACGCTGGGTCGGAGCTGTCCCTCTGAAATCCCCAGGAGGTCGAGGGTCTCGAGGTATATGATGTTGAGGCTCGAGCCCCCATCCATCAATACCTTGGAGAACCGAACGTCGATTATGATGGGGTCGACGACGAGGGGGTAAGCCCCCGGGTTTATGACACGGTCCGGATGGTCGTCACGGTCGAACGTGATTGGCGCATCGGACCAGTCAAGATACCGGGGGGCGTCGTGGCTAAGCGAAAAGATTTCCCGGCGCTCCTTCTTTCTTTCTCGAGCTGAGAGCCCGACGGTCGGCCCCCCGTAGATCATGTAGCAGTCGCGCACCGGGGGGAAGTCGCCATCTGCGTTCCTGCCGCCGCGTCGATCGGTATCCTTTCCCTTAGGCGCGTCATCCCTCTTATCGGCGAGCTTGGAGTAGTAGCCCTTCAACAGTCGGCAGTCTTTCAACTTGTGGTTTACGGGGCCCCTGTGGTAGGTACAGGGATCCTCGAGCATCTGGTCGAAAACAGCCCCATCGGGGGGGCCTCGGGGCTTCTTAGGCTCGAGGGCGCCCGCGAGCACCTCTTTGTCGTCGTCGTCATCGGCGCCACGCTTCGCCTTCTGGCCCTTGCGTTTGTTTTTCTTCCTTTTGTTGCCGTCATTGTTGTCGTTCTTGGCGTCGTTGCCCTTGTTGGAGCCCTCCGGCGCGATCACCGCCTTGCCTTTGTCCGTGGAACGGCCAAAGAAGCCCCCACTGCTTCGTCGCCCGAAGCAAAGCTGGTGACGCGATCCATCAGGTCCTCGACCGTCCCGGGACGGTAGCGTCCTAGCTCATGAACAAGCTCTTGGCATGTCGTGCCCGCGAGGAACGCTGAGATGACGTCCTCGTCAGGCACGTGGGGGAGCTCGAGACGTTGCTTCGAGAACCGTCGAGCAAAGTCGCGGAGGGGCTCGTCCGCCGCCTGCCTGCAACGCCGTAGGTCCCAGGGGTTGCCTGGACGCACGCAGGTCCCCTTGAAATTCCCGTCGAAGACCCTGACTAGGTCGGCCCAGTCATGGATCCGATCCGGCGGGAGCCCCTCGAGCCACCGGCGGGCGGTGTCCGAGAGGTAAAGTGGGAGTTGACGTATGATCACGCGGTCGTCGTTCTTCGCTCCGCCCAGTTGGCAGCCAAGGCGGAAGTCCGAGAGCCAGAGCTTGGGCTCGACCTCCCCGTCATACTTCACGATGTTGGTCGGCGGTCGGAAGCGGTCGGGGAGGGTCGAGCTGCGGATGGCCCGGCTGAAGACTCGGGGGCCCGGGGGCTCGAGGACCTGCCGGTCCTCGTCGCTGTCGTAGCGCCCCCCTCGATGGGCGCTATAGCCACGCTCTTGGGCCCCCTTGTCCTTGCGCCGTCGGTTGATGTCGTTGCGGGCGTCGTTGGGGTCTCGAGGTGGCCGGTTGTCGACGATCCGTTCGCGGACTGGCCTAGCTCGAGAGGCGTCCGGCTGGTGGACGGATGCCTCGCGAGCGTCGTGGGGCGTGTCCGCCGGTCTCCCCGAGGCTGCTCCGCGTCGGCGTGACGCCGAGCTCTCGGCCTGCTTGTACCGCGGCTGTCTCGAGGAGGTTTTTCATTTCTCCGAGCATGCGCCTGGCATCGGGGTTGGAGACGGCGGGCAGGTCACGGAGCATCATAGCCGCCGCCACCACGTTCTGCCCAGCTCGCGGGAAACATACCTCGGGGCGTGCTGGTGCCCCGTCCTCGAGGATCCGCCGGTGGACCTCTCGAGCCCGGCCTCGAGCTCCGGCTCCTCGGGGCTGGGGTGGTTCCTGCATCAGGGTTTGCCGGAGCTGCAGCAGGTGTCGCCGTTCTTCCTCGGCTTTGGTGATTGCCTCTTGCACTTGTGCGAGTTGCGCCGCCCGGCCATCGTCGTGCTTAGGCGGTACAGCCGGTGCTGGAGGTTCGTCCCTTCCCTGAACGCGTGATCCGCCTGCCGCGGCCACGTCGCTAGGTCCCTCTAGGTCGAGTGCCGGCCTGTCGTCGTCGCCTTCGTCCTCGGTATCGCATACGACTCCCTCGAGTTGGAAGCACTCCCTGGTGGGATCCCAGAGGTCGGGGTCGTGGTAGTCGTATTCGTCGGAGTCGGAGCTGTTGACGGCACGCCGCCTTGGCCGATGCTGGGACCGCAGCTCGCGGTACCATTCTCCGACGGTGGCTCGCCGAGGTGGCTCGAAGGCTCGCAAGAAGTCGCGGTCGACGCACGCGGGGTGGACGATCTCCAGGCTGGCCATGGCCCTGCAGCAGCGCGCCCGAACGCTGCTCCCGGTCCGCCACCGTCTGGTCCTGATGGCGCTCGTCGAGGCGGTGGGCGTATACAGCCGCAGAGTTGTCGAGGCCGACCGGGAACCGCTGGCGTCGAGCGCGGCGCGACCCGTGCGGGAGGAGGCTGAGTGGCGTCGACGGCGCACGGCTCGGAGGCCTCTGGCCTGGTTCCCGGTCCGTACGCATGATGAATGCGAAGTCGCTAGGCGGGCGCGGGTGCGCCCTGGAGGTCTCCGGCCGCGCGCCGGGCTGGTTTCCCCTTGGGGACCCTGCACCGGCTACGGGGGCGTAGGTGTTTGCCGCGGGCACCGCCTGCGCCCGGCGACGACGGTGACGACGGCGCCGCTCGCGATGTGGCGACGTGTGGTGGTGCGGGCGACGCGTCACGCCCCCCGCGCGGGGTGGCGTGACACGCACTCCGCTCAGGCCCTCCGTGGAGAGCAGAGTCAGCTCGTTGCCGTTGCCTGTGGCCAGGAACTCGAGGCTCCCGAACCAGACGACGGCACCAGCCGAGAACGGAAGAGGGGATGAAGCCATCCAGGAATCAACGAGAAATCGGCTCGGACACGCGAAGTCCCCTACCTGGCGCGCCAACTGTCGGTGTTTCGTACCCGGGGGTATCACACCAACGAGTGATATGATCGCGTGCTTCTCTTCCTGGATGGTGATGCAAGAGGACACAAGGATTTATCCTGGTTCGGGCAAAGAAGGCCCTACGTCCAGCGGGGGGGATGTTCTTGTATTACTTGCACCTAAGTGCTTGTACAGGGGAGAATACAAGCTCAGTGAGCGTGGACCGGAGTCCGGACTCGTGCCTGTGTGTGGACTCGTGTGTTGTGTTCGTCTCCTCTGAATGAGGGCCCTAGTGTCCCCTTTTATAGAGCAAGGGGAGGCCAGGGTTACATAAAGGTATTACAGGTGTCGGGGCGTATGGTGCCCCATACGGAGAAGGGTAGGAACCCTGTCTTGTCGGGGCCACTGGAGCCGATGTGATCGTCGCTGTTGAGGCGTCCTTGGGTCGTGGCTTCCATCCTGGGCGCGGACGTGGTGGCGCGACAAGGCGGGAGCCGTACAGCACCCATCCCGGAATGTACAGTACGCGGCGGGGTCCCTCCGGGATCTTGGGGTACCTGTCCTCCAATAGCATGAAAGTAGTTAGGGCTCGAAGGACGCGGAGCCGGCTTCGAGGTGGTGCCACGGGGGCTCGAGGGGCGCGGAGCCGGCCTCGAGGTGTTACAGTGCAGGGCTCGAGGGGCGCGTAGCCGGCCTCGAGGGGTTACAGTGCAGGGCTCGAGGAGCGCGTAGGCCGGCTCGAGGGGTCACAGTGCAGGGCCTCGAGGGGCGTGTAGCCGCCTCGAGGGGTTACAGTGCCTGGCTTGGCCGAACAGTGCTGTACTGGTGCCCTTTTGCCCATGCTTGTGGTGAAAACGAGACTTGACCTTTACACCGAGTTACTGTGGTACATGCTGTGCACTAGTGGACATGACCGGAGTAGGTGAAGGCATTAAATGCGTGGTATGGGCTGGTACGGCTGTCTGTACAGCTCGAGGTCCGTGCGTTAAGGCTCGAGGTGTGGGGGCGCGCTCGCCCGAGGCCTGGAGGGCTCGGGCGAGATGGAGAGCGATCGTGCTCGCCCGAGGCCTTGCTCAGAGGGCTCGGGCGAGGCGGAGAAGAGCGTTCGCCCGAGGCCTGGCTGGGAGGGCTCGCGCCCGAGCCTGGCTGGAGGGCTCGGGCGAGACAGAGATAGAGCGTTCGCCCGAGCCTAGCTGGGAGGGCTCGGGCGAGACGGAGATAGAGCATTCGCCCGAGGCCTGGCTGGGAGGGCTCGGGCGAGGCGGAGATAGAGCGTTCGCCCGAGGCCTGGCTGGGAGGGCTCGGGCGAGGCGGAGATAGAGCGTTCGCCCGAGGCCTGGCTGGGAGGGCTCGGGCGAGACGGGATAGAGCGTTCGGGTGTTTGCGTTGATTGGGGGTACCCTTTTTCGTACCACCGACAGGTTATATTATTGGAAACTGGGAGATGAAATCTCCACCAAGACTAGCCTAAAGGAACTGTGGAGTGTCCGTGCGCCGCCCAAGGTCGAGTTCTTCTTCTGGCTGGTCCTACACGGGAGACTATGGACAGCGGAAAGGCGGGCGCGTCGCGGCTTACAACAGTCTGCTGCGTGCATCATGTGCTGTGTTAGATATGTGTCGAATATGTGTATAATCCAGTTACAGTTGGACTTGAGTTATATTGGGACTAGGATAGAGTTGGAGTCGAACTCTGTATCCTAGGGGGTCATAAATATGAGGCAACCTCTGTTGTAACCATGACAGACGACTTGACGGCTGGTTTGGGTGGCGGCGAGGCCGCGGGATCGCCCGGATGCCGGTGTAGCTGTTGTTTTATGGGGAGGACCGCCCGTAGTCATGCCTCGAGGATTAGGCACATCGCTGAACCTCGTTAAAAAAACATCGTGCCTTGGTGTCATTCTCGTTTGCGTATTTTCTTCTATGGTGGTTATGCTTCCGCGTCCATCAATTAGCAGATCCATTCGGGTCTGTAACTAACCGTGCACTCTAACAAGTGGTATCAGAGCCAGATTCATAGAAGAAGATCATGGAGGTACGATGGATATGTTTCACACCGCGCAAAGCTTGCACGGGTATGTCCGGAGAAGGACATGGCGCAAGGTGGAGCATGGCGGCGATCGACGACTCGATCGGTGGAGTTGGAAACTTCGAGTGGGTGGCTCGAACCGTCCAATGGGCTGCAATCAACAGGGATCCGTCCAGACGTGGAGATCGGGTTGATGGCGGTTGATGGCTGTTGTTCGATAGGGGTCGGTCAGACGTGACGGCCAGGTTCGACGATACAGCTAGAAGACGTCGTAGATAAAGACGACGGCTTTGACTCGTGATCAAATTGATGGGACTTCAATCTTGATCAGAGTGATCGTTGTTGAAACACCAATGATGGTGGCGAAAGCTAACCTGGGTGGAGCAAAACAACGGTGTTGGCGTGAACTTGGTATGTTACTGGAGGTAGTGGCGGATACACAACACGATCAAAGGGGGGACTGATCTCTTCTTCTACCTCTATTTCTTCATTTTTTCTTCTTTTCTCCACTAATTTTTTTCTCTAATTATATCTAATTTTACATTGATGTAATAGCTTTAGGGGGGCTGAAGCCCACCCAGCCCCCTTGTAGATCCGCCCCTGACTGGAGGTGTCTTGTTTCAGGGATGCATGGACTGAGATATTGCGACTTGCGTGGCAAATAGCCGTGTCACCGGCAATCCACGGAAATTGAGTCCGATTAGTGGATGCGTGCGAGTCTACGTAGTCACAGTAGGTGTTCATGTGTACTACGAGGAAAGGACTCTGGAGTTTGCATACAGTTCGTATTGGACTCTCATTTGTGGGTGCGTGGCTGCGTGGAGCAAGCATTTTTTGTGGTAGGCCCATGATGTGTCCGAGCAGGATTGGCAGGCGTATAACAGAAAAAAAAAATCTGCATATACATGTAAAGAGAGCGGACAAGAAGAAAAAGAGGACGGCAGGAAGGGAGTCCTATTCGGACTTGTTGCCGTGTTTTTCTATCTCCATTAAACCAAGCAAGTTCACGGAGATTGCAAGATGGAATAGCAATCGAATTTGTTCATACCTGTTACGACGGTTGGAGATGAACAGAGCGACGCTCAAGCGGGTTGATTTTGTCATGTGCAAGTGGCAGGACGGTCGACAAGGCTTGTGAACGGCACGACTATGGCGGAGAGGCTAGCGGTGTCATGCTAGTCATACCGTGAGGCAGAGACGACGATGGGATCAGCGAGGACGACGTAGGAGCGTGGCGGCTCATGAAGTTTCTCGTTCTCTGTGGTGTGGCGACACGTGAGGCGAACTCATAATGCGGTTTTGCATTGGAGGAGTTTGTGTGCTTCCAAGACAGCAAGGTACGTGAATCGATTCAAGTCGCATGTGAGATCGAAAGGCGTAAGGATGAGTTGGAAGTAAGTATAGATGTCTGATTTCTATGCTTGCAACTGGAGTAATCTGGTTGGTCAGTACTGCGGGAGGCTACGGTGCAAGACGTCGGACGTAGCAATGCAGTGGAAAAGGAAGAGCAAGCTAATATGACAGTTTTTCATATGAGACTCAGATAGCGGTTGTGAAATTCTCAGTGTCACATATATAGTCAGGTTGAGTATGATATTGGATTCAGTTAGCTCGTGTGGTGTCTAATAGGAGCAGACGTGCTTCAGGAGTCAGACATGTCAGGGCTGAAGATGAATCTAATTTTACTCGAGAGACTAGGTGATGAAGAGAAGAGTGCGCAACTGCAGGTGGAGTCATGAAGTATGATGCTGCAGGTATAGCGGAGTCTCTTGTTTGCGGTGGGTCTGCGATCAGACTTGTCGGACAGCTCGTGTGGAGCTGCGAAGACAACAACTCAGTTCGGGTACACGAAGGTTCGTGCATGGACGACTTCAAGATGGCGTGCATATTCGTCAAGGTGGAGTTTGTTAGATATGTGTTGAATATGTGTATAATCCGGTTACAGTTGGACTTGAGTTGTATTGGGGCTAGGATAGAGTTGTAGTCATGCCCGAGGATTAGGCACATCACTGAACCTCGTTAAAAAAATATCGTGCCTTGGTGTCGTTCTCGTTTGCGTATTTTCTTCTACGGTGGTTATGCTTCCGCGTTCATCAATTAGCAGATCCGTTCGGGTCTGGAACTAACCGTGCACTCTAGCATGCTGCCAGTAGGACGAGACACATAACCACCTGCTCGCCTCATGTATCTACGCACGCGAGGTCTTGTTCTGCATCCTGAGTGCCGTCGGCCTTCAACAGCTGACGCCGCTGGACTCTGATTGCATCGCCGATTGGTGGCTACGCTCCCGACAGCCTGTACACCACACTTTGCGTAAAGCCTTCACTACTACAGAACAAGGTCATAGGCCGATTCTCAAAATCGCCTTTAGTCTCGGCGTTTTTGCTGCCCGGGACTAATAGACCCTTTAGTCCCGGTCGGTAACACGAACCGGGACTAAAGGGCCTGCCCCAACGGCTACTGCGCAGAGCTGCCGGGGCAGGGAATCTTTTTCCCGGTCCGTGTTACCAGCCGGGACTAAAGGGCACTCTTTAGTCCGGTTGGTGCCACGGACCGGGACTAAAGAGTTAGCCATGGTTTGGCTTGCCCCGGGATAAATGTTCACCTTTTAGCCCCAGTTTTTTATACAAACCGGGACTAAAACTCCCCGGCTTATAACCTGTCAACTTCTTCCTCCCCCGAGCCAGAGACATTCAAATTTCAGTGAGCTTCTTGCTTGTTCTTGCCTGTTGCTATTGCTTTGTTCTTCATTTGTTCTTCATTGTTCTTCGTCTCCAGCGTCAATTGGTGATCTTCTTCGACTCCGTCATCGTCTCTTGCGTTTAGAGGTAACTATTTCCATCTCCTACCATTTCTTTTGAATATGAGAGGAATTTAATTAAAATATATAGTTTGCAAGAATAAACAGGGAGAGTTGAGTAGTTTAAATTGGTTCATCACAATCACTTGATAGTTTTCTACTGCTAGGAAGTATCCATTCTATATTTCATACTTATGCAAGGCGAGTAATATGAATTTTAGTGTCTTTTAGTTTATTTTCTTTAAAAAATGTGGAATTTATAATAGTTTGCAACAATAATATAGAGAGTAGACAATGTGGAAATTGGTATGTTATATCATATTTTTCGATTATCTAAACAAATAGGTAAATTTAGAGTCTTTTTATTTATAATTGTTTAGGAAATTAGGAATTTGCATGTAATAGTTTAAAAAATGAGCATGGATATAGTAGATGGCAACTGTGACCGGGTCCTCAGCCTCTCATCATCGGATCCGAGGCGTTTGCGGCCAGATCTTCCTCTCATTGCTTGCGGCGAGTGTAAGC
The DNA here is from genome assembly GCA_009763385.1 of Coix lacryma-jobi var. lacryma-jobi. Lineage (NCBI taxonomy): Eukaryota > Viridiplantae > Streptophyta > Magnoliopsida > Poales > Poaceae > Coix > Coix lacryma-jobi. The sequence goes on from CM019831.1 coordinate 125,203,348, forward strand.
AGAAGATTGTGAAGGAGTACCGAGTGAGAAAAGAGGGAATCAACAAGGGTCGTATATTCTACAAGTGTTCGGACCATGAGGTGGGTTATTATTTACCCGTATTTGATTAATATGGTTCATTCGTATCGGTTTTGCTTGATGATGTTGTTTAATTTCTTATTCTTTGTTCTAATTGCAGTGGGAGGGCACCGGTGGATGTAAAGGTTGGTACTGGAAGGAAGAGTACGTTCAGCACGTACGAAATTCTGTTGCACAGGAGGTTGCCGCTGAAGGTGATGAGGCAGTGAGTCAGCGGCAGCAACCCATCCATGCTGATGAAGCGAATGATCTGTCTATTTTAGTTGGGATCGGACGCGATCTAATTATGTTGCTTAAGTGTATTTTGTTTTTAGTTTTTTTAGTGCTAGCTGCGATAGTCTTCGTTGTAGTCAAGCTTGTTTAAATTAATCAATCATGTGATGTCATGAGTGTTGTGCAATAACATGAGAAACTACTAAGTGCATGGTTGTAATATTTAATGCAGATGTTGTCACGCAATGGATGTATAATGTCGATCGCCGCTCCAAAGAGTTCATTGTTGGAGTGCACTATTTCTTAGGTGTGGCTGAGGCAAACAAGCAAGATGGTTTCATGTGCTGCCCATGCGCCGTCTGTAAGAATTTGAAGGAATATTCATGCCTAAGGACTCTTCATACGCATTTGTTGAAGTCGGGTTTCGTAACAAACTATATTTGTTGGGCGAAACATGGAGAAAGGGGGTTGTAATGGATGATGGTGAAAAAGGTGAAGAAGAATTGGCCCACGCTGATATTATTGCTCAGTACGGTGCCTTTGATGATGATGCAGTGGGGGGAGATGGTGAAGAAGATGCGGCAGCGACAGAAGATGTGACAGCTGATGTTGAAACTTTGCACATACGAAATGGAAAAAAAAATTCATTGACAGTGGTCTCTCATATGAGACGATTCAAAATATTGCTACTGGGCTGGAGTTTCCAAGAGCGGAAGTAGTTGATGAATGGAGGAGAAATTTTGCACCGGGCAGGAGTCTAATGAACCCCAATCACTTGCATGTACTTGTACGCAGATGTTTGCAATCAACAAATGGTGCATGGAGGCTTCTAAAGATGGTGATATAAATTGGATTTCTGTCAGAATTCGGAACCATCACTACTTCCGTGGCGATGACCTAATCTTAGTCCAGATGGAGGAATTACACCAGCTATGCCATATGGACGCACTGGACAAATCGCTCCTTAGCTGCTATGTTTGTAAGTGTTTCTTTTATAGTTTTCATTGAACTCTCTAGTATGTGTATATAGTATGTAGTATTCTTACACACGTACTTGTGGATCGACTCGATATTGCAGGTATCAGATGACTCAGCTCAGAGATAAACATGACAATTCTGTTGGGTTTGTTGATCCATATGTTGTTTTCAAGGCTCCAAACCCTTCAGCGACTTGGAGCGATGAGTCGTGTATGAATCTCATGAGGTTCTTCGTGAACCAAAAAGATAGAGAAAAAATACTCTTCCCATACAACTTTAAGTGCGTGAGACATATATAGTTAATAATAAGTATATGTACATTTTATTTTACTTAACCCTAATAATCTATATATATGAATCATGTGTATCAACAGCTTTCACTGGATACTGATGGTCATTGATCTCAAACACAGCAATGTGTTAATCTATGACTCGTTGAGCACACCGCAAGAAGATTACCAAGATATGATAGACATCCTCCAAAGGTAATTTTTCGATCCCTAGCTTCCATGCTTAAAGTATAGACTAAGCTTGTATATATATACTAATTAATAAATAATGATCCAACTATTAATGTTTCATTGGCCGGATTAGGGTTTGGGAAAAATTCATTGCTCGGGAACATATGAGTCAGTGTAAGGCCCCACTTACAATAAAGCCACGACTACCAGTAAGTTTACACCTTCGTCAATGTACGTGTATCTTTATTATATCATGTCATATATCATATCTTTATTACGAGATAAATCTTTTCATTCTACAGTGGATTTTGAGACAAAAACAGGGTACCACTTATGTAGATTCTATGTTTGCGAGTACATGGTGATAGAATCAAATAGAATTCCTGAAGAAATCATCAAAGTACGTAACATGTTTCTTTTCATTTTTAATACTTAATATTGATAATATAGATATAACTAATATCTTCTTTAATTCCAATTGAAGACTGACTGGTTGAAGCAAAAAGTGATGCTACAAGACCAATTGAAAGCAATACAAGAGTCAATAGCAGGATTTCTTCGGGAACAAGTCATAAGTCCAAACGGCGAGTTCTACTATAATACCGACGAGCCGTTGATTCCAAACAATGACGATCATTTGTATGCCCTGTAGATATTTAGATGGAGTACAACTTGTAATAGGTTTATAGTACTAACTTAGAGTACAACTTTTGTAGATAGATATTTGGACAACTTCTACATGTATATATATTGCTTGTAATTTTATATGTACATATTTATATATATATATATATATGTAGTTCTATAGTTCAATTATATATGCATGCAATAAGCTTATTGTGTTATGCTGCTATATATATAATTATATATATTAGCAGCAAAGAATACATATTAGAAAACCTATTAAATAAATAAACAAAACTAAAAACAGAACTGAAATGAAAATAAAAAAGAAAAAAACCAGGGACCCTTTAGTCCCGGTTGGTGATACCAGCCGGGACTAAAGGGTGCTGCTGCGGGGCACCGCTGGCAGCACCCTTTAGTCCCGGCTGGTATTACCAACCGGGACTAAAGGGTGGGCTTTAGCCCGGTGGCCGGAGCCGGGACTAAAGGGGGAGGCCTTTAGTCCCGGAAGCGTAGTCCGGCTCGGCAACCGGGGCTAAAGGCCCTTGCCGACCGGGGTTAAAGGCATGTTTCTGTAGTAGTGCTTTGACACCTTTGTGCTGTTAGTGTCTTGGGAGCTCTGGAAAGAACGGAACCGGAGAACCTTCGACGCGCAGTCCACCTCGACGACCATGCTTCTGCGGCGCATCAAGGAGGAGGCTGACTCATGAGGAGGCTGACTCATGGCTGACAGCAGGCTTCAAAGGACTGTCCGCTCTCGCTGCTATCGTCGCCTGACCAAGCGCTCCTCTCCATCTAGCGGATTAGTGTTCTTTTTTAGTACACCTTTAGAGCTCCACCGTTCATGCCGGTGCCATGTGTTAAGTGTTGGCCGTGCTCTAGTGATGGCAGCTCGCCATTAACTAGTCAGGGTTTATATCGATTCTCTAATTCTTCTTAAAAAGCAATACGTGCAAAAGCACGATTTTCGAAAAAAAAGACTAGCCTACAAGGCTGCTACCTCCTAGTCTACTCTATCATCATGCAGATTAAATAAATAATAATGTCATTTGCATGCATGCATGTTAATGTTACATTATACTCCGTATATAGAGAGAGAAGACAAAAAAGAGCAGATAGTTGAAGAAAGGAGCGCGGTCTATATGTCTGTCTTCCTAGAGATATTCAGCTCAGACTACTCAAGATACCATATTGGGCATAAAAACCATGCATGCTGATATATATTTTGAACACCACACATGCATGCCCTGTGCCGTACTCCCTCCGTCCCTAATTGAGCGTCGTCGTTGGTGTACGTGCCACAAGTTTAATTGAATTTGTAGCAAATACGTACAATATTTGTATCTTCAAATAATTTTGTTAAAAAACTAGATCCAAAGATCTTTCCAATAATACTAATTATGTAGGATAAATATTAATATTTTTTAAAATATATTTAATCAAACATGTTTCTCGGGAAGCGAACACTACTAGAGAACAGACCTTTGGATGATTTATCAACTGAGCTTTAGTCTTGGCAAAATTTTGCGTCCGGGGCTAAAGACCTTTAGTCCCGGTTGGTAACACCAACCGAGACTAAAGGTGAATCTTTAGCCCCGGTTGGTATTACCAACCCGGACTAAAGGTCATGAACCTTTAGTCCCGGTTGGTGGGCTAAAGGGTGAACCTTTAGTCCCGGTTGGTGTTACCAACCGGGACTAAAGGTCCTTTTAGCCCCGGTTGGTGTTGGCTAAAGGTCCTTCCCGAGTGGATTCAAAAGAAAAACGTCCAGAACTGTATCACCTGGGTTGTGTAGCTCAGTTGGTAAGCGCGCCTGAGGCTAGATGTGTTGAGTTCGAATCTCACACAACACATATTTATTTTTCCTCCCTAGACCTTTAGCCCGGGTTGAAAGCACCCGGGGCTAAAGGTCCGAGCCTTTAGTCCCGGATTCTTAGTCCCGGTTGGAATACCCGGGACTAAAGGCCCATTTCGCCCGGGACTAAAGGCACTTTCTGTAGTAGTGGAAAACGACAGTTATTTAGAGACGGAGAGAGTACGAGAAACTAGTAGCGGACTAAGTGTACTTTTATTGGTTAGGTATGTTCTTGTTAAAGAATATGTATAAGAATTTAAAGTTCTTGATTTGATACGAGTGTTTTATTTTCTACGGTTGTCTTAGTAAAAAATATGATTCTAATCTTGTGATGATACTCGATATACATGTTGATAGCGATATATATATATAATATGATATATAATTTACGCTCTGTCATATCGAATCTTTAGATACATGTATGAACGACTAAATATATAGACTAAAAATAATTAATTACACAGTTTGTATATAATTTACAAGACGAATCTTTTAAGTCTAATTAGAGCAACTCCAAGAGAGTTGGTAAAAAAAGATGGCTAAACCTATAATCTAGCTAGTCTCTAAAATAGAAAACTCTATAAAAAAATAGAAAACTCCAACAGTCTTTCTATTATAGCAATACTTGATAGCTAGTGACGCATGCAAGTTATATTTACCATGCAAGATTTTAGGAATAGCAAACTTGTTATTTTACAAAACGAGATAACATAGCTGTTAGAGTTCACTTTTTACTCTAAAAATCTAAATATAGTATATAAAACAAAGATAACAAGTCTCTTGGAGATGCTCTTAGTCTATGATTTAACACTAAAGTGCTATAATAACACATGTGCTAATGATAGAATAATTAGGCTTACAAAATTTGTCTCACGATTTACGGACAGATTCTATAATTTGTTTTTTATTACTATCTAAATATTTCATGCAACACCCTATGTAACATCTGACGTAACATTCTAAATTTTTACAGCTTGGAATTAAACATGCCCTAGTCTCTTATATAGAAAGGTGCTCGTAAAGGTAGCATATATATACCCCACAATACGACTAGGTAGGTAGCATATATATCACCACAATACGACTAGGTGCAGGCAAGTATAAGATATACTTTCTCCGTCTCAAAATAAATGCAATTATAGAGTTTAAAATTTGTCTCAAAATAAATACAACTCTACGTACAAGACAAGCCAACTCTATTCGTCTTTTTGCATTTTTTTTTGTTTTTCAAAGCATAATGATTACAACTTTATAGGGGTATTTTGGTAATTTTATTAGATTATTGGTAACTGTGTTTAGTCCTACAATTGCATTTATTTTGGGACTGAGGAAGTATATAAACTTTGTTTAAAAAAAGAAAAAAAAAAATCGGTGAGGGCGTCTGGATGTTGTATGGATAATGTAGCTGATGTGTGGGCCATAATACCATATTAAACGTCTACATGGTAAATCAGATATATATTCTATGGGTCACACATCAGCTGAATATATATCCAACCGTATTCTCATGGCGACGGTCCTCACTTAACTTTTTTTTTTCTTAAAAAATGGGTGCGGGCCTGGGGAGAGTTGGCTATTGCATGGCTCGAACAGATAAGAGAATCTCAGATCTGCCCCTCTTGGTCCAATGCAGAGGAACATAGACACTTTGCACATCACATGCTAAAAATTAAAGAAATCCAATTACCATGGAAGGAATCCAACTGTCATGTGGACCAATGTATATGGATATGTTTTGGCACCACGAGACAGCATGCATGCCGACTTGATTACTTGATTCTCCAACTTGCAAAGTTAAATTAATAAGTGCAAGCTGCAACATACATGAATATTAGTTTAGAAAATATAAAGAAGCAGTACTACATTATTATAAATACGTACCTCAAATTAAATATGTTTCAGCATGCTGTGTTATTTCAGGTACAACTTTTCTATCCCAATTCCATACCTGCTTCTATTTGTATAGGAGTATGGGGTTAGTGCAGCAAAAGGCAACTGCTATGATCCCAAATTTCTTTTACTCAGTAAGTAGCTAGGAAGCTAACCTCGTACTTTCATTCAGGAAAACTTCAGAAACTTGTAATATCCAAGATCACTTCAGGGTTTCTTTTGTTTTTCAGTTGCCTAAAATTGCACAGTATGCGGTCTAGGGAAACTTGAATGCAGCTTTTCAGGTCCCTTAATTTATTTGTCTCCATATATTTATAAACTAGGTAAATCATCAGTGCTAGCAAATCCCATGTTTGAGCATAGCCAAAACGGTTTAAAGAATCCAGCGAACTAGCCAAAAACGGTTCCATGAACTGATTTTTGATAAATCATTGAAACGTTTCTAAAGACAATTTGAGTTTGGAATATTTCTACGATAGTCACAAACCCTGCCAAATGTGACCCGTACATGTGAACCTCCTCCCCCATGTATCAAGGCCCGCCATCATCAGCCAAACGTTTCTCAAGATTATGCATGTACGCATTGTGAAAAAAAGAAGAACTTTAAAGACATGGCCTTAGCCCTTAGACCGACTGCACTCGATACCGGAAAGCCTTCCGCTACCGTTTTGGCGTATAGAAACAGCCCGCACCGGCGTACGTTAAACCATACGCGAGCACTCTCCACACGCCAAATACAACGCTGACACCGGCCTGCAGCGGACGTATGGCATCGGCCTGCGCGGCATGGGCCTGAGAGAGGTGAGAACATGTAAATAGCGGCCCCACTTGTTCAACTAAATAAAAAATATTATATCTCACAAACCGAAAACTCAAATTAAATCCGATTGCATCATTGAATTCGTTGCAATTAATTCTTCAAAACTAGATCTCTCGTGGATATATTTAGATAAAGTGACAAGTGGGCCCACAGTGGATAGAGGATGATATAGAGGATGAATGGATGCGGGAGAAATAAATATAGAGGAGAGAATTTTGATGACTAGACAGTATAGAGGATGAAAATAGAGGAACGTGAGTGCAGATAGTCTTAGGGCCTCCAACCAACAACCCTCTCTTTGATCTCCCTTTTTAAAACTTTTAAGACATGGCCTTGGAGGCTTCATCTGGGATAGAATGCTCAGATTTCCTCAGTCCCTGCCTTCCTGTGTGGCATATAGGGCACATGTACAGAACTATCATTCAGAGAGTCAAATCGTGAAGCATTATGTTTTTTTTAAAAAAAAAAATCATTCTTGGACGGCATTCTGCCAAACATTTTAATATATTAGAATAAAGTCATCTTAACTAAAGTTTTGACCTTTTTTATCTTACAATATATCGTCAATCGTTATATATCAAAACAAAGCATCTTAAAATTTAAAAATCCATTAATGTAACTTAATTTGGTACACCGAATAATTAATACACACACAAACACGGGGCCTTAGAGGCTCCAACCAACCCTCTCTTTGATCTTCCTTTTTAAAAATTTAAAGACATGGCCTTGGACTTGGAGGGTTCATCTGACACACAATACTCAGATTGGGCGGCATGCATGCTCGTGGTCTTCCACTCATACTTTTTAATAGAACGAAGTCTTCAAAACTGAGGGTTTGACTTTTTAAATTTATTTATCATATAGCCAATTGATATACTATCTGGAAGCAGCAACATCTAAAAATTTCATTCAATAAGAATCTAAGGGCATGTTTAGATCCTAAATATTTATAAGATTCTTCATCACATCGAATCTTTAGACGCATGCATGAAGTATTAAATGTAGGTAAAAAATAACTAATTGCACAGTTTGTTTGTAAATGTCGAGACGAATCTTTTGAGTCTAGTTGGTCCATATTTGGACAAAGTTTGTCAAATAACAACGAAAGTGCTACAAGAACTTTACACCCAAAATTCTTCCAACTAAACACACCCTAAGTAACTTTGGTAGACTACATAATTATGTAAAAGTTGTCAGTTGAAAGCTGTAAAACTTGACCTTTGATAAGTGAAAAGATGGAGCAAGGAAGCAAAACATTTCAGTTACATACATCACTCCATTTTTTGAGACATCAGTTTCCCAAGACATGGCCTAAGAATGTCAGGTTTAGATTAAGTCTCTTGTTTAAATGTAACTAAATTTATAAAAAATATTATCATTATATATATCTTCAAAAAGATTAATTATGGAAATATATTATATAATTTTTCTAACGATACTTAATTTTTACACCTCATCTATTTACTATTTTTTCTGTATATACTGGTACTTTGGTCAACCTAGAAAAATTCCATTAACTCTGGTAAGTATCGTTTCTTCTAAACTTTTTTATGATCGAGCCAATCGGTTTTAACTTTGACTAAATGTATTAAAAATAATAATATTTAAGTACCATTAAAGAAATATATATATAGTACATTGATATTTTCTATAAATACAGTTAAAGTTAAGAAGGTTTGACTTACTACAAACACAGAATGACGTTTTGTTGGGATAGAGGGAACGCGGTGAATTTTTAAATTTCAAGATTCGTTGACCTGATATTTCAAATCAAAGACGTACATTGATATTTTCTATAAATGCAGTTTGTGGCTGCGGTCGTACCGGCGTATACGCATGCACGTATTTGTGGGGAAAAATGTCCAGGAACATGGCTCCGTCCACAACCCTCTCTTTAGCTTCTTCTTTTTTTTTAAAAAAAAAAGGAAACAACGTTGTTTCAGTACTTTGATGAGACAGCTATTTTTTTTAAAGTCCCTGTCACATCGAATTTTGCAGTTCTAATTTAGTCTATTTAAAATAGACTAATTATAAAACTAATTTGTCGGTCAGAGAATTATTCCGAGATAAATCTACAAAGCCTAATTAGTCTATAATTTGACAATATAGAGCTACAGTAAACATTTACTAATGATAGATTAATTTGACTTAATAGATTTATCTTGTTAATAATTGAATGACTATGTAATTGGTTTTATAATTAATCTATTTTTAATAGATTAAATTAGTATCGTAATATTCGATGTAGCATGAACTAAACTGGGCTCTGTTTAGTTTCCTAAAATTTTTCCAGATTCTCAAAATTTCCCAATTTTTTCCTGATTCTCCGTCACATCAATCTTTAGATGCATATATAGAGCATTAAATGTAGGTAAAAAAAATAACTAATTATACTTAGTATGTACATGTTGAGACAAATCTTTTGAGTCTAGTTAGTCTATATTTGAACAAAGTTTGTCAAAAATTCATGAGAACTAAACCCAGCATCCAAACAGATCATCTGCTCAGTCCTTGGGGAATGCGCCGTAGTCGAACACTGGAACGCGAAGCATTTATAAACTCTTACGCCATGTGGCAGGCAACTGACCATTTCTTGGGTAACAAAACCTTTCATTTCTTGGGTGGCAGGCAACTGGCATACCCCTCGCCTTTCTCTTCCGCCATGTGGGCCCCAACTGCCATCAACTGTTAGCACAACGAGAAGACCTGAGCTGTGAGCGCCAAAAAAAAAAAAGGCAAAAAGGTCAACAATACCAACGTTGCTTAATCCAAAAACGCACGTGGCCCATGTGCGCTTTCCCGGTCCGCCCACGTTATATATACAGGCAAGCCGCCCCAGTCTTCTGCCGCACAACACAAACCACCCCCACACACACATTCCCCGACCCGACCTTCTCCCATCTCCCTCCCTGTTCGCCATCGCCATGGAAGCAGCAGCAGCAGCCGACTCGTCGCCGCTGCCATGGGCGGCGCAGTGCGTGGGCGCGGCGCTGTTCGCCGCGGCGCTCTGCGTGGCGGCGCTGGGCGTGGTGCTTGTGCTCCTCCGGCGGTGGCCCTGGTGCAGCTGCCACGTGTGCCGGGCGTACCTGACGGGGTCGTGGGCGCGGGAGTTCGCCAACCTCGGCGACTGGTACGCGCACCTGCTCCGGGAGTCCCCCACCGGCACCGTCCACGTCCACGTGCTCGGCTGCACCGTCACGGCCAACCCGGCCAACGTCGAGTACATGCTGCGGACCAACTTCGACAACTTCCCCAAGGGGAAGGCCTTCGCGGCGCTGCTCGGGGACCTCCTCGGCGGCGGCATCTTCAACGTCGACGGCCACGCCTGGCGCCACCAGCGGAAGATGGCCAGCCTCGAGCTCGGCAGCGTCGCCGTCCGCTCCTACGCGTTCGGGATCGTCGCGCAGGAGGTCGAGTCCCGCCTCCTGCCCGTCCTCGCCGCCGCCGCCGACGCCGGCGGCGACGTCGTCGTCGACCTGCAGGACGTGTTCCGCCGCTTCGCGTTCGACACCATCTGCAAGATCTCCTTCGGCCTCGACCCGGGCTGCCTCGAGCGGGAGATGCCCATGTCCAGGCTCGCCGGCGCCTTCGACGCCGCCACGCGGCTCTGCGCCATGCGCGGCGCCGCGGCGTCGCCGCTGCTGTGGAGGGCCAAGCGCCTGCTCAACGTCGGATCCGAGAGGGAGCTCAGGGAGGCCATCGCGCTCGTCGACGAGCTCGCGGCCGCCATGATCCGGGAGCGACGGAAGCTCGGCGTCGCCGGCAGCCACGACCTCCTGTCCCGCTTCATGGCCTCGGCCGGCGACGGCGACGGCGACGCGGGCCACGCGGCCGCCGCCGACGACAAGTACCTCCGCGACATCGTCGTCAGCTTCCTCCTCGCCGGCCGCGACACCGTGTCGTCCGCGCTCACGACGCTCTTCATGCTCCTGTCAAAGAACCCTTCCGTGGCGGCCGCCATGCGCGCGGAGGCCGCCGCCGCCGGCGGCGACGACGACGACGAGTCGGCTCCGCCGCTCACCTACGAGCGCCTCAAGCGTCTGCACTACACCCACGCCGTGCTGTACGAGAACATGAGGCTGTTCCCGCCGGTGCAGTTCGACTCCAAGTTCTGCGCGGGCGCCGACGTGCTCCCCGACGGCACCTACGTGGCCGGCGGCACGCGGGTGACGTACCACCCGTACGCCATGGGCCGGATGCCGCGCATCTGGGGCGCCGACCACGGCGCCTTCCGCCCCGACCGCTGGCTCACCGGCCCCGGCGGCGCGTTCGTCCCCGAGAGCCTGTACAGGTACCCCGTGTTCCAGGCGGGGCTCCGCGTCTGCCTCGGCAAGGAGTTCGCCGTCACCGAGATGAAGGCGGTCGCGGTGGCCGTGGTCAGGGCGTTCGACGTCGAGGTCGTCGGGGACAGTGGTGGCGCCGCCGCCTGCGCGCCCAAGTTCGTGTCGGGGCTCACCGCGTCCATCAGCGGCGGGCTTCCAGTGAGGATCAGGAGAGTTGTTCGTTAGAGATTCTTGGGCCGGGTTTTTTTTTTTTTTTGAAAAAAGAAACAGAGACTAGAAGATAGAGTTGTTTAGGGAACACTGTACTGTGCATATAGACTAAATGAGAATTGAAAGAAGAGGGAATGAAATAGCAAGTTGAATCAAAAGCATGGTCGATTTGATGATGCATGTGCGCAGGGTTCCGTTTCTGATGCTGCAACAGAAAGCAAACTGTGAAATCTACACTGTTATAACCACCGTTTGATGAGTTGGCTTCCAGTTGTTTTCATTCATCTTCGTACTGTTGCATCTGAACCTTATTGCAACTTGCATTGCATATACCACCGTTCTGTGATCCAGTTCCCTTTTCTCTTTCTGAACCTCTGTCTTTTTTTTTGTCCATATTTGAAAAGAAAACCATCATCAGCTGCGCGCAGCGGTTTTTAGTCGCTTGCCAACTTGCCAAGTAGACTAGCAGATTCAGAGTTTCTGGCCGTCCTGAATTCCTGGTTATAAATCAATGAAAGAGCCAGAACTGGCCCAACAAGATGAGTTGTGTAGCAAAGGAAACTATACATAAACAGTAGCAAGATGGTCCCTCTGCAAATTTCATTGCCTGAATCTTCAACGTAGGATCCACTCTACAGTTGTGTTTGCAACCTGCAGTGACTGGTGCTGACTGTCTGTATCTGTATACCGATACAGATTTATCTGAATACTTAGAAGGTAAGCATAGACGGTGTTGATGAACTGTGCTGCTGGTGCTGGCTGTTCAAGGGAGGATTTGGGGAAAAACTATGGCCTCCTGCATTTGCCTCATCATCTTCATCTCTCAGTAGCCGGTGAATGTAATGCTGATGAATGAGATGCTGAACCTTGAGCCAAACAGGAGAGGGAGCTCCCCTACTGAGTTCACTAAAAGAAACAAAACAGGTCCAGCAAGAAGTTAAGAAACATAGAAGGGAAGAAAAAAAAGGATAAGCAAGACTACAACAATGCTTGTAGGCTTGTAGCCATGAACCAACCAAAAGGAAATATCTTTTCTTCGCCCTAAAAGCATCTCCAAGAGTCTTTCTAAATCTCATTCTCTAAATCATCATTTAGAGAGTTATTTGCATAAAAATCGTTTTCTATATCTTTGCAATCTCCTACAGCTTTTCTATATCTCACATGCAGTCTAGAGAGCCATTCTCGTCTTCTATTTTTGGCTAGCAAAAAATTCGGAATAGAAGATGACTATATTTGGACAACCATTTAGATAAGCTGTTGGAGTGTAATTTTTCACCAAAATATCTATTCCTAGCATTTAGAAAGAATATAAAAACCTGTTGCAGTTGCTCTGAGAATGCTGATATGCTGAATTGCAGATGAACTTTTAGCTGATGTGAAAGTGAACTGGACTCATACATACATCTTCTCTTTGCCATCGTCGGATTGGAGAATAGTCTACGACAAAATAGGAATTCAGTTGTTGCTGTACTGGATAAGCAAAAGCAAAGGCCCTGAAACGTGCTGCAAAAATTGACACCAAGTTCCCAAGATGAGATAGGCAACATGCTATCCTCTAGAAAGCCTCCCTTTTCCCTTGCCCAGTTTTTCTCCAGGTGTCCTTTTTTTCTCTGAGTTGTTTCTGGAAGAGATCCTTATCATTTTCCTTTGATTCTTTCCACCACTTCTCCAAGACTCCGACTCATATTTCAGACAATACGGCTTGAAATACAGTGGCCGGTGTAGTTTTGCTCATAGTTTAACAGCCAACTCACTGTCATTCTGCGTCATTGTGGACAACCAAATATCTGAATAAATCTGATCCCTCAATTATTGATTGCGTACTTGCTTCCGACACAATTAGTCACTGATGGGATTTGGGAAACTCAACTGATGCATCATGTCCATTAAATATATATATATATATATATATATATATATATATATATATATATATATATATATATATATTAGCATACCAGATCAACCTAGTCGGTGCCAAGTGGACAGCGTTATCTTTTTTTAGGGAAAGTGGACAGCTTCATCTGCAACGTGCGCAATGAAATCACCATCATTTTGCCAGAATGGCAACAAACTGGAGTCTGGGGTCACATTGTAGACCGAAATCCGCAAGAAAACAACGAGTTGTTACAAAACGTGTCCACTGAAAGCGACACAAATGGCCATGGCATGTGATGTTTCTATATATAGGATTACTTTGGTGAGTTGCTAAATCTTCTTACCATTTGTGTCCAGTCATTTGAGAAAAATACGAGATAATAGCTCGTGCATCCTTCATTGATGAAGTTGAAGGATACTCCCTCCGTATCGGAAATAGATATCGTTTTGACAATGTTTGAGTCAAACATTGAGAATATAAATAACTTTTAAATTATTGAGTTTAGAGATGTAAAAATCATATAAATAAATTTATCTTGAAAAATACTTTCATAAAAATATGCATATATCACTTTACAACAAATATTTTTAAACAAACAAGTAGTCAAAGTTGTACTTTGAAGACCGTGTCGCTGTCCTAAACGACATCTAAAAGTGATACGGAGGGAGTATGTGGTTTTGGCATGTTGGCTACTTGTCCACAACTCTCTAAGGCGATGTAGCCATCTTGTAAATGTTTGGATGGTTACGAAGTTGAAGCAAGCAGGGTCATCCTGTTCCTGCAGTGTCTCTCGCTCCCACATGACTCCTTTTATCCAAAACGAATAGAATGGACGTTGTTTTCAGACGTTAGCAGCAAAATGTGCCCTGTCGCCATTAGCACTGTTATAAGTAGAATTACCATTTTCTTATCCACACGTGTGCTGACTGCAAAGTGCAAAGCACTCCCTCGTTACAACGTTTTGGTTTTCTAGATACATGGACTTTGCTGTACACTATATAGATAGTACTATAGACCTATAGTAGAAGTAATATACCTAGAAAAACCAGGTGCTCAACAACTATCTTGTCACCCAGATTCTTTTGTAACTAGTGGCGGGTGCGCGCCCTCGCGCGCAAAAATTAGTGACCGTAGCGTGGACTTTGCCGGTAATAGTATGAGCGAAACACGAATTTATGGATTATATAGAGAGCTTTGCTACGGTACCTCCAAATAAATGTGAACCGTTCATTTATTTTGATCTGACGGCTACAATCAACTACTACCTCCTAGGAGGTAATATGTGAAATACATTTTATTTATTTTTTTATTTTATAAAATATGATAAATAAGGAAAGTTTTAGATATAAAAAAATATTTCTAGATTTGTTTGATCTGGTGGATAAGGTAATTCTTTTTGTATTTTGCAACTTTAGACATGATTTATTTTGGTTACCATATAATTTAACATATAACTTGATCACTATTATAATTAATGTAGGAGTATTATTAGGCGCGCGTACATTTTTTTGTTCTCTTGTACGTCACAGTTATACAATGTAGCTTATTTCATACCCGTCTATATTAGCTCACGTGCGCCATATTTTAATTGAGAAGATCATCTTAATTATACAATATAATTTTAGTTGAGTTAGCACAAGGCACATTTGACTACATAACGTGTTAGTGTGTAACATATTTTAATCACCAAAATTAAAGACTCTATTGATGTGTTAGCTACCGGTCCTTTTCATGCCTATATGCATGTACATATTTATAATTTATTATTATGTAACATGACTTTTTATGTAATTATTTATCAAAAAATAAACTAGAATATATACAATATTTTCCCCGTATGTATATACACCGACACGCATAAAGAAAATGGTGAAGCACATGGTGTTGTCAACCACGCACAAACGGGAAAAAAAACAAATGTCTTGCATGCTCCTGTCTAAAATCACGGAGGGAAGTGTCCCCTTCCCGGTGATTACGGAATTTTGGCAGATTTTTCCGTCTTTTTTTAGTATTTATCTATTTAGTAAAAAAATAATAAACTCTCATAAATCAATGGCTTAGATTGTTTTGAACTATTACCCCCTAGTAGGTAATAGTTGTACCACAGCATTGCCCTTATATAGAAGCGTGGCAGGCTATGACGTTCTATTATTACATTACACAAAGGTCTGGATCATCTTACCCGAAGGAGTATACGTACAGAGTATTAGTACAATTTGGAGGTACATGAGAGGATACACGTTACTCTACACTACTACTATACAATGGTAGCGTCTCCTGGACTGGAGGCTCTCTCACAGTTTGATAGTGTTGTTGGAAGGAGGTCACTAGTACTTGTAGCTGTGATTGGATTCCCACCCAGGTTCAGTGTCGGTAGAGTTGTCCGGTGAGATATTTGTATCTATATCTGAAAAAGATAATCAGTACCTATGATTCTTCCTCTGAACACAGTTCTGTTATACCAATATAGAGAAGGAGAAGGATGCAAATATGTGTATGTACTGTGTCTGAGATAATGGAGCATACATTTTTTTTAAAAAAAAAACTAAGGGACCGAGTGGTTTGGAAAAATTCGTTTATGGAACTAACCTGATTAGCTTACCAATAGGATGACGTTGTGAACAAAGTTTTTTTTAGAAATTCCAGAGCCTGGGCCATTGAAAGTTTAGACCTAAAAAGCATGTCCAGTGAGTTGAAAAGTGCGGAAAGCCATAAAATACATCTGAAATGGAAACCTAAGCAGATAATGGGTGGCCACATTTAGAACGTGAGGAAACTCTAAACATAGGGATGTGTACTCACCTTTCATTATGAATCCTCTTGATAAATTCAGAGATAAGATCAGAACCTTACAGTGTACTATGAAATATATCACTTTCTAAAACTACATGTGTAATCAACTAATCACCTTCTTTACGACCCTTTTGCTATTGAGCTGGATTCAGAAGGTAACAAAGAAATATGTAGTCCATCAGTGTAGATAGAGATAAAATTGGCAAGGCATTAAAAAATAGAGTATCGTTCTGTTTGAAAACTCATTGCTTTTAGTTGAAATAGGAATCTGAATCATGGAAGGAGCATAAAAAATATGCACTAACCAATTACTGCCATAAATCACATAATAGAAAAACGGCATAAAAAGTATTGATCTTGCAAACTTGAATTAATGGACACAATTCATTATGAGGAGATGGAAAAAAACAAATAAGGCTTGGCATCAGAGTCCTAAAGCAGGTAGCAGCAACGGATTTCGACGGATTTGTCGTGCTACAGACTACAGTCAACTCGATGTATTCCAACAAATTTCTAAGGAACTGCAGAGGAACAAAAATCATGTAACTATAAATTATGATTATCGCGTTGTAATACTCAAAGGATTGAAAAGGGAATATCACTCATGGGGTTGGCGGCTCCTGTCAACATTTAACATTGGCCAGATAGGACCTTCTGCTCGCATGTGTCAGATATTGCTATTTTAAAATGTAAATAAACAGAAGCATGAAAGCACACTGTCTAATCTGATTCTGTTCAACATTTTTGGTGTGCAATCAAGTATTCCTAACAACTGATAATCTAGAAAATTACTTTTACTTACCTCCAATTTGTTGGCATAGCGGATTGGAGCTCTTTAGGCACTCGCTCATGAGTACCTTGTTGATCAATCATCATGACCATCCAAGACTAAGTTCAATATTTGACAAAGAAAAGGAAGCAGCAGGGAAGACCACACTCTATACACAATAAAATCTGTCTATACATTGTATTACCTGTTAGAAAAATTTAGAAAAAAATTAAAAATTTCATAATCAATTTATGATGACACAGCAACATAGAACTAAGATCTTATAGCATTCATTATAATTACTGGCACTTACTGTTGTAGCAAAGGGAATTGCAGTGCACATGGTTTATTTCACTTTGAAAAAAGGATCTCAACACCAAACTTGGAAATAAGTGTGAGTCAAAGAAATGAACCTATAAATGATCTATCTCTTTAAAAATATATTGCATATACATATGTGATAACACAAGAAAGTCATGAGCTTCCTTGCAGTTTGCATCATGAAAATTAGCACATATCCGCATCAGATAAAAATACAATTTCTACATATGGGCATATCTAAGCTAAAATAGTAAGAAAAAAAACTTAAGATGGAGTCCAATTTGTACAGACAAACTTATACACTTGTAATGAATCACCCTGACATTAAATTGAGTCATTTTGCCAACCACAAGGGCCACACCACACCGAAGCACGACGGCCACACCACAAGGGCATAGGAAGGAGATAGGAATTATGAACTTTTCATCTAGTTCTTTTTTAATCAAAAGAGATGGAATCATACTCTTATGACATCAGACAGTCTATTATAGAAGCATAGACTTGTGCACTCCTTTTTTCCCCTAAACAATCAGGAGCAGAAATCAGCTCAACAGGAACTAATACATGTCCATTGTAACCCATAGTGGATTAATTTGAGAGGGAGTGTAATACTAAAATAGTAACTGAGACTCTTATAGTATTATTAGTCGGACAATGGCTGCCTTTCCGAATAATCAAACATGGAGAAAATAGTGCACGAAAAATAAGATGCGACACCTAGCAAAGCAGAATGTGGTGCATACAAATTAGAGTCCATCCATGACCCATAGAAATAAGAACTGCAAGGCGTTCGAGCACGAACACATGAATATGGGCAACAGGCAAGAGAAGGACCAGAGAAAGACCAACCTGGTGGCCTTTAGACAAAAGCACACCCAAGAAATTAAGAGAATGACCAGAAAATTTGATAACTGCATTGATCACCTGCGTGGACACTGAGAAGTGACACCGTGGATCTTCAATAGCGAGAAGTGACATCGTGAAGCATTGCATTGCTACTACAACTTATACAGAAGCAAACTGCATAGTAAGTAGCAATAAGTCAGAATCCAAAATTTGGATCCAGATTGATACGAAACCTTGAATTCTTTGAATTTAAGGGTTGGGATTTCATTTGGGTCCACGACAATATGAACACCATATGTGTTATCAAGGGAAAGTGCCTGCAGCCCTGCACAATATTCTTTAAAGTTAATCTTAGTTGTACAATTGGAAGAACGACAATGATAAAAGAGGTCATAAAAATGGATATTAATAGGAACAAGAAGTACTCAGATATAAAAGAGGTAAGGGCCCAAGCAATAGCTGACAGTTGAAAGCAAAAGACACCATGAAGCACTCTCAATTGTTTTTTGAAATGTACCTAATGATAAGATTATATGAAAGATAAATGTCAGCTAAATGTAATAGCACAACAATTATTTTGTAAGATGCTGCTGCAGAATTTAGTATCATAGAAACCAATGAATTAAGAGCACATGTATGAGCATCCTACTGGAATATGAAGAAAGAAAGAGACACACATCAAATTGTCTAGACTCTTACGTAAAGCATAGATTTTTCATAGCTTAAGATTAAAGAGCACCAATATTTCTAACCGGTAAATTGAGTAAGACCCATCATAGTTCATCTCGGTCTTATCACAAAATCTACATAGTAAAGACAATGCACTGTCAAAGTTATAGACAAATAATCATACACAAATAGGCCTAAAGAATTCCAAGATGAAAATCAACATACCACAACTATCACCGAAACTAATTTATCTCTCAAGCAAAATGAATTATTGAGAGAACAAAACGGTATAGGATGCATACTTGGTACTTAAATATAGACACCTTGAGCTAACTAAGTAAAATGAGGCAACATGTATACACGATCAATGGAGAGCACAGACCTTGCCTTGCATTTCTAGATTTTCACTTTGTTGCTACGAAATCCTCCATCAGAGCACTAGCTGGAGCCCAATCTTGATTTAACATCAAAATAGTGATACAACCATCAATAAAAGGGCATCAGTAACTGTGTAACCTGCATATATGTGTAACGTGCATAATCTTTCTTATCAAAATTAACCAAAAATATTAGACAGATCTTAATCATTGACCAAGGGATTTCACCTTATCATACACAGGGACCAGAGCGTGTGTAGTGCCCATCCTCCCATTAATCCTCAAAAAATAAACAACATCAGTAATTATTAGTGAAAGCATGAGAAAGAGAGAGATCAAACCAACGAGCAAATGGATCGAGAACAATGAAGCCGTTGTGTGGGTGGAGCAGGGCGGAGCTAGGGTTTTCTGTACCGCACGCAGATTCGAAGGAGGAGGAGCGCCAAGGGGAGGCACGCCGGCGGCCAGCAGGCCGGCGCCGTGGCCAGGGACGGCCCTCTCCGGGGCCGACGGGCGACGCCACGCCCTAGCCAGGGGCGCCGTCGCGCCATTTGTTGGCGGCCTGGCCTGGCCACCCACCGCGCCCGCCCACGGGCAAGGGGAGAGAAGGACGAGGAGGCCGGCGCAAGGGGAGAGGAGGAGGAGGCCGGCGGCAGCCACCGCGCGTGGGATGGGGAGGGAGCCGCCCTGTTCGCGTGGAATGGCGATGGAGACGGAGAGATCGATGGGGAGAGAAAGAGGAGGTGAGATTAGAAGCTGGAAGGAAGAAGCGGAAGCTAGGTATATATTTATTATACCGGATTCTGGAGCAGGTAGAGAGAAGTGAGGAAGGTAAAAAGAATCACGAGAAGCAGCTTCTGGTAGAATCTGTCCTAACAAATCTAGGCCGTCGAAGGGGAAGATCAGACGGCTTAAATTTTTCGGGGTGACGTGGCAGTCCTGCCATTGCGAGAACCCCACGCAGGGTATAGTTTTAAAATCTCTGTCATTTTGTCATAGAAAATACAGTGGCAGGTGTCATTTTGTTCATAGTTAAACACCCAGCTCATTGTCATCTGCGTCATTCACAGCCAATTATCTACAAGAATCTGATGCCACAATTATTGATTGTGTACTTGCTTCCGGCACAATTAGTCACTGATGGGATTTGGGAAACTTAAGTGATGCATCATGTCCTGAAAAAAAAATAGCTTACCAGACCATCGCAGTCGCTGCCGAGTCAACTGCTTTATCTGCAACGTGCGCAATAAAATCGCCATCATATATATTGACAGAATTGAAAGAAACTTGAGGAGTTCTGGGGATACATCGTAGACCAAAATCCGCAAGGAAACAACCAATTTGTTACAAAAGGTATCCATTGAAAGCGACCACATGAACATGGCATGTGTAGTTTCCATAGGATTACATTGGTTAGTTGCTGAACCTTCTCACCATCTGTGTCCAGTCATGTCAGGGAAAAGACAGAGACGGTAGTCCATTTATCCTTCAGTGATGAAGTTGGAGGATCTGTGGTATTTCGGCATGTTGGTTACTTGTCCACAACTCTCTGGAGCAATGTAGCAATATTCTACAAATTTGAACGGTTACAAAGTTGAAGCAAGCTAGTTCAGTAAGAATTGTAAGAATTGTTTCACTCTTCCTTTCCATCGTCTGTTCCTGAAGTCTTTCTAGCACCATGATAGTCTGATTAACCCTCTGACTGACTCCCTAAATCAGCTAGGACCTCGGAGGCTACACCCATTGGGTGCGCTCACGCACACCGTCTAGCCCATTGACGAATGGCTAGCTGGGCCTCAAAGGGCCCATCCCGAGATAGGGCCCTAGGGCACGAGAAGAGAACCCAGACGCTATCCCCTGATCGGGCCACCAACACCTGCGGCTCAGGCCAGGGAGGGCCCCGGCCACAGAGGACAATTGAGGACAAAGCATCCAACAAAGCATCCACCCCGGTTTTGCCCAGGGCCTAGCTCCAATCCCGACTAATGCCAAGAATATACCATGGAATTTGTCAGGCACCCAACACGTGATAGGCATGCGGATCAGCAAGGTGTCAGGCCTGTCGGGGGCTTGTTTTCTCTGTTCCCATAAGGTAATGTCAGACACTTCCAATACAGGGTCACACCTAAGGTGTGACATGGCACGACGAGGACTTCGGTGTGCTCGCTATGTGGATGACCTCAGACCTGCATGTCAGCCTTCCTCTACATGCGGGTGGAATCCTAGAGTACGAATGATGCCACAAGAAGGTGAACCAAGGAAAGGCACAATGGCAACGACAAACACCTAACGGTCAGCTCTTGGAGACAGTAGGGGCATTGTCAACCCTCGCTAGAAGATGAAGGACGACACATAAGTCTCGCCATGGGAAATCGAAGTTTAGTACTCGAAGCCCTAGGAAAAACCCTGCAACCACGTACACGTACACCCATCGTCCTCTAGTATATAAGGTCGGGCATGTGCACATGTAGACAGTGGCGAATGCAGAACACGATCAAAGGAGGGGCTGATCTCTTCTTCTTCCTCTATTTCTTCATTTTTTTTCTTCTTTTCTCCACCAACTTTTCTCATAATTATCCCTAATTTTCCATTGACGTACCAGCAGTAGGGGGGCTGGAGCCCACCCAGCCCCCCCGCTAGATCTGCCCCTGCATGTAGATGAGATCAAACCATAGACTAGCGAGTCAAGACACTTAGCCTTTGGTCAGCTCCTCGCCTGAGCAACAACCAAAACTCATGGAACAACAACATAAGGTTCCCCCGACACCTCCCTTTCTTTGTTATAAGAACTTGATGGAGCATTCTAATACAAAGAATACCTCTGCTAGATTTAGGGCTTAGACGTCTGAACTAGGATAAACTCTTTGTGTTTTGAGTGCTTAAGTCACCGGAGATTACCGCATGAACCTACATCGAACAACTAGATTGTTGTCATGGAATCGAACCCACGACACTTTCTCACTCCTGCATGCTTCTTTTTAAAGGGAGATGCATTGAGGGTTTTTGAACTTTTCCTACATTCTCATTTGAGTCCATAAACTCTCGAAGTGATCATCTTGATCCTTCAAGTTTTCAAGTTGTTCATTAAAAGTGAATTGAGGTCCATGATTGAACCTAGAGTGAGCTTAGAATAAACCAACTGCTAGACCTAGATGATTGTTTTAAAACTTGGTGGACCCAGATGAGAATATGGGGAAAAAATAGGGGCCCACGGTACTTTTCACTCTTCGTTTTATCCAAACCAAATAAAATGGGTGTTATTATCAGACTTGACCTGCAAAATGTAATTTGTCCTTTTCTTGAAAAGAGAGAACCAAAATTTTTGCTTTGTTACCTTTAGCATTGTTAAGTAGTACACCCTCCATTTCAAATTGCTCCCTCTATCCCAAATTGTAAGTCATTTTAAGAATCTTGGTGAGTCAAAGTTTTTCAAAATTGACCAAACTTAATAATAGGATAATAACATTTATAATAATACTAACTAAGTAACATTAGATTCTTTATTAGTTAATTTTTTGTAGTATACCTATTTGATGCCATGAATCTTTGTGTTTTCTCTATAGTTTTTGTCAAACAAGAGATGTTTTGATTCTCCAATATTCTTGGAGGGTCCAAGAACCTTGGAGAATTAAAACATCTCAAATTTAACCAAAATTATATTGAAAAACACAAAGATTTATACCATCTGTGTATCCACACGTCTGGCTGTTAATTACTCTTTCTGTTCTTAAAACGTAGGTGACAAACAAAAAAAATTGGAATTTGATTTAAGATAAAACTAAAACAGCCCGCATTTTTTAACAGAGGGAGTGCAAGATAAAAAAAATTGAATTTACATTTTATGACTATTTATTTAGTCAGACTAGGTATTAGTTACATAATTCCTTTGTTTCATTACAATAAGAACTTAGTTGTTACTCTGCTGGATAAGAAAATTAAAAGCAAAGACCTCAAACGTGCCGCAAAAATTGACATCAAGTTCCTTGACATAGGCTATCCTCTAGAAACCCTCCCCCCTTTCCCTTGCCCAGTTTTTCTCCAGGTGTTCTTTTTTCTTTGAATTGTTTTTGGAAGAGATGCTTATATCCTTTTTCCTAGAAACTTCCCAACACTTGTCCAACTCATATTTCACACAATACGGCTTGAAATACAGTGGCCGGTGTCCTTTTGTTCATAGTTTAACAGCCAACTCACTATCATCTGCGTCACTGACAACCAAACATCTGAATAAATATGATGCCTCAATTATTGATTGTGTACTTGCTTCCGACACAACTAGTCACTGATGGGATTTGGGAAACTCAACTGATGCACCATGTCCATGAAAAAAAATATTAGCATACCAGATCATCCTAGTCTCGGTGCCAAGTGGACAGTGTCATCTTTTTTTTCTGAGGGCAGGTGGACAGCTTCATCTGCAACGTGCGCAATGAAATCACCATCATATTTACAGAATGGCAATAAACTGAAGGAGGAATGGGGCCACATTGTAGTTGTTGACCGAAATCCGCAAGAAAACAAACAGTGTTACAAAAGGTGTCCACTGAAAGCGTTACAGATCGATGGCCATGCCATGTGAAGTTTCTATAGAATTGCATCGGTTAGTTGCTGAACCTTCTTACCATTTGTGCCTAGTAATTTGAGGAAAAAGACAAGATGCTATGTAGCTCATGCATCCTTCAGTGATGAAGTTGGAGGGATATGTGGTTTTGGCATGTTGGCTACTTTGTCCACAACTCTCTGAAACAATGTAGCAATCTTTTAAAAGTTTGAATGGTTAAGAAGTTGAAGTAAGCTGGGTCAGTAAGAATTGTTTCGCTCTTCCTATCCATAGCTCATTGCTGCAGCTGCAAAATGTGCTCTTCCTATCCATAGCCCATTGCTGTTATCAGACGTAACCTGCAAAATGTGCTTTGTCCTTTTCTTAAAAAAAAAGAACTAAAAGACTGCTTTATCACCTTTAGCGTTGTGTTAGTACTACCATTTGTTTATCCACACGTGTGTGCTGACTGCAAAGTAGGAGTATATGCATAGAGGCATCAATAGTTCTCTGACTCTCAGGCTCAGCTCACTGCCGTCCAAATGAGCATGTTGCGGCACTATGAATTCCTTCCTTTTCTCCTGCATATGCCAAGCACAAGAACAAAAAATAATGCATGCCGTCGGAGTGCTCTAGCAGCAAAGCATCGAGGACCACTTTCTTGAATTTTCTGGCGTGAGACTTGTATATCTGGAGCAAGCCAGCAACTTGGCCATTCTAGCCACAATATTTTCTTTCATGTAGCTTGCTCCAAAGACCACAGATGAAATGCAGAGTCAGTTAACAACATGCTACGTCAGTGCCAGTCTGCTAGACGAAGTACAGTAAGGCCAAATTTGGAAACTTCATTCCCTCCAGGATCCTGGACTTTTCTCAGGGTGGATAATCTATGAGGATATCATTTTAGTTATCATCTTAGTTTTTGGTGGGAGGTTTTCCATCCCTGGGTTTGCTCCCTTTTGCTTCCAAAACAGACCTAAGATCCCATTTCGTACTGCTCTACGCTTTACAAATGGAGTAGGGTTTTATCGGCTTCATGAGCACCTTCATTGGTGGAGCTAGGAGAAACTACTATTTCAGCTCCTTTAAGCGTTCAACCTTATAGGATTTAGGGAGCTCCAAACAATTGCTGAAACTACTATTGAAAAAGGTCGTCAAACAGAGCCTAAGAAGAAAAGTAGTTGCCTCACTTTTTTCCTCACTTTTTCTAGTGCTCTTCTCGGCATGTCGATGTACTTCTTAATTAAACCTTCGTCTCAACCAGACAATCCAAATTGTGGATGTCATTCTGACAGACACGCAAGGTAAGAAGTAGATATGAATCAGTAGTCACTATGTACATTTGTTTCCGCAGAAAAAATACGGAAAATATTTCTCTGCGTGTAGGAAATAAATGTGCGGGCGTGCCAGTGTACTAAAGTACACAAAATAAAATAAATGAAGGGAACTCAAACTTTATTCATATTTTTAGAAAATACAAATACAAGTTCCCCACAAATGTGCGCTCCACAAGTAGCCTGCTAATGGCGATCTGACTTGGGCTGACATAGGCGACGTGGTCTTCTGGTTCCCAGGGCCTCGGAAGGCTCCTGGTTAATTACCTATGCGAGTCAAGCTCATAGAGTACCTCCGATTAAGTTGCATTAGTCGTCGTCGTTGGTTTTCGCTTCGCGTTCTCCATGCATGTGGTGTTGGTGTAGATGTAGGTGTGAGTGGCGTCGGCGTGATGGCCTCGTCGGTCCATAAGCCGGTACAACGGAGCTAGAACATTAGCTGCGTCCGCCTGCATCGTTCGCCTCGTCGGTATCGAACGACACGTAGTGGTTATTGTGGTAGTTGATCATGCATGGAGACAGTGTAGCTGAACCGTCTCGGACGACCTCGGCAACGTGGTCGAGGTAGGCTAAAGAGCTTGGTCACGGTAGAAGTCGTAGAAGTAGAAGAAGGCCTTGTCATCAGCCCTTCACTTGGTGTAGCGCAGATGGACCGCCTGCCCGTGTCATCTCCTCATTGGTGTCGAGCGACGAGTGCTTGTCGATGTAGATGTAGAGCCCGTCCAGACTCGCCTCCTCGTTAGTGTCAGCTGGCTCGTGGTTGTCGATGTAGATGTAGGCGGAGTCGATGGCATCCAGGCTCGCCTCCGAGGTGTGGTGGCATCATCATTTTAGGCACGAAGTCATCGTCGACGTAGATGGGTTTCGATGCATTCTGCATAATACATAGAATACAAGAGAAGCTGGATAATAAATTAATTAAATATTGTAGCCGCCATTGATCATGGCTGACACCGTTCATCATCGACTTCGATCATGCTTTGATAATTCTCTCTAGCTCGGGACTCTCATATGACGACGCGGCATAGTGGCGCTGCCTCCATCATGTGTCTCGTCGGCATCGGGGAGTCTCATCGGGCTCACGCAGTCATCCGGCATCGCTCCTGGCTCGGCGTGGTCGGCCAGCGTCGGGGTGTCGACTCCGGCTCAGCGTGGTCATCCTGACATCGCTCCGGGCCCGGCATGGTCATCCAACATCGGGGCGTCAACTCCGGTTCGGCTCTGCACGGCCTCGTTGGGTGTCGACACGTTCGTTTAGTGTCGAAGCGTCATGTTTGGCTCGATGCGCAGTCACCCGACGTCAGGGTCTTGGGGCACCGTTCCTGGCCTGGTGCAGTCCTTGTGGCGTCGCTCCCAACTCGGTGAACTCCTTCGATGTTGGGGCACGCCTGCTCCGCCTCGACATGCTCGTCCGGTCACCGTGGAAGAATATGACCCGAGCAGCATGACCCGACGGCGCGAACGCAGAGTCGAGGCGGCCTCCACCTCCGGCCAGCGGCGCGTACGTACGTACACTTGCCTCAACGTTGAGATAGGCCTTCATCTTGACATGCAGTCTGGCCACCGTGGCTTCGGCTTTTCTTGTGTTGCCTTGTTCCGTTGCATGGGCTCGACGCTGCTCCATGGGGCGGCGGCTCCAGCGATGGAGTTTCGCCGGTGTTAGGCACGGCCAGGTTGCACGCATGGCTACGCTCCCTCCGTGCAGCCTCTCCATCGGCACCGCCGGACTCCACGGTGATTAGTCGGGCATCTTCCCGTCGATCCGTTCCTGGTCGGTCGTGATTCCAGTGGTGCTTTTGTGATGGCAGCTCGTAGCCTCAACGAGATGCGTGAGATGCAGATCGTGCTGCTGCAGCTGCACCGTAGTCGTCAGCCGTCGTGCACGGCCTAGACAAGGACGTCGTGCGGTTGCCTCCTCCGCTTCTGGCTGCAGATCTCGATCCGCCTCCTAACGTCCTCCAGCGAGTGGTGCGCGGCGCCGGCATCGACGAACGACGATGGTCTGGTCGTGGATGATCTTAGCCGGCGGGAATGCGACGGTGTGCTCCCACCATGGCCAACTTGAACCGATCTCCTTCTCGACGTGGCCAGAAAGCTCCGTCGCTATCTCCTTCTCGGTGCAGTGATGTGCAAGTGTGGCTGCATCCTTGTTTCATGGCGTAGACGGTGGCACCTAGTAGATGAACAGAGGTTGCCTCGTTGCAGTCTTCCTCTGGCACCGGCGTATATTCTCCTTGGGCGGTGATGAGTGAGGCCTGGACGAGGCGTCGTGCGTCTGCCTCCCCGCCGAGCCTCCTTCCATCGGTCCGATGCGGTACGGGAGCCGAGTTGGTGGCGCGTCCTGGCCCTCCGGTCCTTCCTAGTGCCGTGCGGCAGCGACGGCTGCTCGCAGTAGTGCGGTCATCTTCTCCGTGCTTCTCGACCTCGACGTAGCAGCACGTGTACGTGCAGCCATCTCCTCTCTAGTCCTGGCGGCTATCTGCTCCGAGCCTTTGGATGGGATGACGCCTTCTTTGACGTACGTCTCCTCCGGATCGTCCCGTGTCTCAGGCTGCCTCCTTCGACGTACGTCTCCCGGATCGTCCCGTCTCAAGGGCGTCTCTCCTTCGGGCGTCGTTGCGTCGTGTTGAAGCCACTGAGCATCGGCGTCGTACGTGCGCGGCGTGCTAGCATGCACGTGTGGAAGCCGTTAGGCGCTGGTGCCTGGGATGTTGTAGCACCCGCCTGGCTGCCGTCTTCCGTCAGCTGCTCCGTTGCTCTCATGAGCATGGCCTGCTCCTCCTGGATGAACTCGGCGCGGCATGGCGGCGCAGCCCGGGCAGACGCGTAGGGCGCTGCTCCCTGCAGCCGGATTGAACTCCTCCGCTTCTTGAAGTCCTGAGCGCATCTGGGCGGCGCATTCGCTTGCTCCCGCGATCCGATCGGCCGGGGCCTCTCCGTGCGATGTGTTTATCCAATAGGATGGCGGCGTGGTAGACGCATCGTCGTGACACCGTCTCCTTGCTTGCATCTTGCCTCCACTGTGTACGTGTATATGCACGTACAAGGCCGCACGCGTATGCATGGCCGTCTTGCTTGTCTGTCCACGTACGTCTTGGCCTTGCTAGCTTCTTGATATATATAACACTTGCATCTTCAGGTTCCTGTGCTGGCGATTCAGGTGTGTTATGGCGGCCGTGTACATAGGCCGGCCTCCAACCTCGATCGTCTAGCTGCTGCGCAAGACAAAGTGCAGGCTGCTGTGCAAGATTAGATGAAATAATAATCATCTAGGAGTAATTTCTTACCCATGGAAGATAGCATGCATGCATGCCATCAAGGCCCAGAGATGAAGACGCCTTGCACCTCTCTACGCTCCTCCCTTCTACCGATCGTGTTTGCGATTAGATTATGATTCTCCTCCCCATGAGTACCAGGGCCCTTTATATAGGCCACCCGGCCTTAGGGCGCCGTGGCCCCTTGGCCCTGCACGTACGTGCCGCCAAAAGTTGTTGGCCCTCGCGAGATACACGGAGCCATCTGTTTTCTTCGTTCACAAGCTGAAACACGGTGCTTATCCATGTGCCATAATTATCGTTCCGGCTTCGTGATAACATCCGTGTATTAGATATTCACAGCTCGTACAACAGTACACGACGTACGCCGCCCGGTGACTAGCATACGTACGTATCTGCCGAGGATACCGTATCGCGCACCAAATTAAAGGCCGGCCCTTCTAGAACCTTCTGGATTGCTTGCCAAAGTTGCAGCGTGCTGGACAGACTGCCGACGTAACCCATATTAGAAGCAAGTAGCCCGATACACGTACGTATACCATAGCCTCCTCAGTTCATATTAGGCACGCGCACATGTATACGTGCCGCACGCAAGCCCAGCTGCCTAGCCTTGGCCGCCTGTATTTCTTTGCATGGGTGCACGTGTGCTAAGAGTAATTGCTTAATTGATTTGTTCTCTTAATAAGCAGCGCATACAAATACACTAGTGGACGCATATATATAGGCGGATCGAGTTTGAGTTCACAAAGACGCACGTATACCCTGCAGCCTTTGCCTCGAGCTCATGTACACATATCGACCTCACCCCACAGGCCACACGTATGTGCCATTGCTGATTTGCTTGTTACGTATAGATCAAAGCTCCGTTTTTCTTTTCTCATCACGCACCCTTGTATAGGCACGTAATAAGTGAAGAAAATGTATTCTTGCTAGCACACGAGACCAATCATGCACAAGTTCTTTTTTTTTCTATCCTTATATCATATGGGCAAACATGCACCATGTATGGAGAAAGGTTTTGTACAAATACCTTCCCACATGTATATATATTTTTCTTCTCTAAAAGCAAGCACAAGATGCTTCTTCGTAGCACATATAAAATTATGCACACGTAAGATATATTTTTGTGCAAAATCTCGTCAAACAACATTCACAAGGTAAATCCATGGATCATATATTCTTCTTTCATATCATTTAATCTCAATGTGCTTGGTCTCACAATTTATATGTTGTTACTTTACTTGTGGATATTGCAGATTAATTATATCAGTATATCATACTTGTCTTTAATTCTTAATTTTGGAACAAATTTCTTAAGCCATGTCTAACAAAATATCTCCAAGCATGCCACTAATTTAGTTTATATATCTTAGTACAAAACTTGGTTTGGAGTTTTTTTTTCATAACATTGCCCTTACAAGGGTGAACTTTGATTGTGCACTTTGTTATACTTACACGCTCCAAAAAATGGCACATAAATGATCCATACTTTTTTATATTATGCAAAACTCTTATAAGTGAACATAACTTTTGGTACTCTATCAATTAGTCAAGACTTTATTTAGCACCATTCCAATGGACAATCTCTTGGACTTAACTAATATTATTTGTCAGGTACTTGAATATTTAAACACTAGAGCCCTACCAAGTATGGACTTTTGGCATGCATAGTGCTTATGACAACTGAGGCATAAGAAAAAACTTCCTCTTCAACTGATTCTTATTCATTCTTAATTAAGATATTGGGATAAATCAAACTTATTTGCAATGTGCAAATGGAACAAGCACAGTAATACTTATTCATATCACTTAATCATTTATTCAACATACCTTTTTATAATGGTCTTGAAGGATCAGGCTAGGTCTAGAGCGGGTGATAGGCCTATTTAAAAACAAACTCAATTGTAGCAGTTAGCAGACTACGGAGGTTCTACGGATTCCCATGGAAGTTCCATGGCACGAAAGTTCTGGACAAATCCATGGAGGTTCTGTGTATCCTGACTGAAGTTACTACAAAGTGAAAATCAGAGTATGAAAAGTAGATCGAGGAAAATGCCAACCTTCCTGGGTGTCTTAAGTACCCATAACACCAAGTTTTTGTAGCTAGATCGGGTGAAAACCCTAATCTTGCAATTCCAACACAAAGGTGAGTTCAAACAAACAACAAGGAACACGAGTTCTACCCCTAAAGTTTAGTGGAGACACTAAGGCTTGCTTATGTCCTCATTGTTGAAAGAGCCACAAAGGCTTGGAGTCTCTTCCAACTCCCACCTCTTCTAAATAGAACAACAAAGATCGAGCTTGAGCGATTCCACTAGTGATGCGAGGGCAATACAAACTTCTTTGTGCTCAACCAGAACAAATTGGGAGCACCCAGGTAACCAATAGCAATCTTGGTACCCAAACTCCAAGAGTAATGAACTCAAACACCAAGCTAGAGGGAGAAACAAGGCTATAAAAGTGATGTTCTTGCTTTCGGGCTCTCTAATCCACTTTCAAATCCGATCTCTCAAAGGGAAACCACCGAGAACACAAAGGAGAGGTTGGGTGACATTGAATGGAGGAGAGAGAGAGAGAGAGAGAGAGAGAGAGAGAGAGAGAGAGAGAGAGAGAGAGAGAGAGAGTGCTTGCCCACGAGTTTGTGAGGGCCAGAATGCAGCAGGCAGTCTTTGGAGAGAAGAAGGGGAGATAAATATCCCCTCCCTACTTTTCAAATGGTACAATTTAATTGTGGAGGTTCTACACTTATTAAACTCGGAGCTTTCATGGAAAATTGTGGAACTTCCGTAGATGCCAGAACAAACTAGGAGTTAGGTTCTCTGCCTTTCCATTTATGTCCCCCTTCATAGTATGATGAATTCTATGCTCTAATTCAAAATCAAGAATAAGAAGTAGAGCCTTCATCCATCCAAACACTGCTAGGATTTAAATTAGGAGTCCTCAATGTGTTAGTCATACTGCATTCCATTGCTTACAATCTGTCTATACTCAACAAATCTCATTAGAACCTTAATTGCATCGTCATCAATGCATCAAAACCCACTTAGGGGCCTAGATGCACTTTCAAGCCTTAATATTCATTTGGTCATGTCTTGTTGTATCTTAATACACATTACACAAAAAACGGTTTCACCGAGATTAAATTTGGACAATTGTGTATTACCTATCCATAAAACTAGCAAATTATTATTGTTGCATAAGAAAATATCACAAACATAAAGCACTAGTATAATAAAATCTCCCACCACATCTTTATTTTATAGTATATACATAATTGTCCATCTAAAGATATGGGTGTGAAGGAGTGGAGGACAACTTGACGGTAGGAGTGGTGGTCAGAGGAAGATGATGCAGGTAGGAGAAAAGATATAAGGGATAGTTAGAAGAAAGATTAGACCAAATGTACATAAGAATCCAATATTAAAATTTGAGTTTGAGGATAGGTAAAACAGCGGGTATGCTATTGCCAAAAAAAAAAACTATTGGATGTTTTATCTATCTTTACATGTAAAAGGACAAAAACTTATTCAAAGAGAGAGTACTATCGAGGCTTACTTCCACAAGTGTTATGCCGTCACGTGGTGTTTGGCTGGTCATTTTTACGGCCTCCACGCACGTGGGCGGGCCAGGGGTCGCCTCCGCTCCGTGGACACGAGGCCGACGAAGCCTCGGGTAGGGCGGTGCTCCTGGCTCCTGGTGTGGGCGGAGACCGGCGGCGGACGGCGACGCTCGCTTTGCTGGCAGGCAGTGACGTGCGTGGAGGCCGCGACGCTCGCGTGATGGCCGGCGGGAGCTCACGCGGAGGCTGGTGTAGCGCTCACATGGTTGCCGAGGGGGTGGCACGAAAGATGCGGTTGCGATTCTTCCAACACTAGTGGGCCACACGGATCGAGTGGGCCGGGAGGTTTTTGTTTGACGCATTCGTATTATCCCACGCGGCCCAACGACCGTGCCTGATACAAGTATCCCGTCCCAGGCCCAGCCAGCAGCCACGGATTAGGGTTTACAAGTATCCCACGCAGCCAGCCACGTTCAGATCACCCGAGCTTCCTCGATCAGCCTCCGTCCCGTCGGGCGACGCAGCGACAGCGACGACGTTCTTCAGATCCCCCGAGCTTCCTCAGCCTCCGTCCCGTCGGGCGACGCCGATCGAGCTCCCGATCCATCTCTGCGACGTACTGGTGGTATGTTCCGAGTTCCAAGTTCCAACCGCGCCTGTATTAGCCCCCTGAATTTCTCTTTCCGTTAGTCGATCGAGCGAGTGTCGTCGTTGCTGCCGTTCCCTCCCTCCGATCCGCCGATCGAACCCTAACTACGGTTTCTCTGTTGATTATTAGGCACCAGCATCATCAGCATGTCGTCGACACTGTACCAGAAGCTGCCGTTCAACGTCAATGACAAATTCGTCCCGACGGTACTACTCCAGGGAAACCAGGGATGCGCGGACCTGGTGGCGATACACAACATGGTGGCCATGAAATACGGCTCGAGCTTTGGCAAGCCGGGCGCTCTGAAAGAGAAGTCCATCAAGTCGGTCCTAGGTGACATGCTGCAGAGGTGCATTGCCAGTACCAGATCATCATCAGCAGCAGTCGTTTCAGACGCCGAGGCAAAGGAGATCAAGCACGTGCTCGCCAACATCCGCACCAAGTTCTCCCTGCAGCCACGCCTGAGCGGCCACATGGATTTCGTCAGCAACGCGTCCTACCTGTTGTGCCGTCTCTTGGGCCTAACCGTGCTCCACGGCTGGGTTCTGGGTCCTGATGATCGTCGAGTTATTAGCAGCAGCAGATGTCATTCTCTCAGAGAATTCTCTCATAGTGAGCTGGTGGATTACTGCTGCTTATCATCTGGTGATGATCTGAAAGCAGGCAAAGACGATGATGGTGACCGTCTGACGACGACGACAGTCTGTCAAGGTTTACTGGATGATTATTCAAGCTCTCAGTTGACCTCTTATGGGTTTAGTTCTCTGTCCGCGGTGCTAAACGACGATGCGGTAGCGCTGCTCTTCTGCCGCAACAGACTGGATATCATTCACAAGCACAAGGATGTCCTGTTTGTGTTTGTCACTGACGCGGACATTCGCAAGCAGATGCCTCAGGCGATTTGGATGCTGTTTGAGGAGCGCCAGGGAAGCCGCATCTACTTCACTGAGATGTATACCCCTGTCAAAGGACAACCGCACCAGGAAAAGGCTAGGGAATGGTATATGAGGTTTCTTGAGATGACCCAGAGGAAACAAGATAAGGCGAATTGAAGGAGACAAATTAAAGTCATCGATCGATCTCAACGCAAAGGGCACGCAGTCTGATGATGATGCAATAATGCAGCCTAGCTAGCTAGCTACCTGCTGGAAAAACATGGAGATGATAAAAGGGCAGAAGCAGAAGCTCGATCCAAACAATTCCACAAACTGCTGCAGGAGCTACGGTTAATTGATCGAGCCTAAGTAAGAATTTAATAAAAGTTGTTAGCTCTTCTCGGTTATCTTGTTTGTCCACTGTATATCTTGCAATGCCGCCGGCCTGTCCGTCTCGTTTTCTTTTTCTTTTTTTTTTTAATTCACGTTTTCAATCAGGACACGAAACTACTCGTCCCAACTAATTTGGAATCGCAAACACATATAACATTGTTGTTTTGCATATAAAAAAACACAGCAAAGTGGACAATATACTTTGAATAAATAATTCCGAGTAATTTAGTCTAAGATAAGAGTTTATTAAATTACATTGACAGGCAAGTTTAATTAGAACAGAAATTCTTCTCCTTTGCCCTAAAATGAAAGAAATTCTTCTCTTTTGTGGATATTTAGAACAGAATGATATAACACCTGCAAGAAAGTAAACATGTTGTGTTTATAACCAGCATCCTCGGATGTGCTTGAGCACAGGGTATATATATGTTTTGTTCTTTTGTGCCACCACAATTTTACAACCGTCTGATTTGATTTCCATCGAGACATCCTCAATCAATTATCAGGCCGACCTTTAATTTTGTCTTTGTAATGTAAATAAACGGGCCTGCTTCTTTTCTCTTTTCTCAAACCGTGTGGATCAGGCGTTATTATATTCTGTTTTATCTTTTCATAGATAAATAAAAGTCAATTAGGCTTCATCTCTTATATTGTCAAAAAGAGAGAGAGAGAGAGAATTGGATAAATTATTATATAAATTGAGCAGTGCATATATAACCAAACGTGCTCAAATATCAATCCCAACATTATTTAACCATCCAAACAAAAAAAAAACTACATGGCCACAATTTCCAGCGTCCGACAAACTTGTGAGAGACAATCCATAGTTTCAACACATATGACAATGCCAGAGTACTCTCTCTTTACTTAATAAGAGGTACACAAGAGTTTCATCCTCATAAAACTATCTCTATTCTCATGAAACCCACATCATCTCTCTCTTCATCAATACAGTGTCATGTCAGCGTATTTAATGTCTATAAAACTCACATTGAGATTGACCTTATTGTCCTATATATTCATCTGGATTGAGGACAAATTAAAGTCCATGCTTTCATTTGAGAAAAAAGATGGAGTTGGAATAGTATTGCATATAGTGGAATCTTATCGACGTCTTGAAACAAATCGTTACCTTTCTCGAAAAAGGACGTAAACGTACGTTCACGCTCAGTTTGTTTCTACTCCAGGACTCCATAAACATTTTAGTCGTTTCCATACAGTTGGCTCGATCCCATTTTTTGACTTTTTGTTATCCTATAGAAGAGCTTTTGCTGGCTTACGTGGGGTGCCACATTAGTTAAGAAAAATTTCTAAACAAACAACAGGCCGAATTTTAGGTCTTTTCAGGTGGATTTTGGGCTGCCCAGATTAGTGCTCAAGTTGGGCTACTCGATTGATTTTTAAGCATTGTGGGCTTCCTTTTTCCCCACTACAATGTTTTGCTTCTTGGGCCTTATATCACGCCTAACGGCTTTGAATCTTTTCCCAGGCCTTTTCCTTTCGGAAGTCCTCGTTACCTTTTTCGTTTCCTTTTGTCTAGCCTATTTGTTTTTATTTCATTACTTTTTTATTTCTTTTCTTTGTTTCAATTATTGTGAACCAATATGGTTTTTTCTAATATTTTAAATTATCATTTCAGCTATAATGAAGTTATTTTTAATTTATTGTTCTCCCTAATGGAAACTATTTATACTTTTATTTCTTTAGGATTAGATTTTCGCAATTGATGTAAGTTGTCAGCTTCACCTGTTGTGCAAGCCTACTATATCGAATGAAGTTTCACTTTTGGATGAACATATTACCATCGAAATTCAACTTGCCTTTGGCATGCTCCCTTTTGGTTGAACATGAAATGTAGTGGCACCATACTTTTTGGAGCTTCCATTGTAGGAATTAGTGCTAACCCGTTTGATTTGGAATTTTATAAACAGTTAGCAGAAAACACCTTTTGAGCAATTCAAATTAACTCATTCTAAGCAAGAATAAAAAAGTAGAGCATGATTTTAGGAGAAATATAAAACTGGTTTCATATTTTGTTGCGTTCAAACAATTTTTCTATAATTTTTGGGAAAAAAAATTTCTACAATTTGTTTATAAAGTCTAATTGACCTTCATGGAAAATTCGATGTACCTGTGTCGTTGTTGACTGCCGCCGCCTTGTAGGACGGCCAAGCCCGATCGCCTAAAAGGTCAATAAAAATCACAAATTGTAACTTTTCTTGTTTTGAAAAGTTGCAAAGTTATACGCATGACTTTTACATATAACTTGTGGAATAAACTTTGTATAACTTGTACCTATGACATTGAAGGGTCGAGATGACGGACTAGAGGGGGAGTGAATAGTCATTTCTAAAATTAATCGCGTAGGCTAACCGAAACAAATGCGGAATTAAAACTATCGGTCTAGCCAAGACTACACCCCTCTACTTATACTTTATGACACCTTAGAAAAGATTCTAAACAAAGCAAATAAGGTGTCGGGCTAGCTAAAGCTCACCTAATCAATCTAGTTTGCAAGGTCACACAAACCTATGCAACTAGTACTTCAAGCACTGGGGAGCTTCTACACAATCTAGTAAGCAAAGCACAAAGCTCCTAAGCTCACTAGCAATGCTCAATAACAAGGCTACACAAGCCAAATTAGAGAGCTCAAATTACTTAGCTACACAAACTAAGCAATGTGACTAACAAGGCTACTCAAACCAATTAGTCACGCAAGAGATCTACTTCTAAGCTACACAAGCAAAGATGGTAACTAGCAAGCTACACAAGCTAACTAATTACAAGAGCAACTATTAAGCTACACAAGCTAGATAGCTACACAAGAGCAACAACTAAACACTAGCACAAGTATGAGTAAGGAAACACAAGCTAGTGAATGAAGAAAGCAAACCACCGAGAAGATGTAGGCAATGTTGACACGATGATTTTATCCCGAGGTTCACTTGGTTGCCACCAAGCTAGTCTCCGTTGAGACAAGCTCAAGGTTGTCGCCGGTCCTCTTGCTAGTGGTGACTACACTAGTCACACTCTCCCACATGGAGTGCTTACCACAAGCTCTAGCACTTGACCCGGTCGGACCACTTGATGCTCTTCACGTCTCCCTTTTACTAGAGTTGCTCTTCGCGATCTCCCGCGGGGTGAGCACAATGCCCCTCACAATCCTTCTCTGGAGCCACACACAATCTTCACGCGGGCTTCACGACAGAGACTCGATCACCAAGCCATCTAGGAGGTGGCAACCTTCAAGAGTAACAAGCACCACCTGCTTGCAACACGAACACCTAGTGCCACTCGATGCAATCTCTCAATGCAACGCACTAGCGATCACTCACTCGCTATTGATTCGCATACTAGCAAGCACAAGCGAGTTAGAGAGCTTCCTTGCACTCCCCAAACATGGACACCAAGTCCCAAGGGTGCTAAGCACCAGCCATGGCCGGCTAAGTACTCCTTTTATAGCCCCAAGGGCTAAACTAGCCGTTATCCCCTTCACTGGGCACTTTTCATACTGACCGGACTCACTACAGGGTGACCGGACGCGTCCTGTCACTAGAGTCCGGTCGTTCGTCCCCAACGGGAAGAGGGAAGTTTTGTTCTCCTAAAAATTATAGTGATAAGTTTTGTTCTGTAAAATAATTTTGTGGAAAACATGCATAGCCGCATATTTGTAGATGATGCTGAATCTAGTAAGATTGGGAAAACAAGACTGGGAAACATGATGTATAATTTTTAGGAAAATAAAAATTGTTAGCCTAGCCGCATATTAAACTCCACTAGATTGGACATCATGTTCCCTAAAATAATAATAGAGGAGATGACAACGTATGCTATGGAAATCAGCCTCTTGTGCAAATAATAGAAACTCTAATCAAGATCACAAGAATCTAATCTGATGGTTAGAAGTGAAGGTGATCGAGTTGTTTTAGCACTTAAACCCCCACTCATCTCATCCTTCTTTTTTTTTGCAAAGCGCACCCCTCTCAGCCTTCCCGCATGACTATCAGATTATATTTCTGTGGTCTTGATTAAAGTTTCTATAGTTTGTACAGAAGCCTGATTTTCATAGCATATGTTGCAATAGGAGATTGGGGAAAACAAGATTTAAGGGAAGAGGGAAGTTGCTTTGAAGCAGATTAACCCCCATCCCTTTTTCCATCTACTATATGTATGTGGGACATACATGTCATTGGCCAAGTTTATTTTAATGAAATTGACGTGTAACTATGTGCAGCCAAATATTCTAATCTCTCTCAACCTAATGAATTGGAGTGTAACGCCAAACAAGGATTTAATGAAATCCGATGCTGCAATAAGGGAAAGTGGACCCATGTTAATTGCAGCGTGGTCCCAGCAAATTATTAATCGTCAATATTGGCTAGCTGGTGAACTGATGTTGCCGCTGTGCTCACCTCACCTGCTGATGCACAAAAGGCGACGAGGGACTGACGGCTGCGTAGAACCGGGGCGTAGAAACAAAAAAGCTGACAGGTGCTTTTAGACCGGTGGTGCCGCGAAGACTCGTCGAGCTGCCACCCAATTGGGTTCGTACTACAGTAGTACTTACTCCTTCTGTATCACAAATAGAGTTCGTTTTGAACAGCGACACGGTCTTCAAAAAACATAACTTTGACCACTTATTTCTTTAAAAATATTTGTTATAAAGTGGTGTATATATACTTTTATGAAATTACTTTTCAAGATAAATTTATTTATATGATTTTTATATTTCTAAACTCAATAATTTAAAAGTTATTCATGATTTATATTCCTAATGTTTGACCGAAAACTTTTCCAAAACGAATTATATTTGTCATACGGATGGAGTATAACCAAAATATTTATTTTATTAAGAGGGTGTCCAGCTCACAGCTTGGACTGATGGATCTGTCTTTTGGAGAGCAGGTGAGGTGAGACTCTGGCACGCTAGCTAGCTACTCTAGCTAGAGTCAAACCCTGGGCCAGGCCACCATGTATTGAAAACGTGGCCAAACGTTCCATCGGAAACGGATCGGTTGCAAACTACTCTCCGTCTCCATTTAACTGTCGTTCAAAAAATATGTCTACGAAAAAAACACGGTTTTCTAGAGACAATTATTTAAGAACGAAGGGAGTATTTTTTTCGATGGGATCGAGCAAACATGAAGAAAAAAGAAAGAATGCCCTCGACTTGTTAACAAAAAAATCGACTTGGCTTCTGTTTACTTTTCGCTACTAACTACAGTCTACAGGTCCAGAGTTTGTCACTTTGTCTCCCGTTGTGCTAGCAGTCAATGTTAGAGTGAATGAGACCCTCTTAGTTTGAGATATAAACTAATTTTAATTCGTATAAATTTATAATAATATAATATTTTTTCTCTCACAGTAAATCAGCTATATAAATAAACAGAAATGATTTAAGTTCTGCCAAATCTAGCCGAAGCTGATCGTTAAATTAATGTTTTTAACCAATAGGTCAGTGTCAACGTACAGTTTCATCTCTCGGTTTTCAAGACAAATGAAATCACAAATAAAATAGATCTCTCTCTTCATATACAGTTTCAATGCACAATTTTATATGCTTCGTGGTCTCATGATCCCTCTTTCTCTCTTCTTTTCATCTCTCTCAAACCGCGCATGTTGTATAGGATAAAACACAATGACGCTCCGAATGAGGGTTTCACCAAAATTTCACCGTTTTGGAAACAACGCTCAAAAGTTTCGTGGGGATGAAATGTTTTCCTTCTCGCTTCTCCTAGTTTCATGGAAAAGCTGATGTGACACCCTATTTAATATGCATAAAACCTTCCATGAAACTCCACTGAGATTGGCCTTAGTCTTCGTATTTTAGTCTGGGTGGTTTTGTCCGCTTGTCACTAAAAAATAGACTGACATTCTTTATATATATACTCCCTCTATGTAGGAAATAGATGACGTTTTGGACATCGACATGGTCTCCAAATATAGCTTTGACTCCCTTTATACAAAAAAAAATATTTATCAAAAAGTGATATATGTATACTTTTGAGAAAGTATTTTTCAAGACAAATCTATTCATATGGTTTTTATATTTTCAAACTCAATAATTTAAAAGTTATTCATAATTTATATTCTCAATGTTTGACCGCAAAATGTCATCTATTTTCTATACGAAGGAATATATATTTTCTTTTATTTAATGAAAACAAAACTTTTCCCGTTTTTTCAAAAGATACGGTGTGCATCTACCTGGTCAAAACAAGTTAAGGTGCATAAATCCATTTAAAAATCACAAATCTTGAATTTACATTTCTTGCTTTGTCAGGGCCTGGCAAGTTAGTACTCGCTTCGTCTATAAAAATACACAACTATGGATTACGTGTCAGAAAAAATAATTCATGTTTGACTAAATTTATAGTAAATAACATTTATATTTATAGCTCCAAATTAATTTATTATAAAAGTATATTTCATAATTAATCTAATGATACTATTTGATATCATAAATATTTATACTTTTTTATCTATAATTAGTCAAGCTTAATAAGATACTAATATATGGTATTGTTCTAGAATTATATGTTTTTACACATTTCTTATATTTCAGACGTTTAAACAGTTTTGTCTTTGTCCTTCCATAGAAAAAAATTATCATTTGTTTCTTGTGATCTGTGTTATTAGATTTGAACCATTGGATGAAGATCTGGAGGTTGGAGTCGTCGTCTGAAAAGAGGCTATATTTCAAGCACCTGAAATATAGCAAATCTCATGTTTTTATGGACGGGGGAGTAGTATTTGTGTGGTGTGGGGCCATCACGGTAGTAGAAAAGAGTCGATTAATTAGTACTCCGCCCTCCATACCCATATTAGTTGACGTTTAAGACAGCGACACGGTCTTCAAAACACAACTTTGACCTCTTATTTTTATAAAAATATTTATGGAAAAGTGAAATACTCCCTCCGTATCACTTTTAGATGACGTTTTGGACAAAGTTTGAGTCAAACATTGGGAATATAAATCATGAATAACTTTTAAATTATTGAGTTTAGAAATATAAAAATTATATAAATAAATTTGTCTTGAAAAATACTTTCATAAAAGTATACATATACCATTTTACAATAAATATTTTTAAAAATACAAGTGGTCAAAGTTGCACTTTGGAGACCGTGTCGATGTCCTAACGTCATCTAAATGCGAAACAGAGGGAGTATGTATATTTTTATGAAAGTATTCTTCAAGACAAATCTATTTATATAATTTTTATATTTGTAAACTTAGAAACTTAATAGTTATTGATGATTTATATTCTCAATGTTTGACTCTAATCTTTTTATCTCCAACAACTCCTCAAATCAAGTTGTTATCCTTAAAAATTTGGCAAAATGACAAAAATTTTTCTCCAACAACTCCTTAAATGAACTTGTCATTTATCGTAAGTTGCTATTTATCTCTCTCGCGCACGGGTATTTGAGCGCGCGGTGAAGAGTTGCCATCGCGAAAATCTTCACTCCGACTTTCTGTCGCCCGGCCCCGCGCGCTATAGATCGAAAGACTTGGCCTGTGGATTCCATCATTGCCGTCAAAAAGCTAGAGCAGTGATTCCATCATGGACGGTAAAAAGCTAGAGCAGTGCATGCTGTATGAGATGTGCAAGTGGCTGGCACCTGGCTTAAAAAAAAGTATTTACAGGAGCTCATCATTACATGTATTGATAGAATATAATCAGGTTACCTGTGTTTAGCTAATACACATTTAAATATAAATAACATAAAATGCAAAGGTGTCCATCACATTTAAATATAAATAAACAAGGTAGCTAATAAATGCAAAGTGGTGCGGCAATGACAGACGGGTCTCATCTGTCATCCTCTATTTTTACCAAGTAAGAATAACAACTTGTTGGAGAGAGATTTTTTTTTTGACTTGCCAAATAAAATAGCAACTTGCTAAAACTCAAGATTTAGCAAGTGGTTTTTACCAAGTTGTTGGAGATGTAATATGGGTACGGAGGGAGTACATTATTATCAGGCAAACGCAAATTTGTGTGCCCTGCATCTCAAATTTCCAGAACAAAAAGTACTCACCCATTAGACAATAGGGCTGTTTAGCATTTCCAGAACAAAAAGTACGCACCCATTAAAGAAGTTGCCGTTACGTTGAGAGCTTTTGCACCAAAAACGACGGCCTGCATTGAATACTCTGAATTGTTACACACGGTCTCCTGCTTGTTGTTGGTGGCA
Source organism: Coix lacryma-jobi var. lacryma-jobi (assembly GCA_009763385.1). NCBI lineage: Eukaryota > Viridiplantae > Streptophyta > Magnoliopsida > Poales > Poaceae > Coix > Coix lacryma-jobi. Next base: position 125,245,241 of record CM019831.1, read on the forward strand.
GGAGGACTTGGTAAAATCATTTGCCCGTACATGGAGTTGGTGCGGTGTTTATGGCTCGTTTAATTTCAGGGCTTAGGGAGTCCGCAATGGTGTTCAAATCGCTACTCCCTCTGTCCCTTAAAGCTTGACGTCTGAGCGTTTGAAATCTGAGTCTGCGTTCAATGAGCCTTGCATGCATCTGGACTTTGTCCCTGTCCACGTTCACTCAGTCTCCAATGTATCTGAGTAGCAGCTCCGACGTCAAGCTTTCACGGACAGAAGGGGTAGCTATTTGGTCTCTACGAAGAATGTTATTGGCTCTCAATGGCAACTTACAAATAGCTAGCTAGATGAGACATATAAATAAATATTATTTTGATGAGACAACTTACAAAAGTAGCACTCTTATTGGCTATCAAGGAGACAGATCAAATAGCTAGCTATTGGAAAGTCGCTAGCTATTTGATCTCTCTCCTCAATAGCTGTCACACCCAATTTTAAGAACAAAATTGAATGCAATAACTCATGTGTGCCCAGAGATCAATCACACACATAAGCCATAAATTTAGAAGTACCATCACCTATGTTTATTACATAACGAATATTATTCAAAGTCTTTACATAGCAGCGGATAAATAAAGTATCTCTCGCGGTAGCTCCATCACAGGGAAGATGACTGGTTGACAGCAAGACTAGAACTCTTCAGGGAAGTCATCATTACCAAAGCAATCTGTTACCCATCCGGGATTTTTATCCAAGTAGAAAGAAATAAACAAGCATAAGTACATCTCGTACTTAACGAGTGTAACATGGGGTTTCATGAGGCTCAAATAAGGCTGACACTGGTTTAACTGCAGTAGCTTTTAATTGGCAACATTTTAATATTAAGGTGAACATATATGAATGCTTAAACCCAATCCACATGATCATAATAACTGAAACATAGCAATAAGGTAATCAACATGAGCAACATAAATAAACAACATATAACAACTAATCTGTGAGTTTTCCGGGCCGCTCGTAACCGTGAGCACGGCTGATATATCAGTTTTACACTTTACCCGATGAGTCGTGATATCCAGATGCCCGGGTTAATTACTCCCATAACACTTCCGAGGTCAGCGGGCAGGATACACTGCGTAGCCTTTCAAAGGTTCGTCTAACAAGTTAGGGCCGCTAGGTCTTAAGGCAAGGGGATGTAGAGCCCTCCTTCCAGGTGGCAAAAAAACACGCAGCCTATACGCACATGGACAGAAGCCGCACTATACCCGTCTTGGCAAGACCCAACGCGCCTATACAGGTGTCCACTAACAAGCTAGAAAAGGTTCTTATACTGAGCTAAGGTCAGAGCTATATAGCCCTCATGGTTGCACTGTATGTCCCAGCTTTTGCTGACAGAAGGTCCTAAACCATGTTGCTAAAAAGATCAAGTTTTATTCACCGTTATTAGATCATGTTTGGTTTAAGTAAAGCTCTAGCAAAAATTCTACCCATATGCATAGCATCCCAAGGTTAACAAGGTAACGGGTCAAATATCTAGGGTAAACTAGATAGGAGATTAAAATTAGACACATGCATATGAATTTAGATGATTCATGGTGAATAGGTCAACAAGGAGGATCCCATGCTATACTGGCCTGATTCTGAGAACTCTGGTTGCTCCTGGTTGTCGAAGTAGGGCTCTTGATCACCGGCGTATGTCTCACCGTCTATACTCGATTACCACATCAACACACAAACATCCGGACAACAATCACGCAAAGCAAACAAGCTATAATTAGAACATTACACCAACAACAAGAAAATAATATAAAAAGTTTGAAAACAGAAACTACGGTCTACCACGATCACATAAACGCGAGAATCACAAAAAACGGAATTATAAAGCGAAAGTTATGCGCTAAACAAGTTACAAAACCTTAGTTAGTAGATTAAATCTAACTCAAATTTTAAGTACAGAAAACAGTATATATTTTCATACAGATAGATAGATCTTTTCAAAACGAAACTAACGCAACTTGAACGGACTAAAACGGACTAAAAACGTAGAAGTTATAAGCATTTGAAACTGGTGGCAAAACTGTAAATAAATCAAACTTGAATTTGAATTTAAAATCAATTTAAACCGATTTTCAGAATTGACTGGACTGCGCCTCAATTTGGAAGAAACGCAGGGGCTTATAAGGAAGAAATCGCAGACTCATTGAACAGGGCCATTGGGACCGCGGGTTTAGACTTAAAAACTCGGGGGTCTCTTTTAGCAAAGTGGACAGGCGAAGGGGTATCGAGCGTTTCTGGCCACCGAATCTGAGATGGACGCCCGAGATTAAATCTGGGGGGGCTGGCGGCGCTTCCGCCGGAGCTGAGGGGGAGCGCGGCGGCGCCATGGCCGGAAGGCGGCGGCGCGGCTCGGGATTGCTCGATAGAGCGGTAGAGACCTTGGGAGTTGGTCCAATCGATCGAGAAGCTCAAGGCGAACTCACCGGAGGCGAAGATGGCGTCGATGTCGGCTCAGGGACGGCGAATCGCTTGATTTGGCGGCGACGGGGTCCCTGTGAACAACGGCGAGCTCGGGTGAGCGATTTAGATGACGAAAACAGAAAAGGAGAGGTCGAGCGTGATCACGAGGTCGACCCGAAGCTTTGGCGGAGCTTCGAAGCGGCTGAAAATCCTCAGAGCGTCAAGCGGACGACGGCGGGGATTTTTCGGATGGCGGAGCTCTCGGTTGCGGCTAATTAGGGCACGAGAGCGTGAGCTATTTGCGTGGGGAGAGGCGGCGGGCGTACGGGAGCCTTATTAGAGGGTAGGCTCGACCGATTTGGCAAGCAAGGACGCGTAGAGCAGATGGAATTGAGCTCGGACTCGAATCCTGGTCGCATTCAGGGGGAAGGGGACGCTGACATGCGGGCCATCGACGTCAGCGACTGCGGGGAGAGGGGCTGCGGCGCTGCGCGCAAGCGCATGAGCTGGGCCGGGCAGGCGGCCCACGCGGGCGAAGGAGAGGGGAGAGAGGCAAGCCGACGGGAAGAGGCCTCGGGCCGGCGGGGGGAAAAGGACTGGGCGCGGTTGCTGACTGGGCCAAAAGGATAGAAAGGAAGAGGTGAGGAAAAGAAATGGTTTTCCATTTTCAAAAGAAATTTTGAAATCCATTTGAAATCAAACAAGTTTTGAGCAAAACCAATCATCACAAAAATAAAATATGCACCAGCATGAATGCATCATCATGGTCTTTGGCCTAGAATTTATTTTAGCTTTTGCGAATAATTTATTATCTATGTTTTATGCAACACATAAAATGCAATAATTAAATCATATTGCCTATTTCAAATTGATGCAATTTTTGGGATGTTAGAATAGCCAATAAAAGTGCTACTTTTTTATTATTTTTATACGTCATCTCGCTAGCTATTTGTAAATTGCTATTGAGAGCCAATAGAATTCCTCCTAGCTAGCTATTTGACAAACATTGCAGATGACCTTATCATTCCAACCCAAAAGCTAAAGCTAGGGTGACTTTTTTATATTCATCACAAAGATGTTACCTAAAAAAAATACTAATATACTACTCCATATACTCCCTCCATATTGTAAAATTTGACGTTTCATACAGCGACACGGTCTCCAAAACATCACTTTGACCACTTTTTTCTTTAAAAATATTTATTGGAAAGTGGTATATATATTTTTATGAAAGTTCTTTTCAAGACAAATTTATTTATATGATTTTTACATCTCTAAACTCAATAATTTAAAAGTTATTTATGATTTATATTTCTAATGTTTGACTCAAACCTTGTCCAAAACGACGTGTATTTCAATACGGAGGGAGTACTAGTAAAAAGAGTCGTTTAGGATAGTGACACGGTCTCCAAGATTTAACTTTGACTCTTTATTTCTACAAAAATATTTATGGAAAATGATATATGCATACTTTTATGAAAGTATTTTTCAAGACAAATCTATTCATATAGTTGTCATATTTTCAAACTCAACGACTAAAAATTTATTGATAATTTATATTCCCAATGTTTTACTCATATCTTGTCCAAAACGGCTCCCTTCACGAGTATGGAGGGAGTAATAACTAATATTCGAACTAAAAAAAGAGACATAAAGGAATGATATCTTCGACAAGACACTAGACAACCGTTCTTAAAAATAGGTTTTTAGAGTTGACATAAAAATAATTCTCAGAATTTCTTAAAAATTTGAAGTCCCTAAAAAAATAATTTTTGAAATCTTTTAAAAATTAGATGTCCTAAAAATAAGAACTTTTTTAATGTACTCCCTCTGTCCACGAAAAAATCAATTCCTAGAATTGTCTTAAGTCAAACTTTTTAAACTTTGACTGAATTTCTAGAAAAAACTATCAAGATTGATGATACCAAATTTATATCATTAGATATATCTTGGAATACATTTTCATAATATGTCCATTTCATATCATAGATGTTATTGATTTTTTCTATAAAGTTAGTCAAAGTTAAAAAAGTTTGACCGACACGGATTTTAGGAATTGATTTTTTCGTGGACGGAGGGAGTAACTTGAAACCTACTACTCAGTCCGAAAAAGGATGACATTTCCAAAAAGAATAATATTTTAACAATGAATCTAGACAAGTGTGTCCAGATTTATCGTTAAAACGTTACCTTTTTAGATGGAGGGAGCAGAGGACCAACCACCGCTCACAATATTTAATTTTATCCTATTCAGCCCATTTAATAAAGTTGCAGGGATTCAAACCGTGACCGCCTCCTGTGTTCAGCTCTTTATCACCGTCCCACACAGTGACTTATGTCTACTTACTGTATATGAAGTTCTCTATTTGTATTGATATATACAAATCTTGTAATCAATATTTTGACTTGTAAACAATCTTAAATAGAAAAAATTTCAACTATAAGACTTTAGATCTCATTAGGTACTACACTTTTGATATACAACATATCTCTATCGAAGGTCATTTAAAAATTCAAAAAAAACTAAAATTCAAAGCCTAAGAACTTAATATTCATATATGGGCCCCTAAACAATCTCAAATGAAAAATTCATCAACTATAAAGTTTTAGATCACACCTAGCTCTATAATTTTGATATAAAATTTTGTCTCCATCCGACTCCATTTGAAAAATATGAATTTATTTGTGCTACAACTATTTTTAAGGGCAGTCAATAGTCTTAAAAATCGATTTCTAGGTCCACCGTCCCTAGAAATCATCTATTTTTAGAGGCGTTTGACATAAGCAATCGTGTCTAAAAAAACATATTTTTGAAAAATGGCTCTCTTAGCCTAACCTAACCATCCTTAAAAATAAATATATTTCTATCAACTGTTTATTAACAGAACCTACCTCTAAAAATATACTTTTAGGAGCGGTTTGTAAGCTATAGTGCTCCTCGATCTGATTACAGACGATTTGTTAATTAAACTGTTCTTATAAGAAATAATAGGAAGCGTCTTAAAAAACTTTTTTTTGTACTAGTAGATATTTGTGTTTTAGATTCACTATAAGTACTTTCATAAACTATAATTATTTTTTATCAAATATAGTAATATTTTTTATTAGAAAGAAGGTTTCCCCTGCTTTTATATTTTAAAAAGCAACCAATACAACATCCAGTTTAAACGTTTATGGCGATAACGCCTTAACAGAGCCAACAACTTAAAGCCCAGTACCATCACATCCAAAAGCAGCAACAGAAGAACTAGGAGCGGTGCTTTCAAAATCCTCCTCCGAAACCGCATCGCTGGGATCCAAACGCCGAGCAGCCGATGGATCCAACCTTGATGATGAGTCCGTCTGAACAGTCCAGAGGATCTGTGGCGGAGACGGTGCTTCTTTTTCCAGGCGGCTTGCAACTTCCTCCACTCGAGGTCCCAGATCCTGCTTGAACATCGGAATCCAGCCCCTTGTCATCTTCACAATCCACAACAATAGTCTTCTCATCCCACTCCATCTTGTACCCTGAAAACACAAAGAATTTCTTAACTGCCCACATCAAAGCTGAGGTGAAAATATTTGCCAGGTTTTGCTTTTTACTAGCTACCCATAAGCAGGCCGCCGACTCAAAACTCTCCCCCACCTTCATGCCCAACACCTCAGACAAAACTTGCCAAGCTAACTTGGCCACACAGCACCCAAAGAAGAGGTGAGAAACAGATTCGTGCTCATTAAACAAAAAATAAGTTTTTTTTACAGCAAACAAAAAATAAGTTGGATCACTGACTTTCCTTCTCTTAGCAAGATTATCTCTCTTCAGAATTCTATTATTAGCAACCAGCCATAAGAAGAATATAGTAATATTTGACTTTGGAGAAAACTAACATGACAAAAAAAAAAACAGGGGGTATAGCCTATAGCAGACGTCCGTACGTACAATACACGGTACACTACTGGAGGCTGCGAGGTGCTGACGGACCCACCTGATTCTGCAATAGCAACACGCAGAGACACTAGCGCGTAGAGCCGCTAGCGTAGCTGCGGCACAGCACAGCGCGCATGTCAGTATACATGTGGTGCACTTGTGCGGCCACGAATCCACGACGGCGACGGCGACGGCGACGTAGACTAGAGCGTCGTCCCGTCCAGATCCGGCGCCCGGAGAGCGACTGGTGGGTGGTGGTGGCGTGGTGCCCCGCGTGGGAGGCGACCAACGGACATGACCCCGCCCCGGCGCACCACGCACGTCCCGTCGGTCGCTCGCCGGCCAGGCGCCGGTCAAACACGCTCCGGCGTCCGCCGAGGCAAGGTAAGCAGCAAAACGCAGGTCAAGCGCGTGCCAGTACAGTGCTCTCCTTGTCCCTGCTGACTCGGCCAGTCTTCCCTCGCCGTCAAACCAGCTCCAGCACGAATACAAATATAGTATAAGAGGAAAAGGAAATCCAAATTACTCTCTCCAAATTTAGCATATGCCGACATTTGGTTCAATACTTCAATTAATTTACTCCTTCCAACTATTTCAGCTGGACTAATTTACACCTTAAAAAGTTTTTCTTTTTCTTTTTTGTTTCTCTATGTACAAATTGTGTTTCGGTTTCCAATTTTGTGAGACGGTAGTGGTGAATCTTTTTTGAACAAAAAGATAAGAGCTCTACCGCTCAATTAAAAAAGAAGTTCAATACAGCACAGGACACACCGCTCAATCAAAAAAAAGTTGATATGAAAACTTAACTCATACGTGAAGAAACAAAAAAAATAACAAATTCTGTTAGGCTAGTCTCAATGTCAATGTAAGGTTTTATCCCACCGTTTCTAAGACGTGAAATTTTAATATAAAATAGATCTCTCTACATTGCACAATTTCATCCTATAGTTTTAGATGTTATTTACCCCTTTCATGGGTCTCAACTCTCTCTCTTCCTCCGCTTTTCTTCCCATCTTCCCCACTGCACGGACGCTCACCGGCCTAGCGCTCAGCACACCAGCCCCGTGCTTGCGCCCGACAACGCCGGCCTCGTGCATCCACGCCTGGCGCTGGCATGGTGGAGCTCACGCTCGCGGACGGCACTGGTGCGACAGAGCTCGCACTCGCGGCCTCACGCCGTTGCGCTCGGCAGAGCCTACGCGCGCTCGTGGCCTCACACAGCCGTGCTTGGTGGAGTCGCGGGCGGTGCTCGTCGTTGCGACCAGCGTGGTGGAGCTTGTGACCTTGCGTGGCGGATGCCCGTCCCGCGGCGGCCATCCAGCGCCTGGCGGCCAGCCCGCGAAGGAGGAGCCCTCTCGCAGCAGAGGCCCGACAACTCCTTGTCGCGCTCCACTTCGAGGCCGCTATGGCATACGACCACGCCGTCGATGCCGCCCCGCGCGTGGCCGGCCGGGGCTCGCGTCCGCCTATAGCGGCGCCCACACACGGCTGTCAGGGCTCGCGCCTTGCAGTGGCCCACAACGGAGGCGCTCGCGTCAGCGGTGGCGCTCGCGCTGTCACGCAGGAGAGGGAGCTGTGTGGGTATAACGAGTAGGCCAGGGCTGAGTACGGTGCTGTGGAGGAGCCTGCGGCAGGAGCACGCGGCGGAGGGGCCTCGCCTCCACCTCACGATGAAACGCCGAAGCCCCTCAATACGGGTTTCGTTTCAGTTTCACACGTCGACTAGGTCGTGTCGTGAGGATAAAATTAATTTTTTCTTCCTCCTCAGAGTTTCACGTGAAAAGTATAAATCTAATGATATGACACTATATTTAATATGTATAAAATTACTCAAGAAACTCTATTAAAACTGACCATAAAGGGTAAACTGGACTGTAAGAGCATCCGCAGTGTGTGGGTCTTGGATGTGTCCATGCATTAAATGCGAGTATAGGACCGAGTTCTATACACTGTATACCTAAGAACCTGGTTCTATACATAGAGCTCGCTCCCATCTTCTCTCTTCTCTCTCAAATCAGTACATAGAAAGACCCACCTCCTGCGTCTATACATTGGTGGTGAAATATCAGATGATGTCTTATTATTGTGGGACCCAGCTGAAGACATACCCCTGTGTCTATACATACCCTGTGTCTATACATTGCTGATGCTCTAACCCCTGTGTCTATATCAGATGTACTCCGTATGTTTTTTGAGACGCTGTAACCCCCATGTTAGGAAAGGCACCACCACCTACGCCTTTGCTCATGCGCTAGTTACTCTATGACAAGTAGGCCAGCCACGCAATGGATGACAAGTCAAATGGGCCAGCCGGCCAGCCACGCGCAGTTATGCCGCCACCCCCGCCACGGAGCACGAGCCAAGAACCGGTAGGTGGCGCCGACGACTCGTCGTCGTCGTCGTATCCGCAGTCCGGTTCCCGTTTCTCCCGCGAATGCGATACCCCGATCCCTGCCCCCTTCTCCCCGTTCTAGATTAATCGCCATTAATTATTCCCTCGGCCCGCGTGCTAATCCACGGATTAAACCCCCACCCCACCTGCTCTCCTCGTCCTCGACACACTAGCAGTACACGGGGAGTGCCGGGCGCAGAGCCATTCTCGCCCGCCTTCGCCTTCGCCTTCGCCTTCGCCTCCGCCTCCGCCTCCGCCTCGTCGGACGAATTAATTGCCTTGCCGGCTCGGTCCAAGCTACCGCGTCAGAGCTTCGCTCGCTCCCCAGTCCCAGAGGAATGGAGGTGGAGGCGGCGCTGTCTCCAGCGTGGCCGGATAAGCTGGAGCCTCCCTCGCCGCTGGAGGGGGCCGGCGAGAATGGCGCAGCCACCAAGCTGCAGAAGGTGTACCGCAGCTACCGGACCCGGCGGAAGCTCGCCGACTCCGCCGTCGTCGTCGAGGAGCTCTGGTACGGTATCTTCTTCGGACCCGTTTCCTCTTCTCTTCCTCTCCAGGGCCCATGCCTCCTCTGGTGGTGTGGTTCCTTCCCTCCCCTCTGTTCCGTTCGATTTGGTACTGAACAAGAGCGGCGGCATGCGCCCCCTCTTTGGTCTTGTTGTTCTTGGGGATTCGCTTTTCTCTGCTTCTCTGCTGCTTCATGTGCTGTTCCGTTCCATCATCCATCCAAAGGGCCCTCCTTTTTAGTTCTTGGAGATTTTGGTGTCCGTGTCCCAGTAAAAAAAATGCCTGAATTTGGCTCCTCTTGATGGTTACGTTACGGGTGCTGGAAATCAGTTACAGCTTCCAAAAGAGCTTTCTTTTTTCGCCCCCGAGCTAGAAATTTGATCGAGACTGATAGGGTTTATTTGTGATTGGGATGATTCAATGAAGGTGGCAGGCGCTGGACTACGCGCGCCTCGAGCACAGCACCGTCTCCTTCTTCGACGAGCCCAAGCCGGAGACCGCCGCCTCGCGCTGGAACCGCGTCAGCCTCAACGCATCCAAGGTCCTCGTCCTCGTCCTCCCAACTGCTACCACTCACTACCAGAGAAAAGCCGCCCCTCGTGTTCACTCAACAGAAACCAATTTGCTTCAGACTTCTTCAGTCCTCTGTTGTTGCTCATGTCACCGGCTTGCATTGCAACAGGTGGGTCAGGGTTTATCCAGAGACGCCAAGGCCCTCAAGCTCGCTTTCCAGCACTGGATCGAAGCGGTGAGTACAGACCGTACTAAATCCACTAGTACTGCGCCTTTTAGTTTTCAGTACAATTGCTTTGGATTTGGTGGTGTTCCTATATGACTCTATGTGTGTGTGAAAAGAGGCTGCTTTATTACATTATCATTTGACTTGGACTCTAGTCATGTGTGAACACTGAACATGGTTCGGAAAAATGCCCACCTGTTTAGCTCATAAAAGTTCGTTTCTTGATAGTGTGATAGGAAGTCGTTTGCGATCTTAGGATGCAATGGAACGACCTTTATAGCTTGTTCATTTGTTCTGTGTAGATCGACCCGCGGCATAGATATGGGCACAACCTGCACTTCTACTACGATGAGTGGTGCAAAAGCCAAGCAGGCCAGCCATTCTTCTATTGGTAAGAACTTCACTGGGACTTCCAGAAGACATAATCACATTGCCAAATTCTGTTGTTTGAACAGAAAATAGTGCAATTAGCATAACAGATGGAAAAGAGATGTGCATACTCAAATGTCTACTCATTCCAGGGATTTCAGTTACCATAGGAATGTCTGTTTATACCTGGAGTTTCAGTTATCGGTTTGAGGGCACAACCATTTAAGTTAGTTTTTGTGCATATGCAGGCTTGATGTTGGAGAGGGAAAGGATCTAGACCTTCCTGACTGTCCAAGGTCTTTGCTGAAGAAGCAGTGCATTAGGTATCTTGGTCCGGTAAGATATGTTCCACCAACGGCTGCCTATCTCTATTTAGAGTCCGTGATATATATTCTTACTGAAAATTTCTGTGAAGAGAAGTATGATGACTTGACTCACTTCATCCACAAAATCTCCAGTCGGTCTCAGAAAAGTTTTTATGTTGATTATCACTATCTTTTCTAAAAAAACCGCACTACCATTTACTAAAAACCTTTTCCTCAACTTTGTCTTCAATTTTTTTTATCAAATAAAATATGTATGCTTAACGTTCTTGTTATTAAAATAAAATTGTTTTATATATGAACTGCATTTGATTTAGCCTCAAGTCTGAATTGTTGTTACATCTGAATATGTGAATGGAATCCAGTCACATCCTGGCCTGCTATTATTCACATTATATTTCATTTGTTCTTGAATCTGGATGACTGGTAAAACCACAATTGTTTTCCGCAACGTTAAACATAGTAGTTAAGAACAGGAAAAGGGATTTGTTTTAATAAACTCTTTGGTCTCATGGTACTAAACCTACAGCATAGTTAGTTCTCTTAACATTTGTCCAATGTTTTGCAGCAAGAGCGTGACCACTATGAATACATCATTAATGAGGGAAAGGTTATCCATAAACAATCTGGAGAACCGCTTGATACAATGGGTCCTAAGGGGACTAAATGGATATTCGTTATGAGTACAGCAAAAAAACTTTATGCTGGCAAGGTAATTTGTCTTCTCTTACTGTCTTACAATGACCCCGCACTCTGCTGAAACGATATTATATCTTTGCTGCATTTTGCTACCTGTGTTAGAGTTAAACCTATTTCTGTATATCCATCAGAAACAGAGAGGCGTATTCCAACACTCCAGCTTTTTGGCAGGAGGTGCAACTATAGCTGCTGGAAGATTTACTGCAGAAAATGGAGTAGTCAAGGTATTCGTTTTAGCAACCACTGCCTATTGGAATGTTTCTTTTATATTGCGGTATTTTACTTTCTTGGTATTCCTGCTTGTTCTATTCTTACCTTTGGTCAAAATGTTATATTTGTGTCATTCACTGTGTGTGATCCTCCAAGCCATTCTTTTCTGTTCCATGGGCTACCATGAATAACTAATTTTTGACAATCCATTTCTAAAGGACAAATGTGAAATATAGACAAAAACATCGATATATATGCACAGAATATTTTTTGCATAACTTTTTTGGCAGAATATGCACAGAATGTACTTCTGTCTAGTACACATCAGATATCTACTTATCTGGATTCTACTTATGTCACATCTTTCTACTTTTGAGCTATGCAGCATATAAGAATCTGATTTTGTTACTTTGATTAAATCATGTTAGTGTACATTTTCATTTGTGCGTCTGGCTAATTCTTTTGTTTGTTCTGGATTAAGTCCATCTGGGCGTACAGCGGTCACTACAAACCAAGTGCGGAGAACCTTCGCAATTTCATGAACTTCCTTGAAGACAATGGAGTTGACCTGAAAGAAGTTGAGGTACACTGCCTTAACCATTAACAGTCGAAAATATGCCCGTGACAACAAATGGTAGATGGTTTCATATAGCTTGTTTTTGAGCTCAGGTACGCTCATCTACCACAGAAGACTACAACGAAGATCCAATGCCTAATGACTCACAGAAGTTTACTTCAGCTGTCGTGGAACCAAATCTTCCACAAGTGGTTCCCCCTCTAAACACCACAGAAGGCAATGAAGGTGACAACGCTCCTGAAGAACAAGCCAGGCCAACCTACCAAAGGACCTTATCAGGCGGTCTGCAAAGCCCCAGAGCCGCCGAAGTGCCCCAGAAGGCGATCCTCGAGAGGATGAAATCCAAGAGCGAGTCCAAGTCCTACCAGCTCGGGCACAGGCTGTCCTTGAAATGGAGCACTGGGGCTGGTCCGAGAATTGGATGTGTCAAGGACTACCCAATGGAGCTCAGGATGCAGGCTCTGGAGATGGTGGATCTGTCGCCAAGGGCGACGACTCCGTCGTCGTCAAGGAGACTGCCTCCATGCTTGTCCCCCACTCAAGTCACCTCGCCAACATCGCTGCTCGCGCCAATTCAGGCCTCCCTGCCCCAACCAAGTTAGGAGGAACTTAGAAGTAGCTTATGCTACGCAACTAGAGCACAAAAACCCGTGCGGTTCAGCTGTCCGGTTACTGTTATTCTCCAATATCATTTTTCAGCACTGCAAAGATCAAATACTTGGTTTGCCACTGCTGCTTCTCCCCTGTCCTGTGGCTCCATTCAGAGTAGCACACTGCAAAGTTCTCCCAAGTGTGCAGAAATAGGTTCTGGGAAGAATCTGTCACGTTTGAGATATGGTAGCTTTGAAGCGGATGTAACAGTATGTTTTATTACCATGATTAATGGACTTGCTTTTATATTGTATCTTTGTAAAGGGAATAATAATATGTTCACAGCATTACATGTGTCAGTCAGTACTCAGAGCTCAGCAGTACCAGTAGTAGTCTGCTGCTGACCGTCAGATAAACATGGTGTAGGTTAAACATGGCAGTGGATTGATTCTTCACAGCACATCAGATTGACACCACTACACCGTTGTGCATTCATCAAGCAACAAAGAGCATATAGAGAGTGAACATGTTGTGGTTTGCCTGTTTTGCTTTGAGCATCGAGATTTCTTTTCTCTTTAGGAATCCCCTTCCCCAGCAAACACAGGTGGCTGCGGACTGCAGAATGTGACCGGCACATACGCTGCTGCTATGCTCTGAGCTGAGCTAGCGAGGACGAACGCGAATGGGAATGCGATGCTCCACTGCCATCATGATCATATTGGTCAGGTCTCTCGCACCGCGCCTTCGCAACCAAACCAAACTTCTCGCTGCCGGCTGCTCGTTCCCTCGTTCTTCAGAGAAGTCGTCAGGAAAAATGCAGGCGGTGGCTCTGCGACGTCCGGCCGGCTCGGATGCCGTGGATCCTCCGAGGTGCCCGGTCCCGGCGGCGGCGGGCAGCGGCGCGGCGACCAAGCTGCAGAAGGTGTACCGCAGCTACCAGACCCGCCGTCGTCGTCGCCGACTCCGCCGTCGTCGTCGAGGAGCTCTGGTATGGTAACACCGTCATGAGCTGGCTTATCAGCCGTTACAAGTCTGTTCGCTTCAGCTCATGAGCTAACTTATCAACCGTCAAAACAGTATTTTTTCTTTTACAGTAAATCGGTCATTTTAGCTTTCTCACTTGACTTAGGGGATGTTTGGTTCCCACACCCTAGAGTTTAGCCACTAAAGTTTAGTGGAGGTCACTAGAGTTGTAGTGTTAAAAATGACTTTTAATGAGGGTGTTTGAAACTTTAGTGACTAAAAACTTTAGTAGCTAAACTCTAGCGGGTGGGAACCAAACACCCCCTTAGTCCTGCCAAACCCGTGGCACAAACCGTTATCAGAGTTCCGGAGCGATTGCAAATTTGCCACAGTTTTGAATCCTTCCTTGAGTTCACCAGGACAGTAGTTGAGGTACTGTCACACACACTGTCACTAGCTAGAAAACTCCAACGATGCCACCAGAGCAGGTACGTCGCACGACTACTGTCCTCGTCGTCGTTGGAGCGATGTTTCTGTGAGTGAGAGAGATAAAAGAACCGGTGGCAAATTTGCAAATGCTTCGGGTTTCTCTTCTCACTTCCTCTCCTTTTTTATAATCTTCTTTCCATATTTTCAGTTCAATCTTCGGAAAACGAGATATATAATTTTTTATCGAATACAAAGAAGAGCTTAATATCTTTGTATTATATATAGAGAAAGAACCGACACTTTACAATCACCACCACATCACTCTGAGCCAAACCATGAGAGGTTGAATTTTATATGAACATGAGTTCACTCTAGCAACATATTTACACTTCTCCTATATTTCAAGTGTCTGAATTTTAACATGATTTCTGACGACACTATTGTACATCCAATTAGTAAAAGTAAATTGTCACTTTATTATTTGTAATTTATCTTTGTATCATGACATATCAATTTTTTGTCCTTGTCTGGCTATAAAAATAATGGTAAAATGTTAAATTGTCTTTATGCCAACAAATATCTCATTCTGTCAAGTTTATTGTTTTGTCCTACGGGTTTTTTATGATCGGACAAAAAATTGCAGATTGTATTTACAGAAATTGCAACAAACTAAAACTACAACTTTAGTATAAAACATATGCAATAACCATCGCGTGAATGAAAAGCTAAAATTCTGAAATTTAGCAAATCTCATATATTTATTGCACCCCTATGACTGTCGGCCTACTAATTTGCGTAGTTTTTTTCGAAAATAATTAGCATAGTTTCTGATAGGGAGTAGCTAGGGACAACACCTTTTCCCATCGATCTCCAGTTTATATATCATGGATTGGTCTGAGTAGAAACCTGTGCCTTTTCCCATCATATATTTTGCTCAAGATATAATTTAGAAAATATAATATGGATTCTAGATTTCAGCTTGCACTTTCCAAAAGGTTGTGTAGCACATGTGCAAATGGTCTGAACTCCTATATAAGAGGTGCTCAAATTAAATAGTTCGCATCCAGTTATGAAGTTAATTTGGAGCAAACTCACAATGGAAAAAAAACATGTTTATTAGATAAAAATCCATCATGTTTATTTTGTTTATATTTTAACATATAAATAAATCTGGAATTTTTCTATTACATATATATAACTACATAACAGTATAGCTTAAGTACACTGGTACATGCTCATATGTATGATTTGTTCCATGAAAAAAAAATCTCGTTTATCGAATATTATTCTAGTATCCCAAGAAAACTGAATTGATTCTTACTAGTGCGTAAATAACTTTTAATTGACATCGAGGGGTTTATGGATTGGATGGATTAATGAAGGTGGCAAGCACTGGACTTCGCTCGACTTAACTACAACACTATCTCCTTCTTCCATGAACCCAAGCCTAAGACTGCTGCCTTGCATTGGAATCGTATTAGCCAAAATGCATTGAAGGTTGTCTCATCACTTGCTACCTCAAAAAAAATCTTGATTAATCATACATTTTAGGATATCTGTTTTTGTTTAGAGTTCTCCTACATTGTTCTTATGTTAATAACTTTTGGCCATACTTATGTGCTTAATAACACAGGTGGGTCACGGTCTCTCCAAGGAAGCCAAGGCTCTCAAGTTGGCTTTTGAGCACTGGATCGAGGCAGTGAGTACAACTAGTACAACCCCACTAGTATACATCCACAAAATCCACTTTACTTCAATAGCAATCTTAAGATTTTTCTGATGTGCTTACATGTGGGTGAAAAGAGCCCCCTTTCCAATATCATTTGTTTTGAAAATTTTACTTAGTGTCAACAATAATCATTAGAAGTCCCACATATTGCTATTAGACATTTTTTTATCTATCTATAAAAAAAATTTGTTTGCCACATTATATAATATTTAATGGTGGCATTTATATCACTATATACATTTGTTATTGTGTAGATTGACTCACGACATCGCTCCGGACACAACCTGCACTTCTACTATAATTTATGGCACCAAAGCCGCTGGCCAACCCTTCTTCTATTGGTGAGAACTTCTAATATATGCATGTTGCATTTGTAGAACAAATTGATGCAATTTGCATCTAACATATATATGACAATAGCGATACATCAAGAAAAAAATGTTTGTAGATATCAATTGCTAGTGTTATTGCATGGAAATTTCATTGAGCTCAAATGCATTTGTAGGCTCGATGTTGTTAGAATCTGATACCCCTAGTTATGCGCAACAACCCTCGGATCTTTGAAAGGATGTTGCGAATATGACACAAGCTAGCACCGTATCAAGAACGATGTAGTTGAATCGCGTAGAAAATCCTAGATGATGAAGCAACCACGACAAGAGATTAGGATTTGGCGAAGCCGACGCAAATTCTATTAGCACAACTCCAAAAGAGTACAAGAGATTGTCGCTCTCTCACAGCCCTACTTGTCCCTCCAGGACCCACCGATTCTTGCCCTATACAAGAATCTAGTGCAATAGAACTGTCTAGCCTAATCCTCTTGAGCGCTCCTAATTGCTTCGTACAAGCCTTGGATGAGACCCCTTGTGTTGGCTTATGATCTTGTTGTGTTGCCTATGGCCTCTACCCCTTGATTTATATAGTCCCCTCCAAGACCCTCATACATACATACAAATAGGAGTCCTACTCCTAGTAGGATTCTACACTCAAGACCTAGTAGAACTAGAAGTCCTAATAGCACACCTTTGAGACCTATTCTAAGTAGGATTTGAGTCACCATACAACAGATGTAGGGGATGGAAAAGATGTGGATCTTCCTGAGTGTCCAAGAACTTTGCTAAAGAAGCAATGCATAAGATATCTTGGTCCTGTAAGAAATGTTCTACTATGGATGGCCATCTATCTAAAATTATGATACATACTTTTATCAAATATTTCAAGAAGAGTTGTATAAGGGCTTGATGATGTTCACCCACACACACACCTCGACTTTGGTTCAAATAAGATATTTTTAGTTAAATACCACTGTCCTTTAAGTAGAAAAATAAGTGATCATTTTTTTTTAAAAAAAATCTCATGCTCAACACTTTTTTTGGATTTTCTTGTAATATTGTTATTACTATTATGTTACATTGTATACAAACTGCAATTTAGAAGGCATCAAGTCTTGGTTGTTGTCAGAAAGAAACATGAATATAATTGGGCATATCTTGGCCTACTTTGTATTATATAATAAATTAGAGATGTAAAACTTTAGCTAATAGATTTCTGACAACCTTTGGTTTGCTCATCTTTCCTCATGAAGTTATCTGCACATATTCAATGAGGCATTTTCGAAATACCATTTTGATACATGGTTTCCCCTATCTAATCTTCATACTGCTCGGATTCACATGACAATGGTTTGCTTCCTCCATGCAAAATCTTTCAGGCACAATGCTAAAGGGTAGTACAGTGATTTCAGTTAGGCAGACTGGATGTGTACTAAATCTTTGTGCGCTATCTTTGTGAGCTCTTGTAAATCTTTTGTAACTTTTGTGCTTAATAAAGATATCAACCAATGTATACTAACAAATGGAATGTCATTCATAAGGCAGATTGTTTACATGAAGCTAAAGAATAATAGTTAGAAATAAACCTGTTGGCCTTTTAGGAGGATCATTATTTGTGGGCAGTAACATGGTTTTTTTAGTTGAACGCCTTGAACCTGCATGTGATGAAATGATGATTCAATGACATATTTTTTGCTATATAAACAAGTTCAAATAATACTTAATACTGTGATGTAAACTTTAACTCAACCTTACATTATTGGCTTTACTGTTATGCTATAAAAGATTGAAAGTAGTTCAAATTAATGTAGCACCCCACCCCACACTGGCACACTGACACACATTCCACCCAGGCTAGCTAGTGTAATAACAATAGACACCATGTTTAGTAACTAACAATTGTTTCAAAATTACCAGAACTCTGTCCACTAGGATCATCAGCCAATTTCTGCAGGATATAGGAACATAAAATGATTACATAAAGATCAAAATACCGATGTACTAGGTACAAATGATTCAAATAGGTTTACAAATGTGGATATAAACACCTTCTGCAGAAGCCCTTTCCCTTTAACTTCTCCGGTGTCTAGAAAGTGTTGAACTTCTTTTTTGGAGCGGAAGGTATATGCATAATCCCTGTGGGTGTAATACTAGATAGAGGAAAAATTAATTCATTTAACATATGTATATAAAGAGCAACATATATAAGTGAGCACATATCAATTCTTGTGGCCCCCCAAAAGATGGTCTGCTTTCATTGGAAGGTCAATTGAATAAAAAATAATTGGCAAATGAATCATGAATCTTATGTTACCATTAAAGTACCCTATAACTAAACAAAGCATGAAACTAAATTAACATTTAGTCACACCAGCGATGAACAAATAATTCTTTATGAGCACAACATAAAATTGTATGTATAGAATCCCAATGAAAGCGTCCCATTAATCATTTACCTAAATGAAGCATACTAGGTAATAGAATAGAAGGGAACAATTATGGAATGGAATATCGACAACTCATAACAACAGTGGTTTCATAAATAACTAAATCTGATGGCAGTTAAATATATGATAGATTGATGTCAATTGTGATGATATTAATACTAAAGTGCAGGACTTTTAGTTATCTAGTATCTATTATTTCTATATAGCCCATACCCACTAACTGCAGTTTCTTCCTCCAAAGCTCAACGTCACTCTAATTTCTCACTCGTCTGATCCATGGAAACTATAATCTTTAGCCATTCATTCAACGTTAGCTTCACCTTGCCTTTAGCTTGTCCACTCCCCTTCCCACCCACGAACCCGGCGTAGCACTATCGTCTAGCCTAATCCTCTCCAGCTCACAGAATTCGACTAGGCATATTGATTCCCGTGATCCCAACCACACATGCACAAAATATGGTACTCAAGCAGCCTTTCTTAGGGAACCATGTTATGCAATTCTCAGTATGTGATACATATTGGAGGAGAAAAGGGAATTGTGAGTCTATTAACAAAGAATAGTGAATGGTTGTCCACCCGACAGTTACACTAAGAAATTTTACCAGTGGCCAAGCAATTTACAATTTTGATATGTTAACACATAACATTCTTCTACACAAGAGATCGAAGGGTACTTGCTAAAAGCCCTGAAACATAGGGAGAGCAATCTAATCAGTACAAAAAGAATCCTGTTGTTTGACATTGGGGTTGTTTAGTTCCCATCCAAAAACTCTTCACCTATCACATCAAATGTTTTGACACATGTATGGAGTATTAAATGTAGATTAAAAATAACTAATTATACAAATTACGATAATTTGAGGAGATGTTTTTTTAAGCCTAATTAGTCCATGATTTGATAATGGTATGTTATGTAAATATGTGTTAATGGCAAATTAATTAGCCTTCATAAATTTGTTTCATGATTTCCTAGCAAAATCTGTAATGTGTTTTTTGTTAGTCTATTTTTAATAGACTAAATTAGTGCCGCAACATCTGATGTTATACCAAAAAAAAATTCACCCATCAACTAAACACCCCCTTACTGTGTGAGACACTAATGACTCCAAAACACTGAAATGTATGCTTTATGGCAAAATGAAAATATCTGCAAGGCTAGCATGCGACTCATAAAAATTAGAAGAACTAGTGTGCATTATTGCTACATGATAATAAACAAACCATCAAACATGGCAGTCACTCTGGAAGCTCTTTGTTTGAATCCATTTATAATTTTAATAGTTGGAAGCGAACATGACTTGCAGTAATGCATGTATTATGCAGGAAATGATATTTTTTATATGATACTCATGTCTCATTTTGCAGAAAATAAAGAGTCCAACTTGCAATGTCTTCTAGAAAAAAAATTCCCTGTGCTATCATCCATATTCACAAGGCAAAACCTTTGTGAAAAATATTACACCAAATTTTAGTAAACTTGGGTCCTTTCTTTGTATATGTATGTGTGTAACCATCAATAGGAGTAACAACATAAGAAATAGCCGTTGGGACTAGATAAGCTTCAAAACAACACACTCCAATGATATGTCGATTACACATTAAGATTTTTTTCCAAACGGTTTATATTAGTGAATGTAGAATAAATCTACCATCTAACTCGAACACTTTGATACAAGCAAAAAAACACATATACATATGTGTTCTCTGACAAAGGGAACATATCTAGTGCAAACACATATAGATACGTTGTCAACTTATTAATACTATCTAGCCACAAATAAAAAATAACTATCTCATTTGGTCATAAAACATGGGAGATAAAGTTCACTAAGACATGTGGTTACCTCCACTTATAAATTTGAAAACATTAATATATAGTATACTGACCTTATCGTTCCTTCCACTGTAGTCAGCGCGAGATATTTTCACGCACTGGCACCCTTCTAGGTCACCTATTGTTGACTTATAGTCAGTCCTCAGCCATGTCGGGAGGCCTATGTCTTCCCTCCTTTCCTCGAGCGAGGATAGATCAGGTGTCATCTTGATACAAAATTTCAATTTATTGTTAATATATGTGTGGATTATTCATCTTTCAAAGAAAAGCAATGATAATAGATAGGAGGTGCGGTCTTATTGACTAGACAATAGAAACTGGAGAAGCAATATTCAAATATGATAAAAATAAGTCCATTTATAATATACAACAATGTATCTCATGAATACCCCTTATAGAATAAGCATGCCACTTAGTTAGAAAATGAGATAATTTCTATAGTATGCACCTTTGCATTTATGGGTAGAATTTCCCCATCATTGTTCTCCCCATTCATCTTGGTGTTTCCAGACATAATGTTGGCTGCCATGTTTTTCTTAGTTGTAGGATCGTCTTTACAACTCAACCTTTTCCTTGTATTGTTATGAGCTCCTGGTGGCCAAGATTAACATATTTGCCCATGTCAGCCATCAGTCATGTTTTTTTTGTTCGCTATTGAAGATCAATGAAGGACCATAATACATGTTGCAAATAAAAGTCTAGCCAACATCAATAATGAAGGACCCGAAATAGGTCACCTGGGGGTTGAATGGGAGTGTGAAATATTTTTCTTCTCAAGAATAAGAAAGCAGTCTATATCCCGAGACAAACCATGCAGGGGTGGATCTAGCCTATTTTGTTGTGTCACTTGATATCAATAGATTTCAAAAATCCAAGACTGATGTATTATTCGTCTAAGGGGAAACAAGAGCAATAACCATGCTTTTGAAAACCATTGACAACACCAAAGTTTCTTCGTTCCGCATTTGCATCTGAACCCACAAATCTCTAAGGTAGTGGTAGCCAAGATTTGTTTGTCACAAAGGAAGTACAAAGCCTAGAAGTAGACCAAAAACATGTGAAAGCATTCAGAGATGAACATAGGAAAATTGAGGTTCACTCTCTTGAATGCCCAACCAAACAATCTCAAAAATCATGATTCTTTTTAATTTACTTCATAATAAGAATTAGTTCAACAAAGGATGTCATCAAAATATGGAAGTTCACAAAACCTGCAAACAGAGTGCATCAACAGGCTCATAAAAATATGAAATTTGGTAAAGAGGTTCATAACATCATGTACAACACCTCCAACAAAATACTATTCAATAGGACCAAGCCACCAAAATCAGAGCGGCCAGATTTGGAAACCAACCTAGCTAGTTTTACCTAGAAAACAATGAGCTCTTCTCAAAGTAAAATCCAAAATTGGTCCAAATGAGTTACAAAACTATAAAACTGGACCTTCACTTTTACTATTACATTGTGAAGGCAATCCCAAAGAATTTTTCCAAAAAGATTAGAGATTCACTATGAATTAATTGAAGAATTCCTCTACTAAAAAAGGATTTTATCGAGGAAGCAAAAAGTAATGGGAAATATGTTAAAGGAAGACACATATATTGTTTCCAAGGACCACATGGCACCTAGAAACCACTAAAGAAGAGCCCAAGAAGTCAAGCACAATGATTTTTCATGAATCCACCTAAAGATGCAAGAAATGAGGGTTTTGCACGGAAGAACTTAGAAGATAGGACCTAAGCTTTGAGCCATCACATCAATAAGTTCTAAGGGTATCAAAATACTCCAAAAACATTTCTACATCTCGTCCCAAGTGACAAAAAGTCCCCAAAAATTTGCTCCAAAAAACTAAAAAAGATAAATTTCAGATTTAAACAGAGGGGAACAAACTTGCACAAGATTTATACTTGGATTACCTCAAGATGTTTGGTTACAAGCTTCTCCTACTCTAGTACCGATATAGAATGTCAAAATGCTCAAGAACATAGAGCCCCTCCTCCTTTTATTCCTCTAACCCTAGACTTCTCTCACACAGAAAATAAGACATACACCTTCAAGGGATATCTATCTAAACTAGCTTTCTCCACTATATGTGCACTTCACTCTTTCCAAATTTGCCCTTCCATAAAGCACTCAATCCAAATACGTCTAGGGGCAAAAAAGTCAGTGCTTTTGTCACTTCATCAGATGGACCCGATGTCGCTTGACTTTCATGCAAACTTTGTAATGACGCCACCCACCCTCCAACATGTTATGGTGAAACAACTAACCCTACCATTTTACTCTCATCGGTGTCATCTATCTCTATCTCATTGTATCTCTATCTCTATCTCTATATCTACATCTATATATAATATTAACCTCTATCTCTATCTTTACATCTATATCTATATCTATATCTACATCTGCATCTATATCTAATATTAAGACAAATTTTCTGCTATTATTTTTTTGTTCTGCCTCCCCTATAATTAATCATCATGTGCGCTTTCATGTCCATGTAACAAAAGCCATGCAGAAAAGGTCCGTATAACAAAAGCCGTGTAAAAAAGAGAAAAAGAATACCAACCAAGTCATCACTCGTGAGGATTCACATTATTGTCGAACTCATTATTGAAATCTCTTCTCTACAACTAAAATATATAGATCGTCAACGTCTACCCGGCAGCACCAAAATCACCTGTGTTCTATGGCTACCGGGAGCAGTAAAGGAAATTCCCTCCCCAGCACGAAATCACACCGTAAATAAAATCACATCCGTGCAAAAAAAATCAAACCAATCACACACTCCTCTCCCCTCCCCTCCTGTTGCGCACTTTCTCTCGCATCTCACTACGCATTCCTCCGCTGCTACCTTGCGTCTCTCTCGCACACAACCCTAGGCAAAATGCGGAGGGGCGCCACTCATGGTGTCTGCATGCTCATGTTGTTCGGTTCCTTTCCCAGTGGCACTCGGCCCTCTATCCCCGTCCAGTAGTGGCTAGCTGCCAGCAATCCGATCTCTACCATGACTCTCGACCGGCAAAGCTTGGACCCACCCTTCCGATTGGCGGTGACGCGCTCGGACCCCTCCAACCACTACTACAGAAAGGGCCTTTAGTCTCGGGCGAAATGGGCCTTTAGTCCCGGGTATTCCAATCGGGACTAAGAATCCGGGACTAAAGGCCCGGACCTTTAGCACCGGGTGCTTTCAACCGGGGCTAAAGGTCCAGGGAGGAAAAATAAATATGTTTTGTGTGAGATTCGAACTCAGCACATCTAGCCTCAGGCGCGCTTACCAACTGAGCTACACAACCCACGTGATACAGTTCTGGACGTTTTCCTTTTGAATCTACTCGGGAAGGACCTTTAGCCCTGGTTGGTAACACCAACTGGGGCTAAAAGGACCTTTAGTCCCGGTTGGTAACACCAACCGGGGCTAAAGGGTGGCGGTTGGTGTTGGCGATTGGTGTTACCAACCGGGACTAAAGGGTCATGACCTTTAGTCCGGGTTGGTAATACCAACCGGGGCTAAAGATTCACCTTTAGTCTCGGTTGGTGTTACCAACCGGGACTAAAGATCTTTAGCCCCGGACGCAAAATTTTGCCGAGACTAAAGCTCAGTTGATAGATCGTCCAAAGACCTGTTCTCTAGTAGTGAACCACGTGCTTGAGGACAGTGGCGTGCTGTAGAGCAATGGCATGAGATCTGGAGCATCAAATGACAAGAACACAGGGAAGACGGGCTCTGGTGCATCTCGATCGTGCCAAAGGCCATCGATGAGCATCGTCCTAGAGATGCTAGAGACGACCATCCATGATATGGCCATGCCACCACGACCATACCACAGTTATCGATCTAACTCCCCGTCACCATTGCACTTGTCCTCATCAACAACGGGAAAGCGGGCGACAAGGGCCATCTACTTCCTCGACCTCCCCGCGACATTCTCATCAACTTACCTCTACCGTACATTGAAGATATGGTTGCTTCTTAGAGAATTGATCCAGTTGTTATTAGTGACCTCAATTAGTCAGTTTAATTGATCATACTATTATTTCAAAATAGAACTATGTATCAGCCAGAATCAAATGGGAGCCAGGAAGATAAATACTAGAGATGCTTAGTATCTACTTTTATAATAACTAGCCTTTTGCCCGTGCGTTGCCACGGGTGCTAAAAAGAAATTCCACCCATTAGGAGTTAGAAATTTTCAACCTATTAGAGCAAGAAAAAATTGAGGTGTCTAACACCACATTGTATTTGATCCTAGCAACATGTTTTGAGTCATGAAGAGAGACACAAACATCACTTTAACAACCATGAACAACTATGAATGTGAAGAACACAAGAATATTGGCGATTATCAAGCTCATTTATCCTTTTTATTGCAGTTAGTTAAATAGTTACACAAAATACTTTGTTTGTATTCCCTGCCAACATGGCAACCTGCAAATAAAGAAGAGGAATATGATCACTACACAAAAAAATACTACATAACCGAACTTCTTTCAAGAAAGTCACACACCTCATTAAGAATAAATTGTAACTGAACTTGAGAAGCTTGCGGTCTTGCGTTCACATTGTTGGATATCACTAAAAATTGGTCAAATTCCCAAGTAGTTTTTTCACTCAAGAAAAGAGTGAACCCAAGCTCACTTTTAGCCTTGGTCCCTTATAGCCATTGGTTATTCAGTTTAGAAGGGATTGATACAAAGATTAACATTTGGTACAGATGTTGTATCTAGACTTTAGAAGATATAAGAATTCAGAAAATCTTGATTTCAAAAATTTAGAAGCCATAAGAACTTACTCTTGTTTGCATGTAAAATATAAAAGTCTTCTACATGCAAATTTAGGTATTTTACACAAGGCAGTGAAAGCATATTGCTCTCGTTTCCAAAAAAATGCGGGAATAACTTTATTCGGTTAAACCAATTCTAGCCAACAAATACACAACCAATCCTCATGATCTATTGACAAGAGGAATTGCAGAAAAGAACATTTGATGACTTAATCGACTCTTCCAGGCTTTGTTTTCATAAAGAAAAAAACCATGGTTACGTACCTATTTGCACTTTGCAGCAATTTTCGTATAGTAAGAAATAATTAAGCTCTAGGCAAGAACCAGGAAGTACAAAATGAAAATATAGTTAAGCATTGCCGATAACATAATGCTCTCAATGTACTATTTAATATTTATGGGCTACACGAAACATGGAGTTCCATATATATTTCTTCGCACACGATATGCTATGCTTTGTATTTGAAAATACTACTCTATACGATAATTTATTGAAGCTATAATTCTAAAGCACCATCATACTTAACATATGATTGCAAATATGAAAATTCAAATTTAAATTCAAACATAAACTTAGTCTAAATTTGATGAGAAAAATCATATGGATCAAAAACTATCCTCGCTACTCCATCTTGCACGGCATTGATCTTTTTCCAGACAACAAAAAGTCAAATTATCCTTTGCCAACATCAGAACAAGAATAAACAATTATATATCCTACTGAGTAACATCACATAGTATCAAAAGTTCAAAATTATAATAAGGAAGATGGCTCATCACGCAGAATAATAATAAAATGCAGAAAAGAGAACTAATTAAGAGGTTTCACCCCATATGGCTCATCAAGGCAAGGACTTAGTATTGGTTCATCACATAGTTTTGTATGGGAGTGAGTCACTGCTTCTATAGCTTATCGTGCTCTAATCTGAATTTTCTCTCTAAGTAAATGTTTTTCTGTGAAACTTATCTCAAAGCAAAGGTCTGAATTTGATAAGAAGACACTACAAAAAATATACCGATTTTTGATAAAATATTTCAAAAGTGTGTCATAAACCACGTGTCTTATTCCATGGTTTGTGACGTTGATATGTCCATAGAGTGTCATAGAACGCATCTTATTCTATGGTTTGTGATGTTGATACGTTCATAGAATGTCAGAGAATGTGTTCTCTGACATTTATGATACCAACTATTCGACCAGATTCCCAAGAAGTGGTTGAAATTATGAGTAATGGAGGGTTTACAGCAAATTCAGGTGTTGCTATCTATGATGAAATATCCATGGTTTGGGGAGGCTTCCAGGAAGTTTCTATTGAGCATCTTCAAAGAGAAGTTAATCAAGTGGCGCATGAATTAGCTAGGTGAGCCATGAGCACAAAGGAAAATTGTATTTGGGATGATGATCCCCCTAGTTTTATTGTCTCATTTCTCTCGAACGATGTAACTATTCTGATTCAATAAAGCTCGCCTAAGGGTTTATTCAAAAAAAAGTACAATTAGATTCTTCATTAATTATATTTTCATAATATACATATTTAATCTTATAAATCATTGTGTTTCTCTCTAGAATTTTGGTCAAACTTAAATACTTTGAGTCTCCAAGATTCCTGAAATTTGAGATGGAGGGAGTACATGTTATCCTGTAATATAATCATTTCATTCCCACGGTGTAACACATGGGCACTTACATAGTACAAAGGAAAAATAAGAAAGGGCAATGACTGCTGGATGGGCGGACTGCTGGAGAGAGAGAGAGAGAGAGTATGCAGGAGAAGACCAGCGTAACGGAGAAGCTGTAGTCGATCTTCTTGAAGTGCGTCAGTCCGTTACGGCTCATGTGAGATCAGAACTATATTTCAGATCCGTGTCGGATTTGTACTGAGATTTTATTAGGCGATGACCGAGGCATATATAAATTAGGGCATCGGCGACCCAATGGCTAATCTGTGTAAGACTAAGACGAAGGCCTGTAGTACGTATTAGATTAGAAATACTGAGTATTATATTTATTAACTAAAACACGCGCATTGCATTGGAGCGAACGATCATCAGGCGGCAGGCATAGACGACGACGACGCGGCGGACGTGACCCAACTGCTGCAAGCTTTAGTGCAACGGCTGTCGAGAGAAGTAAGCGCCGCCGCCCAAGAGCATGGTCATGGTGGTCATGCAACTCAGCCATCGTGGGCTGCGGTGGGTGGCCGCCATCCGCCGCTCGCCGGCGCCGGCGTCGGCAGGGCTGCTTATTATCATCATCAGGCAACACGCGACAACAACAACAACGGTGGCCGCGGGGCCCTGCTGCCCGCCGGCGGTCACCTCCAGCTCTTGGATCCGTTTGCTGCGGCCCGCCGGCGGTCACCTCCTGCTCCTGCAGGCCTCGAGGCAGTCACGGAGATGTTGCAGCAGCAGCAGCGTGGATCGTCATCACCAAACGAGTACTTTGATTAGATGATGGAGTTTGCTATGAGGCTCACAGAAGACGACGACGTCGGCGACATCCTGGAGCGGATTTATGAGGAGGCTGTGGACGCCGGTGTCCTGCCTCCCCTGCCGGAGGATTCAAATCAACGCCGCCGCGACGACGACGGCGACATGCTGATGGCAGAGCGGATTTTTTATCATCAGGGTTTAGCTGCTGATGAAGTCCTGATTCCCGTACCCGCGGAGGAGTGGCCATCCGATCTAACACTATGCCAGAAAAGCTTATCAGTGATGCCTCGATTTGTGACCCAGAAACAACAAGCGTCACAGATAAGCTATCAGTGACGCGGGTTCTTGAGACGTGTCACTGATTAGGTGCTAGCCATGCCCCGGGAACAAGACGCGTCACTAATAACAGGGTATCAGTGACTCTTGAAGACAACACGCGTCACTGATAAAAATTGTGACGCGTGTTGCTGAAGCGCGTCACTGATAGATCAAGTTATTAGTGACGCGGGTTAAGAATATGGGTCATAGATAAGTCTTGTGACGCATATTCCCAAGACGCGTCACTGATAGTTGTACATATCAGTGACTCTTGATCATAACACGCGTCACAGATAAGGAATGTGACGCTTGTTTATACACGCGTCACTGATATGTGCACATATCTGTGACTCCTTTTCTTAAGCTGCGTCACAGATAGTTAGCACCAATCTTAATGCATTTTTCCCCTTTCTCTCTTTCCTCTCTTTAATTTCTCACGGGGAAACACGTACATATCGCTAGCTCGATCTCATCGGAGAAAAAGTGCGCCGCCGCCCACCTTCCCGCGTCCTGGAGCCGTGCGCGGCCGGCGCCCACCTTCCCATCCCGGAGCTGTGCGCGGCGAGCGCCCCTTCCCGTCACGGCGGAGCTGCGCGGCCGACGCCCGTTCCTGTCCCGGCGGAGCTGTGCGGCCGGCGCCCCTTCCCGTCCTGGCAGAGCTGTGCGCGACCGACCCTCCTTCCCGTCCCGGCGGAGCTGTGCGCGGCCGGCCCTCCTTCCCGTCCCGGCGAAGCTGTGCGCGCCGGTGCCCCTTCCCGTCCCGGAGCTGTACGCGGACGGTGCCCCTTCCCGTCCCATAGCTGTACATAGCCGGTGCCCCTTCCCGTCCCGTAGTTGTACGCAGCCGGTGCCCCTTCCCGTCCCGGAGCTGTACACGGTCGGTGCCCCTTCCCGTCCCGGAGCTGTGCATGGCCGGTGCTCGCGATACGCACACCATCCCGGAGCTGTGCGCGGTACGCACGCGCGCAGCAAGCTCGACGACCCTCCGGCCCCGCCTGCCTCTCCATCGACCGGCGACTTTGGGCCGTCGACGAATACTGCCGCTACGCCATCTTCGACTTCGACTTCAACTTCGTCACTGTCGACAACTGCCAGAAGAGCAAGATCTTCTTCATCGCCTGGTAATAATTAATCCTACGCCGGCTAATTTAATTTCCCATTGATCTCTCTGAAACAACCAATTCCCTCCTCTTAAGCTCAATCCCTTCTCCAATCTCTGCTATGGCTATGTTGAATACTACTACCTTCAGCATGCAGTGAGGAATTTTGTTAGGGAAGGTAATACCACAAAACGTGATAAACTGAGGCACGAACAATCAATTAATTCGGTACAGGGATGCTGAAACGATCCGGTCCATTCCCATTTACTTGTTTCTGATTTGAGCATTCATGTACAGTGTAGCTTTGCCACGGCACTGCCCATAAAGGCATAGGTAGCAGCGCCAACTGCCCGAAACTGGCATTTCAAGTGTTTACCATATTTCTAGCATCTAATTCATGTCCTGTGCAATATGTTGAACCACATCTTTCTCCAATTTTATTGATAGGTGTCTTCCACGGATTCTTCATCAAGTGGTGACGACGAAGTGGAGGAACAAGTTTCTGAGGAAGAAGAATCACCTGTTGATGATGACAACCAGCAGCAGTCTGTGCCTGAGCCAGTGCGCCGACCCCGAAAACCAAAGACAACATCTAAGTGGCCGACTGACAAGATTGTTGTCACTGGTATTCATCCAGATGGGTTGCCAATTGAGATGAAAGAACAACGGAGAATGCGGCTGCTTGCTCGTTTGATTGCTAGGCAGCAACTATCATTAGTTATGCCATCATTCAAAGACCTTACTGATGAGAGGAAATGGGAATTGTTTGATAAGCATGTGATGCCCCACTTGGAGTTCCCATCTGAAATGAAACCTCAGGGGTTTAAGCACATAATGAAGGTGATATCTAAGAGTTGGAGAACCCACAAAAATAGGCTAGTAACCAATTATGTCAACAAAAACCTCACTCCCTTTAGCAAGCACCCATATATTGAACCTGAGGACTGGACAGAATTTTTGGCATTGAAGGAGTCTGCAGAAGCAGTAGCGACAAGTGAGAGATACAAAAAGCTTCGACAAAAGAATGTGCACAACCATTGTCTGGGCACAGCAGGGTATGAGGGGAAACTGAAGCAGTGGGAGGCGGAGGATGCTGATTTAGCAAGTAAAGGCATCCCTAACCCATGGGATGACTTCCCTGAAGGTCGTCCTGTGAGGTTTTTGCGAGGAAGGAGTAAGCTTGTTGTATCAGAAGATAAAGCTGAGATCATCTGGACACAAGATTCAACACAAAAAATCTCTGAAGATATTAAAGAGAAGCAATCAGCTGCAGAAGCTTCAGGCATCACTTGGGTCAGGGAGAATGATGTTCTAACTGCATGTTTGGGCCCTGAACAGCCAGGTCGTGTGCGTGGTGTGTCAAGTTACACTAGTTGGAAGCATGGTTGGCTTGGGTGTCTGGCATGTACAGAAAGAGGAAGAGGTCTGATGTAGATTTAGCAGCGATAAAAGCTGAAGTCAAACAAGAAATTACAGCTGAAGTGAAACAAGAAATTGCAGCTCAAGTCACACAGGATGTCATGTCCTATCTCTCAAATCAAGGATTGTTGGTAAGACCACCACCTTCTAGGACCCCTAGTACTGCCCATGGACGAAAGAGCAGTTGTGCCTATGCCTCCAACGCTGCTGCAAATGAATCACAGCTTGAGCCTAATTCATTTCAGTCAAATAGTATTGATCTTCTTGTAGAGCCAACCCAATGTTCCCTTGTAGCGATCATAACAGGCTACGATCGAGTTGTGGTTGCAGAAGGTCGTTTGTTCCCAAAGGAGTTTGAACTAGAATCAGTCGAAATAGATGTTGATTATGCAATAGTCCAAGTGGAATGTGTACATCATGGTTATGAGGATTATTTGCTGCAGCCACCCCGTAATGATGATATCAGAACACTTAGAGAAGCTCTACTACAGAGGATACAATGGAGGAGGGATTGGATTCTAGTAAAACATACACATGAGACGCAGCCAACCCAATCTCAACCAGATGAGACAACAAAAAGTGGCAAGAGTGGCAAGGGTATTATTTCCACAAAGCTACTTTGTGGAGCCAATTCAACTCCTCCTACCACATCTGATGCAGCAAAGAGTGTGCTAAAGGAGCCTAGTGCAAAGAGCTCGGAGAAGGAATGCACTAAGCTGCCTAAGGATGCAAAAGTGGGAACTATGGCTTCTGGAAGGCCGCCCAAGCAAAACAAGGGGGCTAGTAAGGCTGCTGGAGCTAGTAAGGCTGCTGGAGAGAGTGTACGAGGACAACAGCGACCAAAATGGAATGATAAGTACAAATGTGGTAACCCATTTCTGCCATCAATGGACCTCAAGGCGCTAGGACCAGGATGTGCTGCTCTTCATGCTCATTACATGAAAGATTGCGTCAACAATCAGCATGGGATAGCGGTTAGGTTTAGGGGTATTTATATGCTAAACTCATCAGATTTCGAGGTTAGGCTTGTGAGATACAATGTTATGTATGACCTCTTCAACTTTCGGGCATTGGATTCCTCTCTTCTTCAATGTTGGACGCTGTAAGTACTTCCAAACAAATTAGTCTTCTTTACTTTTGTTACCCCATGGTAGAAGAACAAAAACAAGGTGATTTAGTATTGTCAAAGCATTTGATATTTGATATTCCAAGCTGAAATAACAAGGATATTTGTTACCCCATGGTAGAAGAACAAAAACAAGCTGAAATAACCTGAATTTTATATCCAGGACTACAATTATGGTCTGAATTAAGATGAAATAACCTGAATTTTATAAGACTACTTTTATATGATGGGCATGGGATAGCAGTTAGTTTCTGTATTTATGTTCTCTACATGTTCTTTGTCATTTTTAGATCACTGATTGTGGAAGCTAAAGCTAAGGACATTCCTGTGGGCTTTCTTGATCCACAAGTGATGTCATTGGACAACATAAACTTTGATAGAGACAAAGTTCTGCAGTATGTTCTAAAGGCCTTCACCAAGTATACCAAGAGTGAGTACATAATGTTTGCCTACAACTTTGGTGGCTTAGCTGGTGATCATTGTGTTGTCGTGATGGTAATTCAAAAGTGGAATAAGGTCATATACCTTGATTCCAACAGATCTGGAAACCATGATTTCAGCGTGCTAAAATTGTTGATGGACGAGTGAGTTGTTTGCTTACCTATTATTAACTTGAGTCATAAATGAAGATGTCATTGAACAGGCATAATAAGGCATATATGTGTGTGTTGTACTATTGTATGTAGGGCTTTTGCAAGGCACACAAGCAGGCTGAAAGAAAGACATGAGCCATTGAAACACGCTACCAAATTTGCGGTAAGTGCTTCTAAAAATAAAAGTCAGTATTGTGCCTCTAGTATTGTGTTCAACTTTCATTTTCAAATGATTCTGTGTTATATATATATATTTGTCGCAGTGCCATCAGCAATCTTCTGTCAAGTTATCCGGCTTCTATGCTGCACACCACTTGTCGTTAGCTATGAGAAAGACAAACTTGGAATGTGATGAGGTATGTGTTGCTCGTCACCTTTTGTATATGTGATGAGGTATGTGTTCTAGTTGCTCACAAGGCAATACAGCAAAAGCTAAAACTTGGCAGCAATAATGTCATAATACCATTCAATTTGTAGTGTATGGACTGTCTCCTGATTTCCCCATTGGCCTTTCCTCAAACAACACAAATCCACATATGTGAAACATTCAAAAGGACGATCACAATTTCAAGAAGGAAAAAAACATACCCTGTAATTGGCACTACAACTTCCTTAAGAGTCTTCTCGCTTGTTACGTCAATTAACTCTCATAAACCTTCAACTGCCTGCTCCTTTGTTTCAGCAGACCCACTAATTAAACCCTGGAGTTCAATAGAAATGTGTCATACATGCATGAAATTAATCTTGTGCTGCACTTCCTTACACTTGAAATTTAAATATGTGTACACCATTATAAATGAAAATTCACAAATAAAAACTTGCTGAAATATAGGAAGAAAAGGTTGTAGTGCTTTAGGAAGACATAAGCCAGGCACAAGAATAGGTACACCCTGAAAATGGAAACAGAAGTTTTAGTCTAGGACAGAAGCCACCTCAAAGATTTCAGCTTAAAAATTAGTGGCTACTCTAGTAAGTAGCAATAACCTGACTGTCATTGATTCCCCTCAGAAGCTCAGGTATCAAAGTTTCAACTTCTTCGTCGTCAATAACCAATAGAACAGTTTCCGCAGGTTTCCTAGTTGAGTTTTGTACATCCTACAAATGAGAGAGACAGAAAAAAAGAGAATGTAGGAACAGAATATACAGGTATTAGTAAGATGCCTATATAGAAAATGTTGGTGTTTAAAATCATCCAACTATGTTCTTCTATATTGTACTGTACCATTTTTTATTTTGACCAATTTTTTTATTTTAACACAGGAATTTGAAGTCTTGACGACGCCCATCGATACGTGGATGATTAGAGAAAAGCTAGCCATGTTCTTAGTGGAAAAGGTCATCGACAAGAAAGGAGAGTTTTATCATCCTGCTAGTTGAGCACTAGTTATGTGTGATTCTCATTATCAGTATGGGTCTAGTGATGTAGTGTGTGATATATATATAAGTTAAGTCCAGTGTTGTGATGGATTTCAATCAAGTTGTGAACCTGCAATGAATTTGTCAACGAATTTGTCAATGAATTTGATATACATGTGAATCAGTTGAACTTGTACCTCTTATGGAAGTGTTGTGATATATATATATGTGTGTATTGATGGCTTTCATATATGTGCTGTGAACATTGGGTACCTCATCTGTGATGTGTATTGCTAACTATCAGTGACTCGTATTCACAGAGCATGTCACTGATAATGCCTTATTAGTGACTCTTGTTGGTACCACGTGTCACTGGTAGTCCACTATTAGTGACACGGGTTAGCACAACGCTAGCCAACTATCATTGACGCGTGTTGGCACCAAGTGTTACTAATAATACCTTATCAGTGACGCGTGTTAGCACCAAGTGTCACTGGTAGCCCACTATCAGTGACGCGTGTTAGCACCAAGTGTCACTGGTAGCCCACTATCAGTGACGCGGGTTAGCACAATGCGTCACTGATAGACCACTATCAGTGACGCGTGTTGTAAAGGTACGTCACTGTTAGTCCACCATCAGTGACACGCTTTCTAAACACGCGTCACTAATATGTCCTTATCAGTGACGCGGATTTACGTGTCACTGATTTTCTATTATCACAGACGTAGAAACAGTGACGCGTGTTTTCCGCGTCACTGATAAGCCTTTGGACGCGTCACTGATAAGCTTTTCTGGCATAGTGCAACGCGACAATAACGCCGGCGTCGACGGCGGCGGCGGCGGCGACGACGACATGCTGGCGGAGCAGACTTTTTATCAGGCTTTAACTGCTGCTAAAGCCCTGATTCCCGTACCCGCGGAGGAGTGGCCAGATCAACGCGACAACAACGCCGGCGTCGACGTCGACGTCGGCGGCGGCGGCGGCGGCCGTGGCTTTGGAGGCGTCCCGGCTTCTTCTGGGCTGGTCGCCGGTCTCGAGAAGCGAAAGTACCGGAGATCATCATCAGCTGGCGAGGATGATGACGACACCCAGTGCCCTATTTGCCTGATGGAGTACGCGGTGGACGACGACCTGTGCGTGATGCCCTGCAAGCATGGGTTTCATCAGGAGTGCCTCGCCGGATGGCTGGCGCGTAGCTGTTTGTGCCCTCTTTGCCGCGCGCCATGTTCATCTGACCTCGGAGGAGCAGGACGAGCGTCGTCATAGCAGATAGACACAGGTTATTACGCTTCAACTTGCGCGTCAACCCCTCTGCAAAATTTGCCTGGATAACACACGCGAGAGCATGCAATCTCCAATTGTTTGTTTTGATACCGAGAAGTGAGTATATATATATAAGTCGAGAAATCAAAAAGATGCCCTAGAAAATTCTGACACAAATCATAAAATTTGGTCATCAATGCAGTATGTATACTCTGATGGACAATGATAAAATGGTCACTGTATCTATTTTCTCTTTTTTTATATAAAAAGAAATGCCCACAACGTACTGGTCATTATGAGAAAACACCCTTTAAATCTGCATCATATCTAAATTAGCTGCCTGTGTTTATTTTTGAGGGAACTTAGCTTCCTATATATGTTTGTTTTCAGTTACATAGATTAAAAGCACTTTTAATATATGTACACCTGTTGTATCAATATATTTAAGGTAGTATGTTTTGTTTTAAGGGAGTGTTTTTGTTTCCGCATCAAAACTTTTCACCTATCACATCGAATGTTTAGACTCACATCCATAGAGTATTAAATATACGTAGAGTATTAAATATAAACTAAAAAATAACTGATTACACAGACTGCGATAACTTTACAAGATGATTTTTTAAGCATAATTAGTTCATGATTTAACAATGTTGTGCTATAATAAATATATGCTAATAGTGAATTAATTAGTCTTAATAAATTCGTCTTACAGTTTTTTGACAGAATATACATAATTTCTTTTTTATCAGTCTATTTTTAACAGACTAAATTAATTCCGCAATATCTATGTGACACCTGGAAACTTTTCACCCACCAACTAAACACCCAAATTGAGTCATGGAATTGTGTGCTACTTGTTGCCTCTTGTAATATATACCATGCTTTTTCACACCTGTCTGTATTACAAAAAAAGTCTCCATATTAATGATTAAAAGCATTTTTTACATCCTCTTTCATTCTCTCCTATATTATATATATATATATATATATATATATATATATATATATATATAGTAGGAAGGTATTTTACTATTATTATCCAAAACTGGACTTCTAGATTTAGTGTGAGAAGCAATTTATTTCAAGCCAATTCAAAGGTGGGTGTACCTGGTTTCACATCGATCCGAGCAAAGACAAAACCGTGGTTCCTATATCATCTGTAGCATACCATATATTATATATAGCACCGTCGCACCGACGTTGTTTCTCAACGTCCGATTACCTCTTCCTCGTTCTCAACCCCAAACAAAAACAATATCCAGGAAAGAAAGAGATATGGAGAGAACCCCTGCATCAGAATATATATCAAATCCCCCCTACTTCTGCTCATAAAACCAAGTGATATAACTCAGAAAATAAAGAGAAAATAGATAGTGAGTGCCAATTTTCTGATCCCAAATAATGTTGGTGACCATGACCAACTCCAAGTGGCTGGAAGGACAAGAAAACAGGACGTTCCCCAGTGAATGAACTGCAAGTTTTGGGCACGACCCAGGTGGCCATGGTAATGGTATATGGAGGCTAGTTTTGGACAGGGCGAACCAAGACATGAAGATGCAGGACCTGTTGCTCACGTATAAGTTATTGGTATTCATTCTATAACTATTGTAGTTTCCATGAAGTTTAGATCGGTCCTATTTATAGTTAGATAAATGTTAGATGTTATTACTCTATCTGTCCCTGGAAATCAATTTCCAGAATCTGTGCACTATTAGAGAACAGGCTTTTGGACGATCTATCAACTGAGCTTTAGTCTCAGTAAAAATTTGCGTCCGGGGCTAAAGGTAAATCTTTAGCCCCGGTTGGTATTACCAACCGGAACTAAAGGTCATGGACCTTTAGTCCCGGTTGGTAATACCAACCGGGGCTAAAGGGTGACCCTTTAGCCCCGGTTGGTGGTACCAATCGGGACTAAAGGTCCTTTTAGCCCCGGTTGGTGTTAGCAACCGGGGTTAAAGGTCCTTCACGAGTGGATTCAAAAAGAAAACGTCCAGAACTACATCACGTGGGTTGCGTAGCTCAGTTGGTAAGCGTGCTTGAGGCGAGATGTGCTGAGTTCGAATCTCACACAACACACATTTATTTTTCCTCTCTGGACCTTTAGCCCCGGTTGAAAGCACCCGGGACTAAAGGCCGGGACCGGCTAAAGGCCCTTTCTGTAGTAGTGGTGGATAACTCAGAATGCCACCCAAATTCATTTTGAGGTGCATATTTGTGGAACTAATTTATTGTCTTTTATATTAAAAATGCTTCAAGTGATGAATTAACAATAATGGTTGTGTCACTAATAACTCACTATCATGCGTCTTCTTTTAAAGAAGGACGTTTTTGTTGGTCTTTAGGTATGGATATATTACATTCCTTCTTTTCATGATGTAGTTTGAATGCTTCATGTAGATTTTACTGTTGTGTGTCTCACCATCATGAAAGGACCGTGACGCCTAAGAGGGGAGTGAATTAGACAACTAAAAACTTCTATTCTAAACTATATGGCCTCTAATTTCCACCTAAGCAAAACCTATGTAAGAAAGAGAACTATCTAATGTGCAACTATGGTTTTGCTTGGTGTGTTGCTATCTCTAACGCAAAAGAGTTATGCAACCTAGGTTCCAAACCTATCAACTAGCCTATCACTACGCTAGGAAAGGTAAAGCATACAACCAAGATAGCAATGTAAATGCGGAAGCTAAAGAGTGTGGTAGAGATGCAAACTCTCGTCGATGGCTCCAGTATTTTTACTGAGGTATCGGGAAGCGCGCAAGCTTCCCCCTAGTCCTCGTTGGAGCCCCTCACAAGGAATCCCTCGCAAGGGCCAAGCTTCCGATCGGGTAACTCTGTGGATAGCTTCATGCCTTCTCCACGCGCAAGTGGGTCTCCGGTTAAGCCACTCGTGGCAAAGCCTCTTCTGGACCGCTCCCCGCCGTCTTCACTATCAAGCTTTCGGCCGAACCGCCGCGGGCCTTGTTCCCTTCGGTACACGGTGGCGGCCACACCACAAACGCGGTTGGTGTGGTATCGCAAGACTACAAGCCCCTCCGATGTACAACAACGGTGCGCGCAAGCACCGATAGGTAAGAAGTATGCAAACCTCACTAAACACTAGGTATAACACCTAGAGCAAGCGCAAAGCGATGGTCTAACTAGCCTAAGCACTTTGCAAAGCACCTACACTAATCACCTAATATTTCACTAAGCACTTTGGTGGCTAGAGCAACTAAATATATGTTTCAACACTTGGTATACTTTCTTGAGGTCCAACTATCTGTTTTTGGCCAGCCATAGGGGTATTTATAGAGCCCCAAGTAAATAGAGTCGTTGGGCAAAGAGATGAGTTTTTCTGTCATCGACCGGACGTACTCCACGAACTGACCGGACGCGTCCGGTCTCTCACAACGGCTAGTTGGTCAATTGTGCAGGCACTTATCGGACTCTTGCATGAGTCCGGTCACATATGATCGGACGCGTTTGGTCACGTCTGCACGCTTCTGGAACCTCTCTGTATTCGATCAGACTCGCCTGAGATTCAGCGTCTGATCGAAGTCGTAGCGTCCGGTCACTGAGGAACAGTTGCAACGGTGCGTCCGATCGCAACTCACCCAGCGTCAGGTCACACCGACGTGGTGCTGCCGACTGGAAATACTGACCGGACGCATCCTGGCCAGCGTCCGGTTGCTGTTGAGCAGTGTCCGGTCACTTTAGTTTCATGCCTTTCACTTGTTCTTTGCGCCCGACTTGGTTC
This sequence comes from Coix lacryma-jobi var. lacryma-jobi, assembly GCA_009763385.1. Classification (NCBI taxonomy): domain Eukaryota; kingdom Viridiplantae; phylum Streptophyta; class Magnoliopsida; order Poales; family Poaceae; genus Coix; species Coix lacryma-jobi. The sequence goes on from CM019831.1 coordinate 125,283,858, forward strand.
AATTCTTGTGCCTTGGACTTTGCTTGATCTTGAGAATCTTCTACTGAGCTTCAAATGCCTTGCTTGAGGTGTTGATTATCGCATCACCATGTTGCCTTCGTCCAAGTCACATTTGCACCCTATTGGACTACAAAACAAACATTTGCAAACACATTAGTCCAATTTGGTTATGTTGTTCATTAAATACCAAAATTCAAAGTTAAATAGGTCAGCGTCCATTTTCCTTACACATCAGTTAGGGGAGATCGTCGTGTCCGGTGATCTTGGACTTGCATGTTCGACACCACTCTTAGTCCCCATTCCCCTAGTTGGTCCTTAGATGGAGGACGGTAGCGGAACGACGTAGCTACGAGGAGTGGTGTGGGACACATTGGTCATGGCGAAACCGGCAAGTATGCTGATCGGCGGTGGCACAAATCGAGTCGGTTGACGTCTTTCGGCCTATGTCTAGGCTTACCCTTGAGTTTATTGAGTGTTATTGTTGTTTGTTGATGTTGTTGTAACCTCTCTCCCTTTGTACTTCTCGAGACTTATTGTATCTGGATTGGCGCCATGCCCTTCCACCCACCGGCTTGTCTGACATCTGTGAAATGAAAATTCAGGTGGGGATAGTTCATCCTCGGTGATCTCTTCAAAAAAAAAATTGGTCTAGTACTCTTTGCCTATGTATTTTTTTTTTCTCGGTCTACCATTGGACGTACCTTGCCCGTGGCCGGCCTATATGCCTGCCCGCCTCTAGCCACCTGACTGGCCCCAACCGACCACACTCCTAAGGTTTGGGTGCAGTGTGTCTACCCATCCCGTCCGATGCACTCCATTTGTTTTCCTTCTAATTCTATATATACAGGTACATATATCCGTATATATATATATATTCCGCTCGCAGCGTGTGCTGGCTGGGTGCGCTCTAGTTTTTTTTTAAAAAAATGAACTAGAATGACATTGCCTAGTGTAGGATGTGTAAAAACATTTGGTGCCAGCTGCCAAGAAGAAGACCCCATGGCGTGTGATGATATGTTGGATTGTTTCTCCTCCTCAAGTCACTCTCCTCTTCCTCTATCTCCCGGGCCATGCAGGCGCGCGCTGCTGCGTGTCCTCCATATCCTTACCATGTTTGTTGTGTCGTTGACCCTTTTAGTGTCGGCCTCGCCTCTAACAGAGACGTGCCCGCGTCAATGCGCCTCTAGGGCAAATCCAACCAAGGCTACAGTAGGACCTACCAAAACAAAAGGGAACTAGGAAAATCGGGTATTTTTATGTCTCCCTCTTGCCTGCAACTCTAGATACCGAGAAATCCGAAGCTTCGCTGGTGGAGTTGCACCTCCACTTGACATTTGGTTGAGAAGTTGTGGGGCCCGACTGCTAGTGGAGCTGGTGATGATACACCTAACATAGGAGTTGTTGGATCTTGTTATATTGAAATTAAGGTTCAAATTAGTGACCCTTAGGTGCACCTTTAACCCTCTTTACTTCAAATATTTGTATTACTTCTTTAAAATAAGATAGAAGTAGTATAAATATTTTAACTAAAGAAGGTTGAAGGTGCATCTAAAGGTTACCCATTTACACCCTTGATTGAATTGGATGATATCGGTATATCGTTAATGCCTAATATATATTATTAGGGCATATATATCGAATGCTTTGAATGTTTAGTAAGGGGAAGTACATTGGTCTTGTCTCGTAGGTGGTCTCATATAGTGCCACGTAATTTTAAGACGACTTAGTAGACGACATGTATAATAGTTTGTTTTTTAAGTTGTCTCGTAGCAACTCATGATTCCTTAATTTATGGAGAGAATAAAAATAAATTGTGAGTTGCATGACAGCAACAACTCATACAAGGGTAGAATAGTTGTCTCGTAGTCCTAAATGTTAGCTCATGAGGTGGTTGTTTCGCGAAACAACGACCTCTTCCTCTTTCGCTTCTCTCTTTCCTCCACATCAGCAAAAATCCTACGTGGCACTGCATGAGACGACATATAAGACAGCTGACGTGTAGCAATATACTTGCCCTAATTGGATATTCAGGAATCAGGACAGAGATCATCGCGTCTAGTTTTTTTAGTAACCGGATATTCATGAATCACGATAGGGATATACCTTCAGGGTGTTAGAGCATCTCCAACAACTTCTCAAATCCACTTGGTATTCTCATTATTTTGGCAAAAACACAAAAATCCATCTCCAACAACTCCTTAAACCAACTTGGTATATTTCTCAACTTGCTATTCACCCTCCCCGCATGCGTATTCTTCCGCGCGCGGCCTCGACTTTGTATCGCAAGTTTTCTTCTCCCCATGCGACGTTTTCTTCTCCCCCGCGAAGTCTTCCACGCCGTCCCCGATTGATTCCTCTCCCCGTCGCGACGGAGCGAACTCACGCTCGACGGAGGTGGTCGCGCCCGGCGAAGCGGCCTCGAGCCCGGCGGAGGCGCCCGCGGCGGAGCGGCCTCGCGCTCGGCGGAGGCAGTCGCCCGACGGAGTGGCCTCGTGCTCGGCGGAGGCGCCCGCGGCGGAGGCGCTCGCACGCAGCGGAGCAGCCCGCCCGCAACGCAAGCACCCGCGGCGAAGCGGACTCACGCTCGACGGAGGCGGTCGCGCCTGGCAAAGTCGGCTCGAGCCACGAGCAGGATGTGTTCGCTCCGCTGCAACGCCGGTGGCGCCCAGGGTGAAGAAGTCGGGCTCGGGCTCGGAAGAAGAAACTGCAGGCAATGACAGGCGGGTCCCATCTGTCCTCCTCTATTTTTACCAAGTGAGAGCAGCAAGTTGTTGGAGACACATCTTTTTTTCACTTGCTAAATAAAATACCAACTTGCTATAACTCAAGATATACCAAGTAAATTTTAGAGAGTCGTTGGAGATGCTCTTAGTAATTTAATAGCAAAGCTTCGTGGCACTTGCTCGAGGCTTTGCTCTGTGATATAATCAGGAAATTCATGACACAATTAGGTAGCAAACCTTGGGAAAATAGAAATATAAGGGTAGGTGGGCGGCATCAGGCGCCCCGGCCGGGTTGATTCAGACTTGTAACACGCCATTTGTTGTTTAGTTACTGCTAACCTGGATTCCCGCCGTTTGTTGTTTAGTTACTGATGACCTGGATTCTTATTAAAACATAGCCTTGCGATTCTTTTTCTTTTGGTGGCCTGAGATTAAATATATTGAGTAAGAATATGTAAGCACAACTGTTAAGATTAATAGAATAATAGCTGTGGTTGTTAGTAGTCCCTGTCCCTTCATGATGGCTCTTCTTTTAGAAGAAGATAAGCAATATGCGTATATAATACGTACTTATCAGATGTCACTGCAAACGTCACAGTGCAATGTGTAGTGGTCGCCTACAAGATCTCCAACGAATCATTGAACAGATAAGATCACTGTAACTTGTGGTTCAGGCCTTGTTTAGATGCAAAAAATTTGCAAAATTTTTCCTGTAGCGTTTTCGTTGTTTTTTGACAAACTTTGTCTAAATATGGACTACGTAAACTCCAAAGATTCGTCTCGACATGTACATACTAAAAGTACAATTAGTTATTTTTTTTAGCTACATTTAATGCTCCATGCATACGTCTGAACATTGATGTGATGGTTGATGTGATGAAAAATTTTGGGAAATGGGGGAACTAAACAAGGCCTCAACTTCAATTCAGACTGTTGTCTACTGATACTAGTGACAAGATAGGTATGCGCGCTTCGCTGCGCCGTCGTTAATTCACATATCGACCGGTAGCGGAGATTGTTGTTTTGCACATGATAAGAGTAATCAAGCTTATATTATGTAAAAGAACATATAAAAGTTGCTTGGTTTGACTTCATATTGTGCTAAAAAGATCAGTTAATAGTTTGATGTGTACAATATTTGAACCTAAGGAACGGGACAAATATACCAAACGACAGCATACGAAGCACGCGAGATCTATAACAAGGTACCCTAGCACACCCTTAAGGCTTTTTTTAGAGAGATTTTTTTATTAGGGTCGTTTAGTTGGAGGGTGAAAAGTTTTTTGGTGTCAAATCGAATGTTGCGACACTAATTTAGTTTATTAAAAATGGACTAATAAAAACCAAATTACATAGTTCGTCTTGAAACTATGAGATGAATTTATTAACACTAGTCAATTAGTCATTAGCACATATTAACTGTAGAACAACATTTTCAAATCATTAGATTAATTAGGCTCAAAAATCGTCTTATAAAATTATTGCAATTTATGTTATTAGTTTTTTACATACATTTAATACTTTATATATATATATATATATATGTCTAAACATTCGATGTGATAGTTAAAAAAAATAGATTAAGAATTAATAGGCCTAAATGAGTGGAGTCTCAACAACCACGTATTCAACGAACCTGACAAGGAGCGGCGTGGAGGGCCTCTACGTCCAGCTATTCTCCCACAGGTAACGTTTTTATTATTCCGGTATGTATATCTCTCCCGGCATGAACATCGAGCATTTATACGCACACACTATCTTATAATCTTATTATTTCTTCTGTTTTGAGTTCTGAAGTTGTAGACTTGCAGTGCAGTCTCCACAGTCGAACACTCCTCTCCTCTCCATGGCCGACGACAAGGGACGCCGCCAGCATTTCCTGGTGGTGACCAACGACATCCAGAGCCACGTGAACCCGGGACGCGCCCTCGCCCACCGGCTCCATTACAGCCACGCTCTCCGTGCCGGTGGTCACCTACCGGCGCATGTTCCCATCGTCACTGGACGCCGCGACGGCGACGGCGAAGGCGGAGGCCACCGACGACGGGGTCATCTCCTACGTCCCTTACTCCGACGGCATCGACGACGGCTCCTTGTCCTGGCTGACAACAGACGCCGAGGAAAGGGTGCGCATGCAGGCGCCGCGCGAGCGCCGACAGCATCTCGGCCGTGGTCGCTCGCCTCGCCGGCCGCGGGCAGCCGGTGACGTGCGTCGCGTGCACGATGGTGCTGCCCTCGGTGGGTGCTCGACGTCGCGCGGGAGCACGCACGGCATCCCTCTCGCCGTGTACTGGCTCCAGCCGGCCACCGTGCTCGCCGCCAGCTACCACAACTTCCACGGCTACGAGGAGCTGATCGCCGCCCACGCCACGAATGACCCGCGCACGAGCTGCGCGTGCCGGGGCTGAGCCGCCGCGCTCTCCGGATCGGCAGCCTCCCGTCGTTCCTGACCGACACGTCAGGCAGCGACGTTGTTGCCAGGGCCTTCACCGACCTGTCCCGGGAGCTGTTCGAGTTCATGGACCGGTGGCGGCCCAAGGTGCTCGTGAACACGGTCGACGCGCTGGAGCCGAGCGCGCCCGCGGAGATGAGGCGGCACCTGGACGTGGTCGCCGTCGGCGGCGGTCGGCCCCATGGTCGGGTCTGCCACGGACGCCCCCCGGATCCATCTGTTGGAGCACGACGAGAAGAGGTACATGGAGTGGCTCCATGCGCGCCCGGACAGATCGGTGGTGTACGTGTCGTTCGGGAGCGTGACGAAGCTCGCCAAGCAGCAGGTGGAGGAGATCGCCGGAGGACTGCGACAGTGTGGGCGGCCATACTTGTTGGCCGTGCGCAGGGACGGGGTGGACGACGGCGATGGCGAAGGCGGCAGCCATGGCCGCCTGGCCGAGAACGACACCTAGAGCCAGAGCCAGGGCGGGGTGGTTGTGGGCCGGTGCAACCTGTTAGAATTATATGGGCCTGGCCCGTTAACAAATTCTGAAATTCATAATAAATCTTAAAGGCCCATTCATGTGTGAGCAAAGAGGGGAAGTGAAACTCTTTAGTCCCACCTTCCTAGTGGAAGGGGAGGAGGACTTGCTTAAATATGGAAGTCCTCTCCACTTCCTCAAGTCTAGTGTGAGAATGAGAAAGAGAAACTCACACGTGCGCGCTTGCTCGCCTCGCCGGGCGTGGCGTGGCATGGCATGGCATGACGACTTGCGCGGGTGCGCGACACTTGCGTGAATGGTCCGCCGAAATCCGGCTCCTCGCCTTGCGGGAGCGCGGTCTCCTTTTGGCATGGCATGGCGACTTGCGCGGGTGCGCGGCACCTGCGTGAATGGTCCGCCGAAATCCGGCTCCTCGCCTTGCGGGAGCGCGGTCTCCTTTTGCAGTTTTAGTTTTTGGTTTCTTGGCCTTCAAGTTGCAGAGTCCTAAACAGTTATGACTCAAGAGTCCTAAACAGATTTAGATCGTGATCGCGACACGAGGTCGGTTCAACAGGGCTATATAAGCAACCTATCGGCCACGCCAAAACGTATCTCAACACCTCTCGAGCTAGGGTTTGCCTCATATCACTTTTGCGCTGCCGTCTAGTCGTCTCCAGTCCGTTCGCTTGCGTGCACCAGCGACCGGGCGAGCAGGTCTCCGGAACCCTCGTCTTTGCGATCCTGCATCGGGAGAAGGCGAATAAGGTTTTTGGGAAGCGCTCGTCGCGCGACTGCTCTCGTCTTCAACAACGGGTCGTCTACCGTCCAAGTCAGGCGGCGCTGCGTCAAGACGTACTCGTCGTCAACGGCTTCGAGCTCTTCCTCCAGCGCTCATCGAGGATCGTCCAGCGCCGACTCCGCTACCGTCTTCTCCAGCATCAGAAAGGTACGCCGTTCGTGATTTAATTTCTATGCTTATATCAGGTCTTATGCCTTTGTTCTTGCTTTTTAATCTATCTGGTGTACGAGCTATGTTTACACCGGTTGTCATATATGAGATCATGTTATGCATGTTTTGCTATGCTAGTAAACAATACAATCTGAGATATCTAGATCATCTTTTTATCATGATTTATATTCTGGTTTTAATCTGAAAATTGCCTATTCTTAACAATCCAAAAACCTTATTATAGGTTTTCAGAATTAACTATGGCTAGTTTTGTTGATGCGCTGAAGCCAGAAAAATTTTCTGGAGAGCACTTTAAGAGATGGCAAGTTAAGGTCACCAATTGGTTGACGGTCATGAAAGTGTTCTGGGTGAGTAGCTGGTATGCCGGAGGGAAATATCTCTGAAGAGGATCAGAGAGCTTTCCAGGATGCCAACCAAATCTTTGTGGGAGTTGTGCAGAATGTCCTTACTGATCATATATTTGATACAATTCTGCACATTAAAGACGCAAAGACTTTGTGGGATTATCTGGCAGCTACCTTTGGTGCTTCAGATGCTGGCAAAGAGTTGTACATCATGGAGACTTTTCATGACTACAAGATTGCTGCGAACAAATCTATAGTCGAGCAAGCTCATGAGATACACCGTCTGGCAAAAGAGCTTGAACTCCTCAACTGTGTTATACCCGATGAGTTTGTGGCTGGGTGCATTATTGCAAAGCTACCTTCCTCTTAGAGGAATTTCGCCACAAGCCTTAAACACAAGAGATAGAAAATATCAGTTGAAAACCTGATAGCATCTCTTGATATTGAAGAGAAGGCTCGGGCTAAAGATAACACTGAGAAGGGGAACGAGGAAAGAGCTAGCGCCCACTTCGTCCAGAAAAACCATGGCAAGTACAAAGGAAAGCCTAAGTCTTTCAATGTCAAAACTACTACTACATTTAAGAAGAAGAAGAAGAATAAAACAGAGTTGCCGTGCTTCACTTGTGGAGAGCTTGGGCATTTTTCCAAAGAGTGTCCGGAGCGAGCGGACCGCAAAGGGAAAAAGAAGAATGTCAACCTTGTGACTACTAGCGATGCTGATGACGGGTATGGTAATTTTCCTACTGTACTATCAGTATTTCAATCACCAAATTGGTGGGTTGATACAAGTGCTAATATTCACGTGTGTGCTGATATCTCTCTGTTGTCTTCTTATCAGGGGCTCCAAGGTTCCTCCGTCCTAATGGGGAATGGAGCACATGCTTCTGTTCGTGGTGTTGGCACGGTAGATCTGAAGTTTACTTCGGGGAAGATCGTGCAACTGAAGAACGTGCAGCATGTCCCTACTATACGCAAGAACCTTGTTAGCGTATCTCTTCTTTTGAGAGATGGTTTTAAAGTAGTTTTAGAGTCCAATAAAGTAGTTATGTCTAAGCATGGACAATTTATTGGTAAAGGCTATGATTGCGGAGGCTTGTTCCGCCTATCTTTGGCAGATTTTTGTAATAAGTCAGTAAATCATATTTGTGGCACAATTAATGATAGTTCTAATATTTGGCATTCTCGTTTATGTCATGTGAACTTTGGTTTAATGTCACATTTATCTAGCCTGAGTTTAATTCCAGATTTCACTATTGCCAAAGGTTCTAAGTGTCATAGTTGTGTGCAATCAAAGCAACCTCGCAAGCCTCACAAGGCAGCGGAGGAGAGAAACTTGGCACCTCTAGAACTCATACATTCTGATCTTTGTGAGATGAATGGTGTGTTGACAAAAGGTGGAAAGCGATATTTCATGACTTTAATTGATGATGCAACTAGATATGGTTATGTTTACTTGCTTAAAACTAAAGATGAAACGCTAGACTACTTTAAAATCTATAAGGCTGAAGTTGAGAATCAACTAGAGAGAAAGATTAAACGTCTAAGGTCAGATCGTGGTGGTGAGTATTTTCCTATGCTTTTTGATGATTTCTGTACGAAACATGGTATTATTCATGAGAGGACAGCTCCCTATTCTCCTGAATCAAACGGGATTGCCGAGAGGAAAAACCGCACGTTGACTGACTTGGTGAACGCCATGTTAGATACTACTGGTCTTTCTAAGGCATGGTGGGGGGAGGCTTTATTGACTGCGAGTCATGTCCTGAATAGAGTTCCAAACAGAAATAAAGAGACAACTTCATACGAGTATTGGGTTGGAAGGAAACCATCACTTACATACTTACGCACGTGGGGATGTTTGGCGAAAGTCAATGTTCCAATTTCTAAGAAGCGTAAGCTTGGACCAAAGACCGTGGATTGCATCTTTCTAGGATATGCACATCATAGCATTGTCTATAGATTTTTAGTAGTAAATGAAAGGACCTTGATGTCGCCAAGGAGGCCTAGAGGGGGGTGAATAGGCCTGTCAAAACTCAAAACTCAATTTAATCAGTAGACAAATCAGCACTGCCGATCCTGAGATCAGCACTGCCGATCCTGAGATCAGCACTGCCGATCTGGGAAAAAGTGAAACTGAGTTTCGTGGGTATGAGAAGAAATGTTGCACAGGCAGAGGATAAGCTTCCTGCAGGGTTAGACAGTTCACAGATATGCCAGAAATCGAAAGCACAAGTATAAAGCACTAGATCAAACCCTAACCCTAGAAATCACTTCAAGAATGGAATGTAAACCAAAGCACAAGGTGACACAAGGATTTATCCCGTGGTTCAGCTCGCCACAAAGGCTTGCCTAAGTCCACGTTGTTGAGGTATGCCACAAAGGCTCAAGCTCACCACTTAGGTTTGCCCTTTCCTCGTTCTCAAGTCAAGAGAGTGAACTCTTGAGGTGAGGGGTGATTTCTTAGCTGCAAGAAGGTGGTTACAAACCTCCCAAGGCTGCCACAAACGTTGGCAAGCTCAAGGGCAACGCCTAGCCGGCTAGGAGCAAGCTCCAAGAGTAATAAACACTAGAACCTCCAGCCAAACGTGAACCAATGCTCTTGAGACTTTGGGAATCAATGGATCTGCTCTCTAATCGAGTTTTGCTGCCCTCTCTTAAGTTTTAGTGGTTGGAATGGGAGATCCACTTGAAAGCTTTGGGAGCAACAATGGAGGAGTGAGAGAGAGAAGGGGGCACTTCAAACGGTCAGATCCCGAGCTGGAAGAAGCACTGGTGTAACTGGGCCGTTTTTGGGCTTTCTGGAAAGGTATATATATAGTCTGGGCCCAACGGTTCGATTATTATCGGCACTGCCGACCATAAGGTTCGGCACTGCCGACCTCCCCAAAAGGATCTGATCCATATGAAACCTGTGGGGTTAGAAAGGTGGTTGGATGTGTATCTATCTGGCAAAGATTGAGCATTGGTAACACAATTTGACTGTGGGCGCTAGAATCCCTCTTAATAGTACGGCATACCTATACTCAAGAACAAGAGAATATAAACAATTAACCACTTGAGTCTTCAGTCATATGCCATTTCTTCTCAATGTCACTTCATAGGGGTTGCAACTAATTGCAACTATCTCATCTCTTCGAGCAAACATCCCTTGAGCATGTGACTTGAACCATCTCTCATATGTGAGTTCAACTTCATGGCTTCAAGTCACTATCACTAATGATCTGATCGTCAACACAATATGACTCCTCATAGCTTGATTAGTACCTCGACTCAATGCAAGTACTCTCTTCTTCACCCTAGCCATAGTACCTCGGTCTCCTTGACCTTCACTTTCGCTTAGTACCTCGAAGTCCTTTCCTTGCTATCTTCACCTTACCAAGTCATACTCAAGTCACATCATATTAAGCATCCATTGAAAACCATTTCTTCAATATTGTGATCCTTGCTTGAACATCTTGTAGATATGAATGTTGAGATCAATCAAGCTTTAGTTTGACTCACATAGAGACATATATGGATCATCATTAATATGGTCAAGCCAATTCACGGTTCCTTATATCCTCTCCATTTTGGCTTGACACTCAACACTTACTTCAATCTCCATCTTCATACTTCTAGCTTGATCAAATCAATGCAAAGTGATTCTCCAAATATTTATCCATACAAGCAAACCAATGTAGAGATGACATATATCCAATATGAGTTTAAGTCTTTGTCATTGACCTTTGCTTGACATTAACTCACTTATGCATTCTTGATTCATTCTTCAACCTTGATCAAAGCTAGTTCACTATCAAACTCATCTTGCTCATGAAAAGCAACCCATTGTTGAGACCATTCCAAAATCATCAATCTATGTCTCACTTGTCATTTGTCAAATATGCTTGCTTTCTCATGATGCCATGATATCCCACAACATAGAAGCCATATCATCAACTCTATTTGCATTGTTGTCTTTTACTTGAACAAGATTGTTTCCATGATCTTCCAATACAATAATACATAATTTTGGCCTTCATTTCAGCACTATGTGGAATACCATCAAGTTTGCATTTCTAGTTGAACCTTGGATACACTTAGCAAACTTGTTAGACCTTTAATTATGTTGTCACTCAATTCACCAAAACCCACTAAGGGCTAGATGCACTTACAATCTCCCCCTTTTTGGTGATTGATGACAACACAATTAAAGCTTACAAGAGATTGATAAACATTAAGATTTTGAATCCAATGATATAGTGAGCTCCCCCTAAATGTGTGTAACACCTCTGGTGTTTAGCATGTAATTAACTTGACATACCATCATTATCATCATTAAGCATCTTAATCATGATTTCATGTGTATGCATTTTGCTAAGTGTATCATTTTATGTGAATTACCTCTATTTCAAAAACCCTAATTAGCCCACTTCTCTCTACTAGGGCAAAATGGTAATTTCATCTCTGTGATTAGCTTTGTGTAATTCTTGTTCCTTTGGTGTCTTGTAGTGTTGTTGTGTTGGCCAAAGTTCAAAGATCAGAATTTGATTTCAAATCCCTTTGTGAAACCCTGATTTCCAAATCCTGGATTTTATCCCTCTTTTTGTAATTCAAAAATTATTCAAAATTTGGGATTGGCCCAAAAAGCAAAGTTGTAGATCTGTCAAAGAGAAACAACTTTGGTATTTACAAATTTTCAAGTTGCAGTACAAAGTTTTGAGTTATTTCAAATTCAATCAAACTCCAGTTTTTGTCCCCTTTTCAGTTTTCAAAATGAGTTCAAAAACTAATGAGTTTCTGGAAAAGTGTATAATAGCAAAGTTGTAGGTTTTGATAAAAGGAACAACTTTCATGTTTACAGATTTTCAAGTTTCAGTTTGAAATCCAGAGTAATTTTGATTTGAATCAAGTTTGAAAAAGTGTCCCCTTTACTGTTTTCAAATTTGTTCAAAAACTATTTGGAATTTGAAAATGTTCATATTGACAAAGTTGTAGATCTCATTTTTCTGAACAACTTTGGTGTTTTGAGTTTTTGTCGCACAGTTCAAATTTTGGAAGTAATTTGCAAATTTCAGAAACTAGCCAAAAGTCAAACCCTACACCCTACCCTGTTCATCTTCTCCGGTAGGGGGGGGGACCCGGCCATGGCGCCCCGCCGGTGCCGCGTGCACCACGCGCCTGGCAGCCGCACGCCCGCCCCCGACCTGTCGCCCGCAACCGCGACATCATACCGCTCCCGCACGCGCCAAAGTTGACCCGTGCGCCGTCCCCTACAGCTCCCAGATCGTCGCCGCCGCGTGGCCATCGCCGGCGAGCTCACGCCCAGGCCCCGAGCGCGCGTCAACCCTGCTGCCAGAGCACAATCGAGTGCGCACGCCTCCGTGAAGCTTACCCGCCTGCCCGTGACACCTCTCCGCCCCCGAGCGCGCCTATAAAACCTCCCCGCCGGTGAGCCGAAGCTCTCACCGCCTCCGCCACCGTGGCCAGCCCAGTCCGAACCCTCCGCCGCTCAACCAACTAGCTCAACAGCTCCGCCTTGAGCCCGTGCAGCTTCCCCACTCCTCAATTTGGTCTCTACCGTCCCTGGTTGCCCGGCGTAACTCGCCGTTCCCATCTCCGGCGAGAAGCCCGTCGAGGTCGGGATCGTGAAATACTCCCTCTCCGGCCTTGATCATCTCCCTCCGACCACCGCATCACCTTCCTTACTCCCGTGCGACTCTAACCCCGCCCCTGTGGACTTGTTTGGTGCTCAGGATCATCGGGACGACGATCGCCGCCGTGAGCTTTCCGCCGGCCACCGTCGACCACCTCCCTCCGTTCATCCCCTTCCCTCGCCGAGCCGCTTAATCGACTCACGGTGAGCTCCTGAACCTCTCCATGCCCTCGGTTTCGCCGCGGAGTGCCCGCAGTGGCCGGCGCAGCAGCGCCACCGCCGTCGGCCGGCCGCCGGCGAACGGAGGAGAAGAACAGTGTTGTTTTTCAATTTTCTCATACATGTGAATAGTGTTCAGATTTCATCTTTTTGTGTGATTTTCTGTGTTGATCCATAAATTCTGAAATTTTTGTGGTAGACTCTTTATGCTCTGAAGTATTTTATAAAAATATAAAACTTGACTTTTCTGCAAAAATTTGAAAATGAAAAATCTCCCTTTTAATTAATAAATGATGGTTTTGGATTTTTAGAAAATGATTTATAACTCCAAAATTTATGAGATCACTTTTTGTGAGCTAGTTATGCCATGACAAGTCTCTGGTGAAATTTTGAAGTCTTTTGAAACAAGTTGATTTTTGAGCTTTATTTTAATTAAGGAATAGTGCCTTTTGTTAATTAAATGTCTAGATTTAATTGAGCACCTTAATGACCTCCAAAAATTATGAAACTTGTTTTGCCATATAGTTGTACTCTAATGAACTTGTGTGATTAATTTGGTAATTTTTGGAGCACCTTCATAAAATGACCTTTTTAAATAATTAAGAAAATAGAAAAGGTGATTAGAGTTAGCGTTGAATGCCCTGTGAAGTGACTTTTGGGATTGCTTGATGTTCATAGACCCCTACCCTTTGGTCTATGATGTTTGTGATGCTATGTTGGTTGATGCTTAGGATAGTTATGATAAAGTCTAGTTTAATCAAATTTTGCTTAAGGAAGAAATGGTTACTTTTATGCTCAACCTAGATTTCGTTTATGCCTTGCCTTAGAGTAATCTAGTATCAGTGGTTTGTCTTGCACCTTAAGTCCATATCACCTTTCTCATGAGCATTCATCATTGCATCCGTATAGTTGACGAAGAAGGCCCTGAAGTCGAGGTAGCCACCGAAGGATCTGTCCCCGAGGCAACCCCGAGCTCCGACGCTTATACCTACCCCGAGTCTACTCTTTTTGCCGTCCAAGGCAAGCCCCGGTGCATTTAACCCTACCTTGCTTTTATAAATGCTTTCTTTAAATGTTTTGAGTTAAATTATTGCATTAGGTTGATAGGAGTTGAGTGAAATCCTATCTGATGCATTATCTACCTTGACCAATGATACACCCGATACCTGCTTTTCAAAAACTAGTTGCAAAAATGCTTAGCAATGCTATATGATAGATTTGCAATAAAAATGCCAATTTCAAAGGTGTGATCACTTTAAGAATATTTATGGGAATTTCTGGTTTACTCCCACCATTGGCTAAGTATCTGATCCGTACCTAGTCAATGGGAAGGAGAGGTTGTCCTTGCGTACGGTGCCGTCATGTTGTAGTCCGGGACTCAACAGTTGACACCGACCGGGACAGGGTTGAAAAACTGACAGGACCTGTACTCTTGGGTTAGAGTCCCGAGGTGCTTGTCGCTGGCTGGAAAATTTAGGGACCACCTGTATGGGGGCCTGATTGACTAAGACTTGCAACTATTCACATACTACGGAAAGCTTCGGCTCCGAGGAATCCTTGATTGGACCGACAACCGCGCACTGGGAGTGGAGAGATGGCGGAAGTAGCATGTACCCACGTGGGTTAGAGGCCCGGATTGGAGTGGTGTACTGTACTTCCGGGTGGCGTAGGACCGGGCCCAATCTTGGAGGAATCGTGGTAGACGAGTTGGCATATGCAAGCTTGGGTGCTACATATGCAGTGTGGATAGGGATCCTCAGCTGAGTATTATTTATCCGGATTAACGCTGCTCCTCGGTTATGGAGACTTAGTCACTGACTGTCAACAGGGAGTGGTTCTCAACTAGGTCTGTTTTGGAAAGTAAAATGAATCAAGGATTATGATGGAACAAGGAATACCGAATCTTTCAAAATTAAAATAAGGTTTACCAAAAATGCTTTTCTGCAAAATACTTGAACTTGCTTAAGCCTTACCTTGACTACCCTAAGCCTGCATTCCTGAGTCTTCTCCCTTTTCTTTAGTCGGGTAAGTCTTGTTGAGTACCTTTGTACTCAGGGTTCTTTTACCCATGTTGCAGGTATGGCAGACTCCTCAGTATGCCTCGGACCCTGCTGTGTGACTGTTGTTCAGGAAGAGGCCGATGAGGCCGATGAGTGATTATTCACCCTCGGGCTGGGTGATGTATCTTTATCTTTTAGTTGTTGTCATCTGCTACCCTGCCAACTCTATTTGAACTATGGTCTGTAATAATTTCACTTTAAGTTTATGTTGAACACTGGTTTGTAAAACTATTGTTATTTAAGTCTTCCGCTATTTACTCCGATGTTATTTGTCAAAATGTTCAAGAGATTGTAACTGAATTGTGAGCTGATCCTGCGGACATCGGGCACTGATGTAGCCCAGTGGCGAACCCGGTCTTAATCTCTTGGCTGTACGGATCGACTGTCAGTGGTTGATAGTGATCAGTGGGCCATGGGATTAGGGTCGTTACGTCACAATGTGTGCATTGAAAGGAATTTCAAATTTTGGCCTCAAATGCCAAATGCACATATTTAAGACAAAGTCTGGAAACTCTCCTATATCTTAGTATTCGTGGGGTGCAAGGTGTCAAACATGATAAACGTGATGCTCATGACAGTTCATGCACTCAACAAGTTTAACAAAACATCATTCAAGGCAAGAATGTCACACACTAGCATAAACGATCCTAATCAAGGGCATCAATTTAAACTATGCTTGCACACACCACTCAA
This sequence comes from Coix lacryma-jobi var. lacryma-jobi, assembly GCA_009763385.1. Lineage (NCBI taxonomy): Eukaryota > Viridiplantae > Streptophyta > Magnoliopsida > Poales > Poaceae > Coix > Coix lacryma-jobi. The sequence goes on from CM019831.1 coordinate 125,299,414, forward strand.
TTTTGAAAAATCTTATATGCCTCTCCTTTACCCCTTTCCATCCTCATATCAATCTCTCTTCCCCTTACATTCTCCCCAAAATTTCTCCCCCTTTGGCATTAATCTCCAAAAAGGATCTCTCCACCAAAAGGAAGAAATGATGGTAGACAAGTGAGGGCAAGAGGTAGGTAAAAGTTCAGCATATAGGATTTCTCTTCTATGTTTTCTACCAAACAAACTATGGAACACTTTAAGTCAAGATTCTTGAGAAGCTAGCATATTTAGCTCATACCTCACATAGGTAGCATAACATGAGACAAACTCATAGCATCACCACAAGAGGTATCAACCAAATATCTAACTCATTCTCTAATCGTCACCATAAGAACAAACTCATGGCGTGACTCAAAATATTGCATACACATGCACACACTAGCATGTAAGGGCCTAGATGCACAAAGGTAATACAAATGTTCATGGAGCGATATACCTTTGTTTTAAGCCTCATAATCTCCACCATGATGATGATTTTGAATTTAGTGCTTTGATGGGCATAGCACTTTATTAAGCAAAAGATCTCATTTGTGCCCATCTCTCTTTTTCATCATCTTCAAGGAGACATTTCAAACTTGTGCTTCATCTTAGTTGAAAGTCCATTGCTAGCTCTTGTTGTCATTTTGAGATACCAATTGAAGACATATTTCTTGATATACCAAATTGAAAGATTATCCACCAATACCAATTGAAATATGATCTTCATATTTGACACCGATGGAATGAATCTTCACAAGTTGATGTCAATTTGCATGGAAGCTTGTATCTCATAATATCACCTAGATGTCTCCTAGGGACCTTGATGTCTCCTAGAAAATGCTCACAAAGACAAGAGATAACATTAAATTGCACAAGCTACAGTTTTACAACTAGTGACCATTTGAATGTGAAAGGCATGTGGATCACTAATTGCAAACCTCATAACATAGACTAAATTCCCCCTATTTGATAGTGCATACATATGTAAGTGGATGGCAAGAACATATGCACTTTTTGGTCAATTAAGTCCAAACAAGGGAATTTAAGCTATATTATGGAAAGTAGCTACATAAGAGTTAAAATTGCAATCCAAATGAATATGAGAGATAACTTTACCAATTTGGATTGACATGGTTATGTAGCATACCCATGAGAAACTTATTCTCACCAAGAGACTACACAAGTTCACTAGAAGAAAATGTTAGTCTCAAAAGACACAAGACATAGAATGAGCTCCCCCGTAATATGTGCACCAAGTACTCAAATTACTTGTGAAATGCACTTGAATCGGTTTAAGAGTCTAGAGTAGTTCATCCTATATCTTGGTCAAGGCACACCAAATTTGCAACAATTGAAATTATGCCAAAGGAAACATACCACCACTAAGGTAGAGAGATCACCACATAAATTTTGATTGACATGACCATCATATAAGAAAGATTTTAATGATTTGAATGGCCATAGTTCTCTTTTGATGAAATGTGGTGAATTAGAGCTTTGGTCATCATCCAAGATCCATATTAAGTTCCTAGTTCTTTCTTTACCTAAAGCATCTCACATAGAAAGCAAATGGTAAAATTCATGAAATTTGCAAATTATGAACTAGGAGTTACCACTCTTTGTTGACAAGATCTTGGTTGATCAATAGGATGAATGCATGTGCACTTGATGAGCTCAAGAGAGGAGAAATAACAATAAAAGTTCACTTTTCAATTCTTTTCTTCTCCAACTCATTCAGTTTTAGTTCCACTAAAGGATTGGGGCATTCGACACTAAGCCAAGAGAACTTGGTTTACAAAGACCAAGACATCCTAGAGAACTGTGAAGTACCCAGTGTGAATTCAAAGGAACCATCCATCCTTCCAAAGTATGGGACTGCACAACATGAATCTTGAAAGAATCCATTAGTCCCAAGAGATATAGACTAAACTCCACCTCAATTTGTGTATATGAGTACACAGAGTACACTCATGCATATCAAAGGATCCTGGGACAAGGGAGAAGTTTACACTACATTCCAATTGATTTCAAACTACTTCAAGCTTGCTTGCAATCTAATTAGTTTCAACTAGTTCTTAGTTTCTTCAAAATGATGTCAAGTGATTCCAACTGATTGTAACTCATTGCTGCTGCTTGTATATGCTAAAGTCAATCAGTTACAACTGGTTTCAATTGATTGCAGCTGCTGAATTTGAAAGCATGCAACTGATTTCTTCTAGTTCTAACTAGCTGCAACTTCTTGCTGCTACTTGCAATTTGGTTCCAACTCCTTTGGATTCTTGTATGTGTCCTTCTCTATCATTTGAACTCCTTTGGACCAAACTGATGCTTCTCATCTTCACTGATTCTTCATGACCAACTCGAGAGTCAAATGAAACTTGTTGTTGCAATGCAATTCAACTTCATGCAGTAATTTTCAGATTCTGTCTTCCTTGAAGAAAAATTCATATATCTCAAACTGTTGATCCAATATGCATGGAATTTGGTAGAAATGTTCATCTATGAGTCCTCTAACTGCTGTCAAAATTTCAGCCCATTTGGACTCCATTTGATCAGTCAAATCTATTTTCTACCAAAACTGCTCAAGTCTGAAACTGCGGTGCTGAGGCTGACAGAATTCAACTGAAACTGATTTTCTTCAAAACCAAACTGCATCCCAACTGTACAACAACAAGTACTAGATGTATATAGCATGCTCACAAAGTTTCAGGTCATTTCATTAGCGTTTGAACTTCCAAATCCATGCTTGAAGGCAGCCAACTCAGAATTTCAGATTTCTGGACAGATTTGATGTTTTTCGCAATCCTTCCCTTCTTGTCCAATATTGAGGTGATTTTGGCTGAGAACACTCACAAGATGTCATTACCATTCAGTCCTCTTGTCAATGATTGAAGTCTTGTGAATTCTTCCAATATAGCTCATCCATTTCAACCTCAAACTTGATTTGTCAATTCAAACTCAATTCTTGGTTTGTATGACCTCTTGTAACCTCATCTTCTTTAGGTGAAGAGTAACCTTTAGGCTTGTGATGTATACAAATAAATAAGCACAACCTCTTCTTATTGATTTCCTATGAATAAGCTCAAACATAAGAGGGCATTAGTAACACAAGCACTAGTTTCTCATTTAGTAACCCTTTATGTTTGGAGGGAAAATGGGCTACCAAAATAGAGAAACCTCATAACATGGACTAAATCTCCCTTAATGCCTCATGCACACTCTTTTGAGTGGAATGGAAATGTGAATGTGCACGGGTGGTAAGTCCAAGGGGCAGATTTAAGCCATATTATGGTGAGTGGCTAACATAAATGAAGCAATTCCAAAAAGCTAGAGAGAACACATCACATAGTTTTTGGATTGATGACAGTGATATAATAGCACACTCCATTTGAGAAACACACTCTCACCCTTATTGGTAGTTGATGACAACCTAAATAGAGCTTACAAAAAGATGTATAAAGGTGCTGAGATTTATGAGTCATGGATGTAGAAGACTCCCCCTAAATATGTGAATAGGAATTTGAATTTCCAAATTGACATAAGAAGTCAGTTTTCACATACTAGTGAGATTGGGGCCTCCCCCTACATCCATGTCTGCTGTGGGGTGCAAGAAACATAGTGTCATAGTATAAAACATGATGTAAAAGACAGTTCATGCACAACAAGGCCTGACTGCTGTTGCACTGGTCGGCACTGCCGACTAGATGGTCGGCACTGCCGACCAAGCTTCAACAGCCAGATCACAGTGAAACTAACACAGCAGTTAACATGCATAAAAATGAACATCTTGCACATATATGACAAGGTGGATCAATATTAAACACACATGTCCATATCCGAGTGCGAAATAAGCCTAATAGGTAGCCAAGAGATACTCACAACCATTTGAGCATGTAGATGGCCATAAGATGTGAATAAGAATTTGTCAATCTACCATATGACAAGATTCCATCAAGTAGAGAGTTCTTGAGATTTGAGTGATAAGTGTCTCTACTTGAGCTTGATCCTTTACTCTTGTCTTTCTTGACATTCTTCGTTTGAAATCCACAAAGGAAACATAAGCCATGTATCTTGCTTAGAGTGAATGATCAATTTAATTCCAATCATTGTTTTTCTTTCATCACCAACAACTAATGGATGATGTGGTCTCTTCATCTTCACTTTGCTCATATGAAGGTTGTAGGTTTTGTCCATGTATTGAAGTGGAATGAGTTGCTGCAGTAGGAGGGGCAGCACTACCACCCTACTGATTTGCAGCAGGGGTGCCCCAACACCTCTACATCGAGTAGGTCAGCGGAAATTGTTGTAGCAGCAACTTGAGTAACCTTCAATTAAGTGGCTTGGATTTCTAGTGGTCTAATATCAACAATAGCCAATTACTTCATTGCCTCATAAGGTATATCCTCATTACCTACAACATGAACAAGATCTTGCTCTACTAGAGAGCCATTAAAAGCATCATATGGCAAATGATTCATTTAAACTTGAAATGCTCTAGCCACTCCTAATAATTCACAAACAACACATATTTATGAACTACTAGAGACTACACAAGTCAAGTGGCTAGCCTACAAGGGTTAGGTACTTGTTACATAGGTGAATATGAAGTTTTAAATATTTCCATCAAATCATCTTCGGGTCAACGTATAAGAAAAGACAATATGAATTGGTTGATAGCATGAGTGAATAATTTTCAATCAACTTGCTCAAGCACCCCGAAGCCTCATATTACCTTCAAGTACCTACAACACTCATCAAGCACAATTTGGTACCCAAACTACGTTGGGTCCAATAAGGTTAGTCACAAGAGACTTAGGCACCCAAATGGCCTTTGTGCTAGCAAGTGGTGAACCAATCACCTTTCTAGCACAAGTGTCATCTTTGGGCCTCCTAAGCAATTTTGAATCAATTGACAAGTTAGGCTTAGGAGAGTTACCCATGGGACAATCCACGCTTAGGTGTCCCTTCCCCTTGCAAGTGTAGCATAGGCGTGTCTTGTTCTTCTTAGCCTTCTTTTCTTGCAATTTGCTTGCTACCTTGCTAATAAGCCTCTTTCTTGATGATGTCAAACCTTCATCCTTCATGTAAGGACATGATGCAATTTCATGACCCCTCTCATTGCATCCATAACACTTCCTCTTGCTTGTTCTTGACTTCTTGTTTGGAAGTGTGACTTGGTCATCAACCTTGTTGGAACACATAGAGACATTGTGTCCCATGTTGGAGCACTTGACATGAGCCAACTTTTTCTTCTCTTGAATTTTGCTCATGACCTTCGCTTCTTTCTTCAAGCAACAATCCCTTACATGGTGACCCTCTTTCTTGCACTTGAAGCAAGTGATGAGAGTCATCTTTTGTTGATGTTGCACCTTGTTTCGAGTCACCCACATTGATTCTTTTGGCTTCTGTGGAACCTGCTTTTGCTTGGGCACCATCTTCTTGGGCTTGTTCTGACCAGGGGCATGGTTGGTGGCCTTCCCTTTCTTGCGGGGGTCGGCACTGCCGACCAAACCATCGGCACTGCCGACCAAGCGTGGCAGTGCTGATTTGGTTGGTTGCTGCGCTGACATCTGTGCAGGTTGATCTGTACCAACCTTGCCCTTGATCATGGACTGAGCACACTCAGAGCTATTTTCCACCTTCTTGCCATTGTTTTGAGTCTTGTCATCCATGCACTCTTTTGCTATGATCTCATTGAGCTTAGCAATCTCTTTTCTCATAGCCTCCATATTAGCAAGGTTAGTGGCATAAATATTCAAATCAATATTAAAGCATTTTCCACAACCTTGACTAATGGAGGGAGTAGATTCATTCATTGCCTTAGAGGGATGTGAGTTGCTATCCCAAAGAATGTTATATTGCAACTCAAGCTCCTTGTACTTTTCATCCAAGCTACAATACTTTTGCTTGAGTGCATCATTCTCATTCTTTGTAATAGCATGGCTTTCTTGCTCTTTGGCCAAAACCTTGCGCAAGGCAGCCACCTCACTTCTCTCTATTGCAAGAGCTTCCTTGCTAGCTATGTAGATGTTCTCTTGTGCAATGAGATCATCATCTCTAGTAGCTAGCTCAGCTTGAACGCTCTCTAATTCCTCCAATAGCTTAGTGATAAAGAGTTTGGTCTTTTTATCCAAGTTCTTAGTTAGATTGTCTATCTCTTCATCACTAGATTCATCATCACTAGAGGTATCACTAAGATCACTACTAGAGATGTCATTAGGAGGTGGAGAAGGTTTGGCTTTTGATTTTACCTTCTTACCCTTTGTCATAAGACATATATGAGAAGTGGCATGAATAGTTGAGCACTCCGGTGAAGTGGATTCATCATTTGGCCTCCACCGATCACAAGCTTCTTCTTCCTTCAAAATGTTAGTCACGCGGGAACTATAGGAAGTAGAAGCACCACATGTATAATCCTTGTTCTCACCAACCATTTCATTACCGTCCACATATGTTGGTGAGAGAGTGGTTGTGGCATGTTCAGCTAGACCTTTTGGGAGAATCACTTGAGGCTCATCATTTATCGGTGAAGTTGAGCACTCCTCAAGTGATTCCTCCAATGCGGGCATCTTCTCATCACATTTGGACTTGTCATATCTTTCTTTGAGCGTGGTCCAAATGATATGAGTATCACCAAGTGGTTCACCACCCCCAAATATGACAGCATCAAAAACATCTTCACTCAAAGCACTAAATAAGACATTAGAGGCTTGAGCATTGTGTTGTAAGCATTTCACTTCCTCTTTAGATAGATAGGTCAAATTATCACTAGGAGGTGAAATGCTCACATCAACAATCCGCTCGATATGAGGACCCTTGGTCCTAAAAACAGTAAGCACACTAGCGGACCAAGATGCATAATTTGAGCCATCTAAAAGTAAAAGTTCTAGAGATACTTCCTCACTTGTCGACATCGTCTCTCAAGGCGGTTAAGCCCGAATTTGAGAGCCCAGGCTCCGATACCAATTGAAAGGACCTTGATGTCGCCAAGGAGGCCTAGAGGGGGGGTGAATAGGCCTGTCAAAACTCAAAACTCAATTTAATCAGTAGACCGATCAGCACTGCCGATCCTGAGATCAGCACTGCCGATCCTGAGATCAGCACTGCCGATCTGGGAAAAAGTGAAACTGAGTTTCGTGGGTATGAGAAGAAATGTTGCACAGGCAGAGGATAAGCTTCCTGCAGGGTTAGACAGTTCACATATATGCCAGAAATCGAAAGCACAAGTATAAAGCACTAGATCAAACCCTAACCCTAGAAATCACTTCAAGAATGGAATGTAAACCAAAGCACAAGGTGACACAAGGATTTATCCCGTGGTTCAGCTCGCCACAAAGGCTTGCCTAAGTCCACGTTGTTGAGGTATGCCACAAAGGCTCAAGCTCACCACTTAGGTTTGCCCTTTCCTCGTTCTCAAGTCAAGAGAGTGAACTCTTGAGGTGAGGGGTGATTTCTTAGCTGCAAGAAGGTGGTTACAGACCTCCCAAGGCTGCCACAAACGTTGGCAAGCTCAAGGGCAACGCCTAGCCGGCTAGGAGCAAGCTCCAAGAGTAATAAACACTAGAACCTCCGGCCAAACGTGAACCAATGCTCTTGAGACTTTGGGAATCAATGGATCTGCTCTCTAATCGAGTTTTGCGGCCCTCTCTTTCAAGTTTTAGTGGTTGGAATGGGAGATCCACTTGAAAGCTTTGGGAGCAACAATGGAGGAGTGAGAGAGAGAAGGGGGCACTTCAAACGGTCAGATCCCGAGCTGGAAGAAGCACTGGTGTAACTGGGCCGTTTTTGGGCTTTCTGGAAAGGTATATATATAGTCTGGGCCCAACGGTTCGATTATTATCGGCACTGCCGACCATAAGGTTCGGCACTGCCGACCTCCCCAAAAGGATCTGATCCATATGAAACCTGTGGGGTTAGAAAGGTGGTTGGATGTGTATCTATCTGGCAAAGATTGAGCATTGGTAACACAATTTGACCGTGGGCGCTAGAATCCCTCTTAATAGTACGGCATACCTATACTCAAGAACAAGAGAATATAAACAATTAACCACTTGAGTCTTCAGTCATATGCCATTTCTTCTCAATGTCACTTCATAGGGGTTGCAACTAATTGCAACTATCTCATCTCTTCGAGCAAACATCCCTTGAGCATGTGACTTGAACCATCCATTGAAAACCATTTCATACTCAAGTCACATCATATTAAGCATCCATTGAAAACCATTTCTTCAATATTGTGATCCTTGCTTGAACATCTTGTAGATATGAATGTTGAGATCAATCAAGCTTTAGTTTGACTCACATAGAGACATATATGGATCATCATTAATATGGTCAAGCCAATTCACGGTTCCTTATATCCTCTCCATTTTGGCTTGACACTCAACACTTACTTCAATCTCCATCTTCATACTTCTAGCTTGATCAAATCAATGCAAAGTGATTCTCCAAATATTTATCCATACAAGCAAACCAATGTAGAGATGACATATATCCAATATGAGTTTAAGTCTTTGTCATTGACCTTTGCTTGACATTAACTCACTTATGCATTCTTGATTCATTCTTCAACCTTGATCAAAGCTAGTTCACTATCAAACTCATCTTGCTCATGAAAAGCAACCCATTGTTGAGACCATTCCAAAATCATCAATCTATGTCTCACTTGTCATTTGTCAAATATGCTTGCTTTCTCATGATGCCATGATATCCCACAACATAGAAGCCATATCATCAACTCTATTTGCATTGTTGTCTTTTACTTGAACAAGATTGTTTCCATGATCTTCCAATACAATAATACATAATTTTGGCCTTCATTTCAGCACTATGTGGAATACCATCAAGTTTGCATTTCTAGTTGAACCTTGGATACACTTAGCAAACTTGTTAGACCTTTAATTATGTTGTCACTCAATTCACCAAAACCCACTAAGGGCTAGATGCACTTACAGTAAAATCTGAAGTACCTGATATGCATGTGGATACGATCTTTGAATCTCGTGATGCTACTTTCTTTGAGAACTTTTTTCCTATGAAAGATATGCGTAGCAATGCTAAGTTTTCCTTTGAATTAACTCCTGATTTTACTACACCTATTGAGTCTCCGTTTAAGTCATTTGAACAACCACTTAATGAAGTCCTTGAGGAGGATGACAATGAAATTCCTGTGAGGAACAAGAGATGAAGGATTGCAAAATCCTTTGGTAATGATTTCATTGTGTACCTTGTGGATGATACTCCTACTTCTATTACAAAAGCATATGCATCTCCAGATGCAGATGATTGGAAAGAAGCTGTTCGTAGTGAGATGGACTCGATTCTCTCTAATGGTACTTGGGAGTTATCTGAGTTGCCTTTTGGTTGCAAACCTGTGGGTTGTAAGTGGGTGTTCAAGAAGAAGCTTAGACCTGATGGTACTATTGACAAGTACAAGGCTCGACTTGTGGCTAAAGGTTATACTCAAAAAGAAGGTGAGGATTTCTTTGATACTTATTCACCTATTGCTAGATTAACAACTATTCGAGTACTACTTTTCCTGGCTGCCTCATATGGTTTTATCATTCATCAAATGGATGTGAAGACAACTTTTCTTAATGGAGAGTTGGATGAGGAGATCTATATGGATCAGCCTGATGGGTTTGTAGTAAAAGGTGAAGAGCAAAAAGTGTGTAAGTTATTGAAATCTTTGTATGGCTTGAAACAAGCACCTAAACAATGGCATGAGAAGTTTGACACTACTTTAATTAGTGCAGGCTTTGCTGTTAATGAAGTTGATAGGTGTGTGTATTATCGACATGGTGGGGGTCAATCTGTTATATTATGTTTATATGTTGATGATATTCTTATTTTTGGAACAAATATTGATGTTATTAATGAGGTCAAGTCTTTCCTATCAAAGAGTTTTGATATGAAAGATCTGGGTGAAGCTAATGTTATTTTGAACATTAAGCTGATTAAGGATGAGAGTGGGATTACTTTATTGCAATCTCACTATGTTGAGAAGGTTTTGAGTCGCTTTGTCTTTATGGATAGTAAACCTTCTTCAACATCTTATGATCCCAGTGTGACTTTGAGAAAGAACAGAAAGATTGCTAGAGACCAACTGAGATACTCTCAGATTATTGGTTCACTCATGTATCTAGCGAGCGCAACTAGACCAGATATCTCATTTGCTGTGAGCAAGTTGAGTAGGTACATGTCCAACCCGAGTGATAATCATTGGCATGCACTTGAAAGAGTTTTGCGTTATCTCAAAGGTACAATGAGTTTTGGAATTCACTATTCTGGGCACCCAGTTGTGCTAGAGGGATATAGTGATGCAAACTGGATTTCTGATATTGATCAGATCTACGCCACTAGTGGGTATATTTTTACCCTTGGAGGTGGTGCAGTGTCATGGAGGTCTTGTAAACAGACTATATTGACTAAATCAACCATGGAAGCAGAACTTGCTGCTTTGGATACAGCTTCTGCAGAGGCAGAGTGGCTGCGTGAGCTCTTGTCTGACTTACCGGTGGTTGAAAAACCAATACCGGCTATCCTTATGAACTGTGATAATCAAACAGTGATCACTAAAGTGAATAGTGCTAAGGATAATGCGAAGTCAACAAGACACGTTAAAAGACGTTTGAAGTCTGTCAGGAAGTTGAGAAACTCCGGAGTAATAGTTGTGACTTATGTGCAAACAGACAAAAACCTGGCAGATCCCTTTACAAAAGGGTTATCACGGAATGTGATAGAAATCGCATCAAGGGAGATGGGTATGAGACCCTTATGAGTTTACAGTAGTAGCAACCCAACCTTTTTGATCGGAGATCCCGTGACTAAGGATCTGGGAAGAACAAGCTATTGGTAAACTGAGGAGAGTAACCTCTAAACCCTCTCTATGTGAAAGATGCAATACTCTCATTGCTATGAGGCACTGTACGGAAGGTTGGCAAAGGCCTTAATATGTTCTATTGGCTTTTAAAAGCAAAGATGCTGTCCTACAGAGTATTCTTGAAAGAACATACCTATATGAGCCATGACTGTTAAACGTCGCAGTCTATGAGATTAGGGTGATCTCTAGTAAGCTCATGAAGAGACCATGGAGTATGACGTATATGCTCCACCCACGGAGAAAGGCTATTGGCAGCCAGGTACTAGTTTAACCTTGAGTAAAACTTGCTTCACGCAAAACTTGCAATTCAAGGCATAGTCCATTGTTCAAGTTGTGAATAAGTGTAACTTAAGGTTATAGGCGGAAGTTCAACTTAACAGTCTCTGCTAAACACTAGTATATCAAACAGTAGCGGGAACAGGCAAAACTCTAAATGGGAATTTGAGATCTGATGGGGGATTGTTAGAATTATATGGGCTTGGCCCATTAACAAATTCTGAAATTCATAATAAATCTCAAAGGCCCATTCATGTGTGAGCAAAGAGGGGAAGTGGAACTCTTTAGTCCCACCTTGCTAGTGGAAGGGGGAGGACTTGCTTAAATATGGAAGTCCTCTCCACTTCCTCAAGTCTAGTGTGAGAAGGAGAAAGAGAAACCCACACGCGCGCGCTCGCTCACCTCGCCTCGCCGGGCGGGGCGGGGCGTGGCGTGGCGTGGCGTGGCGACTTGCGCGGGTGCGCGGCACCTGCGTGAATGGTCCGCCGAAATCCGGCTCCTCGCCCTGCGGGAGCGCGGTCTCCTTTTGCAGTTTTAGTTTTTGGTTTCTTGACCTTCAAGTTGCAGAGTCCTAAACAGTTACGACTCAAGAGTCCTAAACCGATTTAGATCGTGATCGCGACATGAGGTCGGTTCAACAGGGCTATATAAGCAACCTATCGGCCACGCCAAAACGTATCTCAACACCTCTCGAGCTAGGGTTTGCCTCATATCGCTTTTGCGCTGCCGTCTAGTCGTCTCCAGTCCGTTCGCTTGCGTGCACCAGCGACCGGGCGAGCAGGTCTCCGGAACCCTCGTCTTTGCGATCCTGCATCGGGAGAAGGCGAATAAGGTTTTTGGGAAGCGCTCGTCGCGCGACTGCTCTCGTCTTCAACAACGGGTCGTCTACCGTCCAAGTCAGGCGGCGCTGCGTCAAGACGTACTCGTCGTCAACGGCTTCGAGCTCTTCCTCCAGCGCTCATCGAGGATCGTCCAGCGCCGACTCCGCTACCGTCTTCTCCAGCATCAGAAAGGTACGCCGTTCGTGATCTAATTTCTATGCTTATATCAGGTCTTATGCCTTTGTTCTTGCTTTTTAATCTATCTGGTGTACGAGCTGTGTTTACACCGGTTGTCATGTATGAGATCATGTTATGCATGTTTTGCTATGCTAGTAAACAATACAATCTGAGATATCTAGATCATCTTTTTATCATGATTTATATTCTAGTTTTAATATGGAAATTGCCTATTCTTTTAACACAACCAGCTGGAGGTCCTGTCGCACCCGACGGTTGGGTGCTTCGTGTCGCACTGGAGGTCCTAGGCGACCACGGCGTGGCTTCGAGCTCTCGTGAGAAGGCCATGGCGCCTATGCTGGCCGCGGCTGGCAGTGAGCTGGTTGTGGCCAGCCAGGCCAAGATGTCAGAGCTCCACGACTCGGAGGCGTTCAGCGTTGCTGTGGAGGTCGTGGCGGGTGGTGACGTTGTTCTTCCCGCCGTGAGGACAGAGGTGGCGCCTCAGCTAGCTTCTATAGCTGGCTCTGGGGGCTGCCTCAGGTGGGCGGTGTCTTGGAGGGGTTGCATGTCGCGGCTCCTAGAGCGAAGGGCAACGTAAAGTTGCGCCGGAGCTCCAGGAATTCGAGTTCGGCAGACGAGCACGCCCTCCTTAAGGCAGAGAGGCTCACGGCTAAGAAGAATCTGGAGGAACCAGGTATTTCTTTTACTGGCTTTTCAGATTCCAAGATTTTAGCAAACCTTGGTAGGTTAGGCATCAACCTAGGTTCTTCAGATTTAGTTTCTATTAAGAATCTAGAGGTTGAGAGGTTGATAGTGTCTGCTAACCCTAAAAAATGCTCCTCAAAATCTATTCAGCTGGTTGTGTTATGTTTTTTCACTCGAGTTGTCGTTCAACCAGACTGGAAGTCTAAAAGAGGGTGTGGTATGTCTATTGTCTAATCCCTATAGTATGGAGTACTCCGTACAACAACAGCAGAGGAGGTCGCGCGGCCGCCACAGGACAGGACGACGGCCCCGGACCCGGAGTCCACAGCCGACGCGGAACCGACCAGCCGCGTCCAACCGACTACACGTGTCAGAGTCCTAAGTCGGCACGCATTCGGCGGCCTACCCTACCCCTACCATATCCATATCTACATGCAGCGAATTCATCCGGTACACGACCAGGAGTCGGACATCCCGTATGTCGGTTGGTCGGTCGGTCGGTTCACCCACCGTATGCCCTCTGTGTATAAATACGTCGCACCGCCCCCACGAATCCACCAATCCTCTCCACACCAACACGTACGTACAAGCAGGCAAAGGCAACACGTACCTAACAACTAATAACAATATAACGTGTGTGTGTGTGTAACATATAAACATATATACAACGTTCGTTCATGTCGACCAGTGCAATGCGTGGCGTCGTCGCAGTCGCAGGGTACCCTGCTGCTGCTGGAGCCCAGTGCACGGACTGGAGCGCGGAAATCCAGCGCAAACGTGACGCGCTGCGCTCATATCTGGCGGTCCTGGAACAGGCACGTCGACGCCTACAGGAGATACGCCACGACGTCGCCGGTGTCGCCGCCGCCGCCGCAGCAGCAGCAGATGGGTCCTCCGGCACTGCTGGCGGCGCCGGCGACGATTTCTATCCGCTAGACGACGACGAGCCGGCGGAGGAAGAACGACGACGCCCGCCAATGCAGTGGCAAGACCAGGTGTGCCGCCAGATGGTTTACGATTACAACACCTCCCGCGACCTGCCGCAGCAGCACGACGGCGGCGGCGTCGGCCACCACCGTGCGGACTCCGACACCCACGACCTCGACCTCGACGCCGACGACGAGATATCTCGAGACATAGTTGCTCTAGGCCTGCACGTCCCGCACATCCAGCATCATCAGGCGGCCGGCACCGGCACCGCCGCCAGCGCCCCTCCTCCTCGCTCCGTCGTTGGCGGCGGCGGCGGCCATGGCACACGGCGACGGCGCGGCTTCGGGGCCGTCCCGGCCTCCGCCGCCGCCATCGCGGGCCTCGGGAGGCACAGGTACGACGGGTCGTCGTCCTCATCCGGCGGCGGCACGTGCGTCATCTGCATGAAGGACTACAAGAAGGGCAGGAGGCTCCGCGTGATGCCGTGCGCGTACAGGCACCGGTTCCACGGCCGGTGCATCAGGGAGTGGCTGTCGTGGAGCAACCTGTGCCCGCTCTGCCGCCACGCGCTGCCCACCGCCGCCGACGTCGAGCAAGGAGGAGGAGGCGGCGCCGGCGGCGGCGGCCGCAGGAGCACCATCGTGCGGGTGAATGTGAATCCGTACTAGTACTAGCTTTACCTAGTGTGCACCGTACCAGTGCAGTTGTATATACAGTGGCTTTACACTTTTTTTAATTTGGTATAATAAATATTATTATCTTATTATATATATTTGGTTAAATTTTAATTAATTTTGGCTTTCCAAGATTTTTAAATGACTTATAATTTGGAATGGTGAGAGAGAGTATAAGATAAGGATAAAAGCAATACATATTCTTTCAGCTCCATTAGATCCGTTCAACGTCAACGCGAAGATCGACAAGCTGTGGGCATCCTCGATCATCAATCAAGTAATTAATCCAAGTAAACGTCCGCACAACACGAGGGTTTCATTCACCGGCTGGCAAGATCAGCTGACGACCTCAAGGATTGTGACAACTAAAAATCCACAGAGATCCAGAAACATAGCAATACCACTTCAGGATTCGGGAAAAAATAACTAGTAGATCAAGTAAATTAGAAGCAAAAACATTCAGTTGACTTTTGGAGGGAAACTGTCAGTTGACCCTTTGCCAGTTCATACCACCACTACGCACTTTGTTGCCATTAGTTGCAACTTGCAGACATTGCAAAGCTTTTGTTCATTCATGCACCTGAATCCTTTTATATTGGAATTGGAATTGGACGTGTGGAGGGATCCATTGGCTGCGTGCACACAGTTGACCTTCCTGCGAAATGCCCATGCCATCCTAGAATGCAGTGTGCAATACTCTCTCGATCCGATCGATCCCAACCATTTGACCTCCGTCGCGTCCTTCGTCTGCACTGCAATGAGGCGAGGCAATGGTGATCCGGCGATCACCGCCGCCGCTGCCATCATCATCGCCGTGCTCTGCGTCGCGCCGGCAGTGTCCCTGGTCGACGGCGCCGCCGGCGACGGAGAAGAGCCTACGACGCAGCTGTCGAACGGCTTCACGGCGGCGCACGCGGCGGGCGCGTCGGTGCCGTTCGAGCCCGTGCTGTACGCGCCCAGCGGCGCCTTCGCGTTCGGCTTCCTCCGCGTGGGCGCGGCGTCGCTCGACCTCGCCGTGGTCCACCTCCCGTCCTCCTTCCCCGTCTGGCGCGCCACGCCGGCGGCGCGGCTCGGGGACTGGTCGCGCCCGGCGACGCTCACGTTCGACGGAGGCCTGGTCCTCACCGTCACCGGCCACGACGCCGGCGTGCTGTGGCAGACGGTCGACACCGTGGGCGACGTCGTCGTGCTGCTCAACTCCTCCAACCTCGTCGTGCGGCGGTACGAGAAGACGGCGCCGGAGTGGGAGAGCTTCGGCCACCCGTCCGACACGCTCGTGCTGGGGCAGAACTTCACCGGCTCCTCGCCGCCGCTCGTCTCCGCGAACCGCCGGTTCGCGCTGCGGCTCGGGAAGACGTACATGGCGCTGCACATGGAGTTCTACCGCGGCCGGACGACGCCGACGTACTGGCGGCACACGGCCCTGATGGCGCAGCCGGAGAACGCCACGGAGCCGCCGGTGTACGGCCGCCTCGACGCCCGCGGGTTCTTCGGCCTGTACCTCGAGGGCGGCGGCGGCGACCAAGAGAGGAGAGTCGACGTGCTCTCGTTCGACACGTTCGTGCAGAACCTCACCGGCGTGTTCCGGCGGATGACGCTGGACGACGACGGCAACCTCCGCGCGTACTACTGGGCCAGCGGCGACTCCAAGCAGGCGTGGACGTCGGACTACCGGGCCATCTCGGAGCGGTGCGAGCTGCCGACGCCGTGCGGCGCGTACGGCCTGTGCGTGCCCGGGAAGGCCGAGTGCCAGTGCCTCGACAACAGCAGCACGAGCGCCGCCGCCCCGTCGTGCCACGCCGAGGAGACCGCCGACCTGTGCGGCGGCGGCGGCAACGGCCACGGGCAGCAGCTGGGATTCGACTTCGACGTGGTGCGGCGGAAGCGGGTCTCCGTGGCGTACAAGGAGGAGCTGCCGTTCGAGACGAACCGGACGGCGGCGGAGTGCGAGGCGGCGTGCGCGGGCAACTGCAGCTGCTGGGCCGCGGTGCACGGCGGCGCGAGCGGGTACTGCTACCTCATCGACTTCCCCGTGGAGACGCTGGTGTACGAGGCCGACGACCGGAAGGTGGGCTACTTCAAGGTCAGGAAGCCGCCGCCGCCGCCTGCACGACGGCGGCCGGGCATGTCGCCGGGCGTCGCCGCAGCCACGGCGGCGCTGTCGCTGGTCCTGGTCGCCCTGGCTGCGGCCGGAGCTTGCGTCAGGTACCAGATGTGGGAGGGGAGGAAGCGGAGACGAGCGGGGATGGAACAGGAGCTGGTGCCGGGGCCGTACAAGGATCTCAAGTCCATGGACAGCTCCAGCTCCAACAAGTCGTTCAGGGCATGAACCGACTCGACGGGATTGTCGAGTGGGTGCAGGTGCAGCCGTGCAGCGGAGGAGTCGGATCAATCGTGCAACATGAGGACATGAGGTGGATCTCAGCTCTCCTCCTTTCTGGATTTTCAGAGTTTGGAGAAGAAGGATTCAGGAGTTCAGGAAGCTCAGCTCCTCTCGATCGGCATTCCACGGCTTGGAGCAGATACAGAACAGAACGAACGGCGGCAGATACAGAATTACAGATACAGGCATACAGCCTGGACTGGGTCAGTAGTCAGGAACTCAGGATTTCTTTTGTAGGTTCTTGATCTATCTAGTATGTACAGGTTTTTCTTCCCCATTCTTTCAACTTTTTCTGCATGTCTAAAATATATTCACGTCCAAGTGCAAGTTGGGATCGGCAAAAACAAAGTGCGTTGATCCCTGTATATGGTGTCATGGTCATGTATATCATCATGTCTCTCCTGATTTCATTGGTTATTCACTTGAGGGGGAGCGTATGGATATTTTTTTTTTTGTTTGTAATATTTCTTTTCTTTTGCTTACAGGGAGAATTATTATTCTTGATTTGAATCTCTTTTTTTCACTCTTTGAGTCAATGGTCAATTTGAGGAGTTTGTGTTCTTGTAAAACACTAGTTTTTGTTTTCTTTTATGTGGTTCTTTCTTATAAGAAAAGTAAATAAAAATACGGAAACTTTGTAGAAGAGATGAGCATTATACGTGACACATAAATGACATTTGAGGCCATGTTTATGCTATAAGATAATTGCATCTTCATATGTTGCAAGTGTGGTGTAGTTTTTGTCATGGCTATTTAATGGAATGCATACTTGAATTAAAGGAAAAATCTATGTAACCCTCTCAACTATTCAGTGTCAACCACTTCATCCCCAAAACTATAAAATCAGATGTTTTACCCTTTGAACTTTCTAAAACCGGTCAAATAACCCCCTCAGACGGTTTTAGACGGTGGTTTTACAACAGTAGCGTGGTTTTGTCTTTATTTATTTATTTATTTTGGCTGAATCTTTAAAAAATCATAATAAATCATGGAAAATTATAAAATAGAAAATCCAATTTTGTTGGACTCCAAATAAGTAGATATATACAATGTACATATAACACAATATACTTCAGAACAAAGTTTTTGCTGTAGATTTAGATCTATGTTTTTCTGTAATTAATTAGAATAATTTATAGATGCAGTTTCTTTCATCTAATTGCGGTGAAATTTTTGTTGTGGACTAATTGTTGTAGGCTTGAACTGTAGCAAAAAAATTATACTCATTGGATTTAGCTTTATGCTAAGTTATATCTAAATAAATTTATAGTTAAGTTATACACCATCCAATAATACAGTATACAATAATTAGCTCACCTCCATTGTTTAGAGTCGCTCCTTTAGGATATCAAGTTGATAAGTGCCAGTTTAGATTTAGATGAGACCCATTACAACTTTAGAGAGACATAAATGCATTTTTTTTAACTTTGAGGTCCTAGATAATACCTACAGATAATTTTGAAGACCATTGGTAAATTTTAATCTAAGTTATTTGAATGTGGAGAAAGAAGGCAGAGCAGTGATGCTGCTTCTAGAACCCCATGTATCTATGAGAGAACAATAAGATAAAAAAAACAAAATTCAATTTACTTTTAATAAGTTTAGCACCTCTTTTTTAATCTGACATCTTTTTCTAATTTTGTTTACCTCTGCTACTGTCTCTACTTATAGATGGTCATGAGGCACGAGGCCCGCTGACTCGACCCACGCTCAGCCAGCACGACAGCTGGTGGGCCCGGGCCAGCCCAACCCGATATATATAAAAAATATTTATATAGAAATATATACATCTATAAAAATAAATATACATATAAATATATAAATATATATATAAATACATATACAAGTGCTATTCTACACCCTAGGTGTAGAATACTATTCTACACCAAACTGTTGTTCCGGATAGAATTCAGTATTGTTCAGTACTCGTGGGTCAGTATTATTAAGTATTTTTTGATGCTGGGTGTAAGTATGTTCAGTATTACTCAGTACTTTTTTCTAGTCAAATTTGTCTTGGGTGTAGAATAATATTCTACATCTAGGGTGTAGAATAGCACTGTCGTAAATAAATAAATAAATAAATATATATATATATATATATAAAGGCTAAATCTGACTAGAGGCTCGGCGGGCCTTCAGGTTGGCTTGAGCCCTGCCTGGGTCGGATCTAGGCTGACGTTGGGGCACGAGGCCTGACCTCAGCTTGGCCCGGTGGCCCGTCGTGCCTCAGTCGGGCCCTATCTTGGTTGGGCCCGGGCCAGGGCGGGCGGGGCCAGCCTGTTGGCCATGTATAGCTCTACTGCCGAGAGTACCTACACCCATGCATAGCGTGATCGAAGTCATGATTATAGATGGGCATGTAGCCCGGGCCTGTGAGCCCGACACGAAGCCCAGCGTTTTGGCCCGGCCCGGTGGCTAGCGGGCCCAGGCCGACCCGGCCCGACCCTAGGGTCGTGCCTGGGCCAGACCCTGGGCACGGCGGGCCGGCCCGGCACGACCCGATACATATACAATCTCTCACAACTAAAAAGACTAAAGAAGGGACAATATTTTGGTGCGACATTCTTTCGCTTCACCATCCCTCCGCCCGCCCGTGCGATCTCCTCGCTGCTCTCCTCCAATCACCCGATTTCAGGCTGGCACCCATGATCTCCTCCCCGCTTTCCTCCAATCGCTATCCTTTTCCTCTCCCGGTCTCTCTGCATTTGGTTTCTTTCCAAAACAAACCATATTACACGCTCCCCTCCGTCGTCTCCCACCGCCGTCGCGTCGGCCGACTCAGCCCCCGCAGTGCCTCCCCTCCTGTCCCGCGATGCCTGAAAATCCCCATCCCGACCACCTCCCTACCTCTCTTCAGCTCCACGCTCACTGCTCGGCGTCGACAACTCCAATGCCCTGCGCGGCTGATCCATTCTGCTGTGCCGCCCGCCGGTTGTTGCCACCTACGGTCCTGCCCTGCTGGCCGTCGGTCGCCACACCTGCGATCCCATTCATTCTTGCTTCGCCATCGGCGTCTCCATCAGATGCGCACAGACGCAGCGACGCATGCAGTCTCCAGCGCACCAACCTAGCCCCTACGCAGCTCGACCCCCAAACAAGCTACCCTCCTGCATCCATGGCCCAACGCCTTCACTGGAAGCCTTGGTGGTGCTTGGAGTCGGTAGGCGTCGCCGCGTAGGGCGTATTGTGTCGCGGCAACAGGAAGGCCTATGCGCTCGGTTCAAGAGTCGACGCCACAACTCTGCATCACCGGCCTCCCTGCAACTCTGCCTCGGCTCCCCATGACTCCCGAGACGGCGACCCTGCCTGCCTCCATCTCCAGTTCCCCATCCAACTCCGGTGCTCGACTGCTTTGCTTCGACCTCGATTTGGTTTCTTCGTTGAGAGGTAATCAAAATACCCTTATTTGGTTATACGAGATTTCCCCAACTGATTGGTTCAGTAGATATAAATGCTAGATTTTGGAGTTCTAGACACGAGAAACAAACAACCTTGCATAGATCGTCCCTCTTCCGTAATAAGTGAATTCTACATTTTTGTATTTGTCAATTTATTTAATTTCTTTTTGTTCTACTGCTTGCCCACAGAAGCATTTTGGGGTGACCGTCATGTTCTCCTTTGCCTCCCAAAATACCTCCGGTCTATACGTACAATGATATATATCTGTCCTATTGGAAGCAACAGCACCATCTGAATCTTGGTCACCTGTTATTGGAAGCAATCTCACAACACATAGCTATAGGCAAGGCGGAAGATGAGATGAGCTAGCTCCTTGGTGACCTATAAATTTTTTGATCAAGTTGTCTATACATATAGTTTTTTTTCAAATTGTTGTTGATTTGTATGAAAATCTGACATTGGTATAATTCTGCACCACTCAGGAATTTTATTTCCGGATGCAATTGGCATAACATAACAATTCAAGACATTGTTTTGATTGCATCCATAACAATTCAAGGTATTATGTTGCTTTACAGCGGCAACGACAACGACTGGCGGCCCTCCCCCGATCTGGCCCGCCTCCATTTCGATCCCTGGTGCCCCTACGCCAACGCCGAGTTCCATTGACCACGATCCCCCGTCGTGCGCAGCATCCTCTTCAGCAGGGGCTTCTCCATCGCGGTGCTCTCGTGCGCCGCCTCCAACCTGGTCTACCTCCCGGGCCGGACCTCGACCGCATAGTACACCCAACATGTACGCTCACCTCTTCTCTTCCTTTTTATTTGGATATGATATAATTAGGTTTGCACCTGACGTTCTGCATTTTTTGATCCGAATGTTATTGTATTCAGAATCATAACCATGAGAGACGTTTAAAAAAACCAATACTGTGTTCCCAATAAAGGTAAAGCTACACTTTCCTGTTCAAAACTGAATTTTCAGGCATTCAGATTGGTGTATACTGAATTTTCAGGCACCCAATCAGGCATTCAGTTTGGTGTATACTGAATTTTCAGGGTTACTCTTCATTTGTTATTCAGAAAACTACCTAGCGTCCTCAAGTGATTATCCTAAACTAATGAATAATAATCAGTAATCTTTTTAGTTAAACACAAGGCCTTAGGTAATCAGTGGCCTGAAAGGAACAAAACACAGTTGTCTTTGAACTCCTCAAATTGATTGCACGCTCTGTTTTCCAACATTTTCAGAATTGGATGCTTGCTTATATACAACACATTCGTATTGTACTGCACCATGGTTGTCATATTTACACACATTTTTTGTACCAAGCACGTATTGTTCAGGCAATTGGGTGGAAGAGCTCTCAATTCTGAATTTCCGATTAAGTTGTACCTTCCCAGTTATCTCTGTTGGCTCTTAGGTGATGCACAGTTCAGGTACTACCATATTTTTGTTTTAGTTATATATACTTCAGAGTTGATGAACAGTGCACTAAGGCTACATTTTTTCTCTCATGCCACATTTTCTGTGCAGTATATGATAATAGGTGCCTCTTAGCCAAGCTAGGGTGGAAGATGAGTTGCGGCAGCTACGCCCTTGGATGGGAAGGTGCCACAATCAAAATTTCATTTATCTCATTTGATTTGGTTTTTTCATTCAAATATATCAGTTTCGCTGAATCAAGTTTCAGTCATCAATCAAAAAGATTTCTCACATTTTTTATGCGATTTTATAGCCGATGTTGTGGTTCAGTTTGGTGATTGATGCATTTTGTTTCTGATGCGTAGGAATCAATGAAACAACATGACAGAGGACATACAAAGGGATGGTAGCGACGAAAACTGTCATCTAAGATGGAGGTGAGCATTGGAGGCATGTGTGTTTCCCTACATTATATTTTGGTCCTTGAATTTCATTAGAATACTTGCTGCTCATCGATCACCTGATGCTCAGAAGTGAGATTCTTGTGGATTTTCCCTATTCACTTGTATACTCAAATGCCTCCAGTTTAGTGGTGGTACATATGCTTGGACTGTGATTCCGATCCCATAATATTGTAAATAAAGAACCAGTCAATATGGGCACTTTATCTCTACTTTTTCTATGAGTTGTTATCACTTTGGAAATTTAGTCAATACCATGCTTTCTTCATATTGTGTTCATAACCTGAGTTATTGATAGACGTGTAATGTTAACCAAGAGTGCTACTTTTACCTTTCAGGCCTTCGTGATTGCTTTTGCTATGCATGAGCAATGATTATAAGACTGATAAATTGTGGGTGGCAACAAGATTTGGATCAAGATTGTTTAATGGATATATCCAGTGACAAAAAGTTGAATATACAACATGATTTGATGGTAGAAGGGGAATTTGGAAGGCTTCATAGATGTAAGTAACCGCTTTATGCCTTCTTATGGCCATGTTAGTGGTTGGCATTGAAACTAGCCTTATTTGACATTGACCTTGATGTTTGGATACAGAAAAAAGAATCCATTATTTGTTAATAATGTCATTCTATGTAGTATTTTGTTAGACCGTGAAATTAACCTTTGTTTCATTGCCTCTTTAAGCTTTATTGTCTATAGGCTAGAATTATAGCAGTGTGCTGCTCCTTTTTTCATGGAAGATAATATTGCGCTGGTTAAGTTTTATGCTGATTGTTTGAACCGGTCCGATACATTTTCTTCTTCTTTCATGGTACGCAGCTCTCCTGCATATTTTTTAAACAAATATGCCAGTCTGAACTTAGATATCTTTTACACGGTTTATATTAACATGAGCATTCAGAATGAAATGATTACTCGATATAGTAACATGAGCATTCAAAATGAACATGTGCTTTTGGTTTTGTCAAGGTCTATCCTTCCTTGATTTTCTGTCCTCTGAAGCAACAACTTTTTTCATCTATTTATGGACTATTATGAATATGGTAGTTAAGATTTATCAAACATAACAATTTCTATTTTCAAACCATGAATAGAACTTGAAAGGTAGGACCTCAACCTGAAATTAAGTGGAACAAGCGAAGAATTTCATTTTGCCATGCTTGTTTATTCATGTATGAAGCAGACATATACAACTTTGGAGTCTATATCCTATAGATAATAAGCAACACAAATATTCACAAATTTGAGTATCAATATGAAATCTTATATTTTCAGCGCTTTGCAAGTTGCTTAGAGGGTGCCACAGGTCAGGCTCCTGGATGGGCCATTAGATCTTATGAGAACTTATCCATGTGTTATTGATTTGTTGCTCTGTTGCATTGCTTTCTCCTTTGGGTCAGCCTCCACAACATCCAATCGCTAAAATAATTGAGTTCTCATGAGTCATGATACCATGTGGTTGGTTATCTAGCAGTTGTTATTGGCTTTTCAGGTGTTTTACTTAGTTCCTCCATACATGCACATCAATGCAGAAATCCCCAACGGACTTCACCGGATACTCTGGAGTCCAGAGTTTGCCTATTTGCAACAACGTACAAATGACCAGCAGGGATAGTGCAGAGTGCTTCTGCATAGTGGCACACATATTTGCTGAAAGCTTCAACTCACCCTGAGATGGTATAAGGAATCAATAATTGAGATGGTATGGTAATATTTTTAGAAACTATATATATCATTAAGAAAATTACCATAGTAGAAAGTGTTGTGATATAGAAGCATATTGGCATCAGCAAAGGAATAGTTTTTATGTATCATTATGAAACTGCATGTATGGCAAGGGGGCAGGAGTAGAGAGGGTAGATATAGATAATTGGCAAAAAAACCAATTCCGAAGCTATGAGCTTCATTCTGTTAAATTCCTTGATAAGCTTTGCAATTCTCTTGAAACTATATAGGTCACCATTTTTCTGTACTGCTCATAACAATGAAAATCCAAATGTTTGGATTGTTCCTATTTGAAGGCTGACATGATAGACAATGACTATTGCTTGCCTAACAGTAAAAGGAAAATGGAACACATCAGTATATGTGTAATTTTCAACCTCAAATGTTAGCATATCAAATATCTATGAAAATCTATCTGAAACTTGTGAAAGGATAAATATTATCCAGCATTTCAGTTGGCAAAAAAAGTGTGAACTTTGGCATTGTCTCACGACTAACTAAATGGCTTATAGTGTGCTTGTCTGCTATTTTCTTATCAGGTCTGATCCATCATAAATATTGGGATATTTGGGTCTAAAAGGTTTATGCTGCTCTCTCACTGTCCTTGTGGCTAGCAGAAAGGATGGAGAACTCAGAGAGAGAACTTGGAGGTGAATGAGTGAGAAAATGTTACCATAAGGAGTCATGATTATTAGAAGCTAATCATTTGCAGGTGTAAAGTCTTCCTACCTATCTGGTTGGATACACAATATATTTGCATCCAAAATTGCTTTAAGGGTGTTTAGTATCTGAGGCTTATGATTTTTTTTAAAAAAAATATTGTGACTGATGTGTGTTGGCTGTGGGATATTGCCCCCTTCCCCTTCACCCGATTGATTATAAGGTACACAAAAAATTCCATTAATCGTGACTTATATGAAAGCCATCCCATGCTATTATATGACACTCTTAAATCTCAGTACTAAATTTGTGTTGCTTTTTTTTTTCTAAATTGGAGAGTATGCACAATATTGAAAAGTTTTTACTATAAAAGTTTTGTGTTCCGACGTCGAGTAGCTCCTTCTTATCGTATTGTACGATCCATATGTTTTTAGTATAAAAGTTTTACTATCCCGTAGCAACGCACGGACACGCTACCTAATTATATATAAGTATAAATATAGAATTATATAAATGTATGTAAATGTATATATATGTATATAAATATATATTTATAAACATAAAAAATATATATATACACATATATTAATCCTAATTTCACCGATGGGCATGGCGGGCCCGGTGGGCCCAGCGGGCCTTCGGGCCAGCCCGTTCTCTCATTGGGTCGTGCCTGGACCGTAGGCCAGGACCGCGGGTCTCATAGGCACGGCCCGCAGGGCACGGTGGGCCTTGTAGGCCCGACCTCTATCAGGCCGGGCCGGGCCGTCCGTTGCCCATCAATAGTCATGATGCAATATGGCTGACTAAAATGGCTTAAAAAATTAGTTTGGGACGTCCTCTTTTTAAAATATTGTTTTTTGCTAAAATAAATAAATTAATATGGTGAGCTGCGCTGGGCTCGGTCCCACACTCCCACTCGTCAGTGATACAGAGAGTTGCGGTGAGGTCGACTAGAGTGAAGATTCAGCAGTGAACATGATACGAAACCAGGGTAATACAGCTCAGGTTGATCGAGGAACAAGAAAATTACAGTCGACGGCAGTACGTATACGTGCGTGTAAAATGTAAAGGCAACACACAACTCGATCGATGTTTTTTTTTTCTAGGGATTCCCCGGGCGGCGGTTCTTGGAAGCGGAGGCCGGCGGTACGCCAGGAACCACCGGAGGGAGAAGCGGAACGGGGACGGGGGGAATAATCTGGGGCGGGGGCGGCGGCGGCGGCGGCGGGTACACCAACGGCGGCAACAGCGGTGGTACTACCGACGACGGCGGCGGCTGTGGGACAAGCGGTGGCAGGACGGACGGCGGAGACGGCGGGGCAGGCAGGACCGGCGGCACGAGAGGCGGCGGGGCCGGCGTGACCGGGTTCGGCGGGATGGGCACGCCGCCGACGTTGGGTGGCTCCGGCACGAGCGGGACCGGCGGGAAGAACACGCCCTTCTGGCTGCAGAGCTCCGGGCGGACGGCGAACGCGCCGGCGGAGAAGATGCGAGCGCCGCCGCCGTGGTGGTGCTTGTGGTGGTGGTGGGCGACGAGGTGGAGCCCGCGAGCGGAGCCGGTGGCGACGCAGGGCGGCGCCGCCGCCGCCTGATGAGGGAGGCGCACCGCCACCGAGCACGACGTGATGGATCGGAGCCGGAGATGCTGCTGCTGGCTGCTGCTGATAGGCTCGTGCTGCGCCAGGTGGACGTGGAAGTGGAACCTGCCGCTGCCGTCGGTGACCACGTCCTTCCGGATGACCGGCCGGCCGTTCCCGTCGTGGCAGCGGACTCCGACCAGGGTGCCTGCTGGGAGCCGTACGTACGTGTTAGAAGCTGGCAGGCGGGCAGGCACGCACGGTGAAATCTCAATTTGATTGCTCACCTGAAACGGCGGTGGTAGCCTCGGAGCTGGAGTGGACGACGACGACGACGGAGCCGACGACGACGGTGGAAGTGGCGGCGGTGGCGGTGGGAGCGGTTGTTAGTTGTGGGCGCGCGTGCTTCCGGCCATGGCCGTGGTGGTGGTGGGTGGCGGAGTAGCAGTGGAAGAAAGAGAGCTGCACCAGAACAAGGAGCAGCAACCAAGGAGTGGTGCTCATTGCAGCGGTGCGCGCTAGTACCTACCAGTAGCTTATCTTGTCATGCAAATAATAGGAGGCGCGCGCCGTTCTATTTATGCATGCATGATGCTGGTTAATTAGCAGTAGGAGCTAGCACAGTAGAGGAGATGTCGATTTCTTGTGTAAATGGACGTAGGCGAACAAGACAAGTTGTCATTGTCCGATTTGCGGCGAATATAATCCAGGAATGAACAACTTGAAAGGAAATTATTTACGTAGCTATATATTGGCTCTGTTTGGCACGAGTTATTAGGCCAGTCTCAATGAAGGTTTCACGGGAGTGTCATGCACATTAAATAGACTGTCATGTCAGCATTTGCATGAAATTGGGAGAAGAGAGAAGGAATTCGTTTCACCATGGTGAAACTATATAGTGGTGTTTCCAAAACATTGGAAAGTGTGTGAAACCTCCATTGAGAATGTTATTTCATTTCATCTACATGCATGGAGGAAGGACATTGGTGGAAGAGAGGAGAGAAAGACAACAGTGGGCCCATAGAAGCTTTAAATAGTATGTGAAATTGTGCAATGAAACTATACATTGAGGGAGAGAGTTGTTTCATATTAAAATTTCAAATCTTGAAAACTGTGAGATTAAACTAGCCATTGAGACTGACCTTATGTCTAACATTATCGTGGTGAGTTTTATTTTGTTGTTTCCAAGACTGTCATGTCATATGAAATAAAATGGAACTTGAATGAAACTCTCCATTGAGAGTGAGAGTTTCATGGTAAAGTTTCATAGTCATTAAATTTCATGACTCATAAAGAGTTGATATTCGTGTCAAGAGAGTTTCATCTAGATGAAACTCATTTCTTCTCTCACTTCTTAAATACACCGTCATGTCATCAACAATGTCTATGTGGCAACCTATTTAATGCAAATAAAACTCAAATAAAACTCTCATTGAGATTGGCCTAAATGGACGTAGGCGAACAAGACAAGTTGTCATTGTCCGATTTGCGGCGAATATAATCCGGAATGAACAACTTGAAAGGAATTATTTACGTAGGTATATATTGGCTCTGTTTGGCAGGAGTTATTATGTCTAACATTATCGGAAAACCTAACTTTACCGAGTGTCAAACTCTTTGCCCAGTGTTTTTTTTTCGACACTCGATAAAAAATTCTTTTCTGAGTACCGAATAAAAAATATTAAAAAAACATTCAGCAAAGAAATTCTCTGTCGAGTGCCAAAAACACTCGGTAAAGAGCTTTTTGCCGAGTGTTTTTTTTTGCACTCGGCAAAGAAGCTTATTTGCCGAAAGTGTTTTTTTTACACTCGGCAAAGTCAATTTTAAAATCATATTTTAAAACAATAAACTAATTTAAATCAAAAAGGTTTTCAACTACAAAGTTGTTTAACTCATCAAGATGAACAATTTTTGTTTTGGTGATTTTTTCATTTAACAAACTGATAATAAATTTGTTTAAATCTTACATATCTCTTCGTAGTTTATGAAACTACGAGAGTGATATATAAGATTTGTGAATAATGTTAGAACCACCATGTCGGATGTATAAATATTTATACAAGGGAGAATGGTAACCTTTGTAGGGAGAATGGTAACGTTTGTAGGCTAGTATGAACGCCGCAATAGAACGCATGGCCACCTTGCGTCGTCCTTGATAGTGCCAAAGACACGCGTAGACGAATGGGACGACGGAGATGGTTCTTTGGGAGGTTCTGAACCTTGTTTACCATCACTGCATGTGCATTCTGCGGCCTAGTATATCGTTTCATGGCCTGGTTTCTGTCGTTTTGTGCCCTCACGTTCACGGGATTTTGTTTGTAACGTACTATCCCTATCCTTCGGGAGAGGATTTCTTTCTTTTTCGGCAAAAGAGGAGTCGGCAGGGAAATGCTCATATAGTCATATACATACGGAGTAGATGGAGAGAGATACATTTATTTTTGGAAGGACGCCCGGATCCACACGTATAACAACAACAGAGTTCATGTCACATCGTTAACACAATTCTGGTTATGCGAGCAAGATCGAGCGATGCTCGTTTCTTATTTACTCTCTCCGTCCTTAAATAACTATCGCTATTAGTGTACGTGTTGTAAGTTCGATTCGATTTATAGTAAATACGTGTAATATTTATATAATTAATATTTTTAATATATATTTAATTAAAGATGTTGTTCGCCAAAGAAAAACGATAGTTATTTAGGGCACACTTCCTATTACACGGTCGCCTGATTTTCTGTCTTTGTTCAGACGACGCCTGCTCCGTTGGACGAGCGTCAAGGCAAGTGCGCCTGCTCTGGTTGTTATTGGGTTCGACTTTTTTATTGGGTCCAGGACCGCACCAGTACACCCGGCCCGGAAATGCCCAGCGTATTGGAACCAGATATTTTGGCACTGCTCGTATTCTCAAATCTCTTGCCCAGGAAAGGGGAAAGGTGTTCCTCCCGGCGACTCGGCGTCGCGGCGATTCAATCGGCGGCCCCGCTGCTTCGCCCTCCCCATTTCTGCGCGTGGTCTCCCCTCTCACCGATTTGGTTGGTGGCTCTCGTGTACCATTGCTACAGCTCTATAGATACCTACGTTTACTGCTTGCTCTGCTCTATTTAGTTGTTGTTGTTGTGTAAATCTGTCTTTCTTCTCTGTTGAGATTAACTGGTGCGCGGTGGCTTGGTTGAGTGGGTGTGGGCGTTTAGTCACCGATTCCCGGGGGTTTGGTGGGTTTTTCATGGGATGGATGAGCATAACAGACAGGGAGAGTTGGGGAGGAGGGTCAACGAGGCTGCAGCTTTGGCTTGTGTTCGAGGCAACTGGCACTTGGGTTGCAAGTATCCGGCATGGCACGGCCGCCTTCGGCTTGTGTGTTCTGGTTTGTTTTTTTGGTTCCTGCGCCTTTCCCCTGCCCAGTTAGGCGATTTACCTGTTGGTACAGCCACATTCGATGCATGGTAAACATGGAACACTCCTAATGTTACAAGCTATAGAATGTGCGTGTTTCTCCCTCAGTACTATCTGTGTTTGTATATTGATTTTTGAATTTTCACTGCCTGCCGAATTAGTAGCATGTGAGTATCACCCATTGCTGTTCATTTTCTAGAGCATTAAACTGGCTAGAATCACCCAAGTGCGTGTTTCTGGAGCATTAACTGGCTAGAACAACTCTATTTTCGCAAACTTTGGTCATTCACAGCTGCAGAGTCACTCTCGCGATCATTGTTCACATTTGGTCGGTGTGGTCTAATGTTGAGGCTAGTACGGGTGTCGTTAGTGTCAGCGGACTAAAAACCTGCTTATTTCCCCGACACATGGGATTATTTGTAACTCTCTTATTAATTCCTTCGTCTGATGATAACAACCTCATCTTCCTTGTTTCTTGTGCTATGAAATGGTTCTTTGAATCCTAGTACATTTTTAGGCTTAATAGATGGATTTTTAGGCGTTGATATATTTTGATTATAATCTGGTACATGGGAATTCATCATAGTATTGAAGCTCGTATAGATTGTCATAGAATAATTTATTATTATGGATTTTTATACAACAGTTTATTAAACACTGTTTCTCTGTATCGGATGGTCACTCCTGTAGTTTGTGTATAGCCTCATACCACTTTGTATTTATTTTTTATTGTTCACATCAGGATAATGATAGGATAGAAATCATCTTTGTTAGTTTGCTTGTGTAGAAGCAAATATTTATCTTATGTAAGATTTAATTTGGCAGCTACCTATTGATTAAGGCAATTGGCCAGTGATCAGTGGCCAGCCTAACTACAGGCTTCATCGGTAGACAGCTAACTGAACACTTATACACAACTTATGCATCCACTTAGCTGCATAACCAGAGTGGATTATAGAGCTGTACTGAATCCTTCTCAAAAGAATGGGTGCTAATTGTAGGTTGAATGGGTAGCGCAGCTGAATGGCTAACTGAAGGTTGTCCGAAATTGATGCCTTTTAGTCCTCTGGTTTGACTAAACCGTTACTGTTACAAATATTATCTAGCTGCAATAAAGATATGATACTGTTAATACTGTTCTAGTGAAGAGTAGTGTTGTGAGTATGGATTTGGTGGATGGTCCTGAGTATGGGGTTTACTTAAGTAGTCTACTTCAAGCTTTTACTGATTTTTCTGCAGAAGTAGCTTTTGATGACCATGGCCAAATCTGTAGTAAACCTTAGTCCTAAGCAGGCTAGGCCAGGCTAGAGATGGAACTCAACATAGTAAAAGAGTTAAAAAGAAAAAAGAAGGATTGGTAAGAGCCACATGCCAAATCTGTATCTGCTAACTAGTATGATTTGACAAGATTATCCTGTTGTTTCTTTTGTAAAATTTAGGTCATGGAACCTTAGTCCTAACCGTTGCTTGGTGTCAGTAGTAAAACCTTCTGATTCACTTTGTATTTTCTTAGGCACTGTGAAACTAGTGGCTCTGAGTTAGGGATGTCTCTAAGCACTGAACTAGTGAAACCTTCAGACTCATTTCCTGTAGATCTAAATTGAATTTCTTGTAGGTACTGTAGGAACTAGATTCATAGCTATTTGTTAGATATTACACTGATGTTTGTAGACTTGCAGCAAGGCGAATTCATAGAGTGAAGAATTGTTTTCATTTTTGATATATCAGTACTATATGGCTCACTTGATTTGTCCTTCAACATTTCATGTCATGTTTTCATTGAGGTGTTTTTTTATTAGATTAGTTTTGCCAAATCTCGTGCATTCAGGTGACCGTTTTGCCAAACAAAGACATTTCTGATATGTGCACGTGTTATGGTATTTCTAGATTTTCTTTCTTGATTGTACTTTTATTAGTAGCAAATTGCACTTTTATTAGCAGCAAATTGCACATTTGAATTAAAGCAATTATGATATTTAGTACATGCAATATCCATTTTTGTCACCTATAATTTTCAATTGCAGCAATTGTGTGACATATTAGCTGCCTTGGGATCTTGCAGCCTGAACCTAGGATCTTCCTGCCTTGGGATCTTGCCTTGGCTGCAAATATGTAGTTTGATTAGGGTCAACCTATTTTTTTTTCATTTTTCTTCCTTTTTCTTCATGTTCAAAGTTCAGAGTTTACAATACAAGTATTTTTTTGTTGTCGTCTTTGGTTTGTGTATTGCTCTTTTGCTTTCATGTGTACTACGACTATGAACTGGTGTGAACTTAAATTGTGAGAGTGATGATTATTAACATAAATATGGCATTATGAAATTGAGGATGCTTCAGCAGTCCATCATAATTTTTTTTGGGCTAGATAGTTTTTTGACCTGCATCTAGATATTACAGTGAGGTTGGAGTGGACTCATACTATAAGGTTGCATCTATTTTTTCAAACACTAGATGATTAAACTTGATCTTTTTTGTTATATATAGCTATGGATGATGATGAGTTCCATTTTGATGCTGAATCTGTAAATGGTGAGAGTGATGATGTTGTTGATATAAACTCTGAAGAAGACAACAACTCTGGTTCATTGAATATTGGCGAGACAATAACTTTACTTGTTAGTATGGCACTACCAAACCTGTAGGGCTATATTAGGGTATGTCACCACACTAGTATTTCAATTATTGTAGTGATCATGTTCTTTTAGTAGTGGCATATGATTGCTTCTTAGTGATCATGTTCTTTTTGTAGGTGACATATGATTGCTTCAAGTTAGCAGGTTTGGTGCATTACAGAGTATGACTAGTCTTCAGGAGTTGCTATGGCATTGGCCTTGTATTGTTAGATTGCGTGTTAGGATTTCATGATGAAATTTTAGAATGTTTTCAATTTGTTAAAATGAGTCGTATTAGCACAGAGTTTAGATCAATTTGAGGTATAAAATTTGGCATTCGTTTCTTTTGTTTGTTGTTCTTGTCCATTGAAGTTGTAGGTCACTAGTGGTGTTGAACTCTCCTATTCATGACAAACCAACAGAGTAAACATAAAGATCTTAGTTTCATTCAGGAATAGTGCAAATTGCAATTATGTAGCCCTGCAATTGTAGTTGTCTTAATATGCAATAAGTGTAAATTTTATTTACCTCATGAATATAATTTGCATTTCTATTGTTTGAATCAAATTTGTAGTAACTTTCAATATTGATTTTCAAATCTCTTGCCAAAGCACCTTGCATGTAAAAAAGACACATTGATTAGCTTACAACTAAATAGTTTATTTCAAAATTTAATGGCACAAAGTTTGAGCAAAGATATTCAGTAAGGGGGCCTAATGTTCTTTTTCAAACCTGTTTCACAATGTGTGTTAGCTGTTATCTCTGAAACTTGAGTTAGTTGCAGTCCATTGTCATCATATTTGATACCCATTTCTCTAAAAAAATCTGCATTTGACAGTTCTTGAAGTCCTTCCTTATGCACCTGCACAGGGTTATATTGGCTCAGTTGGTCTCAGGGGATGTTAGGTGAGCAGTTTCTTTAGCAACATGTTAGGTGAGCATTAAGCAAAAGCGGTTACATAAGAAAAGGTGCTTATGTTCTGGGCAAACAACCTTAAGGTACTATTTCCAAGAATCATAGAAATTCAACATTATCACATAGTATTGAAACTCCTCTCTCAAATGCATAGTAACCATGTATGGTAATAGTACTCAGAAGAGGCAAGCTGCTAGAAAGGAACTTTTTGTTTCTTGTGATTTGTGTTAGGCCACACCAACATTTCGTCCTTGTCCTTTTATATAAAAAAATATTTATTGTGATTTGTGTTAACAGTGACCTGTTCATTTGTATAATGTGATTTGTTCTAACAAACTTTTCCATTTGTATACTGTGATTTGTGTAACTCCATGCCAACATTTCATCATTGTCCTTTCATAGAAAAAAAATTGATTATTGTGATTTGTGTTAACAGACCTGTTCATTTGTATATTGTGATTTGCGCTAACAGACCTCTTTATTTGTATATTGTGATTTGTGTAAGTCCACACCAACATTTTGTTCTTGTCCTTTCATAGAAAAAAATGTTAATTGTGATTCATACACCTATTCCTTTGTTTATCGTGTTTTGTGCCAAGAAATTTCATATTTTTGTTTTTGTTTATGCATTTGTAGATTGTATTTTATGTTCAGTTTCCTGATAAGTAGGGAACTAGGACGCCATTCATTGACCGCTAACTCCTTTTATTTATGCATTACAACATCTGACAACAAACTGAACTTCTCATTTTAGTGCAGCCAATCTTGAGAAGAGGGATAGTGACTTGGAGGCAAACCTTGAGGCAGACTTAAAGACGAGTAAGAGCTTCCTAAACCAGAGATGTCCCAGCATGGTGATGGTGAATAAACTTTTGCCAGGATACTTTGATATTCTTTTGTTTGACTCAACTCTAGAAAAAATATAGTGTTTTGATCTGTTTCGTTGTAAATTTCAGGTGTCACCTACTATTAGTGTTTTTCAAGTTGAATTAGCACAATACATGTTGTCAGGCTTTTCTATTTGCACACAAATACAGTAAAATTTCAATATCATGTAGTAATAGTTGCACTTCTATAAATGTGTAATTTTCATGTGTATGGCCTGAATTTTTCAGCATCATTTATATGGTTCATTCTTTACTCAGTATTCAGTAGATGGTTCATTGTTTTGCAGTTTGTAATGTCTTCTATCTAAATTTGAGTATGTATTAAACAAATCATCATGAAATACTAATCCTACTGTAGTGACAAGAGAGAGGAGGAGCCATGCCTAGTTTTGTAAATTTGTGTATAGTGTTATGTTTCAATGTGATCTCCATTAGCAATTTATAGAGCATTACATAACCAAAAAAGATGAAGGCAAGAAATACAAAATTCTGCAGGTTTACCTTGACTGATCTTCGTATCCTTCTTGATCATGTTTTGTTGTTTCTTCTCTCCACTCGTGCTATTTCTAGATCCAAATTTGATCACCTTGTTTCTTTCTTGCATGCCTGAGGGTGTAGTGCCAGAGCTGTTACAGACCTATCATTTTTTTGTGTACGTCTGTTTAGTGGGTCTATTGCATTTTGGTCCAAATGAGCATCAACTTCAGTTAGTGGTACCGGTACATGGCTTGGCGGGCTCGGTAGGTGGATGAGTTGACTAGCGGGTTGTTTCGCGGACCCGTTATGGGTGCCTGGCCGACAGAAACAACTAAGACAGATTCTGAACATTGGACGGAGATCTAGTGCTCTGTATTCATCGCCTAAAAAAAGTATATATTTCAGGCATCTGAAATATAGCAAGTCCCTATTTAGGGATTGAAAGAGTATATAAAAAAACAGTCGATATGACATCACACACGTACGGTGACGGCTCCTGCAGATCATTATCTTTTTAATATATTTTATTAAAAACTTTTGTTTAAAAAATATGCAAAAGCATAGATTGTCAAAATTGGCGGCTCGGGCCGAGCCTATTGAGGCACGACCTGAGTACCTGACAAGGGTTGATTCGTCACGGCGGCCCTGTTTTTTTTTTTTTTTGAGAAAAGGGTTGGATTTTATTATTAGGGTAACAGTACATTTACATCCAGCCCCTTGAAAGGGCACCCCTGAACACAAGAAAGATTACAGATAATTCCTCTAAAGGAGTACCCAGTAGGCTTCGCCGTCGCCGACCAACATTGCCGCAGCCCTGTCCTTCTCCATCTCCCGCAATGAAGACGACCCAGGATGAAGCTCACGGCCGATACCCGAATCGACGAAGAGTCTAGAAATTTTAAAAGGACAAAGCGTGATTTTGATCCATTGAACGCTCCGGCAAACGGCACCATGCCGTCTCTTCATCGTCGTCGGAATCTGACACCGGTCGCCTCACCGGCCAACCCCAGACGACGAACAGCAAACCCACAAGAGGGGTCAAAATACACCAACTCAGAAAGACGAGAAGGTGGATCAAAACACCGACGAACGACTTGTCATCGCCACCGGTACAACCACCGAGGCTCCTCCAAGCAGCAGCAGCCAAGTCATGGGTGACGATGCTGGTGGCGACGCAAACCGCATGGATGCTGACAGCACAAATAGATTCACAGAAGATTCGAAAACCGACGCAAAGAAATCATCATCGGTTCCCAAATCTCTGCATATGACACCATCAGCAAACTCCACACGCACAGCACACACCTCCAAGACGAGTACACCACCGACGAAGCCGATACCTGAGAAGCTCGGAAAGAAGCAAAAAGAAACCAACCATTTCCTCACTGGGATGAAAACCAACCCTAAACCAACAAAACCTAACCTAATAGGAAGGGAAATAGCCACCAGTCGCCGGATCCGCACCTCCCCCAGCACATCGACGCCCAGAAGGACACCGACGGCGAGGGGAAACCGGCGAATCCGGCGCCGGGATGGAGTCGCCTTCGAGTCGCCCGCGATCTACTGTAGCATGGGGAAAGAAAACTCTGGATTTCACGGCGGCCCTGTTAGCAAATTGTGTCGTGTCTTGCATGACCATGGGCTCTGCCTTCGGCCCAAGTCGGGGCAGCATATGTGATAAGGGTCCGGTCAAGGGATGGGAGAGGCTCAGCTCGGGGCAGCCAACGCGTAATTAATTGGGAGAATTATTTATTTAGCCCTAAAAAAACTCTAGTTACTTATGGGGCCCTTTTTCTTTTGAAGTTGTGTATATGACCTCAAAACAAAACTTTGTTACTTATTTGGTCTTCCCGTTAGATTTGAGAGCATAACTGTGTTAAGTGTTGAGTAAAAAGACTATTTTGCCCCTGTGCCTAAAAAAATAAAAAACAGTATATATAATATATATAAACATAATATATATTGTTTATATATATATTGTTTATATAATATACATATACTGTTTTATACACTATTTTTATTTTTTAGGTACAGGGACAAAATGGTCTTTTACTCAATACTTAACACCGTTATGCTCTCAAATCTAACGGAAGACCAAATAAGTAAGAAAGTTTCGTTTTGAGCCCATATACACAACTTCAAAAGTAAAAAGGTCACATAAGTAACTAGAGTTTTTTAGGGCCAAATAAATAATTCTCCCTAATTAATTAGTGGAGGGGAGAGAAGGAAGTCGAGCAAGCAATGACAGATCCAAAAAAATGTTAGAAAAGACTTATTCAACCTTTAGACATTTTAAACTTCTCCTTAATATGTATCTATGACAAAAAAATTTAGAAGAGATTTAGAAAGGCCAGCGGACGTAGGGGGGCTAGAGCCTCAACCCCCCCCCCCCCCCCCCCCACTGGAACCGCCCCTACGGGCAAGGGAAGAAGAGAATGGAGCGACCAATGTAGTTGATGCGGGAGGAGAGAAGAATAGAGAGGTGATGTGGCATCAAGGAGAAATAGGATGTGGTGGTATGAAGAATCGTGCGGAGGCAACTCATGAAGTGAGGAGTTATATACTAAGGGGGTATTTGGATGCAAGGCTACTAATTATACTGTCATAAGATAATTACCAAAACGAAACTATTAAGTCAAATTAATTCATCATTACTAAATATTTACTCTAGCACCACATTGTCGAATTATGAACTAATTAAACTTAGTAGATTTCGTCTTCTGAATTAACCTTCGGTTAACAAATTAGTTTTGTAGGACATAGGCCGCAGCATCCGAAGTTACAAATATTGAACCAGCCAGTAATCAGATCATGACTGGCTATCATGTAGCATACCAGACAGACTTGGCCATGGGCCGTGCCCATAGGCCTCCAGACTTGTAAGCCAGATTCAGTTTTTTTTTCTCCAAAATTTGTAAGCCAGGTCATTTTTTAAAAAAAAAGGCTGGGCCGGTTTAATAAAGTTGGGCCAGATTCCAAGCCTGGCCCAAATAAGCCCATGTACGTACAGCCCATCATAGTCCCTGATTGCACGATGAGGACCCAAAATCTTGTCGGGAAGCAGGTGTCGCAAACCACACGTTCCTCAGTCCTCACACAACACGACTGCTCCCACTCGAGTGGCCATGCTCCAACTCGCCCCCACCCCGCGGCCGGCGGCCGCGGCCGCTGCCCGGCGCAGGCCCCGACGAGCCGCCTCAACATGCGTCTGCTGCTCGAGCGTGGACGAGCTGGAGAGGTCCCCGAGCCCGCGCCCGGGCGCGTCGTCGCTGCGGGCGGCGAAGCGGGTGGTGCTGGTGCGGCACGGGCAGAGCACGTGGAACGCCGAGGGACGCATCCAGGGGAGCTCCGACGTCTCCGTGCTCACGCCCAAGGGGGAGTCCCAGGCCGAGACCTCCCGCCAGATGCTCCTCTCCGACTCCTTCGACGCCTGCTTCACCAGCCCGCTGGCGCGATCTCGCCGCACCGCCGAGATCATCTGGCAGGGCCGTGACGACGACCTCATCCCGGACGCCGACCTCCGCGAGATCGATCTCTACTCTTTCCAGGTTTCAGTTTTGTTCTCTCTCTCTCTCTCTCTGTTTTTTTTTATCACTGTGTAGTCTGTGCAGTGGAGTGCTGGCAGGGTACTGCTTGTGGGCTTCTGGCCCTGTGGGAATGCCTGGGGCCAATTCTGTCTGTTCGTTAATGCCTTGATGGGATGCTTGCCAGGTGCTTGTGGAAATGACGCGCTGGTGATTCTGGTTTCCAGGGCCTGCTCAAGCATGAAGGGAAGGAGAGGTACGGGCTTCTCTACCGGCAGTGGCAGAAGAATGCCGCCAACTTCAGCATTGACGGCCACTACCCGGTGCAGGAGCTGTGGGGCCGTGCACAGAGCTGCTGGGAGAGGATTTTAGCACACCAGGGCAAGTCGGTGCTTGTGGTTGCGCACAATGCAGTGAACCAGGCACTTGTTGCCACTTCTTTGGGTGGGTTCTGCCTCCTACATTCAAGCGTGGATCGGAGTTTGTTATGTCGAGTGTGATTGAAGCTGATTTGTGTTTTCCTCACGATTATGTTTAGGACTTGGTGCGGAGTACTTTCGGATTTTGCTCCAGAGCAATTGTGGTGCCAGTGTGCTGGACTTCACACCACAGACAAGCGGAGGTCCTCCTAGTGTTTGTCTTAACCGCTTAAATCAGGTGAGGGTAACTTTGTTTTCATCGCTGACTCGTATGGTTGTACCAAGATATTCTTAGCAATGCTAACAGAACATGTAAGGACTAAGTAGTATGAGAATCATTCACATTTATTATGTTTTCGTTCAAAAAGATAGTATTCTTGTAAGGAGCAACATGTACAACTTACCAGTTATGTTAGCATTTCCACTTAGTATCAACTTAGACATCAAAGAGATTCACAAGACAGTACATGAAAATGGAAGGGTCAAACAATTAAAACATGGATTAATCTTGCCCCCAATTGTATCTTGTGCAGACCCCAAATTCTCCTGTCGCTGGGGGAAGTTCTGCAGGAAGAAAGACAAGCAAGCGCATCATTCTGGCCTGTCATGGGGCTACACAAAGCAGTTCTGAGGTATGGGGTTTTACACTTTTGCTTGTTCGTTCACGCTTGCGTTCTATCATGAGAAAGCACTGACTATTTGTTTGGCGTCCCATATTGTAATCCCTGAAATTGTCTTCAGATAGTTGTGTGCACCGGTCCAACTTGGTCTTAATTAGCATGAAAACTAGAAAATCAATGCATCCCTAATCTACACCATTAATTGTTCATTGCTTTGGGTTTCAGATTAGCTTAGGTGGAATGGGATATGCGCCGCTCAACATGCTTGGGACTATACAGGTACTTTGTTTTCTGTCTTGCGTCATAATTTGTTTCCAACACAAAAGTTGAACTCATTTCTTGGCAAATACTTTCAGTCTCAGAAGACTGCAGAACTACTTCTGGATTTGAAGGTCAACAGCATTATCTGTAGCCCGCAAGTGGCAGCTGTTGATACTGCAACTGTTATATGTGAGGTGACCATAATCTGCACTAAACATGAAGTTCTTTGAATCGTGTTCCCTTTTCCTTGCCTTTTTTCAGCCAGCTTTATCTGATCCTATGGAGTCAATTGCAGGTCCAAGAGGCTGCAGATTGCTTAGGTGCTGATTGTGTGCCTCGTTACGTAGAAATGAAGAAATTGATAGGACTTGAAATTGAAGATGCCTTTCAAGCAAAGCAGAAGGTTAGACTGTTGCTAGTTTCTGTGATTTCTGCAAAGTGTCACTTATTTTTTTACTAGCAACTTGATTATACGAAGATCTTTTACACTGTCCTTAAACTTGCCTTTACATCTCCATGACCTCTCCTATGTATAATAATGAGCTTGTCCTACATAAATTTTGACAACATTTTTATTCATTTGAGTAATCACAACTCATTGTTTTTGTTCTTCAGAGCTTTGGGGAAATAGTTCAATCTGGTTGGTTGGGCGGCATGGAATACAAATTACTGGAGCGACTATGGGCTCAGTCCAAGGATGCATGGCAGGCACTGTTAAATGAATTACCAGATGATGCATCAGAACGTGTTCTTGTGGCCGTAGGTCATTCTGCCATTCACCTGGCTCTAATCTGCCGGTGTCTTGATTTGCCAATGGAGTACATGTCATCTTTTCATCTGGACGATGGCAGCATCAGTGTGATCGATTTCCCAGATGGGCCAAAGGGAAGAGGTATTATCAGATGCACAAATTACACAGCCCATCTTGGAAGATGGTCAATACCCATTACACGGGCGACGGAAAATGATGAAGAATTCTAACATGGTAATTAACCTCTGTATATCATCCTTCAGAAACACATGCCATGAGTAAATACATCATACTGATGTACATATATATAATCTTGATCTCAATATGGCAATATTTATGTACATAAAAAGTATATTATCCATCTATTCAGTTAGGAAAGCAAAAGAACTCCATGTCCTGCTGCGCGCTCTGCGCCTTCCGCCATGCAGATATCTGACTGTTGTGTCACCAAGCAAATGATCAAATACTGTTGGCATGATGTCAAATCAGTTGAAGAGAGAGCGATGGATTCATGGGACAAGAAGAAACGCTGACAAAGGCTGCTGCCACGATCTGCATGGCGGAAGGTTCACAGCTTGATCATGAGCGTGCCACATGTATTTTCTGCTGCCACGTGTAGCCCTTCATCTTCCAGCAGCACTGCACTCTAGAGACTACTGCAACACCTCGACCTCGAGCCTTCGTCTAGTATGCTCCATCCCATATGGTGCTACAGCTGTAAGCCTCTCTAATGGACTAATGGAGTACTCAACGCCGCACCAAGTGTCCCGGTACCAGCACGGTTACTCCGGCGACGGCCGCCACTACACGGCCCGGCCAAGAAGCACAGCCGCCGTGGAGTCCGACGACGACGCCCTCCTCTTCCTTGCCGTTCCGGCAGGCTGGCTCATCCGCCTGCTCGCCTTCCTCGGGGAGCTCGTCGCATCTGCCATCCTCAGCCTCGTCTACCCCGTCGCCGCTCTCGTCGGCGCGCTGCGCGCCCTCCCCGCGGCGGTCGCGTCCAGACTCCGGCGCGCGGCGCGCGGCCTGCTCGCCGCGGCGTGCACCTTCGCTGCCCTTGTGGCCGCGCTGCTCGTGTCCGTGCTGCTCGGCTTCCTTCTTGTCCGGCACTGGGTCGAGGACCCGGTCACCGTGCGCCAGCAGCTCTTCTTCGACTACACGGAGGCGCAGCCCAGCGCCGCGGTGGCCCTTGGTGGTGGAGCTCGAGGCGCCGGCGCCGTGCTGCCGGCGGGTCACTCCGTCAGGGTGTCCATGGCGTTGCTGCTTCCTGATTCCTACCACAATCGTGAGGTTGGCATGTTCCAGGTACATGCACATCACATGCTTGTCACCAAATCTCCGATCCGCTGAACTCGTCTGCTCATGCGTGCATCTCACGGTGAACTCGTCTTCTTCTTCTGCAGATAAAAGCAGAGGCGGTCTCTGCAAGTGGAATCACCATGGCATCAGCTACACAGCCATACATGCTGAGGTACAAGAGCGCCCCTGTCCGGCTGGCGCAGTCTGCGCTGCTGTGCGTGCCACTCACTCTGGGCATACGCAGCGAGACCCAGACCGCAAGTCTCAAGATGTTGCAGTACAGGGAAGGCCATGGCCGCCACAGGAGAACAGGGGCCATCAGAGTCCTGCTGCAGCCAAGAGCTGCGACGGTGCAGCTGCCCCAGGTGTACAGAGCAGAGATTGTTGTGCAGACAGCTCTTCCCTGGGCAAAGAGCCTGGCACGCGGCTTGAGGTGGACATTGTGCGTGTGGGTGTCTTCCTCTGTGTACGTTGCCCTCGTCGTTCTGGCTGTTTGTTGGGTACGGCCTCTCGCGGCGTCCGCGAGGAATAGGAGGCTGTCTGAGCTTCAGGCCGATGGAAAGATGGCTTCTGATTTGGGTTCAGGAGACATTGGTGTGGATCCGAGCAAGGAGGTTTCTGAGGATTTTACAGTGAAGTGGAGAAAGAGGAGAAGCATGCGGAAAGCATGGTTTCGAACGCGGTTACACGGAGGCGGCATGGAGCTTGAGTCCACTGAGGGTTCAACTTCTAGTGCTGCAGTGGTAGAGACTGGTGAGGCCACGAATGATCCTTGAGAATCTTATTGTATGCAATCATCAGTATCTGTTGAATTCAACTAATTTTAATCAAGGGTGTTGCTGTGAATTTTGTGTTTGCTGTTACTACTAGACCTCTGTTACTGTAGATGAGACACAAAGGTTTCTGTACTACTCTACATGTCAGACCAACACACACAGTAACAAAAACATACTCCCTCCGTCTCAAAATATCTATCGCTCGAAATAACTTTGATAAAATATATTTAAAAATATAGATATTAATATTTATGTTACATAATTAGTATCATTGGAAAGACTTTTGAATCTAGTTTTTTAATAAATTTATTTTGAGATACAAATGTTGCATGCATTTTCTAATCGAGTCAAACTTGCGGTACGAAAACCAAAAGCGACAGAGTACATGGATGAATGAAAACTGCATGAACTTCATGGAATATGCAACTTGTGTTCCTTGTCTCCTTGCTCATGTGGCTCCAACACTTTAGTTGTTTGGGCGACCTATATTCAGGAAAGTTGTGCAGTGTCCCATCCATGGTTGCAGAGTCTGCACACAGGAGGAAGTTTCTACTTCTAGGTGCCAGTATTTTGTAAGTTAATCGCTCTCTCAGTAACCTGTATATTTTATGCACTCTCTGTACAATAAATTATCTGGTTCAAATCATTTTGTTTCCTGCAGATATGTTATCATATCTGTTCTTCTGCTGGGTAGGATGTAGGCAGAAAAAGACATCAGATTTGTCAGATAGGTCCTACTTATTACAGCTGCTGGGAATTGTATAAGATGGGACCATTATGTTGTGTGCTCTAGGAGACTGAGCTGTTAGATACTCCGTAGGTCCTATACTTTTTACTAATGTACAGCTATTGAAAACTGTCTAAGATAGGATCCTTGTGTGCTACAGGCAACTGATCTGCAATTCTTTGTATGCACGCCAATACTTTGTGGGAACAATGTAGGGACAGAATAATACATTGATCACTGCACAATCATGTTACTATAAAAGGATTGCTAAGCTTAGTGCCAAGTGGGCTCATGATTTAATGGAGACTTCTCATGCTGATCAGAAGATTGTACTATTTTGAGCTGTTTCAACCTACAAGTAGCTCTGGTTGTCCCAGCTACACCAGTACAGAGGAAGGGAAGCTCATCATTTCCAATTGGGAGCATAGCACTTCTATTTGGATATCTGAATTTGAATGCATGTTGATTTTTCTCCACCTTTTCCTTTGGTGAGACTAAAGAAGTCTATGTGCCATCTCCTCAACTGCCTTGCTGCTGTCAGTTAGGACTTAGGAGTAATATATCTTCTCCCCCTGTAGCCTGTAGGCAGCTGACCCAATAGTAGGTTGACGATAGAGTGGCCTCTTTTTGTCAATCTATGCATTTATAAACCATT
Source organism: Coix lacryma-jobi var. lacryma-jobi (assembly GCA_009763385.1). NCBI lineage: Eukaryota > Viridiplantae > Streptophyta > Magnoliopsida > Poales > Poaceae > Coix > Coix lacryma-jobi. The sequence goes on from CM019831.1 coordinate 125,342,844, forward strand.
TGTTGTCAAATTTTTCTAGTTCAACAGGAACAAGGAAAGGATATATGGCTAATGTACATAGTTCATCTATCTGTCATTCTATCATACACGTATAGTTGAACTGCAGCATAATATTTGTTTCTCACACAAAAAAATTAAGAAACTAATTCGAAGCATTCCATTTATTTCTTCTGCTTCTGCCTGTTGTTAAAACCTAAAAGGTTAAAGAATGGTTGTCTATTGTTCTCACAGATCCTGCCTTATGTTTTGAGGTGCATCTCATTTAGCCACTCTGCCCTCCAACATTTCTCGAATCTGAAAACAAAGTCAACAGACCATGCACTGAATTTATAATGATTTAGGATCAGTGACTGGTTTAGCCAATGCATGTATCACATTTTCATATCCACACTTTGCTCCATAATTGATTTAGTACGTTGATTTATTTAACAATATTTCACATTCCCATTTCTCAGATCAGATTGGCTTATGATTCGAGGACCTGTTCATGGACCAATGGACCAGGACGTTGTGCAGACTGCAGATCCTGCATCAGCAGTAGGTGAGTCCCAGCATACCGTCTGGTAGTATAAATACGATGGGCCGGCAAGAAGGGGGCAAAATTATGAGTTTAAGGCTGGATTCCATGTGATTTTTTTGTTCTTCATATAGTTTTTGGATGTTGCAATTTAAGAGCTGCTAGTATATAGTAGGTACCTTACATTTTAAGCAAAAATGTTGTTCTGGGCCTATGAACAAAAATGGAGACACTAGTCATGTGACAGGGGAGCAAGCTTTTGCTTCGTTCAGAATCTGTCATTAGTCAATCTCTTAATCATTGGGAGGTGAATCCATTCTTTTTCGTACTTAAGGTAATAAAGCCACAAACTTTCCACTGTGTTTCATCAGAGTGTGAGATCCCGGTAGTTGTTGCCACTAGCGTGTGCTTTTGATGTAGGACCGTAGTATGTTTTTCACATGTCAGGGGACCATGAGCATGCATGATCCGCTGATCCCTCCACACATTGTGTATCCAGTTATCATCAGTCTGAAGTCTGAACCCACACTTAATCATTTATCTTTGGCAAGAAGATTATTCTTGGACATTGAACTATTGCCAAAGTTTTTCCTACATGTGTGTGTGTATTTTTTTCTAAAAATAATAAAACTATGATTAAATCTCTAAAAACATAAATAGTTTATATTAAATCATAAAGAATCTACTGCCCCCTCCATGTCGTCATACCATGTAGCAGGTTCTGAAAACTGTTGAAGATCAGGAGAGCTGGTTCTTTGCTCAACTAATTTGAAGTTCTAAAGCATTCCAGCTAGTATTAGTTCCAGCAAATCTAAATTTGTCAGTCTTGATTCCGCTGCATAGAGTTGTAGACAAGGTAGTACAGCATCATGTGCTGGAATGGTTCTTCATTGCCTCGCTGCAGCTTGCTAAACTAGGACCAACTGGGCTCTTGATGGGGTGGAAGCTTCCCAAGCTGATCAAGATCTACAGTATCACAGTACTCCATCCACCAGCAGGTAGCACGAGGAGCCATTCTGACTGGAGCATACAAGACGACAAAAATGCAACTGAAATTGGCAGCAAAGTACGTTCTCCAGCGTCTGAAAATATGATATATTTTTTCTTACCTAATGCTTTTTTATGCAGTGCTTGTCCTGCTTCTGATTGGGGGAATTGAACATATGGGATGAGCAGCTCTCCTTAACCACTCAACTGCTTGCTGCAGTCAGCTAGAGTAATAATATAACCTCTCTCTCCCATTGCATGACACCATCTCAGTCCAGTCAGCTGGTTCTGTTGTACCTGTTTCGCCAACTTGGCTCGCTGCGTTTTTAGAACTTCATTATCAACTTACTACTCTTAACAAGAAAAGAAATACCGTACAGCAACAATTCATCTACATGGTGCTGAACACATACAGGTACGACCGAAACGAGCAGAATGCATTTTTTTATTTTTTGCTGACAGAACTACACATGTAGACTGTAGATCACTGTGCACGAACACCACATTTTCATGTATTTCCTGGAAAGGAACAGGGTTAAGAATTGGTTTAAGATTTTGCCGGTTGTTGAGAGCTGAAACCTGAAGAGCATTGTAATTAACAAGTAACCATGTTTTCAGGGATCCTCTTTTCCTTGTTTTCAGTTGGCTGGGTGTTCCATTTCTGCTCTAATTAACAAGTAGTATATATGCAGCATGGGACAACTACTGTTTTCTTTTTCATTCACCTGCTTGATCTTTTTTATTCTCCTCTAAGAAGCAAAGTCAACAATCTTGCATACTATAGTATATATTTAATAGTCTTCAATATATTTGATATTTTTAATGCTCCTGGGATCAAGTACCTGGGTATTGCCGGCATTCTGAGCCGATCGAAGCAGATCACTCCTTGAATGCCATAGCTACCGCCTTTAGTATATTCCAACTGAGCTTGTTTTAGCCATAATTTCACATGGTTACTTGTCAGATCAGAATGGCCAATTGCTCGTGGACCAAATGGTCCATATATGCATGCACCTGTGTGCGGTTCTTAAATTTGAAACAGGCTAACTCTATCAGTTAATTACTAAAACACAATGATCGATCGATCGATCTGTCAAGATGGGATCAAATTTATGAGACCTCCGTGCAAACGCGGCACATTTTTTGTGCTAGAGCTTAGGGTTCTTAAATTATTGATGAATGGATCATCCTCTTGGGACAGCGATTGCGCATACGCAACTAACTACATTCATGGAACACGAAGACATAAGCTAGGGGACAAAGATAGGGAGGATGCTTTGCTTCGTTTCTAATCCATCGTCTTTTGTTTCGCCTGATGGTAGCATTAGGTCAATCTTAATAGGACTTTCATGTAGTTTTATGCACATTTTCGCCTGATGGTAGCATTAGGTCAATCTTAATAGGACTTTCATGTAGTTTTATGCACATTAAATATATTTAAAGAGAGATAATGAGAGTTTTATAGGAGTACGGATAGTTTTACGAGGATAAAACTCTTCTACATTGTTTCCAAAAATCTAAGTGTGTTAGAAACGACTGAGAAATTAAACACCCACTGAGACTGGTCTTATTATGTACTTTCTTCATCTTAAATTATAAGTCATTCAGCAAATAAGAGTCAAAGTTTTCTATGTTTGATTAAATTTATATAAATAAGATAATAGTATTTATGATATAACTAAATATTATTGGATTCTTCATTAGTTATATTTTTATAGTATATCTATTTGATGTCTAAATCTTTGTATTTTTCTCTATAAATTTTAGTAAAACTTGAAATGTTTTGTTTATCTAAGATTCTTGAAATGACTTATAACTTGAAATAGAGTGGGTACTGCTTTATTAGTCCTCGTTTATTGGGAGGCTGGACATGTGAATTAGCAGGACGGATCCACTCGCAGCCAAACAAGCGATAGATGTGTAATGTACTCCGTACATGTGAAAGAGAGAGAAGCAAAGAAACCATGGCCCCTATACTTGTGCATCTCTCTCGTCTCAAGCGTTCATCGTCATACCATCATTGGCTATTGCTGCGTGCGTGTCCCCACTTCGCCGTCATTCATTCATTCATTATCTGCCGTCCTGTCGAGACGACACTTCCTTCCGGTTCCACATCTAAAATATCTCGATACTTCGATATGATCCATATCACATATCCGATATATATTCACGTATTCGTTTTAGATATTTCTTAGATATTTCGATACATCACTATACCTTTTGTTTACTAAAAAAAATTGACTTATCTACGTATCTGTATCTAGCTGGTACGGGATACACGTATCCGTATTCGTGCTGCATAGTTCCACACCTCTTCTACCTTTCTATGTTGTCTGTTACCTTGTTTGGGTCCCAAAACTAATAATTAACTCATGTTTTTTTTAATACCAGTTAGATGGTCTAAATGTGGCCGGGCTAATTTAAAACTAATAAAGATTAATTTGTAGTTAGAGTCCATTAGCCCTTATTAGCCTAGAATTAGTTCACATTTAAACCATTTTCATAAGATGAGCTAATTTTTAGCCCTAGGACCCAAACAACCTCTACGTAGATAGAATAATTTAGGCTTGTCTCACGGGGTGTTTGGGATTGCTCCGCTCCCTTTTTTTTCTGCTTCGCTCCAGCTCCATAGTGCTAAACATGTTCAACTCTAAGAACTCTCCTCCGCAAAAAAGGTGGAACTGGAGGCCAACTCAACGTTTTTTCTGGAGCACCTCAAGGGGTACTCCAGTTTTTGGAGTTTTGAACTCCCACATGGAGTTATGAGATAATTACTCACATTGCCATTGATTAATTGCCTACCCATATACTAATATGTTCAACTCCGATCCTATAAGCACCCGTAGAACCTTTCGATTATTTATATTTGAATTAGGACCTCAATTAATGTTCTATTATTTGTTTTCTATTATTCCTAAAATATCAAGTGTAATTTCAATTAAGGGCATAATGGACTATTTGTATGAAAACAACTCATTTCTAGAGTTAGAGCGGAGCTGTATGCCAAACAAGATCATCTACTCCACAAACTCCACGGTAGAGTTGTTCCATAGTGGAGTTCGTAGAGCAGAACAACAAAAAAAAAGGAAGTGGAGCAGTCCCAAACACCCCCTCAGTAGAAAGTTATATTGTCATATGAAATGAAACTTCAATTGAGAGTAAGAGTTTTATCTATAGTTTTATGAACGTTTAATTTCATGACTCATAGATACAGTAGTTGATAATCATGCCACGAGAATTTGAGTTAGATAAAACTTATTCCTTCTCTCTTCTTCTTAAATAGGTCACCATATCATCAAAAAAAAGTCTATATGACAACATATTTAATATAAATAAAACTTATATGAAACTCATATATCTTATTTCACTTATTTGTTGTACTTACTACTATTTGGCACGTCAGATGATGGAGCTCATCAGGACCTGTGCAGAAAACCTCTGTTTATCTAATATACGGGCATACGGCTCTACCTAAAGTCCTGACATAATTTATAATTTTACGGTTTTGTTACAGCTTGGTCGAGACCAGAGAGGCGGACGAAGGCGGAACCGGCCGCTCGCTGTCGCTGGTAGTAGAGAGGTTGAAGAACTCGTCAGGGACAGACACGGTAGCACGCATGCATGCTGCATTGGGGGGGGGGGGGGGGGGGGGGGTCTGTCGGCCCCTGCGCTGCGCGTGGAAACATGCCTTCTGCGTTGTTCCGCCGGGCTGCCCATGCGGGATACCGCGACCCCTTCTGCAACTACTTGTGTCACTCTGCATGCAGCCTGACACATGATGGCGACACCCCTGCAAGGATCAATCCACGCGAGTACAGCCAATTAGACTGCTAACCATAACTAAGAATTATTCTAATTAGTTATAAAAAAATATAGATCTAAATTAATAGTAAAAACTGTTGTTAACGAGAACGATCAAACGAGAAAGAAATGCAAGATCAAACCACAACGAAACACAAGATTTAACGTGGAAAACCTTTCCAATGCGGAAGGTAAAAATCACGGATGCCAACCAGCAAACACTCCGCACTATTGTTAAGAGTCGGGTTACAACACCGTAGGGTGGCTTACAAGCAAATTGATCAAAGCGGAAACCTTAACACAGGGTATATGTACCGTACCGCGGGGGTCAGCTGGAACGTACTCAACAAAAAAACTATGTACCGAAGCATGTCATATTATATGTTCACCGTGTAGATATAGAGTTTAATAAAAAATGGTTTTTCTATTTTATTATTGTTTTTTATGATTTACTAGAAGAAGAAAAAACAAAACCACGCTATTATAGCAAAATCACCGTCCAAAGCTACTTGAAGGGATTATTTAACCGGTTTTGATTAGTTCAGAGGGTAAAATATCTAGTTTTATAGTTTGGAGGTAAAGTAGTCATCTTTAATAGTGGAGAGATAGTTACATAGGCTTTTTTCTTAAGATCTGAGACGACTGATTTGTTATAAGAGAGAAATATTGTTCTACAACTGATTTATATAAGATTAAAACCGACTTATAGCCCCTAAGGCCTTGTTTAGATGCCGATTATTTTGCAAAATTATTGTAGTAATTATAAATCAAATATTAGGAGGACTTAATATAATCTAAATACAAAACTAATTATATGGGTGGACGGAAAATTGTGAGATCTTTCTATTAAGCCTAATTAACCCGTCATTAAAGACTGTTTACTGTAGTATGACATTGTCTAATCATGGTCTAATTAGGTTCATTATAAAGGTCTCGCTGCTATTGTACCAGGGGTTGTGGAATGGGTTTCGTGTGTAATACTCTAAATTAGTGTGTCAATATTTACTGTGTAACGCAAATTTTTTTTAGTGTTGCATCTAAACAATAAATCCTAGGATCCGACAAGCTCTGCTCTCAAAGTTCGGAGCTCGCGTGGAAGACAAGAAGCGAGCGCCATGAATGGAAATGAATGAACAAATAAACAGAGCTGCACAGCACGCCCGCGCCATCACAGCAACGGTCTGCCTTTAAGCGTGCGTGCGAGGCGGAACGGACGGTTGGTGTCCGTCCCACCCGTGATCCGACGGCCCGCACGGCCTCTGCTAGCCTTAAAGCCCAAGCATCCTCCTCCTCGTCGTCGTCCCCCGCGGCTCCGCTCTCTCGTGCTCGTGCTCGTGCCTGCGGCCTGCTGCAGTGCAGTGCCGCCCGCCGTCCGGTCGCCCTGCCACGTCGCCGCCCGCGCCCACCACCTGAGGCCCTCGCCGCCTGGTCGCGCTCTCCATCCAACCATAACGCCCACCCCCCGCAGTCACTCCAGTCCAGTCCCCACCACTCCAGCAGCAGCCCACATCTTCTCTCTCTCGCACACAGACTCCCTCGCACGCCTCCTCTCCCCCCTCCACCTCCCACGCCTCCTCACCGCGCGCGCAGACCGGCGGCGGAGGAGGAATGGTGAGCGCGTCGAGCCTGCTGCTCCCGTCCTCCGTGCGGGACCTGGCCTCCTGCGTCTCCGACGGCGCCGTCCGCGTCGCCTGCACCACCCCAGCGTCCACGCTCACCGCCTCCTCGCCAGCGCCGCCGCCGTCCACGCTCTCCGTCGCCGTCACCTACCGCGCGACACCGCAGGCGCCGTCGTCGACGCCGCTGCTCCTGCGCCTCACCTGGTCGCACTCCCCGCACGGGGCCCCCGCGCTCTCCTTCTCCGGGCCCACAGCGACGTCCCCCGCCGTCCTCCTCCGCCGCCGCAAGGGCACCTGCTGCCTCCCATCCCCCTCCTCCTCCTCCTCCTCCTCCTCCACCACCACCACTCACAGCCTCCCGCTCGCGCTCTTCTGGGACACCACCGCCGCCAGGTACGACAACGCGGCGGCCTCGTCATCCTCACAGTCCCCGGAGCCCGTCTCCGGGTTCTACGTCGTCGCCGTCGCCGGCGCCGAGGTGGTGCTCGCCGTGGGCGACCTGGCGGCGGAGTTCGTCAAGGCCAAGTTCGAGGGCCAGATCCCGCGGGCGCGCGCCATCCTCGCCGTGTCCCGCGCCGACCGCGTCGTCGTGGCCGCGCCGCCGCGGCCGGGCGCCGCGGTGCACACCGCGCGGGTCCGGTTCGCCGAGGGCGCGCCGGAGCACGAGGTCGCCGTCGGCTGCTGCCGCGCCTCCGCCTCCGCCGCCGGCGGCGGCAGGACCGGGGACGAGGAGGAGCTCTGGGTCAGCGTCGACGGCAAGCGCGCCGTGCACGCGCGCCGCCTGCGCTGGAACTTCCGGGGCAACCAGACCGTGTTCGTCGACGGCGCGCCCGTCGACGTGCTCTGGGACCTCCACGGCTGGTGGTTCCAGGACCCGCCAGGCTGCGCCGTCGTCATGCTCCGCGCCAGGACCGCGCTCGAGAGCAGGCTCTGGCTCGACGAGGAGGCCAGCGCGCCCGGCTTCGCGCTCCTCGTGCAGGCCTTCAAGGCGCCGCCTTGATCCTCCTCCTCGTCTGCCTTGGTGATGATGAGGTCAACCAAATGCCTCTGCCGCCGCTCACTGCCTGCCGGTTCATACTTCCTCTGCCTTTTGACTTGGGAATTTGGTGGTATTTAGCAAAACCAAACCAAATCCAACCAGGAAATGCATGGTTGCCTTGACAATTTAGATGTTGTACATTATTCCGTTGTGTCGAATGAGTTTGGGAACACACGCACCATGAATCTCATGTGAATGAGTTTGGGAACACACACACCATGAATCTCATGTGGTATGCTCTACAAAGAGGAGAGATTGATTTGTGCTGTTGGGTCATCTTCTTTCTTTCTTCCTTTCTTTCAATTTGCTTCTTATTTTGACAAAGGATTATACAGTGTCATCATAGACAATAGAGTGTGCCTTCATTCAGCATTGCTGTGATTAGCCATGAAATGAGATCATGGTGTGCAGGTTGCTTCCTGCTTTGGGGTAGTACACTTGAAAGAACTGATGTTTTACCTCCGTATATGTATCCTGTTGCTCTTCACTTTTTTTTTGTGGAATGCTGCAGTAACAGTGATACCGGTAATTCTAGCACCATTCCTAGTACAGCAGCACAGGGATCGATCCACTACTGTACATGCTTACCGATGTTTGCAGCTTTATTATCATATCATTCACATGCATTCTCCCAACAAACACCATTTGGGTCCAGCATCTTGTTTATTTTTGATCATGTAATTTCTGCAGGTGCACACTGATGTCCCTGTCATAATTTATGGCCACATGACTGTCTCCCTCTGTTTACAACAACAACAAAAAAAAACAGAGTATGAGAGGGAATGATGCATGCACTTGGTGTTGGTTGGTCCCAAGCTGACCGGGCATATACAAAACAAAAACAAGTTGAGGATGAGGAGTGCAGGCTACCGCTTCTCCTTCCCCAGTTCCAGTTCCACTCTCGTGAGAGCTTGGCGTCCCAGATTCTGCTGCGTGCTTTTGTGCCATGGCTTTGTTGTCTTCTCAAATACTCCCTCCGTCCCTAAATAACTGTCTCTAGAAATTCGTGTTTCCCTCACAGACATGCTTTCCGGACGACAGATAGAAATCTGTGTTTCCCTCACAGACACGCTTTCCGGACGACAGATAAAAAGGGAGGGAGGGAGGGAGTAGGCAACAGCGAAAGAGACTGATGGCGCTGTCACCTATCATGTGAGCATCATCATATCTGTTTACTCTGTTTGCCAAGCAACCATGTTGCTGCACCAGGACAAAATCACCACTTTCTGTGTTTGTGTCCTCTTCCTTGTTGTAGGGTCTGGCTTTGGCTCCTTGTTACTACTACTGTACACAGGATCAGATCCGTTGAAGCTAGAAATAGTGACTTCATCGACTTGTAGTTTATTTTGAGGGGAAAAAAAGATAAAAACAGTTCCTTGCTTAAGTATAGCTATAGTTTTTCTTTTTCAATAAAGTTCTCCAGTAGGGGTGCCAGCCCCTCCTGTTCTTCCAAAAAAAAAAAAAGTGCATGGAAGAGTCGGAATCAATCACTTGCTATGCACAACAGCGTGTCACTATTATACATAGATCAGGCAAACATTCATCTGACTACACATCAGTGTCTTTTAATCTCGTCTCTGGATTTTAGCTGGGCCTTGTCCCCAGGAACAGGCTCAGGCAAGCTCCAATCGAGAATCCACGGCACATCGCCGGCCATGGAATCTGGCCAACTTCATCGCGGTTTGGACGGAGTTGGGGTTGGCCAAATGCAGTGTTGCTTTCACGATTCATGGCTCATTGCTTTCAAGCTATGCAACGGATGAACGGAGTATAGACTGATGCGTGTTGAGTGGAGACCCAACTGCTTGTCTGTCTGTACTCTGTAGATGGCTACATTTGGGTTGCTGCCAATGGAGTACTTCCCACTGTTTCAGACTTTCAGGTTTGGCTGCTGCCTTCAACTTCAGATAGCAGGCGTTTCATCAGTTTCTCCACTGCAGCACGTCTGGAAAATCCGGAACTATGTTTGTAAGGTTAAGGTTAAGAAGCCTTGCAAGTCTGGTGAACCTCCCGGCTTATATGGATTATGATTGTGACTACCAGCGTGATCCTTTCAGAAGCTGAAGGCGACAGAGTTCAGATTCTTTCATCTGATCGCTCTGTTTTTAGTCTTTGCGCATTCCTGCAGTCTTGCTTGGGTCTATTCCGGGCTCTACAAGTAGCTAATCTTTACTGGCCAGCTGAGCATGTCTATCGATGCAAGAATGCTACTGCAATTGGAGAGTTGAACAACTATCATTTCATATAATCGCCCATGATATGCGTAGATTGTATGCCAGATCTCACTGTCATTGTCAGTGAGGGGTATGCCATTACTCCTGAATTTCATGAATGGCGACTGCGAAAGCATACCTCGCAGGTACGATGGCCATTATCTAATTCCGAAAATCAGGATTGTGATCGTGGCACAAGAGAAAGAGAATTGTGACAAGAAAGCTTGAATCCTGATGATGGCCGCCTGTCATGGAACAAAAGGGAAGGTTGCTGGTGATGATGATTGGTGATGGCAGGATTACTCATCTCTTGCCATCCTTGTTTTATAGAGATGATGATCCACAAATTTCAATATTTTCATCGTTTCGGCACAAGAGGAAAGCTGTTGATGCCATTTTGGCCTTTTACTCCCTTCTGAAACCTCAAAGAGACAAAGACCATTGGTTGGCATTTGCTGGATTATATTCCAAATATAAATCAATATAGGCATGATTCCAATACTAATTAAACAAAGCATGGTATTCTCGTAAATTAGCATACGCATGACAGGAAGTATTAATGAAATGAATAAAATAAAGAATAATAGAATGGTTCAAAAAACTGTAACCTTGACTGGGATTAGTGGGCAGTGGGGGCACTAACGATGTTGTCATTTAGATCGATTTGATTGAGTCTTGTTGATGCATTCGACCTTAGCTGATACAGCATAGCAACTTGACACTGTGCACATCGACAGTCCGTATGTCATGACCGAGCTAGATGTGTTCATTTGGTGTCATCGTGTCTGGTGGAGCAGCGATGTTGTTGATGACGATGTTAGCGAGGGCTGGGAAAAAAAATCAACGATAAATACGACATAGCATCACTCAATTGACACCAAAGACAACTCATGGAGAAGAACGCAGGCAGTCGAGCGAAGCACTTCATAAAAACCTAATTTTACACCTTGTTTGCCCTTAAAAACCTTATTCGTCCTCTTTTGGCTAGAGGACAATTGGGACCAAAAATGTATTTTATACCTTTTTTGTTCTCAAAATTCTTATTTGCCCTCTTTTTTGGCTAGAGGATAGTTGAGATGAAATTCGCCCTCTTTTGGATAGAGGACAGTTGAGATGGAATTTGCTTATTAGATTTATGACAGGGTTAGCCGTGCTGGATTAGATGATTAGATCGTCTCTCACAGGGTTCGCTCGCTGGTCAGTTGGGCCATGGAATCGAGTATTATGTGCTTTGACCCAAGAAAAAAAAAAGTGAAGCCTTTCGCACATTGGATCAGATTACACGATGCTACAGCCACCGTTTTCAATTATGACATTATTAGATTTTTTTTTTTGGTTCGGTCATCCCGAATTCAGTCGAAATTTCACCAAAATATTTGTGAACCTGGCTACAATAAAACGTTTCAACACAGCTGCTGTAGGTTTCGTAGCAACTCCCCGTCCCCGAAGAACTACAATTTTAGATTTGAGCCAAATCTATTTTCTCAAATTCAACTAAATTTATAGAAACTTATACTCCATTCGTTTGAAATCGTAAGCCATGATTAATTTGGTAGCACTTATTCAATATAATGTATGTTAGTACTCTATTGATTTAGTCCAGTTTAAAACTGTTTAACTCCTTAAAACAATTATAGTTTCTTGGGACGGATGGAGTAACTACTTAATACTCCCTCCGTCCACGAAAGAATCAATTCCTATAATCCGTGCCAGTCAAACTTTTTTAACTTTGACTAACTTTATAGAAAAGAGTAATAACATTTATGATATAAAAAAGACATATTATGAAAATATATTCAAAGATATATCTAATGGTGTAAATTTGGTACCATCAAACTTGATAGTTTTTTCTAGAAATTCGGTCAAAGTTTAAAAAGTTTGACTTAAGACAACTCTAGAAATTGATTCTTTCGTGGACGGAGGGAGTACATGCTCTGATCATTCATTCGTGAGTGAGACAGTGAAACCTCAAATGGTACCATTCAAGAGCATCAAATTTACCGATCCCTCCCAACAGGTAATAATAATAACAATAACAACAACTAGCCTTTGGGAACCACCGATGCTTTTAATCACCCTGTGGTATCCATATATACCACGGTTTGCTGTGTTTCAGCATGGAAACTGAACAAATGATAGTGTTTCCATTCCAACAACACGCCTGAATGATTTCTCATATTTACAGCAAACCCCTCATCAAATCCAACCTACAGCAACCAGCCAGCCACCCGCCGCTGTACAGTACAGGTGCTTGTTCACCATGTAGATCCGCAGGACAGCGAGCTCGCCGACTCCAGGCAGCTGCTATTGCTATTTGCAGGGCCCTAGCTGCTGCTTCCTTACTGTTTGGCTGTTATTCTCAGGAGTGGGGTTAACTTCAGGCAGCGGCGTGCTGTTAGCACCCCCGTCCACCGATGGCCTAGATGCCGCCTGATTCTCCTGGTCGGCCTCATGCCTAGGAGGAGCCTCTGATGCCCTTGATGAGTGCCCAGTGCCGGCAAACAAGCAGCGACACGGATCCGATCCTGATGGTTCAGGAGAGCTTGAAGGGCTTATCACTACTACACTTGGTAGCGGCGATGGAGGGGCAGTGTGCTCGCTGTCAGAGTTATCGAGCAATGAGACTCGACAGACAGGGCAGGTAGAGTTCTGCTCCAGCCATAAATCTATACAGGCCATGTGGAAATCATGGCCGCAGTGAGGAAGGACGCGTAGCACATCCCTATCTTCGTATTCTGCCAGACAAATGACGCACCTGCCAAAAAATGATTTGAACAGTTCAGTGACTAATGCCATCAAAGAATGTCAACAGGAAACAGAAATGGAAATCAGCAGTTTTCACATTGATGCAAGAATAGGATGTCAGGCATGGTTACTCTGTTTGTTTAAGAAAGCAACGCTCTATGCCTAAGACAGAAACTGTTTTCCCTCCACATTTTATGATCAGATGGTTTGTGTTATCGTGTAAACTCAGTGAAGCTATAGAAGGTGTAGCTATAGAAAACTAAAGGTACGTAAATATGATACACATCAAGTGCAGAGTAAAACAGGCACTCAGGTGAGAATTCTTGGGGTGAAAATCTAGTAACGACAGTGACAAAATTTTCAAATCTGTGGTTCATGTTCATGGACACATAGGATCCACGCAATTAGGTCGAAACAATCAAACACAGTTCAGTATTCAGCCAGAGGACTTGTAATTCAAACCCTGCTTCCCTTCACCAGGCACCACGGGTGAGGTAAACCTACTCGATAACAATGCCTAATGACCCATCTTCTTCAGGAGCAGTTAAAACACCCATACCCCATTTTGATGCCATGTGATTGATCAAGTGGTCTTAGCTGTTCAGTAACAATGCAAGGCAAGGGACATCATGATTCGATTGTCAGTCTCCCAGCGAACCACAGCAATGAGTACACTTGTACTAAAAAGAATGCACCGCCACTGTATTTAGGCACCAAAGTCCGTCCTCAAAGGGCAAGGCACCAACATCCTCAAGGACAGCTTCTTTGGTACTAAAACGCAATCAACATCATCACTGACAACCCTTTCGGTGCCAAAAGGCTGTCTCGTATCGTGGCCACCTCCTCATGATTCCCAGCAGCATTAGGCAAAGCACAGACGACGCACAGTGCACACAGGATTGGGAGAATGTTGGGGAAAAAACAGCTAATAATACGGTAAAAACACTAAGTAACAGGAGGTAAGTTTATTCATGATTTCACAAAAGTTTGTTTCGGTCATTAACATCAGTCAAAACACCATTTCCCCAACTTGTTATTCTAAGGTCAGACTAACATTCAGATTGAACAGCTAGCATCAGAAGAACCATTTCACATTCCCAACCCCCCAGAACAGTCAACAGTCGAGCAGACAAACATAACACCTGATCTTACAGTATTTCTGTAAGCACTGACAGTGACCCCGAAGAATTCCTCCCAATCGGTCAGTCTTACATTTGTGCAAGGGGACTGGAGGAGGAGAAGGGATCAAGGGAGGGACCGATCCCGTTCCCCACCCACCGGAGGGCGCCCTTGCAACTACGAGGCTCTTCCTCCACCCCGAATGTGATTTGGTACAGGAGGAACAGGACGGACGAACCAACGAACGAACGCGCCCGCCGTGCGGCGCGCGGCACGTAACCGACCGGACCCGGACCGCCTGGCCGCACGCGAGATATCGCACGGGACGGGGACGCTACAGCTACAGGACTACAGGAGCGAGGCGGTGGCGTACGGGCGCAGGCTGGCACCGCCGATCGCGGGCCCGGGCAGGAGGGTGTCAGAGGCGGCGGCGACGAATCGAGGAGGAGGATTGGTATACTTACTGGGACTCGGCGTCGGAGCCGCCGTGGGTGGGGCAGGCGGCGGCGAAGGCGCGGGTGGGGAGGGCGGCGACCGCGGCGGGACCGAGCCCCGCGGCTGCGGCTGCCGCCGCGGGGTGGTGGACCTGGACGGCGAAGGTGTAGTCGGGCGCGTAGCGCGGGAGCGCGGCGGCGAGGCGCGAGCGGTGGCGGCGGCGGTGGCGGCGGAGCAGCGCGCAGGCGAGGCGGGAGCAGACGAAAGCGATGAAGATGAGGCTGAAGCAGAAGCCCGCCAGCGCCAGCGCCATGCTCGGCGACACGCCCGACGCCATCCCGGTCGGGCCTCGGGCGCGGCCTCGCCTCCCGGGGTCCCCCCACTCCCTCTCCCTCTCCCTCTCGCTGGGTGGGTTCCCTGCCGCCTGCCGCTTGCTCTGCTCCTCGTCCCTCCTCCTAGTAGTAGTGGTGGTGTGGGGACGGACTGGACAGCATCCCTCGGCTGGTGGGCCGTGTCGATGCGGTGCGCACTCGATACGATACCATCATAGCTGCTAGCCTCGGATGCTGCTACTGTTGGCTTTGCGTCCGCGCCGCCCGTTTGTGTGTGTGGCCTGCGTGCGCGTCTCGCTCGCTGCCGTGCCCAATTGGCGACGGAAGTTGGTTGGTTCCCTCGTTTTTGGCAGTCGGCAACGGCCGCGGCGCTAGTAGCGGAAAGGACAGCGCGAGCGGCACGGCGGCGGCGGCTACGGACACGGAAATGACGACGCGCCGTGCATTTGTCAACTTGGGTGTAGTGTAGCCGTGCAGGTGCAGCCCCGGGATCTTTGCGTAACACTAGCGTGCACAACATTTGTTCGGCGGCGGAACATTAGTAGTACTGGCAGAAACATTAGTAGTAGTGCAGTGAACGGAACAACAGCGAAAGTTCGGATAGGAGGATTACGCACGCCAGCCGCCATACGGAAGCCCCAAAAAAAAAGGTAAACGAAAGCCAGAACCAAAATTGAAAAAAAAGAACATTAAATATTAAAAAAAAACCTGGAGATGCGGGGTATCGATCCCCGTGCCTCTCGCATGCTAAGCGAGCGCTCTACCATTTGAGCTACACCCCCTTGTTGCTTTATATCTAAACTAAACTTTACTTAACTAAAATACAATTCGCAAAGATGTCTGTCACCGTGCTTATGGGCCGAAAATGGTCAATCAGTTCAAAAAAAAAATCTGGAGATGCAGGGTGTCGATCCCCGTGCCTCTCGCATGCTAAGCGAGCGCTCTACCATTTGAGCTACACCCCCTTATTGCTTTAAATTCTAAATAAACTGTTGTTAACTAAAATGAAATTCGCAAAGATGTCTGTCACCGTGCTTATGGGCCGAAATGGTCAATCAGTGCATGCTACGATTTTGGCCCACATAGATCCACTCGAGCTTTTATTAGATCGGTCGCTGGGCCGGACCTCGTTTCGTTCCTACCTAAGAACAACTGGGCTCATCCAAGGTTCTGCTCAAATCAAAAAGAAGAAAAAAAGGCAAGGTAGGCGCACAACGCACAGCACATGAACAGGGCGCGAAGAAGAGAGGAGAGCTCTCTGGATTGGTGTCAACACACTTTGAGGTACAAGCCAGCTTTAATTCGTATAAATCAACCGTCTCTCATAGCAAATTAGAGCTTATTCCTGACTCATAAGTTCTGCCGAAGCCGAACAGTGTCTGCGATGCGATCCTCCTAGCCATGTCAACGGGGCCCGTTCCCTGATTCCCCGCGGGGAATTCACCCATTAGGGGACGGGGATGGTACAAAATTTATCCCCACGGGGAATTAAATGGGGGAAAATCATCCCCATAGGGTATGACGGGGACGAGGATGGTATGCAGTCCCCCGTCCCCGTTCCCCGCGGGGACCCAAAATGCTTAAGGTCCACGTAAGAAAAGTTTAATTTTTATGTACATTTAGAAGACTATGTCTTATGTGAATATGATTTATGATAAATTATTGATACATATGTCTATTTATTATTTAAAATCATGTGTTATTTACTTATGTATATTTGAGATTTATTGTCTTACTTTGCAAAATGTCTATTTTATTTTCATTTAGTATATTGTTGATGCGGGGACGGGGATCCTCGCGGGGATAAATCCCCGAGCGGGGACGAGGATGAGGAAGAATTGTTCCCCGCGAGCCTTCACGGGGACGGGGATGGGAAAAAATTTCCCCGCGGGGACGGGGATGGGACTCTTTGCGAGCCTTCATATAATCATCCTCCTGTCATGTGTGTACTCTTTGCCGACAGAGCACACACATAGTATGTCGTAGCGCCTGACGCTGCAGACCACCGGATGCTAGCAAGCATCTGCTCGAGCCCGGCCTCACGTTTTTTTTTTTGTGATCTCAAAAGTCTAACGCTGACCTGAGTCAGAGTGATCGTATATACAATTACACACCCAACATATGGGGTCAACGAATGTTCTGGCTGCAAACTGGATATACCAGCACTAACAGTACATGATGTGTTCGTTGAAACCGGCCACCTGTCATGCAAGGCTCGACATACGGGGCCCACGTTCAGATTCAGATGAAGAAGATACCAACAATCGATTGGACACACACACCGATCCTGACCGGTGGACCCGCGTGGTCTATCAAACACATGGCCGGGCATGGGCTGTTGTCTATTTCGTTGCCCATCGACCGGATACAATACAATCTGCATCTGCATAAGCAGAGGCAGAGCCTGCCTAATTAAGCCTGATCGATACGGTTAAAAGGAGCTTCGCTTTCTCATCCCGCTGGATATAGATGCACGACATCTCGTGTCACTGTTCCGCGCGTCACCCTCGCTTTAAAAATATTTTACTTCTTGGGGAATTACATATGTACAGACACAGACACTTAACACGCAAGCACACTCATCATAAGGAACCTGTCCCAAGTCAAGGAGTAAAATCTAGGTGTGGACAGGTTTCATCATAAGAAATCTAACCAGCTGAAAAGCTAGATTCAGTTCGCTTCAAGAATGTTCATACACGCATACAACCAAATATCTTGCAACTACTAACCGGATATTTGGACAATATAGATATATAACTACTAAATATTTCTTATGTCCACCTCATACTATGAATATCTAGTAGATTTAAGTAAATCTTTAATAATTAGTTTTACAGTCACAAATTATAACAAATGATATATAATATAACTGTAGCAAATTAAATTTATCGAAGTAATTTAGTTTTGAGCCCTGAGGGTCCGGTCAGAGTGATAGACTGCTACATATGAATATTGCAATGCATTGATCGAAGATTAGAAATATCAAACAAAATATGAGATGAAAATCAGAAACTACAGTGTTAAACCTTTAGAACTAATATTAACCATCTCCTTTGAAACGGATAGGGTCATGGGCATGAGTCACTGATCTCCTAGGCAGCTATCAGTACCAGCCTAGGCAAGTAACTAGCGTTTGGTGGCCAGGCACAGCAGCGCATGCGCTGGAGGGACGAGCCAGCGAGGGGTGAATGGTGGAGACGGCCAGGCGGGAGCGGTAGCGCTAGCCCCGAACATCGAACGTGGAGTAACGGAGGCCGCGAGGGGTGCACGTGCTCGCGAGTGCGGCTGTGGCAAGGCAGGAGCAGATGCTAGGGTGGATTACGATCGTGTGTCGCTCGATCTCCCTTCTACTCTTCTGTCTCTCTCCCGCTTCTGCTTCTCGCTGTCAGAGTCATCGTTGGACATTGGCTCATCGACTGCTGGTCGGCACTCGTTAATTGATAGTGGCCCTAGGTGTCAAAATTGACGAGCTCCGTCACCGACGGGACTATACCTCCACACCTCCTCCCATGAACACGCATACGTAAGTCCTACTTGTATGAGCATTTTCAAAGGACTGAGTCGACAGATCTCAAGATTAATGAAGTTATCACAGGCCGCCAATAGCGTCACTAAATCCTAGAATATAATTAGAAAAAAAAATATAAGCACTAAATCCTAGAATATAATTGGAAAAGACTTAATACAGGCCATCCGTATTATCTCGCGTCCGCACGCACACGCTCTGGACGTCGTAGTTCGCAGCCGCTCTGCTCCACCCGCTCCTCTTCAACGCACGCGACGCCTTGTCAAAAAAAAAAAAACGCATGCGGCTGTGCCATGGCCGCGGTTCCCTTCACTCCACGGTGACCTCCAACCGGCGAGGGCGCGGATCTAGCGACGGTATGGACTCTCCTCTCCCTCCCTCCTTGCTATCTGTGTCTCAGATCTGTACCTCTCTGATCTCGTCTTTTCGCGAGCCGGTGACGCCTCAGATCCGTCGGCCTTGTACCACCTCCGGCCTAGCCTGCGCATCTGGGGGCTGGAGCTCCTTCCCGTGTGGCTACGTCTAGGGCGCGGCCGAGCCCAGCCGACCGGGGGCCACAACCAAGGACCCGCCTCGCCCGGCCAGCTGCGGAGGCGCGAAGCTTTCTCACACCGTCTGCGCTAGTGTGCCATGGACGAGGCTGGCCTCCCGGTAGTCCCTTTGTCCCTCCATTGCCCCTTCTCATGTTGGTTGTTAGCTGCTTGTTGCGGTCCTTTCTGCTCAGGCACATTGAAGTTATCATTGTTTGTTGTGGTTGGAACATGCAGGGGTAATTGGGTTGAGGTAGAGTTCTTCCTCCAAATACCAATTGTCAGCCTCGATGTAATTTGTCTTGTCTATTAGTGCACTGTCAGCCTCCATGCAATTTGATGATTTTAATTGAAGCACACAGATATTATGGATGTCTATTGAACTTCTCAATTATTTTTCGGATTTGTTGTTTTGCTGGAATATACTGCTACTGTCGTCGGTAGCTATGAAATTGGGCTCATAGTAGTATTAGCTTGAACTTGAAATGCTAGTCAACAAGAAAAGTATATATATGCAAATACTGTGACTGGATTCATATACGGAGTTCAGATAATACAATTGGGATGCAACTAAAATTAATGAGTCTTACAAATTCAGATGCAATTATCGTTAGTAGCTATGAAATTGGGCTCACAATAGTACTAGCTTGTACTTGAAATGCTAGTCAATTAGAAAAGTATATATATGCAAATACTGTGACTGAATTTATATAGGGAGTTCAAATAATGCAATTGAGATGCAACTGAAATTAATGAATCTTGCAAATTCAAATGCAACCAGACTATTTTCAGTAGTAATTTTAGCTCATTCAGGAATGGAAGTTCAATTAAAAAGGCTCAATTTCTTTTCTTCAATTTTTATGGAGTATTGTTTGTCTCATAATTTTATGTTTAGTACTACTATGAGTATCATGCATGTTAACTATTGCTAGACTTGTTTGTGGGGTATTGCAATCCTGTCAAGTACCATTTAGAGTTTGGCCATGAGCTGCAGCTAGCAGATTGTAGCTTCTTATTTTATTATCGCCATTGTAAGTGCCTACTGTATAAAACCATATCTAATAGGAGGATGATCATATTTGTGCATATGTCGAGTATCTGAACCTGTTAATTTAAATAGCACGCAACCTGATATCTGTAGTAATGTTTTTTTTTAGAACATAGTCTGGACTGTATTGATGTCACATGAGCAGCCATGTGACCCGTGTCTTTTTTCCTAACCGCTAGTGGAGTGGTTTCATTTGTTATCTAATTTTTGTAGGATGTGTTTAATTTGAATGTCTAAATTGATCCTTATCATATGTTATCAAAGGTAATAGATCTTGATATTACTGAAAACAGATACTATACTTTTTTGCTTTTTTAAATACATAAATTGCTTATTCAGAAAGACATTGTTGTCTAGTAAATGACACTTAAATTGTCTAAGAAAATCCAATCCACTATAACATTACTAGCAGCAGCATGCTCACAACCAATATAGGCTCCAGGAACATTTCCTAACACTTTTTAGGTACTTCTTTTACACATGTATATTTAAACAGTTCCATCCATTGTTTTTGTTACACACATATTTCTTTTAAGGGGTAGTCGTTTTTTTTGTCCGTGATAGGCTTCATCAATTTGAAGATTAAGGATTAGTGGCCTTCCCCTAGGCTTTATCAATTGAACAAGATCATCTCTTGTACAGTCTGTGTGGTCTTTCAATAGTTTAGAATGGTTAATCAGTGTCCTCTGCGTCTTCTTTTGCCAGATGTCAGGCAAAGCTAAGGCAGGCAAAGCCACGTTCTGAGTGGAGCTGCAGCTGCGCAGGCGGCGGGGCGATCGCCGCAAACGAGCATCAACATCCATGGTCAAGCGAAAAGGTGGATGACACCACACGAAGGTGACTAATCTAATGTCACCTATTTTTCCTAGCAACCTCATATTAGCATCTATATTCTTAAGCAATTTAAGTGTTATTTTTAAGCAAGAATGTGCCCCTAAGTAGGTAATTTAGCCTTTTCTTACTAGTAAAAAGGCTATCCGGCAAGGATGACTAATTATGATTTTGTCATGATTAGCTAGACGACTTGATAATAGTGACAATGAGAAAGAGAAGTCCATATACAACTATTAACTTGTTAAAATTGGTGCTCCAATTCAGTCTAACAAGTTAGTAGCTTTTCTCCTCTAACTAATACAACTTTTCTACGTACAACCAGATTTGTTATATGCACTGAGATGTATATTGTTTTATTCCTATAGCCATGATTGTGTTTTCTATAAGTTGATGCATGTTGAACATGGGGATAGATGTTCATCCACAGAGAATAAAATATGTCTCTGTTTAATCTATATTTTTTTTTACCCATTACACAAATAGCTGCGATAGTCATGATGCATACATAAAAAATGAAAACAGAGCTGCGTATTTTTTTGCAAATAAACCGTGGGTGATGGGTAGGGTTGTGGATTGCAAATGAGCATAGCCAACACTATAGTTGCATTTTTTGAAATACATAAATTGTCTATTGAGGAACGTATTGTTGCCTACTGAGTATACTTAAATTGCCTAAGGAAATGCTGAAATACAATTGTTTAGTTTTTTATTTAATCACCTTGGTTGTTTTTTAGATACAATTGTTTTTTATTTTTAACACACCACACCTTGGCTCACAAATTTATGACACATGTTATTTTTTTTAACATGCAGGATGCAAGCCACGTATAGAGGAGCAAGGTGCAAGTGGAGAATCTGTGCAAATATGTGCTTTTCCTAGATAAATGTATCATGTTGTGCTTAAAAACTGCAAGATACAATAGGATGGTCAATCAGTCTTATGAGAAGCTTATTGCATTTGTGCTCTAGGAAATTGCAGATATGATAACAATCGGTCTTACAAGAAACTTGCTGCATATGTATTTTTTTTTTTGAATGTATATATCTGGGCCTAATTTGCCCATAATAATCGTTGTCTGGATCTGGGCTTGGACCACGCAAGCCGCTTGGTTACATGCGGTGGGCGCGCAACAAGCCGGCGATTAGCATCCTTGCCGAATAAAGAACATAATAGTTGCACTTTTTACTAAAAATAACATGGCCGTGCGGAGAGGCTATATTACAGCCGGCCGTAATTTAGCCGCTTCCAATATAATTAGAAAAAAAATATAAGCATCTGCTTTAAGTAGAGAACTTCAATCCAGATGAAGATCAGTTTCCCGACTTTTTGTTCTTCATGGATTAGCGTGAAACTATAATGGTTACCTAATTTTGCTTTCACGTTCGATACTCTCTATATATTACGTGTAACGGCCCGTCTCGCCTGGGCTCCATAAAGTTGTAGCTCCGCCATTGCTTTCCATCACAACAACTCCAGACGCTCCCAGTATGGTGCGCGTGAGACTGCATCATCATCCCCTGCAATCGCTACCACCGTCCTCGAAGTTCTAGTAATCGAAAATCACTGGCTCGATCTCTCTCTATCTCTGGCGGTATTCATGCGCCATATAGAGAAGTATCGTCAAGGTGCCGCGCGCCAGCCCCGCCGGCCGCCGCACACAGCAAGTCGACAGCAGGGGGTAAAAAGACTGAACTGCTTTCAGAATTCTTGCACGGATAATGTCGCCGCCTCTGGTCCTGCAACTGCAAGCATGTGGAGCCAGCGAAGCAGAGGGTTTTTTTTTGATCGGTCTCAGCGAAGCAGAGGTTAGAGAGCTCGATGTCTGCTACTACTACGGACGGAACGGACCCGGCGATGGCTACGAGCACGACGGCCTACGGAGGGAACCCAGCGATGGCTGGGCTGGCCCAGTGTCCCAGTGGCCCATCGGCCATCTGTTCGTCTGGCTCTGGCTGGAAAGCTGGCTGGTCCACTCGCTTCTTCTTGTCTCTCGGCCTCTTCTGCTTGGACCCGGCGGACAAATCCCATCATCAGGTCCGCGTCAGAGCGTACGTTGGGCCCAGCTAGCCCGTAGGCCCACCAGTTTCGAAAATGAGGCGGCTCTTCTCTTCTCCGCCACTCGTCTCGTCGTCGTCGTCTCGTCGTCCTGCGATGCAATGCAAATACAATACAGCCAATACTACTACTACTCCTCCTCCTCCTACACGGCTAGGGTGGTAGAGGCGCCGCGCGGGGGCCACGGCCCGCGGCCCACGGCGAGTGCGACGACGACGACAGCGCGAGGGGTTCGTGCGCGTGGCGCCAAACGCATGCAAACCTCCGTCCGACCAGCTGGAGGTAAACGCTCTACAGTCTACTGTCTACACTACACCTCCTAACTAGGTTGTTATTAGGCGGGCCTGATTGATTAGTACTCCGTCCAGTATTTGATTTGATGCGACGATCAGCGTAGAGTCCGTTGCTTCAATTCACATCACGAGACGAGATGTTGAGATGAGAGATCGACCATTCAAAGTTTCGCACAGATCGACAACAGCAAATGGTCAAGCGGCGGCCCTGAACCCCTGATGCACGCACGCACGCACGGACAGCAAATAATAAACCATAGCCTTTTCCCGGCCGTAAGCTAGCTACGGCTGCCTACACAGAGTACATACACTAGTGATAAAAAATGTATAATCTAATGGAATAAGAGAAATGCTCCGGTGGCCCTCTTTAAAAAACTTGCACGAATCTTAAGGCACGTAATTAATTAATTAAATTAAATTTGTTTGGATCTGAACTCGGGTCGACCCTATTCATGCCCGCTTCAAGTGCAGCCCGTCCACCCGCTGCCCACCTCACTATCGGACCTCTACGTTGGATCCGCAGAAGACGGCGGTGACGTCTCCTTGTTTGCGGCCGCCGTCCTCGACTCCGAGCCCGCACGCTGCTCTTCCCCAACCTCGCCGTGGACTCCGCCAGCGCCTCGGCGGTCCACACTCTCCTGTCGGCGGCGCCGTCCTCGACTCCGAGCCCGCGCGCTGCTGTTCCCCAACCTCGCCGCGGACTCCGCCAGCGCCTCGGCGCTCCGCACTCTCCTGCCGTTAGCGCCGTACTCGACTCCGAGCCCGCGCGCTGCTCTTCCCCAACCTCGTCGCGGACTCCGCCAGCACCTCGGCGCTCTACAGTCTCCTGTCGGCGGCTCTGCAAGGCTTGCGCCGATCTTGTTGGGCATCCCCTGCTCTGCGTTCATCTTCTAGGGTGGGTGGCAGCAGCGGCGTTATACGGCGGCGGCGGCGACGACGACGGCATTAGCGACGGGCGACGGACGACGGTCACCAATCTACGCGGTGGCCGCAGCCTCTGCTGCCTCAATTGCCAAGAGCATCGGTGAGCCACACAAATCTCGAATTTGGTCGCTTTTTATTCAGTTTAGCATTGTCTCATTGGAAAATTTTGTGATGACATGATGTAGAGGGTTCACATTCATTTCCTGGAGGCAACATGATGTAGAGGGTTCACGAAATTTTACAAAATCTTGTTCAATTGTTTTTTATTTACTTCAGGTTGTCTACTACATTGCATTTCGTACATAATATGCTATCTGCACTCATCCTTGTACTACTAGTTTTTTTAATCACTGAATATTCATATGTGGATGATATGCATTTAGTCCCAATAACTCATGAGTTCTGTTTGAAATATTGCTAGAATTAAGGAGACAAACTGCAGTCAGGCCTCGTAATGGATAATACAGGCAGAGATGAACATGAGAAGGAATTGGACTTCCATCTTGGGGCTGCTGATGATAGCAGTTCGGATGATGAAATCACATCGTTGAATTCAAGTTTATCATCAATGGGAAAGGATATTGGTGGTGATCCACAAAGTGATGCACTGGTAAATATCCCTATGACTCCCTATTTATTTGATATGTCCATACTGATGAAACACAACATCTACATCTGCAGGGAGATGGCAAATGCACATATGACCACGGTATATTTACGAGAATGGCAGCTGGTGTAGAGATGAGCAATACATTGGATGAGTACTGGGACATAGTCAAAAAGACATTTGCAAAATAGTCGGTTTTAGTAATCCTAGTGTCTTTAAGTCTTTTGGACACGTCGATTAAGATTTTGATACACATCGGTCGTTTTGGTTTGTTTGATCGATTTATTTCAATACTGAAATGGTTTGCAACATTTTCGATTGGTGGTTATCGTAAACAAAATTGCTAACATCTTGTAATTGAAGGCTGCTCTATAAGTACAATTTTAATAAGGTTGATTTGTGGTTTAGAGGGAGTACTATACTTTTGTTTTGGTACAAATAAGCAGAGGTTTACTGCTTTCGTTCTCTACGACTGATCAGCTGACAAGTAAAGATCAGCATATATTTCACTTGTACAAAAGGAAAGATCAAAACACATATATATTATGACGCTAGCTGTTCTATGGTGAGAGCAGTGAGGACTAGAAGGCTGGAGCTCGGTGCCAGCGACAGATATGGCGGTGGGCTACTCACGACTCGCATGCTCTTCGCTGCACACGCAGCAACGTTTACATACAAACATACTCCACCAATATTAGTAGTACAATGCATGATATCGAGGCCGGTGGTGTACACAAGTAAATATACAGTACTACACGTCACTCACGCACCGACGTAGTCCAGCAGTGTTGTAGCCGTTGCTGAACCTTCCGGTGGGAACTCTGGGAAAGTCGATGTCGTAGTGAGGCTTGTCAGCTCTTGGGACGTCCTTCCCCTCCAGATAATTGTTGTTGCCGACGTCCAGTGTTGAGTCCCCGAACACGTACATCGCCGGCGGCTGGAGGCCGGCGACGACGACGGCAGGGACGACCACCGAAAGTTGATGCCGTAGTGAGGCTTGTCAGCTCTGGGGACGTCGTTCCCCTCCAGGTAATTGTTGTTGCCAACGTCCATCGTCGAGTCCCCGAACACGTACATCGCCGGTGGCCGGTGGCCGGAGGCCGGCGACGACGACGGCAGGGACGACCACCTTGCATAGAGCAGCACAAGACCATCCATAGCCCTATACCGGCCCCTATCGCCCCTCGCACTTAGCTGCTCGAGCGAGTCCGCGGTCTTCGCCACCGTCCCTCGCGCGAGTCCGCTGGAACAAGAGCCGGACCGTCTTCTGCGGATCGAACATAGAGGTCCGATACTGAGGTGGGCAGCGGGTGGACGGCCTGCACTTGGAGCGGGCACGAATAGGGTCGACCCGAGTCCAGATCAAAACAAAATTAATTTAATTAATTAATTACGTGCTTTAAGATTCGTGCAAGTTCTTTTAAAGAGGACCACCGGAGCATTTCTCATGGAATAATGTACTCGAAAGGTAAGGCCCCATTGTATTAGATAGGCCAAAGTCATTGGCGTGATTAAGGAATGGAAAAACAGCGCATACCATAGCATAGCAATAGCATCCATCTGGGTCGAAAGCTGGAGTAGAATCTATCTAATCAGATCCACTTGGAATTGGAATGCCAATCACGGTGGAATGTTCCTCCGTGCACCCATCGATAGCGCAACCAAGGAAACAAACGAGATCTCGCCCCCCCAGCCCCTCCATGCCCGGAGAACAGGGCCTGCATGTTCCCCGGAATTCTTCCAACCTTCTACTACCAGTAATAGTATATATATAAAAATTTATTAAAAACAAACAAACCAGCAGAAATCAGAAAAAAAGATTTAGAAAATGAAACGGGTCTCACGGAATCCCGGCCCGGCCCATCACCATCCAATCACCGCGCCCACCTCCCTCGTGTCCCCTTCAAATTAAAATCCCCACCACCACCTCCCTGTGTCTCCTCCCCTGCTTTGCTCTGCCCTGCGCTTCTTTCGTCTCCTTCCACCTCCGTCCTCCGCCTCCCCTGCCAAGCAAGCACCCCACTCCCTCCTCCGCCACGCGCCACTCCACCCCGCGAACCAACCGGCACACTGCTACCGCGGCATCCGCGATGCCACCGGACGGCGACGCCGCGGGGGCGGACGTCGCGGCGGACGAGCTGCAGAGCCTGAGCTTCGGCTCCTCCTCGGACCGCTCGCGCTCCCGCTCCGCCTCCACGGTGTCCACCGCAACGGCGTCCTGCTCCACGTCCTCGTCGGGCCCGCTGCACCACCACCTCTCGCTGCCGCTGCCTCCCTCGCGCCGGGCCCCGACGCCCGCCACGACCTCCTCCTCCGCCGCGGCCGCCCTGTCGTCCACCGCGCAGATCCCGCGCCTCGGCGCCGTCGCCCTCTCCGACATCCGCTTCCTGCGGCGGCTCGGCGCCGGGGACATCGGCAGCGTGTACCTGGCCGAGGTCAGGCCCGGCGCAGCCGCGGGCGCCAAGGCGGACAGGGAGAAGGACAAGCAGACCCCGCCGCCGCCGCCGCCGCATCCGGCGCAGCAGCCGCTGGTGGTGGCCGCCAAGGTGATGGACCGCAAGGAGCTGGAGGGCCGCAACAAGGAAGGCCGCGCCCGCACGGAGCGCGAGATCCTCGAGGCCGTCGACCACCCCTTCCTGCCCCGCCTCTACGGCGTCGCCGAAGGGGACCGCTGGTCCTGCCTCCTCACCGAGTTCTGCCCCGGCGGCGACCTCCACGTGCTCCGCCAGCGCCAGCCGCACCGACGCTTCTCCGAGGCCGCCGTCAGGTGCGTCGCCCGCCCGCCCGCTTTCCTGTCATCCCAAACCTCCGTTCGCTGCCGCCGTGCTCATTTCTTCTTCTTCTTCTTATTACTGTAGTTATTACTCGTGCAACCACGAAATTCGTTCATGCGTGCATTTCAAATCCATGCTAGTAGTGCTCCTAGTACTAGAAAATGAATGTGAAAAGATCGTGTGAACATTTTTTTTAAAAAAAAAATAGTAAATGTGTTTTGGGCTCCATTGATCCGTGGCTAGTATAGTCAGCGATCCTAGGCTTTTTTGGAGGAGGAGGAGTAGAATCAGGCAGGTTTCCTGCGGGCTGTGATTGCCGCGGCGCTCTGTCTGTCTGTATCTGTTTCCTTGCATAAAATTTCCATATTCCACTTGGTTTTGTTTCCTTTGGGGTGTTTGTTGCTGGCGTAGTTTAAGGATCCAGTGGATGCAGTCGGGGCCCCATGTGTCTTCGGTTGGGCACGCATCCGCCAGGTTTCCTCGCCTCTAAAAACCTGATGATGGAATGCGTTTCATCATGACCACACACGCACACTACGGTGTAGTAGGATCAGATCGCGGCCGCGCTTGCCTTTTGGATGCGTTTGCATTTTTGCATCCATGCATCCATCCCTGATGAAATGGTCCTGGGACATCCACATCACACATCATCAGGAAACTAAAACCGTTGTAGTACGTTTGGTGTGATGTGACATGTGGACACCAATATATATATTTTTCCCTTTTATCTTTGGCTCTCTTTGGTTTAGTTATAAACCGGATTTAATTCATACAAATCAGCCGTAGAATAATATTTTTTTTAGAACTAATCAGTCATACAATAAGCATTAGTATTTTTTTTTCTCTTGGACCAAATCAGTCGTACAATGAGTGGAGAAACTGCTTTTAAGTCGTGCCGAATAGAGCCTCTGAATGGATTGGATGACGAGGAAAATTTAAAGCGATTTGCTATATTTCAAGCGCTTAAAATATAGCATGTTTTGAGGCGATAACTAATAACCTTCAGATTTTCATTCAATGGTCTAAATCTATTAGCATAAATCACAATACATAAATGATGAAGTTTTTTTTTCTATGAAAGGACAAAGACAAAACTATTAACCTTCAGATTTGCTTTATTTCAGTCGTCTGAAATATAACATATTTTCAGACGATAACTAGTAACCTTCAGATCTCCATCCAATGGTCCAAATCTATTAACACAAATCACAATACATAAATGATAATTTTTTTCTATGGAAAGACAAAGAGACAAAACTATCCAGACATCTAAAATATACAAAATGTGAAATTTAAATACTTGACCTTTTTAGGAATAAAGCCAATGGAAAGATGGTGGAAAAAATAAGAGCTGGTATGGAGAAACACTTAGCCACCGTGGTCACCAACCACGTTTATGCCATCATAGGAGAATGCAGAGACTTGTTCGTTAGAGACATCATCGACTGTCACAGGCTCACAGCAGCACAGCACAGTCTATCGCATTGCTGTCACACTCGGTGGACCGACTGTCAGTGAGTCTGAGCCACACCCACACCCAAACCCACACGAGCACACGTCCGTCCACACCACACTCTCAGGACCGACTGTCAGTCAGTCAGTCGTCCAGTGTAGTAGCCACTAGTGTCCATGTGTGTGGAAGTTAAAAGCTCTTTTTTTTTTTGAGATTATGTTGAAGTTAAAAGCTGCGTGTGCGACATGCTTTTCCACGCTTCGTCTGCTCCTTTCTCTACCAGTCGTCGTGCAATTGCAAAACAGCGAGCCCCGTGTCCTGCGCAGCGTAGGTAGTAGACACAGGACACGGGTTCCGTTTACTGCCTTCATCAGTACAGTAGGTACAGTAACAAGCGCCGGTCGGTAGCAGCACGTAGTCTACGGAGTACTACATCCTGTAGAGAAGGTACATTCACGGACGCAGGATTTAACTTTGGCTTGCAGAAAAACACAAGAGACTTTACAATACTACAGTACACTATACTACCAGCACCAGCCAAGCCACGTACACTACAGTAGTAGTGCGACTGTACGAGTACCTACTACTTACCTACGTACGGCTGTATAGTAGACCGGAGTGGTTGGTTGGCTGGCAACAGTGGCACTTGCTGCTACAGTACTGCACGGCCGCTCTATCGATTGCGGTATCATGGCGCGCCGCGCGCGCGTGCGTGTGCGTGTGTCCCTACGTGCTCCGTGCTCGCCCCGCCACGCCTCGTCAAGGACTGCACTGGACTCTGAGTACAGTACAGTTGACGCGGCAGACCTGTCTGTGCATGCATGGGTCGTCCTGCACCTGCACCGCAACCAGAGCGTTGCGCGCAGCTGGTGGCGGGCGGGCGTACGTCGTACTGTACGTCGGCGGCGTCGCGTCGCACGGGTCACGAATCCATCCATGCCCAGTGGCCGTGAGACGCGGCGACGGTTGCAGCCTCGCAGGACAAGTACGGCCGAGTTGCCACCCACCTCCAGCCGGCCAGGGCAGAGCGCCAGAGACAGTAACCGTAGCGTTGGTAGGCGACCAGCTGCAGAAGGCACTGTATAGTCGTCGGCGCATCATGGCGCGCACATGGTACGGCGGCCGGGACGCGCTGACTGATGGCGACGGGCACGAGCACGAGCACGAGCACGAGCGGCGTCCGCATCCCCCCGTCCGTGCGCTGCGGCGGCGGCTGCGCAGGCGCGGGTGGCGCACGTACGCCCCCGGCAGTTCCGCCCGGGAACGTGACAGCGTCCCACTACCTATGCAATGCAATGCAATCAGTAGAGTACGGTAGTTACTGGTAGATGCTCTGTTTAATGGACTACCCCTCCTAGACGATGATGATGATGGTTGCTTGGCTTGCATTTGTCAAGGAGGGACTTTATTAACCCCCATGTGGATGGATGGATCATCGAGAATGACAGCTCTGAAACACATAGACGTACACCTATGTCAGTAGGTCTGACTGAGTAATTTGCTACTGTATTGGTTTTGGTCCTATAGGGCATTTCTTATAGGTTGGGATTAAGTTAACTAGCAGTTGATCCACACATGCGCTTCTTGTCGTACGTAGTTTAACCCAATGAAGGGACAGACAACTGGGCACTGACCATGGCCATGCACGCACACATGGGGTCCCCTTGCTGCAACTGCAATGGCAGTACTACTCCGTAATAAACAACTAGACCCACGAGACTCCCCACCGTGCAACTTCCAACAGCCATGATGCGCCAATTCGAGCACTGTCCGTGGTGCCTTTTCCGCCGTCTGCCTACGCTGCGTGCTGCCCACTTACCTACAGTACCTGTGACCGACCCCTGCTCGCTTGCTGCTGCACCTGCACTGCACACTGGAGCTGGAGCCGCAGAGCACAGTCGTACTGTATCCAACATGCCGGCACTTGTCGCTAGTCGTTGCACAGGTGCGGCGTGGCCCCGTCTGCCTCTGGAGTGGGCCGCGGGCGGGCGGGCTCTTTTCGTTATGTTTACAGACGTGAACGTGAGTAAAGTCATGGCACGCGCACCACCTCGCTTGCAAGTAGCTTTTCTAGTACAGTAGACAGTACAGTACGTAGGAGTATGCAATTAGTACATTTTGATGATGATGCGTGCTAAATGTTTGTAATGTAAAGCCTGCAGTCATGGTCACGCAGAGCAAACGTACGCACGCGTGATGGCTTTTCCTGAACGATGAAACGAAACGAAACTTTGAGAGTACAGTACATTCTGAAAACAATAGTACTTTGCTTTGCTTGATGATTGCATTGCCGAGTGACGAATGTTTATAGCAAATCTAAGCCGCCGTCATTTAATTTAACAGTATATAATTACTACGTGACGATGCATGCAGGTTCTACGCGGCGGAGGTGGCGGCGGCGCTGGAGTACATCCACATGATCGACATCGTGTACCGCGACCTCAAGCCGGAGAACGTCCTGGTCCGCGCCGACGGCCACATCATGCTCACCGACTTCGACCTCTCCCTGAAATGCGACCCGACGGCGCCGACGCCGGCGCACGTCATCTCCGACCCGCTCTCCCTCGGCGCCCGCTCGGGCGCGGGGTCGTCCACGTCCTGCGCCATCTCTTCCTGCATCGTCCCGGCCGCCTCCTGCTTCCACCTCTTCCCGGGGCACCGCGGCCGCGGGCGGCGCCGGCGGCGCTGGCGTGCCGCCAAGAACCCGTCGTCGTCGAACGGCGGCAGCGGGAGTAACAACAGCGGCGCAGGGCTGCAGATGGAGTTCGTGGCGGAGCCGGTGGAGCTGCGGTCCATGTCGTTCGTGGGCACGCACGAGTACCTGGCGCCCGAGATCGTGTCGGGGGAAGGGCACGGCAGCTCGGTGGACTGGTGGACGCTGGGCGTCTTCGTCTTCGAGCTCCTGTACGGGGTCACGCCCTTCAAGGGCTACGACAACGAGACGACGCTGGCCAACATCGTGGCGCGCGCGCTCGAGTTCCCCCGCGACCCCGCCGTGTCGTCCGCCGCCAGGGACCTCGTCACCGCGCTGCTCGCCAAGGACCCCGCGCGCAGGCTCGGCGCCACCGTCGGCGCCGCCGCCATCAAGCGCCACCCCTTCTTCGCCGGCGTCAACTGGGCGCTCCTCCGCTGCGCCGCCCCGCCCTACGTGCCGCCGCCGTTCAGCGTCGCCAGCAAGGCTGGTGGTGCCGGCGGTGGTGGTGGGAGCAACGGCAAGGGCGACGACGTGTCGGACGACGACAGTTGTCCCGGCACGCCCGTGGAGTACTACTAGAAGAAGAAGACGGCAAGGAGAAGAAGCGTCGACGAACCGGCCGTGTCTGTCCGGCGTTGGTCGTACGTGCGCCCGCGGCCCTGCCGGGCAGCTGTCGGTCGGTCGGTTCCGTCGTCTCGCCGGGGCGGGCGGGCGGGCGGGCCCCAACCAGGCACCTCCTCTTGTCCGAGTCCGGCGGGGGGGGGGGGGGGGGGGGGGGGGGGGGGCAGGCGCGCGTGCACGTGGTCGTGGTCGTGGTCGTGGTGGGGGGGGATGGACCACGGCGCATGGCGCGCACGAGGCGGCCGGCCGGCCGGACGGATCACGGACGGAGGAGGCAGCGCGCGCTGTCGCCTCAAGTGGCTGCCGGATTGCCGGCTGCGAGCTGCGTGTCTCCGAGAGAGCTCGAGCCCGACGAGCCCGCGTCGTGTCCCGGCCTCGATTACCAATAATAACTTAATGCCGTTTCTTTTGTTGCTGCATCACGCATGTCAATATGTCGTAACCTGGCCGCCGCCGCCGTGCCATAGCCCATCGGCGCGTGTAGCTTGCTTGGTTGCTTGGTGCCTTGTTCTAATATATACTTATAGTACTAGTATAATATATGCTGGACGCGGTGCTGCTTGGAACGCAGGAAATGTCAGGGGTGAACAACGTCTTGTGTTCCAGGCAGGACCTCGATCAGAATTTGTATCATGTTGGTTGGAAGAATCGTCGTCAATTGTTGTATCAATTTTGTTCATCATGAGTACGTACTGTACTTGCTAGCACTAGCAAGATAGTACTGTAGCACAAAGTCTTTGGTCCAAGCTGTTGTTGGTGATACACTGATACTTCACTCCATAATGGTGGGAGGAATGGAGGAGGCATGGGGCACGCTAATGATACGAGGTGCTGGGCTGCCGGGGCGAGCAATGAGTCTGGCCGGGGGCGTGGACTGGGCCAGGGGCCCAGAGCTCCCACGAGATGATGAGGCCGCAGTCCGTGCGGGGATGGTGTGGCCCGGGGATTCCGGGGCGCCGCGCTCGTGCGCGTCGGCGTCGGCGTCGGCGTCGCGCTGAAACGCAAACACCGGTGGCGGTGGGCGCCTACTTCTAGACCGCACAAGTGCAGATGCAGCGGTGGTGCATCGTCGGCCGACCGATCACTGAGACACCTTTAGGGCAGCTCACTGCTCAGGCTCTACTACGTACTGTAGTACTGTAAAAGGTAAAAGATGAGGAGGAGCATGTATTCACCAAAGAGGTAAAGATGCAAAAGGCAGATTTGACACAAACCAGGAGTAGTAAAAGTAAAAGTGCTGGATAAAGGGCGCAGGAAACTGCAGTTACAATGATCGTGCTACGTGACGTGACATAAAAAAAAAATGCATGCAAGTCGGGTCTACCGTTTGACGCAGAGACAGATAAAGACGCAAATCCAAAGCCAGATACGTACTACACACCCTACACCGTGCTATGTTTCCTTTCCCTTTTGTGTCAAATGAACATTTTTTTAGAGATTACTCTACACGGTAACATTTTAAAATCTAGCTTAAGAATCCACAAGAAAGGATGTTTGCTTTGACCACATAGGACGATGATGGGCCATGCGCTCATTTCACTGATTAAGCTCGGCAACGTACTAGTAGGCCTCATCCTTGTTGGGCTGGTTTCAGTCTGAAACGATCCTTCTGAGCCTGGCCCAAGCCACTGGTCGTCGCCTTTTTTTTTTCTGGAATAAAACCGATCGCAATATTGGTTTCACGGGATACACTCGAATGGTGAGGATCAGAAACCCCGGTACCAAAGAAATATAATATGATGCAGGCACGATTAGTTTTGTGTCTAACTACATTAATTTTGTGTTACAGATATTAGTTTTTCCCTATAAAATTTGCTCAAACTAAACAATATTACTTAGGATGACTTTAGATGTCGATTTATTCATAAACGAAGGGAGTAATTAAGAGAGAGTTAATTTTCGTGAAAGTTCAAGTCGTAAGTTATTTTTGATAATGGCATAGTAGTTCGTAAATTTAGAGTTAATTTATTATTCATAATGCAAAGTTTAGGCCTATGGGGTTAGTTTAGGTTGTTTTAGTAAAGAAAAGTGGATAGTTTAGACATAAATTTAGGCTTTATTGAAGAATATTTTTATTGTTGTAGATGATTATTTGAGTCTTGAGTCCACCAAAATGATGGATGGATGTTTTAGTTTTAGTTAGTGTGTTAAGGATTAGTATGTTTTGTTAGATTTAACAATGTGTTACAAAAAGATCTCTAACTAATTCATGAGAAATAACATCAAGGCTCATGTGTCTCTAATTATAATAGTAAGATTACCCAATTTAGAACCATGTTCAATTACAATAGGATATAATATGGGATGTACAACAAGCTTTGCTATTAAAACTTTTGTTCTCCCTAAAATTAGTTATGTCTTTAGCACGTACTTATGGTGATCTAGCCTGACAGTAGTAATCAAGCACACTATAAACTATATTTTGCACTAACATTATTTCTCCTACAACTTAATAACCTATTTGAAATGTAATAATTTTTTGGAATCATACAAGAATTTCATATGAATCGGTTCAAAATCACAAGAAAAGTACAAGATTAAGGAGAAAACCCCGCATTCGAAATGGGCCCTAAATTGATAACTTGTCACACTTGGTGGATTTTGTCGCATAGTAAACATAAAGGAAAAGAACTGAACAACTAACAACATAAGTTTTCCAATAGACAACACAATGACAATGCAACATTACAACTACAGTTATCCAATACAGAACCACATAGGTTTCATGTTATCAAGTGCATTAATTGACCCGCACATGTGTCATAAGATCTTATAGGCTTCTGATCTAGCTGTTCATGACATCTTGAGCTTGTGCAAGCATCAATGTATGTGGTATTGTTCATGCACCTGTTGACAGGTCTACCATTTCAAGTGCTTGCATTCTCAACTCTGTTGGATAATCCTTCACACATCCAATTCTAGGTCCAGCTCCAGTGCTCCATTTCAGGGATAACTTGAGGCCAAGCTGATAGGATTCAAACTCACTCTTGGATTTAATCCTCTCAAGAATTTCGTTCTGACAGACGTCAATGCCTTTGGGGCTGTGCAAACCACATGTTAAGGTTCTTGCATATGCTGGCTTTGCTTGTTTCGTAGGGGCATCCTTGCTTTCATCACCTTCCTTTGTTGTGGAAGACAGAATCACTTGTGGAAGATTGGTATCAACAACATCGTGTCGTGTTTCATCTACCACTAAATCATCATGGTACTCTTCTTTGGTGAACGGTTGCATCTGAATAGCCAAAATTAGGTCCTTATATATAATAAACCATCTAGGTGACCATGTATAGGTTAATAGTTATATTAGTATACCTCAATTTGTTTGAGATCAACTCCATTTTCTTCTAGGAATTTCATGAAATTGTTGATGTTCTCTGTGCTTGGTTTGTAGTGACCACTATATGCCAAGATTGACCGGTCAAGAAAAGATAGTAACAAAAATCAAATTTGAACCTATAAAGAAACACAAGAACAAGAAAAGTACAAATACAAAATACTATTATTGTTTGCTCATGACCAAAAAGGAAAGAGGGAATCAAATAAGTAGCTATTTGAAGAGTATATTATAAATACACGACATGCCTTTCAACTATGCTAACTCTAGAAATCACATCATATATTCTTCAAAGATCATTGATCTTAGGAATATTGTATATAACCCAGAACATGCATATCATAGGTGCAACATCATGGAATGACTAACAAAGAAATGCTAGGATGGAAGGGGGGCATAGGGCTATGTTACACAAGAATATGAATTATGATACTTACAAAGTTTCTTAAACCAAGAATCAGTTAGATCATAGTAAAGTAGAATTATCATAGGGCATTATTGCACAACAATAATACCTTGATTACTCTAGTTTTTACAACAAACTTTCCAGCTGCTATGGTAGCACCTCCTGCTAAAAAGCTAGAGTGTTGAAATACACCTTTCTTCTTCTGGAAAAATAATAATTGAGGTTATAGAGAGAGATAGTGATCCACATAAGCTAAAATTGATACAATAACTATTTGTTAGCAATGCATGCATGGAAGTCCTTGTAAAAGTAGACAAACTACCTTGCCAGCATAAAGTCTTCCTGCTATGCTCATGACAAAAATCCAATAAGCATCTTTAGGACCTTGGCTTGTATCTAGTGGTTCTCCAGATTGCTTATGGATAATATTTCCCTCATTAATAATGTATTCGTAGAGCTCACGCTCTTGCTGCAAAACATTTATCAAATATATATACCTACAACCACTTGTTGGTAGATTTACTAGAAACAAAAACAAAGTGTTTTAATAAAATGAACTCTTTTCAGTTCTTGGTGTTGTGTTCTTTTGAACTTGAATGTTTTATATATGTCATGATTCATGATAAAAAAACAAAAAAAATTCAAATTACTCCATAGGAAAGTTACCCGGATAACCCCCTAAACTAAAATTATGTTCGATTTACACATCCGGATCTTTCAGCTAGTCCAATCTACCCATTAATACAACTTTTAATTTTATACTCCATGTACAAGTTTATGTTAAAATTTTGTTAGGATGCGGAGAATATCATAATTTATGTTAGAAAAAACATATTATGAATTTTTCACGTATAGTTTGTACCTTTAGGTTGAATTTATTATTAAATGCCTAAGTTATTTAAAAATAAAAATAAAAATATTATTAATGTATTTTGAACATAAGTTATAGCATTCTCTAACATCATACAAAATTTCAACTTAAAACTCAAGTCATGCGTGAAAATCATATTAAGTGGATTGGACCAACTAGAAAATGTATTTTCAAACATAAGTTATGGCATTCTCTAAAATCTGAGAAAAATTCAATTTAAAACCTAAGTTATACTTGGAGAAACAAAGAAAATTAAAAACATATTAATTGGTAGATTGGACCAACTAAAAGACTGAGGGGGGTAAACTAAACACAAAATTACTTTAAGGAGTTATCTAGACAATTTTCTCATGCGAGGGGAGTAATTTGGAATTTTAGTTGTTTGGGAAAAAGGTAGGTATGGATATTTCTGTTATATTCATGTTTGTTGTGTAACTATAATCGAGACTTGGTACCATATAAATTTGCAATTTGTATATAAGGAAAGTTCAAGAAAAACTCTACACAAGTTTATTTAACATGAGTTTTTTTTAAAAAAAATTGATCACTTGTGTTTGCATTAAAGTGATAGTGGTCTTTAATTACAAAATTTTATTGCAACCAAAACCAACGTTTTGCGAGTGAACTTCACCAAGCTCTTATACAACTATTTTTGAAATATTTTGATAACAACATCTAGCATGATTTTAGATAAAGAAAGACATCCATATATAGTAGAACATTTCTTACAGGGCCAAGATATTTTATGCATTGTTTCTTCAGCAAAATTCTTGGACACTCAGGAAGATCTATATCTTTTCCGTCCCCGACATCAAGCCTACAAATGCAAGCAAGCGCACTGAAATTTCCATGCAATTGATGACACTGGCTGCTGAAATGTCCAACAATTGTTCTGATGTGAACATGTCTATTTCCATGTATATGTTGTATGCAAATTGCATCAACAACTTGTTCCACAAATGAAACATGCAGATGTGACAACTGCTTACCAATAGAAGAAAGGTTGACCAACTTGACTTTGGCACCATACATCGTAGTAGAAATGCAAGTTATGCCCAGACCGATGTCGTGAGTCGATCTATATAGTGATACATAATGCCACCATTAGAGAGTGTTGAAAACAAATAAAGAGATTGGAAAATATGTCTAAATCAATATGTGGACCTCTAGTGATCAATGTTCATAGTATGCAAAGTCTAAAATCAAGTGCACACTAGAATCTTAAGATACTATTGACTAAAATAGATTTAGTGGATAAATATTAGTGTGTTTGTAGTTGTACTCACAGCCTCGATCCAATGCTCAAAAGCCAACTTGAGAGCCTTGCCCTCTCTAGAGAGACCATGACCCACCTATGTCAAGTGCATAAATAAGTTACTAGGAACAATGTAGGAGAAATCTGAACAAAATTCCAAAATACATATATAATTAATCAACATTGTTTGAGGTAGCAACTATAAGACCTTCGATGCGTTTTGGCTAATGCGATTCCAATGCGAGGCCGCAGTCTTAGGCTTGGGTTGGTCGAAGAAGGAGATAGTGTTGTAGTTAAGTTGCGCGAAGTCCAGTGCTTGCCACCTTCATTAATCCATCCAAGTCGTAAATCCCTCGATGTCATTTAAATTTTTTATAAATACCCATAACAAACAATATATTCAGATTTCTTGGAACACCAGAATATTTAAGAAGAGGCTTTTTTTTAAGGAATGCAAGGCATACATATGAGCACTACTACTGAAACTAGTATAGTGCCCGTGCTAATGCTACGACTTTTATTTCAAAGATGCATATGAAAACAACCAAAGGACGATATTTTTTCTATAGTTCAACTTTCACACAATTGTATATGACCAAACAACTGTTTTTAAAATCGTTTTAGTATGGTAAATGAAGCATTGCTCATTTATAAAGAGTGAAACCAAGTAATAATGAAATACAAAATTAATCGGACAAATGACCACATACAAGACCTCGCCTCCAACAAGGGAACGATGAAACCCATACCTAATCAACTTAACATTCTATAGTTATTATTGGAGTTCTTCTGTCATTTTCACGAATCAACCAATGGCACTGTTAACCCATTAATCAAGCAATGGAGATAGAATGCCTTGTCATTGCTAGTTTGCTTGTTGCATCATCATTATTTAGGTCAATAGAAGTAGCTTCCCACTAGTGACTCAAACTTGACTCTACCTACATCAAATTAAGGAAATTGATGGTCAGTCCAATAGAAAACCAGAAATCTGAATCTCACAATCCTCTGTTTTGGCGAAAGCCCAAGTACAATGATATCAGAGCATCAGAAGAGGTCATATATGGTACATTTACAAATTGGTTGTTGTGACCCATGACTGACATCTGCAAAGGTCGTATGAGGAAAAGATTGGAATTATGATGAAGAATAAATATGTATTAACCAGCAACTTATCATTTGGATGCAGCGTTTTACCTTTGTTGAGAAGATCTTGTGCGCTGCACACAATGGCATCCAGGGAGAGTTTAACATAACAACAGATGTGTGTCTCATGCAAGGTAGTCAGAATAATAGTATTTGCAAATCAAGTCTCTAACTCTCTGTAGTTCAAGGACCACTGGCACATAAAGCCGGTTTATTCAACACCTTCTGTAGCGCAGGAAAATCCACCTAGAAGTGACCTGAAAATTGGTAATCAGTTAATCACAGCTAGTGGACTTTTCTGAAACTCAAGCAGCGGAGCAATAGTATTTATTTATTTGATATATCTAGCTTTTCTAGGAAGGATTTTTCAATAATTCCAGCATCCAGACATTTAGAACCCCTGTTTCATCCTTTGTAACAGAAATCATCACCATAAGCAAGTGATTGAAATTACTGTAAATCAAAGAATATAAGTTGAGGATGCACCATTCTATAAAGGCTAAGGAATAATTATGACTGAATATTAGATCAATTTGATAAACACAGTTTCTGAAATGATCATGACTGAATGATGAACTCAACTTGACCTGCAGAGAAGAATTGGAGCGACCAAACAATAGAGAAAGCAGGGATCCGAGAAAAGCAAGCAAGTTGTAGCGGTCCATTGTTGGACAGAATACAAGAAAAACCAATCAATGACCTGCAGAGAAGAATTGGAGCGACCAATCAATAGAGAAAGCAGGGATCTGAGAAAAGCAAGCAAGTTGTAGCGGTCCATTTTTGGACAGAATACAAGAAAAACCAATCAATCAGTAAAATTATCATGTCATAGATAACTTAAATTTGAAAACTGAAAGAACACAAATGCACACCTCATATATGTAGTCCTTGTAAAATTTCAAGTTCCATCATACATTTTTGTATTTGGTGATTAAGTTCCAACTACAAAATAAATCAAGTAAGTTTAATAATGTTGGAAAATTAGAAACATGTCATCCTAAACATACAACCACACTTCATATATGTAGTTCTTGTCAGCAATGCTTTGAACAACCCGCCAGTTGAGTCTCACCGCCCAAGAACAGAACTTTCATCAAAATAGTTCAAAACCTATATCATGAGGGATGAAAGACTTTAAATGTCCTCGTCTAAACTAAACTAACCCTTGGAAAAAGAAGAGAACCAAAACTTCTTATTTGATGTGAGCAAAATTAATTAATTTTCCTATAGAACTTGGTTCAATAGAAATATTCAAATGCAACTCTTTTTTAACATATTGAGGCCATACAGTATGTAATAAAATTGTACATGGACTTTAAATGTCCTCATCTAAATAAACTAACCCTAGGAAAAAAGAGAATCAAAACTTCTAATTTGATGCTTGCAAAATTAATTAGTTTTCCTTTAGTACTCGGTTCAATAGAAATATCCAATGTAGTTTTTTTTAGCATGTTGAGGCCATACGATATGTAAGGTTAAAATTGTACAATTCAGCAGCTGTTGAGCTGTATATTAGATTCTATCGTACGAAACACCAAACAGATGCAAATCCATATAATAAAGTTTCAGGGTTATAACAATGAGGGTCCATATTTAACTATTATGAAAATTGTATTTTAGACTACTTACTACTCCCTCCATCCCAAATTGTAAGTCATTCCAAGAATCTTGGAGAGTCAAATTTTTTAAACTTTGACCAAATTTATATAATAAAATAATAATATTTATAATATCAACTAAGTATAATTAGATTCTTCATTAGTTATATTTTTATAATATACATATTTGATGTTTTAAATTTTTGCGTTTCTCTCTAAAATCTTGGTCAAAGTTAAAAAACTTTGACTCTCCAACATTCTTGGAATGACTTACAATTTGGGATGGAGGGAGTATAAGGAAATAACAAAATTTAACTACTGCACCAAGATTCAAAAACGAAGATTCCAACATTTTAATACCAACAAATCTCATAAGGTACCTTCTGATCCCCTTCTTCTGCCATGGCTATATCCTTTCTCAACTGCTTTAGGTACACATCTGAACACAATAATGGCATTGTAAGTGATGCACTTGAAACAAGCAATTTTCAAAAGGAATGAATGAAAGATTAATACATAAGAAGAATTTGTAAAGAAAATAATGGAGATAACACATTTAGAAGCTGCAAACTCAGAACTTATATCAGATATTTCCACTCCCGAGAAGTATTCAATTGAGTCCATCAAGTAAATATATATCATGATGCTTATCGTTATTGCAGTGTACAC
The DNA here is from genome assembly GCA_009763385.1 of Coix lacryma-jobi var. lacryma-jobi. Taxonomy (NCBI): domain Eukaryota; kingdom Viridiplantae; phylum Streptophyta; class Magnoliopsida; order Poales; family Poaceae; genus Coix; species Coix lacryma-jobi. Next base: position 125,384,291 of record CM019831.1, read on the forward strand.
GGAACAAGCAAGTGTTCAAAATAAATCACACAGCCATGCTTACCCAAATCATCAAGTGAAATCGCGACATGGTCGAGTCACACTCGTCGATCGCTTCCTAAGCCACCTAAACCAAGGATCCCGAAAGAAGGGAAACATCTTCTACAACTAAAATTTACCGATAGGAATCGTCAATCCGGCTTTCACCTCGCCTCCAGTCCTCCACGCGCGAGATGGTGCCGGGTGGCCCCAAACCTGTGTACTCGCAAAGGTCCACCCACGTCCGGACGCCAAAAGGAAAACTCGCTCTCCCACGATTCATCAGTTTGTCAGTTTCGCTCCATCCATGGCACAACCCCGAAAAGAAATCGCCATCCATCCACGTCACCATCGCGCATGTCTCGGCACTCATCGCCGCACGGGCGGTCATCAACCGATCCTTTCTCACTCAGCACTGTCTTTCCCTGCACGGCACAAATAAGATGGGGAGACGCTGCGAGTCGCTGAGGCAGGTTCGTTGAGATCCACCACCCCATTGCCTCCATGACTCTACACTCTAGGAGGCATGGCCGGTCTTCTCAGCATCTCTTCTCTATCCGGTTCATTTGATCCAGTTCCACCTCTGTCAGGCCATATCACACATAAACAGGTGAAGGAATAATGAAAGCACACGTACCAAGCATTCAAGCAAGCTATAGTTACTGATATCATGGAGAGGAAATGGATTAGACAGAACGAATGCCACTGCATCATGATCATTCGACCTCGATCTACCTGTCTGATGGTTACATTATGGGCCAAAAACCACACACAATAAAATTTTTTAATATTCAATGGATCATAACTGTTGTTATTTATTTTTTTAGAACTCAAATGCCAAAAGATGCTCATATATATTAGCCAAACATAAAAATAGTTATTATGATATTTCTATAATGTATTATATATGCTTTTCGCACTCCAAAGCACATATTAAAAAAATTATAAACCTGTAGCAACACACGGGCAGAGACCTAGTAATATAAAACAAATCTAACAATTAGGCTAAACTAATGGTAAACCAAAATGAAGTCCCGCCCTTGCATCTGACACGGAATCAACCCTTAGTAGCGACGGTCTCGACTTGTATAGGGAATCGAGCTTGGGGCAGGCGATAGGATGACATCCTCTAGTGCCTCGAGGTTGTGCCAGCCAATGGATTTGCCCGCAGCACACGCTATGGAGGCCCAAAATTTCCGAAACCCCGATTTGCTGAATCAAAACATTTCCCCAAATTTGGAACCCTAAATCCCGAACTGAGGCATGACGGATTAGTACCTGCTCTGGATCCAATGGTGCCATGACGCCGCTGCCCAAGAGGTGCCCCTCCCACGCACGCGTCAGTGGCTATGCACGCCGCCACTACGAGACTGAGGCCCGGACTGGTCGCTGCCTCCTCCTTGTTGGTGGCGAGAGGGCGACCCGTGACGGTGGCCCAACCGGTCTGCAAAGCGGGCATGCGTCAACGGGGACAGAGGACCGACGGCAATGCACGACAACGAGTTGAATAATTATTCTCTTTTGTAAACAAGTACAATGGAGGTGTGAGAATTGGACGACGTCGTACACTCGTACCTGTCGGTGACGGTCATCTTCACATGTGTTCCCACGACGGTTGTAGCAGTGGATGCAGCCATGGGCATCGAGGGTCCTAGGCTTGGATCAGAGGTGGTGGCCATGGGCGTCGAGGTGGACGGGCAGTGTTGGTGGCGCTGAGGACCTTCAGGATGGGCACCGATGGCGACGGATTAGCGCAGGACCTGCCCGCGTGAGGGGTGAGGGAGGATGGGCACCGATGGCTCCTCCTTCCTGCGCGGCGCCATGATCTCCTGCAGCGCGCTCGATGCGGGACTTCCCCGCACCCGCCGCCGCCTCATCCACCGTCGGCCCGGCGCTCCGCCGTCGCCGCTGCCTTGTCGGCTCCCATGGACCGCTCGCGGCGGCTCTAGCAGGCTCCGGGACTGACCGCGACCGGTGCGGCGACGGCATCAGTAGCGCCTCCGTCGACGCCGCGCTGTTCTCCTTGCTGCTCAGCGCGCGCCACGGCGGCAGCGCGTCGGCGCTAGCGGGCGGCTTCTTGTGGGCGAACGAGGCCGCCCTGCGGAGGGAGCGCGTGAAGTTGGTCGTGGACGTGGACAGAGGCGTCGCACGCATGCCATCGTACGCGAAGGCGCCGGAGCCGGCGCGGGATGCCGCCGCCGTGCAGGGGCGCCACGAGGATGCCGACGTCCGCGTGCCGCCGCCGTAGGGGAGAACTCGAGGAGTCGCGGCTTCGTCTGGTGAGACGCTGCGTCTTCGGGGGAGAGTTCGAGGAGTCTGGCGGGGAAGAGTTCGAGGAGTCGACGGTTCTGTGGGAGAGGGAGACGCGCGCCCACCGCGCGCGCCGGGATGGGGTGAGTGATGAGGTTGATCCAAAGAATATTGGCCCTTGGATTTGAGTCATCAAGAGAAAGAAGAGTTTAGAGTTAATCTGGTATGTCCTTTTAGAACGTGTATTGTTTCTAAAAAATATATTTGTTTTGGTGTACTTAGTAGAGGTCTTAACTGCGGGGGACGTTAGTTGTGTGAGTGTAGGAAAATTTACTACTGGTGTGTTTTATAGTAGTAGAGACTAGTAGTGTGCTTTCCGATCCGTTGTAGTTAAGTTACGGTTAGCGTGGGGACTCGTCGTCGTTGTTACCAGAGCTGCTCGACGACGACGGCGGAGTCGGCGAGCTTCCGCCTGGTCCGGTAGCTGCGGTACACCTTCTGCAGCTTGGTCGCCGCGGCATCATCCTCTCCGCCGCCGCGGCTTCCATCGACGGGGTACCTCGGAGAGCCCGAAGCATCTGAGGCGGGCGGAGGACGACGCAGCAGAGCCGCCTCCGCTTCCATTTCCTGACTTGTCTGGAGCTGCAGATTATGGCGATGTGGATGGAAGATGCAGCAGCTTTCAGGATTGTAGTTGTACCGCACATTCCCATCTGTATATGAATGGGCACTGGAGGATGATGATGGGGCACGTTCCCAATTGTCCGGCCGGGTTGTTCTCCAATTTCCATGCGAGCTCAGCACAGCACGTGAGAGCATCTGCATCGACGACATGCATGTGATGTGAGCATGGCTCCTGTTGCCAGGCCCGGTGATGACGAGAGAAGCTGCAAGCACCAGACGACCCAAGCGGAATCGTCGGCCCAACTAACGTGCGTGCATGTGTCCAGCCCACAGACCAGACCAGAGTGGCTCCACTAGATAAATACTCCATCCTCCTCTCTCTCAAAAAAAAAAAAAAAATACATCCGCCCTAGAAGATAAGGATATACTTAACACCCCATCACATATAAAATCAGATGCTCTACCCTCACAGATTAATGAAAACCGTCTAAATAACCCTGTAAGACAGTTTTAAAGATGGTTTTGTTGTCATGGCATATTTAAAAGTCTATAGATATCAAGGTTGACTACATATAGCCTCCTCAAGCATCTAATACTCCCTCTGTCCACGAAAAAAATAATTCCTAGAATCTCTGCCAGTCAAAACTTTTTAACTTTGACTAAATTTATAGAAAAGAACAATAACATCTATGATATAAAATGTACATATTATGAAAATATATTCTATGGTGTATCTAATGATATAAATTTGGTACCACAATTTTGATAGTTTTTTCTAGAAATTCGGTCAAAGTTTAAAAAGTTTGACTTAAGACAACTCTAGGAATTGATTTTTTTCATGAACTGAGGGAGTAATATACAAATGATGGTCATATAAAATAAGATCATTTGGATACCATATTCCACCATATCGTTTAAGCGCACATGCTTGCACACATGCCCATCGGTTGTCTCTCTCTGAACACTTCCAGACTTGTGCTGTCGCCCAATAAAAACTATCTTGTTTCGTACTATATCTCATATATTGCATAACAAGATTGAGCACATGCAGTATGCTTGTGCCCTTATCATTCGACTCTTCCCACATCCTGGCTCCCTCTCGTTTTCTCGTCTTATGGCTACCTAAAAAATTGAAGGACGACCAGATGGAGGATGTGGGAGGGGCTGAACAACGACGATGTAGGCGTGGAGTGCTTGAGTTCAATGCCATCGATGACGAGTGATGCATGGGAGGTGGAGCGGGAGAAAAAAATGTCACATGCTGCTCGCTTGATAGTGTGGGTCAGTCTAGAAAGAGTAAGAAGGTGCAGGCAACAGATGGTCTGCGTGGAAAAATGCGTATTTAAACCAATGTGCCTAGATACAGTGTCGTCCAAACAACCCTAAAGACCATCCGGTGAGTCACTTGAACATGATTTGATGCTTTAGGGCTATATTATCATGTTTTATATTTTGGAGGGGGGAGGGGGTTCTTATAGTCAAACCTTGATAGGTCAGTGGGTTATATATATCTTTTAATAGGCTTGTGGCAACAATCATGGAAAGAAGGAATATTATGTTGGACCATCAGCACTACAGCGTGGAACTTTATATTACGTGGTAAACGTTCATGCATGCGTTTCGACCGATGGAGCCCGGACTCTAGCAGGAGGCATCGGACCTGGACTCCTAGAGGCACCAGCATGGCAGGACTCAGCAGTCCCGTAGAATTTTGTTTTTTGGTTTATGTCCCTGTCAAAAGTCACTCAGTACTTGTGTATGCACCCGAAAGGTCTAGCGGTCGTCGTCTCCATGCATGTATACCTTGAGTTAGTTTTTCTATGTTGCTAATGATAGAATGGGTAATTTAGAAGCATGCAAAATATAATTTAGGTTTATAATAAATAAATAAATTTACAAGGAAGTTTAAGTTATTTTTAGTAATAACTTATGTTCTTAGCTTGCAAACTTAAGGTTGATTTATATCATTATTCGTAATGACATAGGATGATAATATATACCACAAACTTTAGGTCCTATGGATTAGATTAGGTTATTTTTGGAATGTATGCTATGCAAACTAGACTTCTGTGCAAACTATGCAAACTCAAATCAAGACCACAAGAATCTAATCTGATGGCTGGTAATTTTAGCAATCAAACCCCTTCACTCATGGGGTGTTTTGCAACAGCCGGATAGGATGACTGAGGGGGTTTGATTGCTAAAATTACCAGCCATCGGATTAGATTCTTGTGGTCTTGATTTGAGTTTGCATAGTTTGCACAGGAGTCTAGTTTGCATAGCATACGTTCCCATTTTAGTAATAACAAATGTGGGTAATTTAGATATAGATTTGGGATTTACTTTAGACTATTTTTATTGTTGTCATTGATGATTGGAGTCACCTAGATTGATGGGTGAATGTTTTAGTTTCGATGGAAATGTTAATGATTTATCTCTTTTTAGAAAGTTTTTAGAGAATTAACAATGAGTCTCCGAAAGAGCCTCTAATTAATTCTTGAGAAATAACAAAAAGGCTCATGTGTCTCTAGTTATAATAGTAAGATTGCTCAATTCAGATAACTAACAAAATGTTCAATTGCAAATGATATAATGTATATGGTACACCAATTTTTTAGTTAAAAATTATGTTCTCCCTCAAATTAGCCATGATGTGTTTAGCTTGCACTTATGGTGATTTGGCTTGACCATAGTAATAAAACACATTAGGCCAGCTGCAATCTAATATTAGTTGTAAGATACATGCATGAAACTCATTGCTCAAATAAAATATAAGGTTTTGCAGTAACACTATTTCTGCAACTTAAATCGATAACTTGTACTGTCACACTTGGTAAACTTTTTGATATAGTAAAAGCAATAGAAGAACCAAGAATAAACCAATACAAAACCCAATCACAATGCATATTTATAGTTACATTATTCCAATGGTTGAACTGCATGTGCTTCATGTTAAGTGCATTAGCTAATCTGTGCATGTGTCATAAGATCTTCTAGGCTTCAAACCTGTTATCTAGCTTATGACATTCTTGAGCTTGTGCAAGCAGCAATGTATGTGGTATTGTTGATGCCCCTGTTAACAGGTGTACCATTTCAAAAGCTTGCATTCTAAACTCAGTTGGATAATCTTTCACACATCCTATTCTAGGGCCAACTCCAGTGCTCCATCTTAGGGATAACTTGAGGCCAAGCTGATAAGGTTTAGTCTCACTCTTGGATTTAATCCTCTCAAGAATTGCCTTCTGAGGGACCTCAGTGTCTTTGGGGTTGTGCAAACCACCTGATAAGGTTCTATGATATGTTAGCTTTGCTTGTTCTATTGGAGCATCCTTTCCTTCATCATCTTCCTTTGTGTCTAGAGAGAAAATCACTTGTGGATGATTGATATCAACTGAAAGGATCAAGATGCCCAAGAGGGGGGTGAATTGGGCTTCTCTAAAACTTCTTTCAAGAATTAAAACCTACCAAGCCCAATTAACCCCCTAGTGCCTAGAAGTGTGAACAAGAATCAACCGCACACAAAGACTATTGCTACACCATTTCTACTCTAGCATGGCAATTCAATTCATGAAAGAACAACAAGTAAATGCGGAATTGAATTGCTCAAAAGTAAATGCGAAGTAAAGAGAGTAGAGATGACACGACGATCTTTTTGCCGAGGTATCGAGGTGTCGGCACACCCCCCTAGTCCTCGTTGGAGCACCCGCGCAAGGGTATCGCTCCCCCTTGATCCGTGCAAGGATCAAGTGCTCATTACGAGCTGATTCTTCGCCACTCCGGCCCGGTGAATCGCTCGCTACCGGTCACAACATGGCTTGGGTCATCCACAAAGCCTCCGGATGATCACCAAGCACTCCGATCGCCACCAAGCCGTCTAGGTGATGCCGATCACCAAGAGTAACAAGCTAGAACTCTCACTTGACCAAGACAAGGCCAAAGAGATGGATGGATGCACACTTGCTACTCAATTCTCACTAGGAGGTGTCTAATTCTCACAATTAGCAAATCACTCAACCTCACTAGGGCTCTTGCTCTTTCTCAAACTCACAAGGTGTCTCTCAGCAGATGGAGATGGCAAGAACACTCAAATGGATGGAGGGAAGGAAGTATATATACCCCCCAACCCGGCCATCCAAAAACAGCACAAGACAGGTATTTTTCGGGGGCATCGGACGCTCCGATGACCTCGTCCAACGATCTACTGTACCTTCTTGTCTGACATGTTTATGGAGCATCGAACGCTGAGGAGCGTACGATGCCCCTGCATCGGACGCGTCCGATGCCGAAAAGACTTCTCTGGAACCTCTCTGCATGGCCATCGGACGCTGGCCCTCAGCGTTCGATGCCAGCGTCCGATGCCCTGCACAGTTCACTCCCAAGTGAACAGTGACACCGGACGATCCGATGTGGCACCATCGGAGCCCCCGATGTCACGCACCAGACCAAACCCTAGGTCGGTGTGGGCATCGGAGCCTCCGATGCCCACTGATCCAGCATCCGATGCCCATACCAAGGGCAAGATCAACTCGGATCGCGACGCGGTCTTAACGACTTTTGTTCCTCTCGACATAAGGCATCTCTCTGAGCTACCTAGGGCTATGAAATAACAAGTGTGCACCACACCTACCTCAATAGACTCATCTAGGTCAAGCTACTGATTCACACCCCTCTTTATAGTACGGCCAAAGGAAAAACCAAAGACCTAAGACTACCTAAGTGTCCTCCAACACCATGCGACACTTAGCCTAGCCTACCACCGTCTTCGTCGTCCGTCCTTTGAAAACCGAAACGATTTCCATCGCCAGGGGACATGAACTCCATATGCCCGTATCGTCGCCATTACCGTGACCTAACTCATCTCTGTTTTTGCAAAACACACGTTAGTCACAGTAATCTTGTGTTTCATCCAATCACCGAAACCACTAGGGGCCAAGATGCGTTCAATCTCCCCCTTTTTGGTGATTGATGACAACACGAGATCGAGTATAGAGAGAAGAGGTTTTAAATCATGACATGTATGAACTTGCAATAAATAAGAGAAAATGATTAGGGGCAAGTTCAAACATGCCATGCCATCATCCTGCACTCAACAAGTTAGAGTGAATAGCAAGTGCAAGAGTAAAGAGCTCATATACATAAACAAGTGAGAATTAAGCACAAGTAATGAGCGAAGCGAAATGACATGTCATATATAAAATCATAGTGAGCACAAACATGTCATGAGATCCATAGCATAAGTATATAACATGAATATGCACAAAAGATGCAATAAGTAAATAGCGTATGTGAATATAACACATCAAAAGACACAAAGCCCTCTCACATCACTCCCCCTATCGCTATACTCGGCCACTCTCCCCCTTTGGCATCAAGCGCCAAACTAAGCGTCGGAGGGCAGAGGTGGTGCAGACGAGCCAGGTGCCGTCTCCGGAGTCCTCTGCGTGAACTCAAACTGCTGAAGTAGGGCCTCGGAGTCGGAGGACGAGTCGCCGGGAGCCTGCTGACCCTCTGTAGCTGGACGCTGTGGAGAAGTGGGCTGGGACGGGTCCGGCACTGACTGCTCTGCCTGCTCGATCTGCTCTGACGCTGTCTCTGTCGTAGTCTCAGTCTGTGTAGTCGTGTCAGCCTGAGGCTCGGAGTGCGGAAGCTCGGGGATAGCTGACAACTCAGGCTGCACGGACGTGGTCGTCTCGGACTGAACTGGCACCGTCTGCTCTGAAGACGCGACTGAGCTCAGAAGAGTCTCGGTGGTAGAGGTCACTGGAGCCGCCAACGTCGGCACCGGATCCGGAACGTCAGGAGTGGGGAAGCCGGTGAGCTCGCTGAAAGTGGCCGACAGGTCTCGTGTCACAGAAGTTGTCGTAGCGTAGAGCGACTCTGTCGGCCTGGGAGTGAACCCTGTCCGTAGCGGACTGAAGAGCGGGGCCCCGCCTGGAGTAGTAAAACTCGTGAACTGCGAGGAGCTGGGGCCCGGAAGCTGCTGCTGCTGCTGACCAAACTGCGGCTGAGGAAGGACAGGTGGCTGCCACTGAAGCTGCTGCTGTGGGGGAGGCTGCTGCCACTGCCACTGGGGAGGTCCACTCGCCAGCCTCTCCATGAAGCTCAAGGTCTGCTGCTGTAGAGCCATCATCTGGCGCTGAAGAGCATCAGACCGCTCCTGTGCCTGCTGCTGAGCGAGGGCCTGCTGCTGGGCTAACCGCTGCTGCTCCTGGGCAAGCCTCTGGACGTCCTGGGTGACAGTCCTCTGCTGCTCCTCCATCCGGGCCAGAATAGCGAGTAGAGCTGGGTCGGAGGAAGCAGTACCGCTGGACCCTGCCTGGTGGTCGTGAGCTCTGGGCTGGTAGTGGGGCGGGAGCTGGTAGTCCTCATCTGAGTTGTCCGTGGGATCCGAGGCCACGTGTGGGTCACCACCCTCGAGATCGGCAAGCTCCTGCTCTGCGAGCGCCTGAACGGCCTCGTCCTGCTGCTGAGCTGACTCTGGCACCTCAGGTCTCTGACGTGTGCTAGTCTGTGCCTGCTGCTCTGGCTGTCTGCGGTCCCGACCGTATCCCAACAACTGGCTCATGTTATACTCGGGGAATACGGTCGCTGACCCTGTGAGAGACTGACTAAGGCGAGTACCTGTAGTGGCAGCTACCTTCCAAAGAATGTAGGAGATCCAGTGAGCGTACGGTAGCTGCCTGCGGGCCTTAATGCCCTCTGCCACTGTGTCCTCTATATCACACAAGATGACGTCCCAGACGTCGAACTCCTGCTGCCTGACCATATATGCAAGAAGCCATAGCTGCAGCCGTGAAAGTCCCTCTCCGAAGCCGACCCGAGGAAGTAAAGTCCGCCGAAGGATCGCGTTGAGGATCCGAGCCGTAGGGGTGAGATCCCTCGGAGTGCGGCTCGAACCCTCACCAAACGGCTCTGTGAAGCATGGACGGACCAAATCTGTCGAAGGCTGGGCGCCATCGTGAGGGCGATGGGGTGGCTCTGTCCGGTCGTAACACAAGTCGTGGATCCGGGTCTGTGATCGTGTCAATCCAAACCAATCCCGGATCTCGGACGAGAACAGTCTGTAGTGGTCCCCCTCAAGTGCAAACTCAATAGTCTCTCGGTCGGGGTGCACCCAGAGCGAAGCGTAAAACTGAAATACCCAGTCCTCAATATAGGAACCAGACCGCCCCAGTAGGTCTGCCAGACCAGGTAGGAAAGTGAGGATGGGGCGAATCTGCTCTCCTGCGGCGTCCACAACTGCCTCGAGGGAACAGACACGCTGGGGTCGCAAAGAAATCCCGGCGTTCCTGTAACCCTGGTAGAAGTCCTCCTGCAGCACTGTATAGAAGGACGGACCAGCCTGCTCCTGTCGCTCCCTGGGAAACCACTGCTCCACTGGCACAAGTCGAAGGGTCTGGATCTGTGAGCAAGTGGCGCCCCTAAGGTCAAGTCGCGGTATCGGCGGAGATGCACGCCGCGACGGAGGACGGGCTCCCCGCAGAGGGACGTCGGGCCGGGGTGGCACCGCAGTCCTGCGACGGGTCGACCGGCGTCGTGGAACCTCCTCAGGAACCTCCTCTGCCTCTGCCTCTGGAGCCTCTGCCTCAGGTGCCCCTGCTGCCTCTGCCTCTGCCTGGCCCTGCCCTGAGCTCTCGGGCTCAACTCCGGGTGAGGTGAACGTCGTCCGACGACCGGCAGCCATGAGCGTGCCAGTCGGCGAACCATGGCGACGCTCGACCTCCTCGATCGCTCTGCGCTGCTCGGGGGACAGCTGATCCTCAATCCTAAGTCCGCCCGCACTGCCACCTCGCTCTGCACGCTCGGCGGCGTCTGCCACTGCCTGAGCCTGAGCTGCCTCTCGCTCCTGACGAGTGCGCTTCCGGCGCACGATAAGCTGCCCCTTCCCAGGCCTCTGACCGGAAGGGGGACGACGGGGAGGAGAGTCGTCAGGGCCACCACCAACGTTCTTGCAGCGCATAGCTGACAAGAACGAGTAGAACGGTCACTGAGAAGTGCTGAGTTGCCACTGAACAGAAACCACGGACTCGGAAAACCCCGGACAAGCAGCTGACAAGAAGACCACTGGCAAAGACTCCCCCTGGCACTGAGAACCTCTGCCTCTGTCACTCGCGAGGCTTGGCCTCGATCCGTACCCGCGGGCTTGGCCCCGGATTAACTGACCCTACCCACTGACCAAGCTGACAACTGCACACTGACTCGCTCGTGATTCAATGAAACGACCCAAGAAGGAGGAGAGCACTGACGTTCCTGGATCCACACGTCACACGAAAGGTGTCTGCATAGAGTCCGGGTGAAAACGGGTGTCAAAACTGGAGAAACGGCCTTTGAGAGATATTGACGAGCACCTTGGGGGCATGGAATTAAGACAAGAGGAGGTGGAGGTGCTCACTGGTGGGAGCCGGCCGAGAGGGTCGCCGGAGATGGAGGGAGGAGCTCGGGGACGACGGGACCTCTGGCGAGTGGGCGCAATTGCCGGTGAGGAGGTCCGGCGAGGGAGCCCGAGGCGCCCGCGAAGCACACTGGCGGGTGAGGCGGCGGCGGAGCACGGTGGCCTGCGGAGGAGAAGCGGGGCACGGGCGCGGCGAGGCTGAAGCGGCCGGCGGCAAGGGCTCGGGCGAGGGTGGGTGGTCGGCGGTGAGAACGGGTAGGGGCGCGGGGAGCACGACGGCGGCGGGTTTCGGGAGCGCGAGGGAGAGGGAGACGATAGAAATGACGTGTGGGACCGACTCGTCAGAAAAAGAACTCACTGCGCCGCGAAAAGGAGCATCGGACGCTCCGATGAAAGCACATCGGACGCGCCGATGCCCGTCCAGAGAGCTCTAGAAACGCCGAAAACGCATCAGATGCGTCCGGTGCCTGACCATCGGATGCTGATCAGCTTCCGATGGGGCATCGGAGGCTCCGTTGAGAGCACATCGGACGCGGGCAATTCACTGTTTCAGCCAGGGCTGCCTACAGTGCAGGCATCGGATGCTGAACCAGCGTTCGATGCAGCGTCCGATGCTGCATTCGATGCTCTATGTGAGCAGTTTTGAAGATCTCTGTTGCGGCTCCCTTTCCCAACCAAGTTCCAACTCAAAGAAGAGGCAAATAAACACCAGTTGGAACCTAGTATGAGCATCCTCACATAAACCCTCTATTTTATAAATATTTTGCCATAGGCTACATATCATTTTTAGGTAAAATAGGCGATAAATCCCGAGGAGACAACATGTGGCCACCAAAACTAGGGGTCTCAACCATTAGGAGCCTCAAATGCTCCCCCTAGCGGTGGACGAACACAGCGGTTGCTCAAGACAAAACCGAAAAGAAACGACAAAGCAACAAACATGCATATGCAATGCTATACGGAATTTTGAATCTAGGTTGCTTGTCAAGTTTGCTCATGGGTAAGCTTCTTCACACGCTTTTTAGGGCGGTTATCTTAACCACGTCTGACAAGCCTATGTGCATATCATAATTTAAACATGGCATATATTACAATGTAATGCAGAGACAACCCCTTTCACCTTTTGACAAAGTTACTTAGATCAAGCACATTAAGCTCACTTCGCAATCTACAAAGGGTGTTCTCATCTAGGGGTTTTGTGAAGATATCCGCCAATTGATCTTCGGTTCTAACTCCCTCTAAGGATATATCTTTCTTGGAAACATGATCCCTAAGAAAGTGATGGCGAATATCTATGTGCTTTGTGCGAGAGTGTTGAACCGGGTTGTTAGCAAGCTTAACCGCGCTCTCATTGTCGCACAACAAAGGTACCCTTTCTAGAACAACACCATAGTCTAAAAGGGTTTACTTCATGTAAAGGATTTGAGCACAACAAGCACCCGCGGCTATGTATTCCGCCTCGGCGGTGGACAAGGCCACACTGTTTTGCTTCTTTGAACTCCATGACACTAGTGATCTCCCAAGCAAATGGCACCCTCCGGATGTGCTTTTTCTATCAATTTTGCAACCCGCGTAATCCGAATCGGAATACCCAACGAGTTGGAAGTTAGCTCCTTTGGGATACCAAAGGCCAATGCTTGGGGTGTGCTTTAGGTACCTAAGGATTCTCTTCACCGCTATGAGATGTGATTCCCTAGGATCGGCTTGAAAACGAGCACACATGCACACACTAAACATGATGTCGGGTCTGGATGCGGTCAAATATAACAAACTACCAATCATAGAACGGTAGAGAGTTTGATCAACCGGGTTACCTCCCACATCTAGGCTGAGGTGTCCGTTGGTTGGCATTGGAGTCTTGATAGGCTTGCAATCATCCATGTTGAAGCGCTTGAGGAGGTCTTTTGTGTACTTCTCTTGAGATATAAAAGTCCCCTCCTTCAATTGCTTGACTTGAAAGCCTAGGAAGAATGTGAGCTCGCCAATCATAGACATCTCGAACTCCTTCGACATCAAGTCACCAAATTCCTTGCAATAGGCTTCATTTGTTGACTCGAAGATGATATCATCGACGTAGACTTGACAAATGAAGATCTCTCCATCAAGCTTCTTGGTGAATAGTGTGGTGTCAACCTTCCCAATGGTGAAGCCCTTCTCAATGAGGAAGTCCCGGAGGCGCTCGTACCAAGCTCTAGGGGCTTGCTTGAGCCCATATAGCGCCTTGGACAACCTATAAACATGATTAGGATATCTAGGGTCTTCAAACCCGGGAGGTTGATCAACATAGACTAGTTCATTTATGAAGCCATTTAAAAATGCACTTTTCACATCCATTTGATATAATTTAATGTCATGATGTGATGCATATGCAAGGAGGATACGAATGGCTTCGAGTCTTGCAACCGGTGCAAAGGTCTCTCCAAAATCCAAGCCTTCAACTTGAGAGAACCCCTTTGCCACTAGCCTTGCCTTGTTTCTAACAACCTTGCCTTGATCATCTTGCTTGTTCCTAAACACCCATTTTGTTCCAATAACTCTTGCGCCTTTTGGTCGCTCTTCAAGTGTCCAAACTTGGTTGCGGGTGAAGTTGTTTAATTCTTCATGCATGGCATTCACCCAATCCGGATCACCTAGAGCTTCATCTACAATGGTAGGCTCAACAAGAGAAACAAAGGAGTGATGTTCTATAAATAAAGCAAGTTTTTGAGAGCGAGTCATTACACCCCTTGTCGGACTCCCTATAATGAGATCTTGAGGATGAGCTTGTAGTAGAGGAGTAGTCCTTCGATCAACCACTTGAGGGGCTGCTTGTGGAGCACCAACATCTTGAGCTTGTACCACCATTTGATCATGGGAGACATGAGTATCTTCATTTGGATCCCTTCCATCTTTGTCATCATCAAGTGGTACATTGGATGAGGATGGCTTGTCAATGACTTGCACATCATCATCATCATCTTTAGGCTTGATGGCTCCAACCGGCATGTTCTTCATTGCTTCCCTCAATGGTTCATCACCTACATCATCAAGATTCTCATGCTCTCCTTGAGAGCCATTAGATTCATCGAATTCCACATCATATGTTTCTTCTACCATCCCGGTGGCATGGTTGAATACTCGATATGCTTTGGACTTCAATGAGTAACCAACAAGAAAACCAATATCACATCGGCATTGAAACTTCCCTAGGTGTTGGTGCTTCTTGTAGATGTAGCATTTGCACCCAAACACTCTAAAGAAGGATACATCCGGCTTCTTGTTGTTAAGTAGCTCATAGGGGGTCTTGCCAAGTAGACGATGGGGGAACAATCGGTTTGATGCATAGCAAGCGGTGTTGATTGCTTCCGCCCAAAATCTCTCCGGTGTAGAATACTCGTCTAGCATTGTCCTTGCTAGGGTGATTAGAGTCCGGTTCTTCCTCTCAACTACCCCCATTTTGTTGTGGTGTGTAGGTTGCGGACACTTCATGCTTGATCCCAACTTCATCACAATATTCCTCAATATGGGTGTTGTCAAACTCCTTTCCGTTGTCACTTCTTATCTTTTTGATCTTCACATCAAATTCATTTTGAGCTCTCTTGGCAAACTTCTTGAAGGAAGGGGTTGCTTCGGATTTATCATGAAGAAAGAATACCCAAGTGTATCTAGAGAAGTCATCAACAATCACTAGGCAATAGAGATTTCCTCCCAAGCTTGCATATGTTGTGGTCCAAATAGATCCATATGAAGAAGCTCCAACTCTCTTGATGTTGATACAAAGGCTTTGGTTGGATGAGTGTTTGCAACTTGCTTGCCGGCTTGACATGCACTACACAACTTGTTCTTCTCAAATTTGACATCTTTCAAGCCCCTAACCAAATCCTTCTTCAATAGCTTGTTGAGAGTGTTCATTCCCACATGTGCCAATCTTCTATGCCATAGCCAACCAAGAGATTGCTTAGTGAACAAACATGTCTTCAAGTTGGCTTCTTTGGAGGAGAAATCCACTAGGTAGAGATTGTTGTATCTAAATCCTTTGAAGATCACTTGTGTATCATCTTTCTTGGTCACAAGCACTTCTTTGTCGTTGAACAAACATTGAAAGCCAAGATCACAAAGTTGCCCAACGGATAGCAAGTTGAAGCTCAAAGATGCAACAAGAAGCACATTGGACATGGTATGGTCATTTGATATAGCCACTTTGCCCAATCCTTTGACATTGCCCTTTGAATTGTCACCAAATGTTATCTTTTCTTGGTCATCGACATTCTCTTCTAGTGAGGTGAACATCCGGGGATCGCCGGTCATATGTTGAGTGCAACCACTATCAATTACCCAATGTGATCCACCGGTCTTGTAGTTCACCTACACACACAAGAAATCAAGCTTGAGCTTTCGGGACCCAAACTTGTTGCGGTCCCTTAACTTTCTCAACTAGTGACTTAGCAACCCAAATTTGCCTTGGTCTATTCTTGTTAGGTGGCCCCATAAACATTACTTTCACTTTGCCACTAGAATCTTGTCTAAGCATGTAGTGAGCATTGAAAGCAAAGGGTCTAGCATGCTTGGGCAAGGGTGTAGGCTTTGGCTCCTCACAAGCACGAGCAAAGTGTCCTTCCTTTCCACACTCATGCCATCTCCCAATCTTCTTCTTCTTTGGCTTTGTGATGCTCTTGCATTGCTTCATCTTCTCATCAAGAAAACCAATGTCATTTCTATTGGTCTTCATGACGGTGTTCATGAGAAGCTCACTTTGAAGACATTGACCCTTGGTAAAGTTCCTCAAACCGGTGGTGAGGTGCTCTTTCTCCTTCTTGAGCTTGTCATTCTCTTGTTGGAGTTCCAATTGAGATGGTGTCATTTTGTAGTCCCTCTCCATCTTCAATCTCTTGTTCTCTTCTTTTAGCATGTCTAGCTCAAGTGTCATGCTATAGTCATCATCATGAGTTTGAATGACAACTTGCTTGGTGGTTGTAAGCTTCTCTAGATCAACCTTGAGCTTTGCATTCTCATTCTTGATCTTCACATAGTCATCATAGTGATCGGCCTCAACCACTTTCTTGCCCTTGCCACTAGCACTTTGCTCAACATGCTCACTAACCAAGTCCTCACAAGATGTTGCTATATCACACTTAACAACAAGGTTAGGAGCATCATGTGTCTCATGTGAAAGCATATCATAGGAAATGGTGAGAGCATCATAGTCAACTTTCACTTGAGTGTATTGTTCTTTTAGCAAGGCATAACTAGTGGTAAAGTCACTATGCATCTTGTCAAGTTTTTCATTTTTAGCTTTAAGCTCCTTGTTAGAGGACTTGAGCTCCTTGATAGTGGATGACATAGTAGCAAGTTCATCTTTTAGTTCATCACTAGCATGAGTAGCATGATCACATTTTTCAACAAGAGATTCATTTTCATTAACAAGCTTCTCATTTTTAGCTCTAGTCTTTCTTATAATTTTAGAGTAGTCATTTAGTAATTTGACAAGTTCATCATAAGTGGGAGCCTCAAATTCACCATCACTATCACTATCACTAGAGTCATCATCATTTTGTACCTTCCGGTCACCCTTGGCCATAAGGCATAGGTGTGTAGATGATGATGGCGATGGTGGTGGTGGTGGTGTAGAGGAGCCAATGACTAGAGCGGCCACCTTCTCCTTCTCATCATCACTATCTTCATTTGATGAGCCACCAGAGGAGTCAATGTCGGTGAGCCAATCACCAACAATGTAAGCCTTCCCACCTTTCTTGTGGTATTGCTTCTTCTTGCCATCTTTCTTCTTGTATGACTTGTCATTCTTCTTCTCATCTTCGCTTGATGAGTCATACTTCTTGCTCTTGTTCTTGTTCTTGTAGCTCTCTTTCTTGGGCTTGGTGCATTGATGAGCAAGATGGCCAAGCTCACCGCAATTGTAGCAATCCATTTCGAAGATTGGCCTCCTCTTGCTACTTGTGAAGAACTTCTTCTTCCTTGAGTCAAAGTTGACTCCATTCTTGTGAAGCTTCTTCAACATCTTGGTGGTCTTCTTCACCATGAGAGCAATGTTGGAATCATCTTCATCATCGCTTGTGCTCTCATGATGCACCTCAATAGCCTTGGACTTGCCCTTCTTGTCATGGCTTGCTTTGAAGGCCAAGTCCTTCTTCTTATCGGTGGAAGAGCCACCACTTGGTGTGATGTGCATGTACATCTCATGAGCATTGATCTTCCCCAATACTTGTGTTGGTGTGGATGTGGAAAGATCACCTTGATGTAGCACCGTCACAATGTGTCCATATTTGTCAATGGGAAGGACACATAGAATCTTCCTCACAACATCGGATGGTTGCATTTGTGTGAGGCCAAGACCATTGAGCTCCTCTACAAGAACATTCAAGCGTGAGTACATTTCATTTGCATTTTCATGAGCAAGCATTTCAAAAGAGTTCATCTTTTGCATAACCAAATGATAACGCTCCTCACGCTCACTCTTGGTTCCCTCATGGAGCGCACAAATGTTTTCCCATAGATCATGGGCATTTTTGTGGTTCCGAACGCGATTGAACATATCTTTGCAAATGCCTCTAAAGATGATGTTTTTGGCTTTTGCATTCCATTTCTCATTTTCCTCCTCATTAGGAGTAAGGCTCGTGCCTTCCTTGGGCTTGGCAAAGCCGGTGATAGCGGCATCGCGGCATTTAACATCAACCGCTTCTAGGTACGACTCCATACGGATTTTCCAATATGGAAAGTCGTCTCCCTCGAACATGGGCGGTGGTCCATCACCCCCGGACATCTTAACTCTAGGCGGTTAAGCCTAAATCGAGAGCACGAGGCTCCGATACCAATTGAAAGGATCAAGATGCCCAAGAGGGGGGGTGAATTGGGCTTCTCTAAAACTTCTTTCAAGAATTAAAACCTACCAAGCCCAATTAACCCCCTAGTGCCTAGAAGTGTGTGAACAAGAATCAACCGCACACAAAGACTATTGCTACACCATTTCTACTCTAGCATGGCAATTCAATTCATGAAAGAACAACAAGTAAATGCGGAATTGAATTGCTCAAAAGTAAATGCGAAGTAAAGAGAGTAGAGATGACACGACGATCTTTTTGCCGAGGTATCGAGGTGTCGGCACACCCCCCCTAGTCCTCGTTGGAGCACCCACGCAAGGGTATCGCTCCCCCTTGATCTGTGCAAGGATCAAGTGCTCATTACGAGCTGATTCTTCGCCACTCCGGCCCGGTGAATCGCTCGCTACCGGTCACAACATGGCTTGGGTCATCCACAAAGCCTCCGGATGATCACCAAGCACTCCGATCGCCACCAAGCCGTCTAGGTGATGCCGATCACCAAGAGTAACAAGCTAGAACTCTCACTTGACCAAGACAAGGCCAAAGAGATGGATGGATGCACACTTGCTACTCAATTCTCACTAGGAGGTGTCTAATTCTCACAATTAGCAAATCACTCAACCTCACTAGGGCTCTTGCTCTTTCTCAAACTCACAAGGTGTCTCTCAGCAGATGGAGATGGCAAGAACACTCAAATGGATGGAGGGAAGGAAGTATATATACCCCCCAACCCGGCCATCCAAAAACAGCACAAGACAGGTATTTTTCGGGGGCATCGGACGCGCCGATGCCAGGCATCGGACGCTCCGATGACCTCGTCCAACGGTCTACTATACCTTCTTGTCAGACATGTTTATGGAGCATCGGACGCTCGGACGCGTCCGATGCCGAAAAGACTTCTCTGGAACCTCTCTGCATGGCCATCGGACGCTGGCCCTCAGCGTCCGATGCCAGCGTCCGATGCCCTGCACAGTTCACTCCCAAGTGAACAGTGACATCGGACGATCCGATGTGGCACCATCGGAGCCCCCGATGTCACGCACCAAACCAAACCCTAGGTCGGTGTGGGCATCGGAGCCTCCGATGCCCACTGATCCAGCATCCGATGCCCATACCAAGGGCAAGATCAACTCGGATCGCGACGCGGTCTTAACGACTTTTGTTCCTCTCGACATAAGGCATCTCTCTGAGCTACCTAGGGCTATGAAATAACAAGTGTGCACCACACCTACCTCAATAGACTCATCTAGGTCAAGCTACTGATTCACACCCCTCTTTATAGTACGGCCAAAGGAAAAACCAAAGACCTAAGACTACCTAAGTGTCCTCCAACACCATGCGACACTTAGCCTAGCCTACCACCGTCTTCGTCGTCCGTCCTTTGAAAACCGAAACGATTTCCATCGCCAGGGGACATGAACTCCATATGCCTGTATCGTCGCCATTACCATGACCTAACTCATCTCTGTTTCTGCAAAACACACGTTAGTCACAGTAATCTTGTGTTTCATCCAATCACCGAAACCACTAGGGGCCAAGATGCGTTCATCAACGATGATGTTTTGTGCTTCATTAGGCATTGAAGCATTATGACAGTCTCCTTTGGTGAATGGTTGCATCTGAATAACCAAAATCATCACCATATGTATAATAAAACCATCTAGACAAACATATATAGATAAGTCAAAGTTATTGTTGCATTGGTGTACCTCAATTTCTTTGAGATTAACTCCACTTTCTTCTAAAAATTTCATGAAATTATTGAGATCCTCTATGCTTGGTTTGTAGTGACCACTATATGCCCAAATGGACTAATCAAGATAAGATAGTAAAATATCAGAATTGGACATGTAAATAAACACAAGAACAAGGAAAATATGAAATATGAAAAAAAACATTATCGTTTTCTCCTGGCCAAAAAGAAAATAGGGAAACAAAGTCTATGTTCTATTGTCCATTAGCTCGGGAAGTAGCTAATTGAAAAGTATAGTAAGAAATATAGTAATATACAATGTACCTTTATGTTATTCTAACTATATAAATCACATCATATATTTTTCAAAAACCCACTAATCTTATGTAAATATTGCATATAACCGAAAATGTATATAATAGACCTGAAATCAAGGAATAGCTAGGAAAGAAATATTAGGATAGGAGGGAGGGCGGACAACACTATGTTACATAAGAATATGATACCAATAAAGTGTAACACCTCTGGTGTTTAACTGTAATTAACCTAACATGTCATCATCATTAGTCATTAATCATTCTTGTCTTGCATTTAAGTTTGCTTAATTCTTGTGTAGCAATCCCTTTTCAAAAACCCTAAAAGCCCTAACCTTCCTATAGGGGCAAAATGGTAATTTCACCTCTGTGACTAGCTTGGTGTAATTCTTGTTCCTTTGGTGTCTTGGAGTTTTGTTGTGTTGACTAAAATTCAAAAACAAAAATCAGATTTCAAATCCTTTTGCAAAACCCTGATTTCCAAACCCTGGATTTTATCCCTCTTTTGTAATTCAAAAATTATTCAAAATTTGGAGTTGGTACAAAAAGCAAAGTTGTAGATCTGGTCAAGAGAAACAACTTTGGTATTTACAAATTTTCAAGTTGCAGTAAAAATTTTGAGTTATTTCAAATCCATTCAAACTCCAACTTTTGTCCCCTTTTTGGTTTTCAAAATTAGTTTAAGAACTAATGAGTTTCAGGAAAAGTGTACAATAACAAAGTTGTAGGTTTTGATAAAAGGAACAACTTTCATATTTACAGATGTTCAAGTTTCAATACAAAATTAAAAGTAATTTTGAATTTATTCAAATCCCAAAAGTGTCCCCTTTTCTGTTTTCAAATGTAGTTCAAAAACTGTTTGGATTTGGAAAATGTTCATATTGACAAAGTTGTAGATCTCGTTTTTCTGCACAACTTTGATGTTTTGAGTTTTTGCTGCACAGTTCAAATTTTGGAAGTAATTTGCAAATTCTAGAAATCAGTTCAAAGTCAAACCCTAAACCTAGCCCTGTTCATCTTCTCCGGTAGGGGGGGGGGGGGGGCGGCCATGCCCGCTCGCCGGCGCGACGCGTGCCGCACGCCTGGCTGCCGCCCGCCTGACCCCGACCTGCCGCCTGCAACCGCACCATCATTTCGCATCCGCGCGTGCGAGCGCTGACCTCTCTCCCGTCCCCTACAGTGCCTAGTTCGCCGCCGCCGCGTGGCCATCGCCGGCGAGCTTGCGCCCGGTCCCTGGGCAACGCTCCTGCCCCGCTGCAGCGTGCAATCGAGTGCGCGTGCTTCGCCCGATCTTATCCGCGCCCGCGCGACACCCATCCGCCCCTGCCCGCGCCTATAAAAGCCACCGCCGGTGAGCCGAAACCTCACCCGCCTCCGCCACCGTCGCCAGGCCAGTCCAGAGCCTCCGCCGCTCCACCACCTAGCTCAAAAGCTCCGCCGTGTCCTCGCGAAGCTTTTCCCCTCCTCAATTTCACCTCTACCGTCTCCATTTGCCCGGCGTAACCCCATCTCTCCCAACTCCGGCGAAAACACCGGTGAGCTCGGGTTGAGAAATACTCCCTCCCCGGCCATGATCATCCTTCCCCGACCTATGTTTCTTGTTCCTCGTATCCTTGCGCGTCTAACCATGCTCCGATGACCCCTTGTGGTGCTCAGGAACGTCGGAACGCCGTCGCGACGCGGTTCTGCCCGCCGACAACCTCCGCTCCGTCGACCTCCTAGCTCCGGCCATCCCCTCGTCTCGCCGCCGTGCGTCATCGACTGCCGGTGAGCTCCTGAATCTCCCCGTGTCCTTGGTTTCGCTCGCGAGCGCTTGCCGTGGCTGGAACGTGGCCTCGCCGCCGACGGGTCACCGCCCGTGCGCGCGAGGAAGATGAATAGTGCGTTTTTCCTTTTTCAGTTTATTTTGAATAGTGTTCAGATTTCATCTTTTTGTGTGATTTTCTGTGTTGCTCCAAAAATTCTGCAATTTTGAGGATAGACTCTTTACACCTTGAAGTATTTTAGAAAAATATAAAACTTGACTTTTCTGTAAAAATTTAAAACTGAAAAATCCCCTTTTTAATTAATAAATGAATGGTTTTGGATTTTTAGAAAATGATTTATAACTCCAAAAATTATGAGATAAATTTTTGTGAGCTTCTTATGCCATGACAAGTCTCTAGTGAAATTTTGAAGCCTTTTGGAACAAGTTGATTTTTTGGGCATTTATTTTAATTCCTAAATAATGTTTTTGTTAATTAATGTCTAGATTTAATTGAGCACCTTAATGACCTCCAAAAATTATGAAATTTGTTTTGCCATATATTTGTACCTTAATGAACTTATGGGATTAATTTGGTAATTTTTGGAGTAACTTCATAAAATGACCTTTTTAAATAATTAAGAAAAATAGAAAAAGTGATTAGGGTTCATGTTGTATGCCCTGTGATGTGACTTTTGGGTTGTTTGATGTCCATAGACCCATACCCCTCTGGTCTATGATATTTGTGGTGTCCTTGCTATGTCTATACTTAGGATTAATAAAAGTTGTCTAGTAAGGTTGACTAATGTTGTTAAAAATGATAAGTAATTTTATGTCCATCGCTAAACACCACTTACACCTTAAAGCTATACTCTAGTTTTGTCCTGTATATTTTGTTCATGCTAGCATACTCATGTGCATGCATCATTGCATTCGTATAGTCACCGAAGAAGGAGTCAAAGTCGAGGCCGCCGCCGACGAACCTGTCCCCGAGACGACCCCGGACTCCGATCTCTGCACCTCCAATCCCGAGTCTGCTGTCTTTGCTCTTCAAGGCAAGCCCCGGTGCATTTAACCCTCTCCTTGATTTATAAAATATTTTCCTTAAATGATCTTGAGTTAAATTATTGCATTAGGTTCATAGGAGTTGAGTGCTATCCTAATTGGTGCATTTTCCACCTTGACCACTGATACAACCGAAACCTGCTTTTCAAAAGTATTTGAAAATGCTTAGCAATGCTTATTGAATTATACTTTGCAATAAAATGCCAACTTCAAAAGTGTGATCACTTAAAGAACTTTATGGGAATTTGGCTTTACTTCCCGACTGTTGACTAAGTATCTGATCTGTACCTGGTCAATGGCGAGAAGAGGTTGTCCGTGCGTACGGTGCCGTCATGTTGTAGTCCGGGACTCAACAGTTGACACCGACCGGGACAGGGTTGAAAAACCGACAGGACCTGTACTCTTGGGTTAGAGTCCCGAGGTGCTTGTCGCTGGCGGAAAAGATTAGGGACCATCCGTATGGGGACCTGCTGGTCAAGACTTGTAACTATTCACATACTACGGAAAGCTCTGGCTCCGAGGAATCCTTTATTGGGACCGACAACCGCGCACTGGGAGTGGCGAGATGGCGGAAGTTGCTTGTACCCACGTGGTCGTCGTACCTGGATATGAGTGGTGTACTGTACTTCCGGGTGGCGTAGGACCGGTCCAATCTTGGAGGAATCGTGGTAGACGAGTTGGCATATGCAAGCTTGGGTGCTACATATGCAGTGTGGATAGGGACCCTCAGCTGAGTATTATTTATCCGGATTAACGTTGCTCCTCGGTTATGGAGACTTGGTCACTGACTGTCAACGGAGAGTGGTTCTCAACTTGGAATGTTTTGAAAAGTAAAATGAATCATGAACGATGAAGAATTGAGGAACACTGAATCTTTCCAAAATAAAACAAGGTTTACAAAATGCTTTTTCTGCAAAATACTTGACCTTGTTTAAGCCTTACCTTGACTACCCTAAGCCTCTCATTCCTGAGTCTTCTCCCTTCTCTTAGTCGGGTAAGTCTTGTTGAGTACCCCAGTACTCAGGGTTTGTTACCCATGCTGCAGGTATGACTGAGACCCCGATGTGTCTTGCACCCTGCTGTGTGACCTTCGTCCAGGAAGAGGCCGATGAGGCCGAAGAATAGTTGTGCACCCTCGGGCTGGGTGATTATCAGTATCTCTATTTTGTTGTTCTCCGCTACGTTGCCTATTTCCTAACTATTCGAACTTGGTCTGTAATAACTGCACCTTAAATTCTATTTGGAACCTCGATTTGTAAAACTAATGTTATTTAAGTCTTCCGCTCTTTATTCCGATGTTATTTGTAAAAGTATCCAATGTTGTAACCGAATTGTGAGATGATCCTGCGGACAATGGGCGCTGAAGTAGCCCGGTGATGAACAGGTCTTAATCACATGGAACATGGGTTCGGCTGTCAAAGGTTGACAGGGACACGTGGGCCATGGGGTTAGGGTCGTTCCGTCACAGAGTGGTATCGGAGCATCTCACTTTAACGTTGCAGTGTTTTTGCGAAAGCTTCAAAAAATCTTTTGAGTCCAAACAAATTAAACTTGACTATTTTGAGTCCAAACTGCTTTTCTCATCTTGTCTTCTATTGGCAACACTAGTAGCAGGACAACGTGTCTTAAGCCCTATATATGTTATGTATCTTGCATTGCCTTGTTCCGTAGGAACGATTCATGCATCATATCATATTCACTTAAGCTAACTAAGTTCGTTGGGGTAGTATGCCATTACCTGTTCTTGCTAGCCTTTCTCATCCATCTTCTCTTGTCCAGACATGGCCCGTATCAAGCTGACTGCCCGCAAGTCGACCAGACCGCATGGTGTGCCGCACCACCAGTTGGCACCACGCGCTGGAGAGGAGACTGGAGAATCTTCCAATGGTCGTCGTTTTCCCCGCCGCACCCACAAGCATCTCAAAGAGGAAATCAAGAATCTGAAGGTTGAGCTGAAGAACATGGAGCATGACTTCTACCACTCACGCCTGGAGTTTTACGAGGCACGAGCTTCCCTGGAGCAGGCTAACCGGAACACGTTTCGCGCTATCGAGCAGCGCAATGATGCTTGGACCCGCGAGGACATCACCAGAGCCGAGCTCCATGGACTGCAGCAGTACACAGCTCAGGTTGAACAGTTCAATGATATGCTTCATGAGGAAGTGCATCAGCTGCATGATCAACTCCACCCCTTGGTACCCCCAGTTATGGAAGATCCTGAGGACGGAGTAGTGGAAGAACCCGATGTGGACCAAGAGCCAGAAGTGGACAACGAGATTGCACCTGCCGAGGACGTCCACGCTGAAGACGAGGACGAGGAGGAAGAGCCTGAGCTCATCCTCGAAGAAGAAGACGATGGCGACGACATGATCATCTTCGATGAGGATTAGGCTCGTCGTTAGGAGATGGAGTTTCCGTGTGTCTGTGCCACCCGCTTACCTAAAACCTTAGTCTAGGTTTGGGGGCGCTAGTCTGTAGTTTGTTAAGTTGAGTCTGTATCTTTCTTTTGTATCTTTTCCCCTTATCAGTCGTCTGTATCCATCATCTACCTTTGAATCAATGAAGCTTGTCAGTCAGTTGTTTTCAGAGCTCTATCTATGAATGCTAAGTTCTAAGTTGCTTAACAGATGCCTGTGAACACTCGCACTGGAGCTGGAGGTTCTGATAATGCCAACCTTCCAAGCCCTCCACCTGTTCCAGCTACCCTAGCAGATGCCATTGCAGCCTTGGCAGCCGCTGCTAACCTGATGGCCCAAAACCAAGTGCAGCAGAACAATGGTCACCGTGGTCGTCACGACATCAACCGTGAGACTACCTTTGTGGATTTCACCGAGACCCGACCACCAGTCTTTACCAAAGCCGATGAACCCCTCGAAGCTGATGATTGGCTCCGCACTATGGAGCAGAAGTTCGGTCTTCTCCGCTGTACCGACTTTCAGAAGCCTCATTTCGCTTCTCAGCAGCTTCGTGGTCCAGCAAGTGCTTGGTATGCCAACCTGTTGGCTGCCCAGCCAGAAGGTCATCAGCTAACCTGGGAAGAATTCCGTACCGCTTTCTGTGCACATCACATCCCTTCGGGATTAATGAAGATGAAGCTTGATCAGTTCCTGGCTCTTCAACAGAAAGACTCCATAGTTATGCAGTACGTGGGTCAATTCAACCACCTTAGCCAGTATGCCTCAGAGTACGTCAACACGGACGAGAAGAAGAGAGACTGTTTCCTTAGAGGATTGCATCCTAAGATCCACAGAAGTCTGTCCAATAACCTGACCGGTTCATATCATGATGTCGTGGATCGTGCTGTTGCTTTTGAAGAAAGCAATCGCCAGTACCAGGAAGAGAAGAAGAAGAAGAAAGCAGGGTCAAGCAGCTTCTCTGGCGGTCACAAACGCTAGAGAGTCATCTATCACCCTAGCCACCACCACAATCGTCTACCTTACCCCCACCAGCAAGTGGTCGTCCGTACTACGGCCACCACCCATAATGCCAACCAGCAGAGTGCCACACAGCCGAACGCCCCAGGTGTTCGTATCACCACTCCACAAACAGCCTACAACCATCCCTGCTACAACTGCGGCCAGCTTGGTCACTGGTCTCGTGAGTGCCCAAAGCCCAAGAGGTATGCTCAGAATGCTCAGAAGAATCCTGGAGGATCTCAGCAGCAGCAGCACCGTGCCCAGCAGCAGCATGTTCAGAAGGGTAAAGTTGTCAGGAAGCACGGGCAAGTCTACTACACCACTGTCGGCGACATTCCAGAAGGAGAACCCGTCATGATCGGTAGGTTTCCCGTTGCCAACCATCCTGTAGTTGTGTTGTTTGATTCTGGTGCATCGCATTCCTTCGTCAGTCGTACATTTGTCGTTAAGCATGAGATATCAATTGGGGAGTTGAAAGAAAATTTCTGCATATTTTCGCCTGGAGGGCGTATAAGTACTAAGGAAGTGGTTCGTAGTATCTCGGTAGTGTTGGGGGAACATTTATTTCCCACCACTATGATAGTGCTACGTGATCAAGAGATAGATGTCATTCTAGGCATGAATTGGATGTGTCAGTATAAAGCCATGATCGACATCCTGAATAGAGTTGTGAGAGTGGATATTCCTAACAGTACCTCCAAACTCCTTCTCCAACTTCCAATGCCTCAAAAACCAGCAGCCACTCAAATAAACGCCACCTATGTTCTGGAAACCAGAGACATCCCCGTGGTCTGTGAATTCCCTGATGTTTTTCCAGAGGATTTACCTGGTCTACCTCCTGACCGTGATGTTGAGTTTGCCATAGAGCTAAAGCCCGGGACTGCTCCTATATCCCGCAGAGCTTATCGAATGCCTCCCAGAGAGTTGGCAGAGCTAAAAATCCAAATACAAGAATTGCTGGACAAGGGTTTCATTCGCCCAAGCTCGTCTCCTTGGGGCTGTCCTGCAATCTTTGTAAAGAAGAAAGACAAAAGTCTCAGATTATGCGTTGATTATCGCCCACTCAACGAAGTCACCATCAAAAATAAATATCCTTTGCCTCGTATTGATCTTCTCTTTGATCAACTAGCTGGAGCCAAGGTATTCTCCAAAATCGACCTCAGATCTGGCTACCACCAAATAAAGATACGTCCTGAAGATATTTCTAAAACAGCTTTCACCACCAGATACGGCCTATATGAGTACTTGGTCATGTCCTTCGGTTTGACCAATGCCCCTGCCCACTTCATGTACCTCATGAACTCTGTATTCATGCCAGAGCTTGATAGGTTCGTGGTCGTGTTCATTGACGACATTCTTATCTACTCAAAAACCCCTGAGGATCATGCCGAACACCTACGTATCGTTCTATCCCGTCTCAGAGAACATCAGCTTTATGCCAAGTTCAGTAAATGTGAGTTATGGTTAGATCAGATACAGTTCCTTGGTCATGTCCTATCCGCTGAAGGTGTGTCAGTTGATCCCAGAAAGGTGGCAGACATTCTGGATTGGAAGCCACCTACCACTGTTCACAAGGTCCGCAGCTTTATGGGAATGGCTGGATATTATCGCCGTTTCATTCCAGATTTCTCCAGAATCGCCAAGCCTATCACCGAGTTGTTGAATAATTCTGTGAAGTTTGTCTGGTCACCAGCTTGTGAACAGGCCTTTCAAACTTTGAAGAGACTGTTAACTACGTCACCAGTGCTAGCCCAGCCAAACATTGAAAAGCCCTTTGATGTCTACTGTGATGCATCTGGAACTGGTTTGGGCTGTGTTTTGATGCAAGAAGGTCGAGTGATCGCTTATGCCTCCCGGCAGCTTAAGCGACATGAGGAGAATTATCCAACCCATGATCTTGAGTTAGCAGCAGTAGTGCATGCCTTAAAGATTTGGCGTCATTATCTGTTGGGCAGTACCTGTAATGTGTACACTGATCACAAGAGCCTGAAGTATATCTTCACTCAAGAGGAACTGAACATGAGGCAGAGAAGATGGCTTGAGTTAATTAAGGACTATGATCTTGAAGTGCATTACCATCCGGGTAAGGCGAATGTGGTCGCCGACGCGCTCAGTCGCAAGTCATATTGCAACTGTCTGATGATGAAACCCAATGATTCTTCTCTGTGTTATGAGCTAGAAAAGCTGGTATTGAAATGATTCCGCAAGGAGCTCTGAATAATATCAAAGTAGAGACCCCTATCAGAGAGCAGGTCATCACTGCACAAAAAGATAACCCTGGAATCAAGCACATCATCGAAAAGGTCCAAGCCGGAAAGGCTGATTGTTTCAGGATTGATGATGAAGGAGTGGTATGGTTCAAGAATCGACTGGTAGTTCCTAAAGTGCCTGAGTTGAGACAGTTAATTCTTGATGAAGCACACTTGACTAGATTCTCCATCCACCCTGGCAGCAACAAGATGTACCAGGACTTGAAGCAAAGATTCTGGTGGACAAAGATGAAGGTTGAGATTGCCCGGTATGTTGCTCAGTGTGATACCTGCCAGAAAGTCAAAGCAGTGCACATGAGGCCTGGAGGAGAATTGCAACCTTTACCTGTACCTGCTTGGAAATGGGACGATATCAGCATGGATTTCATAAATGGGCTACCCAAGACCCAAAAGGGTTATGATTCCATCTGGGTGATCATGGATCGTCTCACAAAGCAAGCTCATTTCCTGCCAGTGAAGACCAGCTACACCGTCCCCACTTATGCTGCTTTGTACAAGAACAACATAGTCAAACTCCATGGAATACCCAAGACCATTGTCTCTGATCGTGGTACCCAGTTTGTCGCAAAGTTTTGGAAAGCGTTCCATACCTCACTTGGAACCAAGCTCTTGCATAGTACAGCATATCATCCACAAACGGATGGACAAACTGAGCGAGTCAACCAAGTGTTGGAGGATATGTTGAGAGCCTGTGTGCTCACCTTCGCAGATACTTGGGATGACTGTTTGCCCTTGGCAGAATTCTCATATAATAACAGTTATCGAGAAAGCATCAAGATGGCACCCTTTGAAGCACTGTACGGTCGTCGTTGTCGTACACCTCTCAGTTGGTCTGAACCTGGAGAAAGGGAATTCTTTGGAGTTGACCTAGTAAAAGATATGGAAGAAAAAGTCAAGCAAATACAAGAGAATATGAAGATTGCGCAGTCTCGACAAGAGTTATGCTGACAAAAGACGTCGACCTCTGAAGTTTCAAGTCAGAGATTATGTGTACCTGAAAGTCTCACCCACCAAAGGAGTCACTCGTTTTGGAGTTAAAGGGAAATTAGCACCTCGCTATATTGGTCCCTTTGAAATTCTGGAATGTTGTGGCAAGGTAGCTTACAAGCTAAGGTTGTCCGATCATCTTTCAACAGTCCATAATGTGTTTCACGTCTCCCAACTCAAGAAGTGTCTCCGAGTGCCCGAGCATGTGGTGGAAGTTGAAGGTGTTGAGTTAGAACCCGATCTGTTTTACTCTGAGTATCCAGTTCACGTGTTGGATCACAAGGACCGTGTTACCCGGAGGACTACCACGAGGTGGTACAAGATCCAGTGGAACCAACACTCTGAAGAAGAAGCCACTTGGGAATCTGAAGACTTCTTAGCAAAGAACTATCCCGACTTTCTCGATACTCTGTAGACGTAAGTTTTGCCTTTATCCTTCTTAAGACGCGGAATCTCGGGGCGAGATTTCTTTTAGGGGGGAAGGCTGTAACACCTCTGGTGTTTAACTGTAATTAACCTGACATGTCATCATCATTAGTCATTAATCATTCTTGTCTTGCATTTAAGTTTGCTTAATTCTTGTGTAGCAATCCCTTTTCAAAAACCCTAAAAGCCCTAACCTTCCTATAGGGGCAAAATGGTAATTTCACCTCTGTGACTAGCTTGGTGTAATTCTTGTTCCTTTGGTGTCTTGGAGTTTTGTTGTGTTGACCAAAGTTCAAAAACAAAAATCAGATTTCAAATCCTTTTGCAAAATCCTGATTTCCAAACCCTGGATTTTATCCCTCTTTTGTAATTCAAAAATTATTCAAAATTTAGAGTTGGTCTAAAAAGCAAAGTTGTAGATCTGGTCAAGAGAAACAACTTTGGTATTTACAAATTTTCAAGTTGCAGTACAAAATTTTGAGTTATTTCAAATCCATTCAAACTCCAACTTTTGTCCCCTTTTTGGTTTTCAAAATTAGTTTAAGAACTAATGAGTTTCAGGAAAAGTATATAATAACAAAGTTGTAGGTTTTGATAAAAGGAACAACTTTCATATTTACAGATTTTCAAGTTTCTATACAAAATTAAAAGTAATTTTGAATTTATTCAAATCCCAAAAGTGTCCCCTTTTCTGTTTTCAAATGTAGTTCAAAAACTGTTTGGATTTGGAAAATGTTCATATTGACAAAGTTGTAGATCTCGTTTTTCTGCACAACTTTGATGTTTTGATTTTTTGCTGCACAGTTCAAATTTTGGGAGTAATTTGCAAATTCCAGAAATCAGTTCAAAGTCAAACCCTAAACCTAGCCCTGTTCATCTTCTCCGGTAGGGGGGGCCCGGCCATGGCCGCTCGCCGGCGCGACGCGTGCCGCACGCCTGGCTGCCGCCCGCCTGACCCCGACCTGCCGCCTGCAACCGCACCATCATTTCGCATCCGCGCGTGCGAGCGCTGACCTCTCTCCCGTCCCCTACAGTGCCCAGTTCGCCGCCGCCGCGTGGCCATCGCCGGCGAGCTTGCGCCCGGTCCCTGGGCAACGCTCCTGCCCCGCTGCAGCGTGCAATCGAGTGCGCGTGCTTCGCCCGATCTTATCCGCGCCCGCGCGACACCCATCCGCCCCTGCCCGTGCCTGTAAAAGCCACCGCCGGTGAGCCGAAACCTCACCCGCCTCCGCCACCGTCGCCAGGCCAGTCCAGAGCCTCCGCCGCTCCACCACCTAGCTCAAAAGCTCCGCCGTGTCCTCGCGAAGCTTTTCTCCTCCTCAATTTCACCTCTACCGTCTCCATTTGCCCGGCGTAACCCCATCTCTCCCAACTCCGGCGAAAACACCGGTGAGCTCGGGTTGAGAAATACTCCCTCCCCGACCATGATCATCCTTCCCCGACCTATGTTTCTTGTTCCTCGTATCCTTGCGCGTCTAACCATGCTCCGATGACCCCTTGTGGTGCTCAGGAACGTCGGAACGCCGTCGCGACGCGGTTCTGCCCGCCGACGACCTCCGCTCCGTCGACCTCCTAGCTCCGGCCATCCCCTCGTCTCGCCGTCGTGCGTCATCGACTGCCGGTGAGCTCCTGAACCTCCCCGTGTCCTTGGTTTCGCTCGCGAGCGCTTGCCGTGGCTGGAACATGGCCTCG
Source organism: Coix lacryma-jobi var. lacryma-jobi (assembly GCA_009763385.1). Classification (NCBI taxonomy): domain Eukaryota; kingdom Viridiplantae; phylum Streptophyta; class Magnoliopsida; order Poales; family Poaceae; genus Coix; species Coix lacryma-jobi. Next base: position 125,415,997 of record CM019831.1, read on the forward strand.
CCGCCGACGGGTCACCGCCCGTGCGCGCGAGGAAGATGAATAGTGCGTTTTTCCTTTTTCAGTTTATTTTGAATAGTGTTCAGATTTTATCTTTTTGTGTGATTTTCTGTGTTGCTCCAAAAATTCTGCAATTTTGAGGATAGACTCTTTACACCTTGAAGTATTTTAGAAAAATATAAAACTTGACTTTTCTGTAAAAATTTAAAAATGAAACATCCCCTTTTTAATTAATAAATGAATGGTTTTGGATTTTTAGAAAATGATTTATAACTCCAAAAATTATGAGATAAATTTTTGTGAGCTTCTTATGCCATGAAAAGTCTCTGGTGAAATTTTGAAGCCTTTTGGAATAAGTTGATTTTTTGGGCATTTATTTTAATTCCTAAATAGTGTTTTTGTTAATTAATGTCTAGATTTAATTGAGCACCTTAATGACCTACAAAAATTATGAAATTTGTTTTGCCATATATTTGTACCTTAGTGAACTTATGGGATTAATTTGGTAATTTTTGGAGTAACTTCATAAAATGACCTTTTTAAATAATTAAGAAAAATAGAAAAAGTGATTAGGGTTCATGTTGTATGCCCTGTGATGTGACTTTTGGGTTGTTTGATGTCCATAGACCCATACCCCTCTGGTCTATGATGTTTGTGGTGTCCTTGCTATGTCTATGCTTAGGATTAATAAAAGTTGTCTAGTAAGGTTGACTAATGTTGTTAAAAATGATAAGTAATTTTATGTCCATCGCTAAACACCACTTACGCCTTAAAGCTATACTCTAGTTTTGTCCTGTACATTTTGTTCATGCTAGCATACTCATGTGCATGCATCATTGCATTCGTATAGTCACCGAAGAAGGAGTCAAAGTCGAGGCCGCCGCCGACGAACCAGTCCCCGAGGCGACCCCGGACTCCGATCTCTGCACCTCCAATCCCGAGTCTGATGTCTTTGCTCTTCAAGGCAAGCCCCGATGCATTTAACCCTCTCCTTGATTTATAAAATGTTTTCCTTAAATGATCTTGAGTTAAATTATTGCATTAGGTTCATAGGAGTTGAGTGCTATCCTAATTGGTGCATTTTCCACCTTGACCACTGATACACCCGAAACCTGCTTTTCAAAAGTATTTGAAAATACTTAGCTTTGCTTATTGAATTAGACTTTGCAATAAAATGTCAACTTCAAAAGTGTGATCACTTAAAGAACTTTATGGGAATTAGGCTTTACTTCCCGACTGTTGACTAAGTATCTGATCCGTACCTGGTCAATGACGAGAAGAGGTTGTTCGTGCGTACGGTGCCGTCATGTTGTAGTCCAGGACTCAACAGTTGACACCGACCGGGACAGGGTTGAAAAACCGACAGGACCTGTACTCTTGGGTTAGAGTCCCGAGGTGCTTGTCGCTGGCGGAAAAGATTAGGGACCATCCGTATGGGGGCCTGCTGGTCAAGACTTGTAACTATTCACATACTACGGAAAGCACTGGCTCCGAGGAATCCTTTATTGGGACCGACAACCGCGCACTGGGAGTGGCGAGATGGCGGAAGTAGCTTGTACCCACGTGGTCGTCGTACCTGGATATGAGTGGTGTACTGTACTTCCGGGTGGCGTAGGACCGGTCCAATCTTGGAGGAATCGTGGTAGACGAGTTGGCATATGCAAGCTTGGGTGCTACATATGCAGTGTGGATAGGGACCCTCAGCTGAGTATTATTTATCCGGATTAACGTTGCTCCTCGGTTATGGAGACTTGGTCACTGACTGTCAACGGAGAGTGGTTCTCAACTAGGAATGTTTTGAAAAGTAAAATGAATCATGAACGATGAAGAATTGAGGAACACTGAATCTTTCCAAAATAAAACAAGGTTTACAAAATGCTTTTTCTGCAAAATACTTGACCTTGTTTAAGCCTTACCTTGACTACCCTAAGCCTCTCATTCCTGAGTCTTCTCCCTTCTCTTAGTCGGATAAGTCTTGTTGAGTACCCCAGTACTCAGGGTTTGTTACCCATGCTGCAGGTATGACTGAGACCCCGATGTGTCTTGCACCCTGCTGTGTGACCTTCGTCCAGGAAGAGGCCGATGAGACCGAAGAATAGTTGTGCACCCTCGGGCTGGGTGATTATCAGTATCTCTATTTTGTTGTTCTCCGCTACGTTGCCTATTTCCTAACTATTCGAACTTGGTCTGTAATAACTGCACCTTAAATTCTATTTGGAACCTCGATTTGTAAAACTAATGTTATTTAAGTCTTTCGCTCTTATTCCGATGTTATTTGTAAAAGTATCCAATGCTGTAACCGAATTGTGAGATGATCCTGCGGACAATGGGCGCTGATGTAGCCCGGTGATGAACAGGTCTTAATCACATGGAACATGGGTTCGGCTGTCAAAGGTTGACAGGGACACGTGGGCCATGGGGTTAGGGTCGTTCCGTCACATAAAGTTTCTTGAACCAAGAACTAATTCTATATCACAATAAAGTAGAAGTTTTCATAGGGCACTATTGCACAACAATATTACCTTGATTACTCCGGCTTTTACAGTAAATGTCCCTGCCGCTATGGTGGCACCTCCTGCTAAAAAGCTAGAGTGTTGAAATACACCTTTCTCCTTCTAGATGAATAAATCAGGTTACAGAGATACGTAGTGATCCAAATCATGAGCTAAAACAAATATGATTAAAGATTGTTTCGTAGCAATGCGCGCATGGAAGTCCTTGTAAAAGTAGACAAGCTACCTTGCCAGCATAAAGTCTTCTTGTTGTGCTCATGACAAATATCCAATAAGCCTCTTTAGGACCTTGGCTTGTATCAAGTGGTTCTCCAGATTGCTTATGGATAATCTTTCCCTCGTTAATAACATATTCATAGAGCTCACGTTCTTTCTGCAAAACATTTATGAAATAAATGAGCTTACAACCACTTGCTAATAGGTTTAATATAAACAAAATGAAGACATGGAATTCACTTTTTGAGTTCTTGATGTTGTGTTGTTTTTTACCTTGAATGTTCTTATATCTACAATACATATTTTAGTGGAGGAAATCAACTTTTTAACCTAATTGTTGTTGGTATTTGATCGATCTTCTTAATTAAATCGCATTTGAGCACAAAATTCTACTAGTAGTTAACTATGTCCATAGTTCTATAGATTCCAGTAGGAATGTTTCAAAGTTCTTGAGTTTCAAATGTACCTTATTCGTAAGTTTTATTTACTATGTTATTCGATAAGCTTTTTGTAGTAACATTCTCTAATTAAATCCACTGATAGGATATGAAGATTTAAGAAGACCCACAATTGGAGGAATGTTCCGACATTGGAAAGGAAAACTACCGCATGGCTATCTGTAATCCCATAGAAGATACATTCTGTAACTTCTTCCATTCAGGCAAAATCAGATGGCATGTAACTCTTTGTGCTGGTAGTTTGCTTTAAGTACTAGTTTTAGTTCCTTCTGGTATGCTCCGTGCATACTATTATTACTAAAAAGTTTGCTTTCCTTGACAATGATATTTCATATTTCGTTTATGATGAACAAGTACAAAACAATTGGATCTGTTATGTTAATCGGTGATGCTTCTATGGCAAATTTTCTTCTTAGCTTGTTCTGATGTTCAACTAGCTATGTGTGGCATTCTGACGTTAATAGCATGAATTGGATGGTCATCTGCACATCCCTAGCATTTATAGGTCCGGTACATGAAAAATCTTGTCAACGTACTGTTTTAGCAATAGATCTATAAAACTAAAGATATGTTGGGAGAGAGCTAACATGCAAGAATATGCTGCAGTACGAGAGAGCTTATACTACTGGTTTCCTACAAGATTATGATAAAACATGAAAACTAACAATATGTGTTGATCATATGCTGAAGATGAAATAAAAAACCATCTCGTGGTCAATCGTTCTTTTATTGCTTGATTATATGCATATATCTGTCCCCAAGGTTTAATTACTAAGAAGTTAATTTGTATGAAAGGATCCATGTTAAATAATACTTGTTTCTTTATATATATATCTATCTATCGACACACAATAAAGGTCCACCATCGCCCCGGTGTGTGAAGAGGAGAAAAGAGGATGTGACAGAAGCTAGTGAGGCCGTCGAGGCTGGCAAGCCTCGACAGGCTTAGCAAGCCATAGAAGCATGATGCCTATGGGGATTTGTGCGGCAGCTTCGTCCCAGCCATCGGGAACATGGTCGAGGAGGGGAGTGGGCGAAGGTCAAGGTTGTCTAGTGTGCCAGCGAAGGAGCAGCACCAGGCACACGAGCGCATGCATGGGGCGATGCCACTGTGGCCATCGTCCCTTTGATGGTCGTGCGGGCCTTGCTATGCCATGTCTGCCGCCATGTGATGTGGCGCGGCTTGGGATCTGGAGCCGAGTGAGCTGCTGGCGGTGGTGGGTCCCGATGCTAGGGTTCGGTGGGATGGTGCAGAGGAGGCAGCGGCGACCATTAGGAGGAGGGACACAATAGAAGGGTGAGGGGTTCGTACAGTGGCAGCAGCAGATAATTAATCCAAATGCCCTCTAGCTAATAGTAGATACGAGTTATTTGCCAGCTAGCTATTAGCAAATATTAAATCCAAACACGACGCTAGTCACATTTTGACGTCATCATTCGAGTTTTGATGTGCGGTATATAGGATTTTCTTTGCACACCTCTAGTCCTATTGGCCAGGTTGGGTGCCTCAGACTTACCCCATTCATTACTTGGTGCTTCTACAATTTTGACCTAATTTTCTATATAAAAAACATCAACTTATATATCATCAAATTACTTTTACCGAGTTATCTTGTAGTATAACTTGATAAGGTATTTATTTGAATTTTTAGTATATGTTAAAATATTTTTTCTTAAAACATGACAAAAATTAGAGATGTTTGTCAAATAAGAGTTACTCAACTCACTATGTTTTTTATGGTGAAACCTATCCACTCAAGTTGAAGTCATTGACCTAACATGAGTACTTTCATTTTTCTGAATTTATTTTAGAATTTAACGACGCTACACTACTAACGAGATATCATCATCTCCGGTTTTGCAAACTCTAGTGAAAACAAAGTACATCATCACTGATTACAAACAAGCTGCCATAATCAATTAATAATTTATTAAAAAAATTCCTGACTGTTGCCCATCTACGCTTGCTTGCTTTACCGTCGGCCACCCATCTGCTTCATCATGCGCCACCTGTAGAGATCTAGGAAAGGAAAGATAGGGTCCGCATCCTTATCCTCGACCAAGACATATTATCGTCGCCCATGCCCTGCTGTCATCTCCACCGCACGCCTTGCCCAATGCCACCTGTATCATTGCTACTTCCATGCCACCCTATAGGTCGATCGCACCTTGCTAACAACGAGATCCAGCTTGCCCTAGGCCAAGTCACACTACACCTCGCCCACTCCCAATACTGCAATGTCCATTGTACCTTGTCTAAATCCACTTGCACTACCCAAGCTTGGGCCATGTTGCGCCACACTGATAGCCAAATCTGCCTCACCACTAATTGAATCTGTCTCACAAGGCCTTCAATAAAAGATGATGAAATATAAGGAAAGCAAAGTTGTGAAGAGCAACCAAAGTAACAAATTTCCCTAAATATGCAGAAACCTCGCCAAGCATTATTGACCAAGTTATCCTGAAAATGGTTCCAAACCCAAGACACCCACCCTAGTTACATAGTTTGGTTGAAAGAAATGAAACAATATAAGATGCTTTAAAATTAGAGCCTAAGTTGAAGCATGCCCAAGTCCTGAAAATGGTTCCAAACCCAAGACGCCCAACCAAACTGTATGTGTTCATCACTGTACCTAAGTTGAAGCATGCCCAAGTCCAACTATTTCATCAGTTTTTAGGATCCCCTCTAGTTATGCACAGGGCATAATTTATCGCTACTCAAGCATATATGCCTTCATCAGAGCCTTCAAAATAATTTACGTTGGCATACTACTGAACAAGATAACTGAGCTAACAAAAAGCATAACAATTCTACGTTTTATGCACAGCTAACATGTTAACGATGATATGAAGTTCTCTCCAAATATGTGCATCTATTCAAATGGGCAACACTATTTTTCAATCAGCATTAAACTGGCAACTGAGGTTATCAGCATACATGGGAAATAGAATTGAAAATAGAAGTATGTATGATAGTCACTCTATGATGCGGGTTTAGTACACCTCAGACTGACCAAACAGCAGAAAATAGTTATGGTATCTCATGCCTACCTATCTTCAAGTCTGATTACAGTCTACGAAAGTACAGATCAGTTTCATGAATTTTTATTTAATTTGACAGAAGTACCCAAGCATCTAGATCACTTGTTCGCATTTCAGAAACATCATCCTAAGTCCTAGCTCTTTCACGTACTGTAACCATCTTGCACATAGAGAAGAGAAAGGAATACTCACTGACATGTCCATTCCTTCTCCGTGACCCGTTGTGTTGCCCAGCCACATCCCAAAAGTGGCATGTGTATACTCAGTTTAGACTGTGTATCAGCCAACAAGTACCAATTAACTAAGACAAAAAAACACTTAAGAATGGACAAACATGTGGTGGCTATTGGGATAGCTGTAATCCAAAGCTAGCAACTAACTACAGTTTTAATCGCTCCACTTTTAGTCTCCTATTCTATCATGACTCGCCTCAACCATCTATTTTTTTATTTACTTAAATAGGTCTTAGAGTTCTCCCCGTGCTAACTAACAGATAGACCAAAGAAATATAAATATAAATAGGTAGATAACAGAAATATCTAAATGAAAACCAGGTACATAGCAAACAGATAGGCCCCCCAAAGAAAATAAGCTAGATAGATAACCTAAGCACCCCAAATAGCTAAATGCTCACTAACAACATCTTTGGTTCAATCCGACCATACAATGCTGCTAACGAACCTTGCGCGGTGATGAGGCGGTCTCGCCTTGCCCGACGGCGGCCGACGTGGCCTCGATGGCTCTCCCTAGTGCCTGCATCTTGCTTGAAACTCGGAGACGAAGTGACGTGTGCTCCGTCCACCCATCGCCGCCGCAGCGCCACACCGCGCGGCCACCCCTCGCCTCCGCTTCCCTGCCGCAGCGCCTTGTACCGCCGCTTCCATCTTGCATCGCCGACGGTCGGATCAGGTGTGGTGACGGTTAAAAACCCTAGCCGCGTCAAGAACCTAGAGGCGGTGATGGAAGTCGCATGACATTTTTTCTCTGGCAGCGCGGACGTGTCCATGCGGGCGAGGGGGTGAGAAGGGTGAGAAGCCTGACACAAACTTTATCTGATAGCCATTAGATCTGATCTAGATGTTTTGCTAGCCATTGATTTTAATAGAGACAAATTTTTGTGTGCGTTTTTCTGGGTGTACAATGGTTGAGACTCTCAGCGGGGGACGTTTCACTTGGTGGACCTAAAATAATTCGAAGTGTTCCATTACAGTGGAGATGAAGAACATCATATTTCCGAGCGTATCGCTCAGAAACCCGAACTAGGATAAACCGATCTGTACGTGTCCCTCATATGTTTTGAGTATATGACTCACTGGAGAGTGGAGACCCACACATCGAGCAATCCAGTTGCTTGCCACGGCTCCAAACCCGCGACACAGTCCAATTTAGAGAACTTTCTATGAGGCCCGCCTTCTACCCATCTTTGTACTGTCTTTAAGTAATGAAAATTTTACCCTTTAAAAAAACAAAGCAGCCCACAGCACAAAACTCAGCAAAACTAAAAGAGGCGCACTACCCTACACCACCGCTGATGACCTTCCTGTTATTGTAATCAATGTTGAAGGTTTGATAAGATATAACGATAATACACTCGATCAGGTTCCTCTATTTCGATGATGGAGCCACATGCAACTATTGCCTATCAATTGCGAATTTTGCCAAGTTGCCATCCAGACGGTGTCTACGCGCATATTTGCACGCCGCGAGGGACTTGGCATCGCGAGTTTCTGCCCGCGCCGCCGCTTCTCCCGCGCACGCCCGGAGTTTTCCTTTCTCCTTCCCGCGCGACTCCAGGACTCCTCGCGCGGCATAAAGTCTCCGCGCTACGCTTCGACTCGTACCGATCAGAAGCGTCGCCGCGCTTGGCTTGTCAAGGCATCGGAGTCGCCGTGGCGATCTGAAGGGTCGCGCGCGCCGGGATCCGTCCTCCGTTCGCTCTCCTGCAGGTATGTTCTTCCTGGACCTTGATCTGATAGAGTCTAGATAAGGTTGATTTGTTCATGGGCAGGCGCACCTCGAAGACGAAGCGGTCGAGGAGGAAGCGCACGGTAGGGAAGAAGAGAACGAAGGTGGGGAGCGCGAGGAAGTCGTCGTACGCCGGGTAGTCCTCGCGCTCCCAGTCCACGGCCGCCAGGAGCCGCCCCGCCGCCTCCCCGAGCCCCATCTTCGCTTCCTCGGCCCCGGCCGAATCGAAGGCAACCTCTGGAGTCCCGTGGTGGGTGCAGCCAGAAAAATCGACGGGATTGGACCTGATTCGGCGGCTCCGGGAAGGAAATTTCTCTGGGAGGACTCCCGCTGTGTGGCAACGCAGCGCTCGCCTCTGTTTCGCGACCTGTGTGAAAACGATTTTTTACTTTCCCTGTTCGTTTGCCAATTGCCAAAAGGTTTTCCCCCGTGTTTTTTTTGCACTAAGGTACTATGCCCTTGATAATCTCGTCAGGTGCTGATCATGGCGTATTTGCCAGATGATGCATGCACTTGAGAGCTGGCCAGGTGCAGCTTGTCAGGTGCACTTGATAATCTCGTCAGGTGCAGCTTGTGGATATTTGAGGTTCACTGAATTGGGTGGTTTGAGCTTGCAGATCATGCCAACCTTGCCCTTTTGTTTAAACACAGGTTCCGAGCATGAAAGCATTTGCCAGAGGGCAGGCTGCGACATACAAGATGTGTTCAAAATAATCAACAGGGAGCCTAAGATTGACGCATATAGCACAGCAGGTAGGAAGCTGGACGACATCCAGGGAGACATTGAGTTCAGGGAGATATTCCAGGGAGACATTGACCTGCGTGCGATGGACAACTCCCAAAAAACAGTTGATGATCAGTTGCAAGGATGTGGGCCTACTTTTCTATTTACCAAGCCCAAATGTCAAACCATTAGAGATATAAAATTATTTCACTTGCCATTTGTTTTAGCAACTTGCTAAATCACAAGATTTGCTAAGTGCAATTTGGCAAACCGTTGGAGATCGATGCTCAATATTCTTCTATATGGTTTTGCTGATATTTTCCTTCTTGCCATAATAATAAAACATTAAAAACTTCTCCACTTTATTAAAAAAAATGATTACTACTCTCAGTACTTCCCTAAATACAAAGGTTGTTTCACCTACGATCGACAACTCGACAAGTTACACAATTACAGTATTGAGATTGATGCTTGCCCCAGGTTTTTCATCCCCTTCCGGCCATCTCGCGATGCCCTAATTAATAAACTGATCGAAGCCGCGTTTGCTAATGAAAAACTGTGCAAAGCCATGGATAGGATTTACAGGCCATCATCGTCCATGGCGTCTGTGGGCAGAGCGTGGCGGCAGAGAGGGCACGTATTGGTCTTTCCCAGCCACTTTGTGATGCAGTCCAGGTGGAACTCGTGGCCGCGGGAGCACGGCATGACGGTGACCTCCTCGCCGTCCTCGAAGTTCTCCAAGCAGATCGCACACCCTGCAGTGACGTCGTCGCACCCTTCCGGCGTGGCGTGGAAAGCTTGCTTCTCCAGGCCGGTGACCGCCGCGTCGGACGCGGGGACGAAGGCGGCACCAGCTGCTTCCTCGTCACCACCGCCGCGGTCCGCAAATCGTCGGACACCAGCTATTATCAAATCTATGAGGTCCTCGTTGTCGTAGCCGCCTATGCTTAGGTCATCGTCGTCATAGTCGTCGTCGGAGTCGTCACTCGCGTCGTCGAGAAACTCTGCTTCTTCTACTGATGGGGATGGAGGCTGAAGCATCCAGAGCAAAGAGCCGTCTGTGGACCGCGCCACGCCATTGTCGATGGTGAAGGTCAGGGACAGGGAGCGCCCCATGGCTAGTTCGTCGGCGGCCATCGGCGCGCGCAGGCGGAGAGAACAGCCCAAACCTAGAGCTAAGGCGGACGGATGGATTCATATGGATATGGATGGAGGCGTTGGATTGTTTATATATCCGGATCCGGCCCGGGTAGAGACTAGAGAGTCGGTACTCGAATATTCCAGGTGGCACTCGGACTCGGTTATTAACCTGACAGCAGAAAACAGGAGGTTTAATTTTTACGAGCAATCCGACAATAGGTTGTATCAGCAACCCAACCACCATATGAGCGAGAGAATCCAAACTTCAGCCAAGGTACGGTGCTTCTCTCCTACTATTGATCGGCCTAGTCACATTAGGACATCATGATCCGAGTACATAGGATTTTCTTTCCACACCTGTAGTCCTATTGCCCAGTTGGGTGCCTCAAAGTTACCCCTTTATTGCTTGGTACTGAGGGCAACTTCTACAATTCTGACTCAATTTTCTGTATAAAAAATGTATTAAGTTCTATGTCATCAAATTAGTTCAGCTGAATTATCCATGAAGTACATCTTGACAAGATATTTATTCCAAGTTTTGTATGTTAAAATATTTTTTCCTAAAAATATTTTGCAAATTCAGTGTAACCGTCGGTTTGGTTTGTTGTGCAAAACCTATATATCCATCCAAGTTCAAGTCATTGACTTGACATGAGTAATCCTGTTTTTCTCAGATTTATTCAAGAATTTAACAAAGCTACATTACTACAAAGAATTAACAACAGAGATGAGACACCTCCATTTTTTAATAGATGTGGCTCATCCTACATCCGCCTCTACAAATGGTTTATGAAATAAGATATCTAGAAATTATATTTGTAGAGGTTGCTGCTATTTTTAATTGCCTCTATACAAATGCTCTATCTTTAGAGGAGCATCCGTATGCAACCGCTTCTATAAATAGACAATTAGATCTAAACCCACCTATAGAAATGGATTTGTAGATGCGGCTGGATCTAGAGTTGTTTCTAAAAATATGTGCAACATATTAAAATTCATAACTTTTTAAAATAAAATTGTGTATCTCAAAGAAATCTATAACTTCATAGTTGACAACCTTTTTCATTTTAAATATTGTGGATCCACCAAATTTTGTTTGAATTCTTTTTTGAGTCTTCAAAATGCCCACGAATGGACAAATGAGAAAAAGCAAAGTTATAGATCTCGAAAAGATATAAAACATTGCATTGACAATTTTTTCATCTAAAATAATCTATAGTCCTAAAATTTAGTTTGAAGTTCTCACATATTCAAATGAGCTTAGATGGAGAAATGATCGAAACCTAAGTTTTAGATCTCAAAGAGTTATACAACTTTAAAGTTGATAACTTCAAAATTCTACCTAAGTTATACCCAAGTTTGAATAAAGTGCTTCAAGTTCGGAGACAGAACAAAAATGTTTCTTTTTGACAGCAGTTCGTTTGAACCTTGTTGAATAAAAGTACCAACCCAAATCCAATCTGTTGTAAAAAAAAATCCAATCCGCCGCCGGACTCAAGCTCAACAAAACCAACTGATGATAGGCCGGGGTTCTTTAGGGATAGAAAATAGAAATTGATATCTGAATTATCCAAAATTAGTATATCCTAAAACTTGTATTATGAATATTTGTATTTGTCTGATACTAATAAATACTAAAAGATATATCTGAATTTGTTTTCTAGTTTTTCTCTATTTAAATTTAGATCCATATTCGGTAAAAAATAAAGTTACACTCGGCAAAGTTTTTGCCGAGTGTTTGTTGTTTTTTTTGCCGAGTGTTTTTTATTTGGCACTCGGAAAGAGCTTCTGGCATTCGGCAAAGAGCTCAGCACTTGGTAAAGAGAGGTTTTCAGGTAGTGGGTTGTGTGAATTGGCAAATTCGATTGAAGTCTAATGTCCTTCAGCAAAATTTGGCATTATTGATCGGCCTAGTCACATTAGAACACCATCTTGTCTGAATAACCGGTATATATTATTTTCTTTTCACACCTCCAGTGCAATTGTCTAGATTGGGTGCTTAAAATTGCCCCATTGTTACTTGGTACTATGTCCAACTTCTACAATATTAACCAAATCCACCAACATTACCCCTCATCTGCACCACCGTAGGCCAGGCTGCACCTCGCTCAGAACTAGTTCCGCATAGCTCCAGACCAGATCTACAATGCGAGGCTGCGAAGCAGGAGGACCACAACACAGAGAAGACCAGATCTATACCTAGCTGATGTCTAGATTTGCCTCAATGATGGCCAAATCTGCTGCACTACCAAAGTGGGGAGAGGAACTGGTGGCGACAAGGAGGAGGCGTGGGGTGGCGGTGCATGAGGCGTAAGCGCGAGCTAATGGAGCACTATAGCGGAGCCATGTTTAGGGCCATAGTGAGCTCCATCCCCCTGCCACCAGGAGTTCTGTGAAGAGAACAACCATCCTGCTCATAGGTAAACTAGCAACAGGAACATGCCATGGTAGGACTTAACAAATTGCTCTCCCTCCCCCTAACCAACCCACACACACACTTTGCTTTCATGCTCCGCCACTGTTGCTATGGAGGAAAAGAGAGAGAGCTGGAGTGTAGTTGAGAAGAGGCATGGAGTAGGTGTTGTGTGGCCGATGTTGCTTTTATCGGCCTTGGGCCATTTTCACCAATAGCTCATGATGTCACAATCCAATGTTGGTAATAAAAAATCATTTTCATGACCATTTCTGTTACAAACCAGCGACCATATATACTTGTGATGTGAAAATGTGTTGTGAAAATATTTTCTTAGTTTTATTTCGAAAATATTTTCTTAGCAGTAAACTTGTCATATATGTGCTCTTGGTGATATTTTCCTTTTTGCATTGCATGATATAAAGCATTAAAATTCATTGTTGTGAACACCTGTGAGGATGGAAAATTTCACGCTTTATTAAATTATAAAATGACTGTACTTCCTGCAATATAAAGGGTTGCACGTACAGGCTAGCAAAAGAACTTAAGAACCAACTTATACATCACCTAGAAGAAGTTACATGATGATTACATATTTTATGCTTGCCCCTGGTTTTTCATCCATCCCCTTCCGGCCCCGCACTACGTGAAAAAGGCTCCGTAAGTACGAGGTCCTTTCCACTATAGGGGCGGCTGGTGTTGGAGCCGCTCTTACAATGGCGTATTGGTGCCTATCGTTACCAGCCGCCCCTACAAAACACTGTAGGGGCGGCTGGTGATTGAACCGCCCTTACAGTGGTGCACTGTAAGGGCGGTTTAATCACCAGCCGCCCCTACAGTGCTCCACTGTAGGGGCGGCTCAATCACTAGCCGCCCCTACAGTGGACATCCGAATAAAACGCGAAGGTAAGAAAATGTTATTCCAATCATTTTTTTTGAAGTTTTAATGATTGATTAGTGAGTAATTAGAGTTTTTCTTTTCTCTCTCCTCCATGGTTCTTGAGATTTGTATGAAGCAATTAGGCCATAGTTTCTAAACTATTAGTGTAAATAAGTTAGGGAAATGAGGTTGCACCCTTGGCTAGTCGATCTTACTTCATATTAGTGGAGATTTACACTCTAATTTCGTGTATGTTTCATGTGCATGTAGATCTAGGGTTTGTTCTTTTTATTTTTTATTTTGTAATTTATGTTTCATGAAATTGGCCGGTGTAGGAATTGTAGTGAGTAAAACAATCAATCCTCTTTCAGTGTCTACCTTATTGGAAAGAATTGGAGGTCCCCCAAGAAATAGAAAGAATTGGAAAGAATCCAAATGGAACGAACAGAGATAGGAGGCATCCGATGTTGCAACTTGCTCAAGACCTTCTCAATTTTTTATCATAGCCTCTACATGCGATAACACGATGCCCAGACAAGTTTTGTGATTTTTGGACTTCGTTTAGATTTTATATAATTTAAAAACACTTTTCCCGCAAGTTGTTCGTCATGTTAGGTCAACAAGATGCTCGACATTTCATGTGACTTCCTGGATACGACCTCAACATACACCAAATATCATGAATATTATTTTTTGAATCACCAAATTCCATTATTTTATACACCTGTAGTTCAAATTTAAAGCATGCAAAAAAAGAATTAATATGGTCAAAGATTTGAAATTCAATTTTTGAGAGAGTTTTGTGTCGCTAAGGGATTTAAAAGTGGTCCTTATGAAAAAGTTTTGAATACCAAAGTTGAAGGGGACAACATAATCTACAACTTTTGTTTTGGTCATTTCTTCATTTGACACTGTCGTAGCACACATTATCCACATCTACTCTAATTTTTCACAAATCTCACTTAAACCCTCTAAGAGATGTGTCCACTTGTGAAGCATCTACGATGCCACTTGGTTGAAATCCTTTCATATTTTTTCCTAGATTTTAGGTGGTCAAGACATGTCACACCACCAAATTTGAGGATTTTTTGAAAAACTAGTGAATTACTGATTTTTTTAAGTTCTAAGTGTTTTAAAGCCCGGCAGCTCGCAGATGAGATTTGGGACACTAAATGACCTCTAGTGAGGAAATATTGAGTACCAAAGCTGTAAGTAGCAATATCATGCACAACTTTTGTATAAGCCATCCCATCATTTGACGCTTTTTTATATGGTTAAAGATTTGAAATTCAAATTTTGAGAGAGTTTTGTGCCGCTAAGGGATTTAAAAGTGGCCCTTATGAAAAAGTTTTGAATACCAAAGTTGAAGGGGACAACATAATATACAACTTTTGTTTTGGTCATTCCTTTATTTGATACTGTCGTAGCAGACACTGTCCATATCTACTTTATTCTTTCTCTGAACTCACTTAAACGCTATAAGAGATGTGCCCAGTTGTGAAACATCTATGATGCCACTTTGTTGAAAATCATTTCATATTTTTTTTCAGGAATTTAGGCGGCCAAGACATGTCACCGTACCAAATTTAAGGATTTTTTGAAAAACTATTGAATTACTATTTTTTTTAATTTCTAGGAATTTTAAAGTCCGACAGCTCGCAGATGCAATTGTCTAATAATATATTAATTTTATTTAATAGATTCATCTTGTTAATTACTGTATGATGTGATGTAATTAATTTTATAAATCTATTTTTAATAATACACTAAATTAATATCGCAGGATACAATATTGCACGGATTAACTTTAGCCTGCGAACAACCCCCTCCTACAAAACACGGATACGTCAGGTCCAGTTCGTATCCCGTATCGGATACGTATCTGATATGGATACGTGTGGGATACGCGGCCAATACGTATTCTCGAAGTATCTGATTTTTATTTAATTTATCTATTTTTCGATACATGGGCTCATACTTATTTGTAGCTCGATACGGCCCAATCGGCCCAACAAGGCAGCAGCTAACCTAACTCTCCCGAGCTTCCCTCACGTGTTGCATCCGTGGAGGCAAGTCACGCAACCCCGCACTCGCATCGCCCAACGCCGCACGCCGCACGCCGCACGCCGCATCCCCACGAGAACTCGTCTCGCCCACGGCCGATCGATCTCCTCCATCCGCTCGCCGCGCCGTAACCCAGAGAGGAGACCGCGCTCGGTCGAGCACCACCTGGAGGCTGGAGCCCAGCCACTTCGCGGCCACCTCCAGCGCGGCGTCCGCCCTCTGCAGCCTCGGTGTCTCCGCGACTGTCGCTGCTGTCCTACTTCGCCACTCGCCACTCGCCACCTTCGCCGGCGACGAGCACCACCAGGACACCAGGTATTCTCTCCCCTTGCCCTCCCTTCCTGCTGTGCGAAGCTGTGCGCCCAAACCTAGGTAAAAACCGTGCGCCCAAACCCTAACATACTATCGGATCTGATAGGGGCGGAGCTAGAGTAAAATGATGGGGGGTGCGGCTTGTTGTAAGTCCTTCGTGAAATTTACATTCATATATGTAAAATGTTCGAGCAACGGTGTAATTCGTGTGCACAACTGACACGTTTTAGCATCAAGAACTGAACATAAGTATTCCAGGAAAGTAACTAAACATAAATATTTTGCAAAAAAAACTAAGGCCCTGTTTAGATGCTCGGAAAAAAAATTATATCACATTGGATGTTGCGATACATGTGCGTCTATGCCTATGCGGCATGTGTCGCGGCGGCCGTAGCTCGCCGCCAGCTAGCGAACGCATCATCTGTGCCTAAACACATATTTGTCCGTGGGTTAGCAAGGAAGGCAACTAATGGAGAATTGGGGACGGGGCACAGGCGCATTCATTAGGGAGGACACAAGGCGGTCAGTCGAACGGACGGGTAGCTGAAGAGTGGACAAAATGAGCGAGAAAAAAGGGAGATCGATTCCTTGCTCTCCTGATGCACTTTGTAAGATGGAACTGATATGTTGGGCTGTGCTCCATAGTCTGGTTGTGTAGGTCTGACCGCTAAACAATGGAATTTCTTAATTCTTACTCTGCATGGACCAGCCTGCAGCTAGTGGTTGGGCTCTCGCTTGCCCGAGCCGTTGGCCTGTGGGTGCAGAGGTTTCAACTTGTGGGGTGCGGATAGGGTAAAAAATTATGCCTTATACCTTGCTTCTCAATTTTTGGTGGGTGCGGCTGCACCCATAATCCTCAACGTGGCTCCGCCTGTGGATCTAAATCTAGTTACAGGTGTATATGCATGTATTATGCCTACTAACTTCGATTGCTTTGCAAAAATTATTAGGTGTACATGTGTACACTCATGTCCTTTACTGGGTCCGCCCCTGCTGCTGCATGGTGCTCTGCTGCTCCTCGCGAGCCTTAGCTGATGACCTTACTATCTTCCTCTTGTGTAAAGGGTGGAATAGGGAACGACGATACACCATGGCGGATTTCTCCAAGGTGCGAGAAGATTCTTCTTCTACTTTCTGTTGTTATTTTAAACTACTGTTAGCACCTTTTGTTTGTGACTGTTGCTTTGCCTGAGAACTGCATTTGCAGGCACCTTTGCTTATTGTGTATTCGAGTTGGTAAGTTAAACACGATAGCTATATGAGTGAAACAAAACATGCATTGTACATGCCTATTGTTTCTGCTTTTACTGAGGATTATATTCTTTTTATGTACAGGTGGGTGATGTGGAATTTAAGTTGATACCTATTTTAGATCTGAATCTGATCCATTAGCCATGACTGAATTTATTTGGGAACCCCCAAACTGGATCATTACTATTTTCTCAAATAGAAATGTGAATTCAGTTCCTTGTTAATAGAAAATAAATGAAGAACATGAGAATAGAAGCTTAACTTCTCTAGAACAGGATCTGCACCTTTCCCAGGGGCCGAAAACTTGTTATTTTGGATGCTGTTGTAATTCGGTTAAGTCTTATCAGGTAGCTAGTTAAGTGATCTGTCTGTTTTACAGGAATCTTGCCCTTCTGTGAAGAACATTTTGCTTCTGGATTCTGAAGGAAAGCGTGTTGCTGTAAAGTATTTCTCAGATGATTGGCTGACTAATGCATCAAAGTTGGCCTACGAAAAAATTCTGAAGACAAACTCTGAAGACAGATGCACGAACAGAAGGTATTTTTTCATTCTTTGTTGTTACATGCAGAATCAAACACCACTATCATGGCGATGGGATTTAAAAACTTATGCTATGTGTTTCTTTTGCCAATTTCAAGTTTTTCAACAACTTCATGTAGATTTTGATCCCAAAAATTTCTAATATGTCAGTATGTATTCAATATTTCAACTACTCATCTTTGTCATCAATTGTAATCATGCATATGCCTGACCAGTCCTAAGTTATGCTCACTTAGTTTCACGTACTCTGTTTCATACTAGTTATGTCTAGTGTTCAATTAACACAGTTGCACTTTCAAGCACTTCCAAATTTTCTTGTCTGAAACCTGTTATTTGATTTTGTTAACAATTTCTCAATCACTTTACTGGTTTGGGTTATCCAATAACTTTACTGAATTTGAACAATAGCTAAAGTGTATGCTGCATAAATACATGCTATATATTGTTGGAGGTAGCTTTATTTTCCATGCACCTTTACATTATTGAATCAAACTTCGTGCACTAGGATGGCTAGGTTGAATTTGTATTGTCCTTTGATATATTTGGACACCATGGGGTGTCTACTGTCCAGAACTAATACTGACCTGATGCATATTTTTGGTTCTTTGCAGCTGAGATAACATTGTTTGAGGGTTATATTGTTGTTTACAAGTTTGTACATGACCTTCATTTTTTTGTCACTGCCGGAGATGATGAGAATGAACTCATATTAGCAAGTGTACTGCACGGTTTTTCTGATTCTGTTAGTCTTCTACTCAGGTTGTCTATTTTATGTTATTACTATATGTTGCAGTTGCCTTTGTATGTGGTTGTTTTGACATGCCACTTACTGTGCTTTAGGGGTGATGTTGAGAAGGGGGCTGCACTTGAGAACTTGGATTTGATACTTCTCTGCATCGACGAAATTGTAGATGGGGGTAACAATCTTGACTTGTGCTAGGTTTTGTTACCAGCTATGCTCTACATTGTGCTATTTCACATGAAGCTGTACTATGTTAGATGGTTTTCTGACTTTGCTATTTCTACCTGTAGTATTTTTTACCATCCATGTGACTGCATTGAAAACAGATTCTGGCATGGTCTCATTGCTGCCTGCCTGTTTTGGATTCATATATGTATGTTGTTGTTGTTGTGGATATATATATATATATATATATATATATATGAAACAAGGCATTGCCTTGTCACATGTATTCAAGTTTTTGTTAGGGTTGGGTGATGGTAATCATGTCTAGAACTTGCTAAAAGTGTCTCAGGTTTATGGATGATGGAACTTTGCACTTCTCTTGTGTTTGGATTATATATATGTTGCTGTCTTTTGAATATATATATATATATATATATATATATATATATATATATGGAAATGATTTGGTACTCCCACGGAGTATCTACTCCCTGTCTGAATAACAACAGTACGTTCGCATACGTCTACTAAACGAACCGGTACCTATGAGTTTGCTTTGCGGGTTAAAAGAAACAGACCCGTTAATCTTATATAAGAACCCATGCTGGAGCGCCGTCTCTCGGTTCCTCTTCTAGCCGCCGCCACCCCTCTCCCCGTTTGTGCGTCGTCTGACCGCTCGAGATCCGACACTGCATCCATCAGCGGTAACTTCCCTTCCCGTGCGGTGCATCCATCGGCGGCGGCGCGACTTTCTCTTTCCTCGCGGCGGCGTTCCCTTCCAGCTCCGAGCAGCGCGCCTCGTTAGAACCTGCCTCGTGCAGATTGCGGCTCGTTCCGCGGCGGTGAGGGAGGCAGAGCGCCGGCGGCGACCTACGGTGCTGCATGCAGTAAAAGCATGGTGACTGCAGGCTGTGCTGCATGCGTCTCTCCTCTCCACGCTGAGCGATGCTTCGATCCAGATACAGACATCTAGATTCAGATTCCATTATGATTTTTAAGCATTGATTTTTTTTTCACCAGCAGTTTCAGATCAGACTGTATATTGTATCCGTGTGAAGCTGCTCTGAATCTCCGATTCGCATCTGCTGCCTGCCGACGCCCCGCCGGCTCCATGCGGATTGGGTGTTGGCGTTGGCAGTGAAGGCTGATTCAATTATCATAGGATTTTTATTACTGATCATTTGATTATGGCACGTGAGTAGTATATTGGTATAATTTTGTCGAGAAAAGTACATAAATATACTCCCTTCTCATAAAAGTATGCACATACTCCGTATATTTTATTATCAAAAAATGTATGAATGCATACTCTTGTTTTTTTATATCTCCATATGTGAATGTATACAGAATTACAGATATACTCCAATCATGTGATTTAAGTATGCACTTATACTATCTAAATCTTAACGTATGTATGCACTCCATTCCAAAAAGTATGTATACATAATATATTTTCAAAAGTATGTACAGATGCTATATTCTAATAAGTATGTATGAATACTTTATTCTAAAAATATGTATAAAACACGTCTGAGTACGTGTATATACTCTACCCACCGAGACAAATAAGTACCAAACCGAGAATCACGACAACAATGTATTAGATAATATTATTTATAATTACCTATACCGGATAGGCCCACCGCTTAATTGGATCTGATTGAACGGCTGCTGATCCGTTATGGCCAGAGGTGTTAACGCAGCCATAGTGCAAAATAGATAGGGAGTACCTACTCCCGGGAGTATAAAAAACTCACCCTATATATATATATATATATATATATATATATATATATATACGCTGTGCTATGGTTTGAATTATATAAATATTTATTTTTTTTTTGCTGGAAAATGCACTGTAGGGGCGACTCTAGATTGAACCGCCCCTACAGGAATACACTGTGAGCCGCCCCTACAGTGAAAGCCACTGTAGGGGCGGCTGGTGATTGAACCCCCCTACAGTGACCCACTGTAGGGGCGGTTCAATCACAAGCCGCCCTTACAGTGGATCTCACTGTAGGGGCGGCTGCCCCAACCGCCCCTATAGTGGGTGCACTGTAAGTACACTTTGATAGGAGCGGTTGGGCCAGCCGCCCCTACAGTGCTTCTGGAGCCGCCCCTACAGTGGCTGTGTGTAGTAGTGCCGGCCCCCTGCAGCTTGATGCCCTAAACTGGTCCATCAATTTGTGCCAGCTTGATGCCCTAAACTGATCCATCAAATTGTGCTGCGAGTCACCCTTGGCTGTAGCGCAGATTAGATTAGATCCATGCATGCTCCAACGTTAACCTGGCCTATTTACGCTTTTTTTGCTGATATGTCAGAGCACGAGCTGCCGTCTGCAATGTAGCAGTTTACAGGCCATCATCGTCAACAACGTCCGTGAGCAGAGCATGGCGGCAGAGAGGGCACGAGTTGCTCTTCCCCAACCACTTGGTGATGCAGTCCGGGTGGAACTCGTGCCCGCCGGAGCACGGCATGACGGTGACCTCCTCGCCGTCCTCGAAGTCCTCCAAGCAGATCGCACACCCTGTAGTGGTGACCTCGCAGTCGCACCCTCCTTCTTCGCGCACCGTGGCGTGGAAGGCTTGCTTCTCCAGGCCGGCGACCGCCGCGGCGGACGCGGGGCGGACGACGACGAAGGCGCCGCCGCCGCCGTCGTCGCCGGGCGCTGATCCGTCTCCGAAGACGAGATGGTGCAGGACAGTTTCGAAATCGACGTCCTGCTGCTGTGCCACGAGATTGATGAGAATCACCACGGTATGGAAGTAGTTGTTGTTGCCCTGAACCAGGGCCTCCTCCTCGGTTGGGTACCCTGCTGCAGACTCCGGGTCAGACTGCAGGTACACCACACCGTCGGCGGCGGCGGCGCTGGCTCGGTCGAAAAACCCTGCCGCTTCTTCTGCATCGTCGTCGTCATCTTCTTCTTCTTCTTCTTCCGAATAGGCCAGGGAGCGCTCCATGTCGTCCATGATAGCTTCTTCTTCAGCGGTCGTCAGGGAGCGGTCCGCCGCCAGCGTGTCCATGGCTTCGTCAGCGGCGGCTGCTAGTGCTAGCTAGGGCTTGTGGAGATCGGCGCAAAAACCTTAACCTAGCTAGGGCGGACGGGACGGATGGTCGATGGATGCACGGAGAGGGCGTTGGATGATGCTTGTATATATTCTGTTTCTGTCACACACAGTGCCCTCCCTGGCTGGCGCTGGTACTGGTCGAGTCGGTTTCCAGTTCGCGGGTAACTCGGACTCGCTGAGATGACGAGGATTCAGATTCACCGCAGCAGTTTGTTTGTATACGATTCCGAGTCAATAATAATAATGCTTCCGACTGGACAGTCACAGCCAGCGAGTTCTATAATGGGCCGGAGCAGCCCACTAGCGACCATTAGGTGGGCCTTTGCCCAAGATGAGCGTTTCTTTGCTTTTACACCTCCTACCTAGTCCCTCCGTCCCTAAAGAAGTGTCTCTAGAAATCCATGTTTCTCTCACAGACACGCTTTCCGGACGACACTTAAAAAGGGACGGAGGGAGTAAGTCCTATCCAATTGCTGGTACTAGTCCAACTTCTATATAAAAAAAATACATCAACTCCTACATCATCCAATAAGTTTCACGAAATTATATTTCCATATAATATACCCTAATAAAATTATGTATCCATATTGTGTGTATATATAGATGGGCATAAGGCCCGAGACACGACGACCCGGCCCATAACCTTTTTTTTTGCCTGGCCCAAACACGGCCTGGCCCGTCTCTAGAGCTATGCCTAGGCCGAATCCTCGGCAATAAATATATATATATATATATATATATATACTCCCTCCGTATAGGAAATAGAAGTCCTTTAGGACAGCGACACAGTCTCCAAAGCATAACTTTGACCACTTGTTTCTTCAAAAATATTTATTGTAAAGTAGTATATGTATATTTTTATGAAAGTACTTTTCAAGACAAATTTATTTATATGATTTTTACATCTCTAAACTCATTAATTTTAAAGTTATTCATGATTTATATTCCCAATGTTTGACTCAAACCTTGTCCAAAAGGACTTCTATTTCCTATATGGAGGGAGTATACACACATATTAATACCTAGTTTTACTGGCGGGTTTGGCAGACCCAGTGGGCCTGACGGGCCTTCGGGCCAGCCCAACCTCCATCGGGTCGGGCTAGCCCGTTGCCCATCTATATATGTATATGAGCGTAATTCTTTTCGTTAATCCGTTTCGACCCATTTTCTCTCTGGCTCAAGCCAACCCTGACCTGTAGGAAAATAGCACTCATTTGCACCTATCTACACACACCACATATGAGAATCCACACCTTAAAAATCGTTTTCCGCCGATCCGTTAGCAGGTTTAGTGAGTCGGGTTCGTCGACCTTGGCTCTTGGCGTGGCCTTGTAGTACAGTGTTGTCAGGAAGTTGTTTTGCACAGCTTGCGCTAGCTGCTCCATGGACGGAGCCGAGATACCCAAGCACCAAAACGTGGATCCGCGTCCGTACGCCTGCATGCAGCTACACTGTATGTCTGTATGCTATTGCACTATGCATGGATGCAACGGCGGCAGTGCGGCACCGCATGCATGCAGAGCTATGCTGCTAGCCTGCTACCGGTTTCTGTCCGGGCCATCGGGAACCTCTCGTACTGTACAATGCTATTGCACTTGCATGTACAGTGTGCAGTGCTAGCCTTAGATCTGAGAGCATGCCACACACAACACCGTCATACTCAAAAATGCAGTGATCAACTCCTACGACCTGAATGCATGCTGCGCTTTTATTTGTATGTATGGTCGCTGTCACTCGATCGATGGAAACCGCGTCGTCCTATATACTCCCTCGGTCACGTCGTCCGGAAAGCGTGTCTGTGAGGGAAACACGGATTTCTAGAGACAAACATTTAGGGACGGAGGGAGTATATAGCTAGTCCAGCCAGTTCTCCTAGCCACCAGGCGTTGAAAGTATGGTTGCCTGCGAAAAGAAAAGGAAGAGAAAAAAAACAAGCCTCAACAAACATACTGTGTACAGTAGGAGTATTGTTTGATGGACGTACGAGACATTGGGTGCATGAAAATTAACCAGACCACACACGTACTTGCACAAGCCCAACATAAGGCAGGGCTCTGGTGGCGACACGACAACACATCTGCTCGAATCGCTAGCGTCAACTTCCTCCTCCGCTCGAATCGCATCAAGTGCCAAAGAAGAATCAGATCCTCGTCACGTCAGGCCGGCGCGAGCATGCATGGTGAGCAGGGAGGAGGGAGAGGGGTAACATCGGGGTCTGCTTGGCCGGCCGGGGTGGTGAGGCGGGGAGGAGGAGCAGCAGCGGACCTCCGACGACCAGGCTCGTCGAGCGGGGCGGTGAGGCGGACCAAAGCAGCAGAGGCGAGCAGTGAGAAGAACCTACTCGTGCGGAGCTATCTTAGGCCTGGCTCCAGAAAAATATATAACTCCCACATTTTTTTAAGTCAGACTAAGACCCCCTGAGTGGCTTCATAGAGTCTAATTAGAAGACTTATACAACTAACCAAACAGGCTCAAGTTGGCTCTATTTTTTTTTTTTTAGATAATGGCTCAAGTTGGCTTTATGTTCGCTTGAGCTACAAACCGGCTTTAATCCGTATAAATCAGCTGTGGAACAGTATTTTTCTCTTATAGAAAATCAGCCGTTTCAGTTTATTCCCGACTTATAAGTCCTGGCGAGGCGAACAGATAGACGATAGTGAGGGAACCAAACACACCCATACTACCTCCACACTTGCTGTCAAATGAACTTTCATGGACGAACAGACACGGAGGGAGTAGTATATATACCTGATCTGATCTAGTACATGCACTGTGCGCAAGATCTATCCGGCCGGGATCGGGATCATCAGATATAGGCAGACCCAGACGAAGGTGGATTATTGTGTGGCCAAAAGCCAGCACAAAGTGCTCCCACGATCGAAGTAGCATGCAGTAGCAACTACTAGCAGCTAGCAGCTTTGCGAGTGGCCGACCTCTTTGGTTGTTCACATTGACGGCCTGCCTGCCGGAAAAGAAGCGACTGCAAATAAAAAGCGCAAGTCCATCTTGTTTCCATCTGCTGCATTTTTAGTAGATACTCCGTATATGATTGATAGTACTATAGATACAGCATCTAGCTAGTGCAGGGAGCTGGCAATGCTGCTTTAGCTAATTAAACCCCCAACAATGCATGCATGCGCGCACTGCTGCGCTCTGTTAAACTAGAACCAGAAACACTGATGAGTGAGATCACCGATGCATGCAGTAGCAGCACTGATGATGGATGGAACACTCACTGTGCTTGCTGCTTAGCTCCATCAGATTCAGATAATGGAGGGGGCACTATTGGGGCATTGGCCACTCGACCTGCACAAACCAAAAGGTAGCATTCATTCATGCATTCCAAGAGTTCAAGTAAACAAAGAGATCGATGGCTGGCTTCCCTTTTATTATCAGTATTCAGTACTACTAGCCTACTTACTACTGAAGCAATGCTAGTGGACCATCTGGCAATGCAACATGTAAACACATAGCAGCTATATGTATATATACTGCTAATCTGCTATAGGCTCGTCAACCTTTGCAAGTCATAGCACTTATAGTGCTTCACTTTCATACTATACTATATACTAGATTAGTATATCATCGCTTTGATTTCAGATTTGACTACATGAATGGCTCAAGCTAAGGGCTTTCACAGAGACTATCTATAAGATCAGAAAAACCTTGTTTATATAGTTTGGTATACATACTACCTCCATCCCCCCAAAAAAATACAAGTATAAGTTGTGTGTGTCACGTAAAGTGGTTCACGTTTGACCAAATTTAAAACAAATATTATTTAAATTTATGTATTTAAATAAATTTGTTATGAAAATTCATTTTGTAACTAATCTAATGATATTTATTTGGTATTATAAATGTACTACTATTTCGTAGAAAAATGTTTTTTAGTTTGTCATTCTTTTTTGACACCTCAGGGAGTATTACTATGCGCTATGCAGTTTGCAATCCGGCCAGTACGTAGTGCTCCATCGTCCGTGTGTGAAAACTGAAAAGAAACTGTGAATCATTGGCATGGCTCGCATGTGTGGCTGGGGGACTGGATACTGATCTGATTCAGAGGAGCATCTTTGCCTGTCTCTCTTTGCTGGGGCAGCTCTGCTCATCGCCAAGACATATGAAAATGGGCTGTAACCGGCCAATAGTTTCCATTTCTTTTTTCTTTCTTAAAAAAAAAAAAGGTGTAGCCGCATGGTGCCATTGTGTTGACTTTTACGAGCCAGCTAGCAGCTCGGTCCGACCATGCATCATGTGGAATCTTGGGGAGCAGCTCATCAGCTGTAATGGGGTAAACTCTACTGTAGACTGTGTAGCAACCGTGGCTACATCGCCGACAATAAGGGCATGGTTAATAATATAATAGAGCCAAGTGCTTGGCTATAAGCCAAGCTATATAATAGTTAGTCTTCTATTTGACTGCAAATTATTTCTCTTTCCTATTTCTTCTCACATATATTTTTATTGGGACCCACTATTACCTATGCTTCCGTGCCCAGCTTGGTGCTTACATGGAAGTCAAGCTCTCCTCTCGCTCTTCTCTTCTCTCCTCCAGCATTTGTTTGGCTATAAGCCAATTATTGTACCTGCTCTAATGCTTGTTTTCTTGCGGGCTAGTGACAAAAAAATGGTTCTTTTCTTAGATTGTGAGAAGATCCAGCAGACCAGCACAGGCAGAGAGAGAGAGAGAGAGAGGGAGAGGGAGAAACTGTTTACAAGAAGGAAAACATCAGAGAATCTGACAGGGGTCACACACAGATCCATGCATCAGGCAGACGGGGGGAGACAGACATTCAGGCGCACACAGACAATGTACGGAGTACTCCTGTAGTACAAGTGTGCGTAGTACTAGGTTAAGTTCCATCTGATTGATTATTAAGGAGGAGACGACGGCAAGAAGCTTGTTCACAACTTGGATATCGATCACACACACCAAACCAAACTGCAACTGCTAGTAGAGCTAGCTAGTTAGCTAGCATGCACACCTATATATACATCAGTGAGGAAAAAAAAAACAAGACCACTCTATTACTCTCTAGCATGGACCTGCACATCTTTATACTGCCGGGATATATATACCTACCTACTACCACCAAGCGAGCACATGGTCCATGGACCTCCCTGATCTGATGGCACTAGTACGTACCAGGTAGCAACAATGCATTAATATTAGACACATCACACGCAGAGAGAGAGAGAGAGAGAGAGAGATTTACAATAAAACAGATCGATTCATGCAACAGACAATTTAACGAGCATATATATAGATAACATAGGAGTATTTTCATATAGAACCAGCAGATTCGATTCTCCTTTCCAGCCTTGGTGTACCAACTTGCTAATAACTTGCATGTAATAAGCACTCTACCCAGTCCCAGCCCAAACCAAACCAAACCAAACCATGCAAACTGCCAATTCAAGGCGAGATGCATGTCGTCGTCTTCCTCCTGACGGCCGGTCACGGGGGGCTCACGGCTTGCCCTTGTGCTGCGTGTAGATGTAGTCGAGGTGCGCGTCGCCGAGCAGCCGCCTCTCCAAGCACTCGTCGTCGTTGTCCCCCTCGCAGATCGCCGCCGCCGCCGCATCGTCCGTTCCCATCATCATCTGTGTAGAGACGTACAGGACATGAAGAAAAAATCATCAGCTTTAATTTAGCTGCCTCTCCTGGTTAATTAGCTAGCCTGTCGTCGTCGTCACCACTGACATCGATCAGGTATAACTAATAATATAACCGAGAGTTGTTGATTCATTGGGATGGAGTTTTCCTTCACCCTTGGCCTCACCGTACCTCTGAGATGGAGGAGAGGTCGTCGTCGCCATTGCCCGCGGCCTCACGACCTTCCTGAACCACGATGCCGCCGCCGGCAGCCGCCGCCGCCGTGGCACCATTATTTTTCTCCGCTGCAGATCGAGAGATGAAGAACGTCAGAGCACTACAACTAAACCATCCAGCAGGCAGAGCAGGAAAAGAAGCTTCATTCACCAGCCGTCTACGCATGGCACGACGACCGGACGAGCGGGTGAGGTAGGTATAGTATATATGTACCTTGGTGAAGAACAACCAGAGGAGGAACGGCGACAGCAACAGCAACAGCAGGATGCAGCGGCAGGAGGCGAGCCGCTGCCACGCCGCCGTGGGAGAAGAAGACGACGAGGAGGAGGAGCAGGGCAGGAGCCCACGAGATGCTGCGGCAGCCAGCACGCCCCATCATGTCGGCCTGCAGACCGTTCGTTGAGAGCTACGCCTACGCGCTTGCGTTGTCCAAGGCCAAGGCCAAGGGGAGCGAGAGCGAGAGACGGAGGAGAGAGTGGAGTAGTCAGCGGCTAGCTGGCCGGGGTGCTCGACTGCTCGTGGTGGCGCCGAGGCGTTGTATTTATAGAGCCCGAGAGCTGATGACGCTACTGCTAACTGCTGTCTGCTGGAGGTGGAGGCCGCAAGTTGGTTGCGAGTCGATCGCCCAAGCACGCATGGTTTGCAGTTGCAGTCGGCCACACACGGTCATAACGCGTACAGAGATTTATTATTATTATTATTATTATTATTATTATTATTATTATTGTTTTGGCCGTATTTGGGTCCTCGAATTTGGATTGGGCCACCATCTGGATCTCCAAACAATCAAAATGGATTGGGGGCGTCATCTATCTAGATCTCGAAACAATCAAAAATCATATCGCCTTAAGCGCAAGGAGAAAGCTATAGCGGCTCACTTGAGTGATTTGAAGCAATCTGTTACTCGAATTTTCTCTTCCTCAAATCTGGTACCTCTCCGTCATTTTCTCCAACTCTGGTGGGTTAAGAAGGAGGTATGAGGGAGGTAGGCAGGCCAGACAGCAGGGATGGTGGTCGTGCGGCTTCGAGGCCCCGACGGCGACCGATCGAGCTAGGTGTCAAAGCAGGGTCATTGCAGCCATTCGCTGGGGTCAGAGAGAGAGCGGCGGTGGGAGGGGGAGGGGAGAGGAATCGAAGAGGGAGGCCGCCCTGCAGTGGTGGAACTCCGACGAGACCCTACCTCCACGGTGGGATGGTGGGCGGTGAGCGGCAGCGGGTGTCGGAAAGAGGCAGATAAACAGTAACCGCCGGAAGAGAGAAAATTCCGTATATAGGCTCACTCACGTGAGATATAGACAGCTTCTACTTTGGTACATAGCATGCACGCATCATAAAAATATTCCGAGAAAATAGAAAAACCAAAGCTATGGTTAAATTGATGTAAAATTTCTAGTATCCGAAAATTTGAAACTAGACGTTAACAAACAAACCTCTTAGGTTTGAAACGATTGAAAACAAAGGGTCACGCTATAGAGCTTAGCAGAAAGTATCAGTGCTGTTTTGCATCGAGTGTGGTTGCGGTAGTAACAATGTGAACACGGAACCGAGCAGTGTTGCACCACTGTTTTATATATATATATATATATATATACACGTACTCTCTCCGTACTGGTATCATTAGAAGTTATTTAGGATAGAATTACGCTTACTAAGGAGTGGACTAAGGAGGGCCAAAAAGTCATTAATTAGGAGGAGTTTTCCTTCTTTGTCCTTATTTAATAAGGCTGCAGGTGTCTCCTATACATCAATTTCTCATAGTCTGAGTGGTAAGAACGACTTCTAATACCAGCACAGAGGGAGTACCTTCAAAGAATATTCTCTCTCTTTAACTTTTGAAGAAGCCGGCCGCTCGGACGAAATTAAAGCAGGAAGAAGCACTAAGCAGAAATGGTGAAAGGTGGGTGCGGTACTATATATATACACACTACTATTAGTAAACGTTTACTGGCAATGGTGCATCAGTCTCTGCTGATCCCAGAAAGAAAACACAAGTCTCCATTGACTTGAGATCACAAAAATGCATGCTGCTTATTACGCACAGAACAGCTGCTATATGATGTCATCCCGTCGTCGTCGATGGAGGCAGAGGCAGAGGCAGAGGCAGAGGCAGGGACGAAGAAGCCAAGAAGGTGCTGCTGCTGCTGGTGCGGGAAAAAAGCAGAGTTTTTGGAAAACCTTTCCAGGCTTTGTTGAGCCACTCAAGTTGCGTGCTCGCGCTCTCTTTTCCTTCCTCTTACTTAGTTGGTTCTCCACCGGATCGGAGAACATACGTGCTTGTTGCTTGACACGGACAGAGCAGGAAAGAAAAAACCGCCATCCCTACTACTTCTACTTCCTTCCTTATCAATCACTCGTTGCTAGTCAGCAGATAACCTTGCTTGTATTGTGTAGACATTTACATTTTTAAAAAATTTGCGCCTAATTATATGTTTCGTGTCTCGATCGTTTTCACACACTCTAGGTAGTATGTACTTAGTGATGTATGAATGTATCATTATTAGAGAGACGTGTAGTCAAGTGGTAGCTTGGACAGATCGAGCAGAAACAGAAACCTCTTGCCACCAGATCGAACAGAATTCTGCTGCAAATTAGCTAGCTAAGTGCCGGGAAAAAAAAAATCCATTACCAAAAAAAGCTAGCTAGCTTAGCTAGTAGCCTAGTACTAGTGGCCCTGTTCATGCTGCATTTCCTTCCATGAGCGAGCGCGCAAGAGGCGTAGGCTAGAGCTGGCAACAAGCAGAGCATTCCGAATCAGAGAGGCGTGGTGGTGGGTGCTGGCTTGCTGCTGTGCTGCATCTGTTGTGTTGACATGCATGGTGTTGTAGCTAGTGCGTGCAGGGGGCCCGTACATACATGTCCGCCGGGGTGGCCTGGTCCACACCCTGACATGCACGTACAGGAAGGGGTTCTTGCCATTGCCCACTCAGCTCAGCTCAGCAGTAGAGTGAGTAGTAGTAGCTACCATGGTGTACGTGTTCTGCTCGCTCTGCCTACCTCCGATCCCCCACTTTGGCGACTTGCATTTGGGTGCATCAGTGCATGTGCATGGCCGGGGCCGGCCACGTCGTCTCGCTGCTCCTCGATCGATCGGTGCCCATGCACTGCCCACCCTACGCATCGACGCATGTGCATGTATCATGCATGTGTGTGCCTACAGGCTACATACAGCCCGGCCTACGCCGTCGTGCTCGTCGCTTTCCTACGTGCGCCCTAGCTAGCCAGCTAGAAGCTAGCCGTATTGTATATCCGGCTTCCGGCCAGCCTTGAGCCTACTCTGGGACGTCGTCGTCGTCAGTGCGCTCGCCTGCCAGACTTGTAGTGCAGGTCTCACTGTACCGGCCGGCCGGCTGGTGGCGCGGCCCGTGATCGACGGGCGGTGCGCCGGTCCGGCCGCCATCTCGGCTTTCGCCCACCCACTGCACTGCATGCACTGGGTTTGTTTGCGGACGTCGTCGTCAACGGCCGGCCGCTCGATCCAGCCGGCCGGCTTCTGTAGCTTTCAATTCAGGGTCAGCCAGCTAGCTAGCTGTATGTATCGGCAGGAGGCACGAGCTTATCTGAGGTAGTCGCCTAGTCGGGGTCATCGGGGGACGACACCGGACACGGGACGACGACGTGCGCGTGGGTGCGCCGGCGGCGTCCGATCCAGGCGCACAATGCAAACAGCATAGGCGCTGGCACAGCAGGCGGCCGGCGCATCACCGCGCCGCGCGCCGTGACAGAGACAGGTTTGCTATAGTTGAGAAGCGGCGCATGCATGCAGTCGCCAGATATTCTTACGAAACATGCATGGGCACGCGTGCTTGCGCAAGTCACTGTTGCACGCCGTCCGTCGGTCTGGTCTGGTGCGCACGCCCCTGCGAGTCTACAATGGCGTGTGCATGCGCAGTTGCTTGCCCACGCATGTCGTCGTGCGTGCATGCAGTCTACACTCGCTACAGCAGAATCATTCTCGGCAAAGAGCCTTTTGCACTCGGCGAAAAAAATATCGGCAAAGGGTTCTTTGCCGAGTGCCAAATATCGGGCACTCGGCGAAGGCTTTGCCGAGTGCTGACATATTTGGCACTCGGCAAAGAAAAAAATAAAAAAACCCCGAAAAATAGGGAAAATTTTTTATTTAATTGGAGGAGGGGCCCAAACTCACGACCTCTCGTTCGCACAGAGCCTCCTCTACCACTGCACTACACACTCATATACATTCCATCTCCGTTTCGATTACCCATATATTATACTAAACCGTGTGTAACTTGCTTATTTGAGGCCCTAAACAAATTCAAATCAAAAATTTGTAAACTACAAAGTTTTCTAACTTTTCAAGATCTACAACTTTTATTTTGGTAGTTTTTCCATCCGAGGTTGTTTATAAAAAATTGAATTTCAAATTTTACAATTTGAAACGTAGTTTTCGTTGACAAGATGATTTCAAATCAAAAAGTTGTCAACACCAAAGTTTCATAACTTTTCGAGATCTACAACTTTCATTTTAGTCATTTCTCTATCTGAGGTATTTTGAAAATTTTGAATTTTAAAATTTTCAAATTCGACGCAGTTTTGCATAACTAGATGACTTCAAATTAAAAAGTTATCAACTACAAACTTTCATAACTTGTCAAGATCTACAAAGTTTATTTTGTTTGTTTGACTATTTGTGCATCCGACATTGTGGTTCTAATATTATTCACAAACATTATATATCACTCTTGTAGTTTTATAAACTACCGGAGAGATATATAAGATTTGTGAACGAATTTATTTTAAGTTTGTCAAATGAAGAAATCACCAAAACAAAAATTGTTCATCTTGATAAGTTAACCAACTTTGTAGTTAAAAACTTTTTCATTTGGATTAATTTACTGCTTCAAAATGTAATTTAAAAACTGGCTTTGCCGAGTGTCAAAAAAACACTAGGCAAAGAGCTCTTTGCCGAGTGCCAGCCACGTGGCACTCGGCAAAGACCCGACCACGTGGCACAGTTCGGGGCCACATTCTTTGCCGAGCGCCACGTGGCTGGCACTCGGCAAAGGCACCTCTTTGCCGAGTGCCAGCCACGTGGCACTCGGCAAAGACCCGACCACGTGGCACAGTTCGGGGCCACATTCTTTGTCGAGTGTCACGTGGCTGGCACTCGGCAAAGAGCTCCTCTTTGCCGAGTGCCCGCCACGTGGCACTCGGCAAAGCATGTTTTGCCTTGTGTTTGTGCTTTGCCGAGTGTCACGTGGCCGGCACTCGGCAAAGAGGCTCTTTGCCTAGTGCCCGAAATTTGGCACTCGGCAAAGATTGATTTTCCCGTAGTCTAACTGGTGGGTGCGTGTGCATATCGATCCGAGATCCGGCGGCGGCGACGACGACGACCATGGAATGGAACTACTTGCACTCTGGTTGATAAGTAGAACCTGAAATTAAAGAGAGATCTATGCATGATGATGAAGATATGATGGACAATAATTGTATATATATATGCCGATGCTTGCCCAAGATTCCGACGTGCGACGACGACGACATCACTACTCACCTCGGAGGTAAACTAAACTAGACGTAATTAATTCTAAGCATAACACATCGCGTGTGTGTGTGGGTGTGTGTACACACTAAATAAAGGAAGGAGTTTGTTATTGTATGTAAGGCTCCTGACTAATTTCTCGCCGCTGGTAGTGCGTGGGCATCGATCGATGAATAATTGAGGCTGCGATCGATCCATCCACCCATTCTATTCTATGATCGCTTCACACTTGTGTTGGACTAGTAGTATATGTAATACTCCTTCCATTCCAAATTATAAGACATTCCAAGAATCTTGGAGAGTCAAAGTTTTTCAACTTTGACCAAATTTATATAATAATATTTATGATACCAACTAAGTACAATGAGATTCTTCATTAGTTATATTTTCATAACATACATACTAGATGTCATAAATCTTTATGTTTCTCTCTAAAATTTTGGTCAAAGTTAAAAAACTTTGACTCTCCAAGATTCTTGGAATGTCTTATAATTTGGGATGGAGGGAGTACCAAACATGAAACGTGTGCTGATGATCAACAGCTTGCCAGCCTGTCGCTTTCTCGTCGAGTGCATGCATGTATGTGCGCTATCTCATTTCTTCCTTCCTTTCACAATCCAAAAAGCTCGACCCGTCGTCGGCGAAAATTAAATACTGTAGCTCAAGTACAGCACGCGTGAAGATGCCACCACGATCTTGTGACCACGACATGGACGAGATAGAGTAGTGAAAAGGTTTAAGAGACGATATTAACACATATGGGACACACAAAGCTTTATACCAGTTTAGATGGCCTGGGGTGCCCTATATATGTCAAAAGTGTATGATGGTGGTTATGTTGTATTGCTTGTACATCATATATGCTAATTAAGTGTTAGTGTTCCTAGAGCTACAGGTGAGATGGGGTTACTTACTATGCCCTAAGTAGTTCGGGAGTAGTCTTATAGATGGCTTACTGATTGGCCTGTTTACTAGTCTGTTACGATAGAGTCCCAAATGATCAAGTTAAAGTATATCGATCTATACCTTGCATATTAAGTAGATAAAGGATCTCCAAATAGACGTCGCCTCTATTCATTCCAACTATGCTACATCCCTTTTCCAAATTCACTACTAGAAACTTAAAATTCTCTTACGGTGCACTACCGTCAGGAAAAATAAAAATATCGTCATAAAAATGTACGTATCATCATAAAAAATAAAAATATCACCATGAAATTTCTTACGGTGCACTTACCATCAGGGAAAATAAAAATACCGTCAGGGCTAGCTCGACAGGGTAATTCCAGTTTTCCCTGATGTTGGTCAGGGAATTCCAAGTTTCTAGTAGTGATTGTTGTACAATGGCACGTACTATTCCTTTCTTGTTTTCCACATCATAATTTTCTTCTATTTATTTATCCATATAGAACTTTCTTGTCATTTCTTGTTTTTGTTCTCATATACTCAAGGAAGGATACAAACTAAAATCCAGTCAAAATTCACCTATAAAACAGTCCACCATATGCTGCCCAGGTAGCTTGTTATGTCCTCAATGATAATACAAGTTGTGAGTTTGGTTGGTTGGATGAGGTAAACTAGTTTCTTGTTTGATTGGATGGATCGGATGAGGACTGCCGAGATGAAAATAATTTACTAATTATACATTTTAATAGTAAAAACTAGTCGCACGATCAACTAATAAATATGAACTAACTCTAGTTTTACCATGATAATTACTACTCCCTCCATCTCAACTTATAAGTCATTTCTAAGAATTTTGGAGAGTCAAAGTTTTTTTTAAGTTTGACTAAAATTAGAGTTAGTCCATATTTAATCTACAATTAGCAAATGTTTACTGTAGCACTACATCGTCAAAACATAGATTAGTTAGGCTCAAAAACTCATCTCGCGAATTACTCATAATCTATACAATTAATTATTTTTAGTCTATTTAATACTTTATGCATGTGTCTAAACATACAATGTGATGAAACAATTTTTTTGGAAAATAAGGCCTAATAATTATACTCTATTGTTACTCTCTCTAGTGTGTCTGACTGACCCACCACGCGATACTGTCACATGCTCGTCGTCTGGATGAATGCCGTCGCCCAGCCATGCCAGTCAACTGCATCGAATCATAAAGCGACGCGGTATGGCGAATCGTCGGCGCCCCATGCAATCGACAAGATACTTTGTCGTACCCCAATAATCATGACGTATTTTCCCATGCATGCACCATCCGGGGGAAAAAACATAAAAGCATCTCTATTTTTTCTAAAATTTACTCTCTCAGTCATCATTATTTGAAGAGTTATTTGATCACGTAAAAAGTTGTTTTCTATATATCCTTATAGTCTCCAATAGTTTTTCTATATGCCATACTACTAGAAAACAGGCCTTTGGACGATCTATCAAATGAGCTTTACTCTCGGCAAAATTTTGCGTCCGGGGCTAAAGGTGAATCTTTATTCCCGGTTGGTAATACCAACCGGAACTAAAGGTCCTGGACCTTTAGCCCCGGTTGGTAGGGTGACCCACCAACCGGGTCCTTTTAGCCCCGGTTGGTGTTACCAACCGGGGCTAAAGGTCCTTCCCGAGTGGATTCAAAAGGAAAACGTCCAGAACTACATCACGTGGGCTGCGTAGCTCAGTTGGTAAACGTGCCTGAGGCGAGCTGTGCTGAGTTCGAATCTCACACAATACACATTTATTTTTCCTCCATGGACCTTTAGCCCCGGTGGGAAGCACCCGGGACTAAAGGCGGGGACCTTTAGTCCCAGATTCTTAGCCCCTGTTGGGATACCCGAGGCTAAAGGCCCGATTCAACCGGAACTAAAGGCCCATTCTCTAGTAGTATACGCGCTCTAAACGCCAGCCATCCTCACTCTGCTTCTTTAGCTAGGCAGAAATCTGGAATTAAAGATGTCTATGTTTAAAAATTTAGTTAAAAAGGCCGTTGTTGGCATGTTTTTTCCCCACCAAAATTTCTATTCCTATAAAATGGGAATGATATAAAAAGTGGTTTATTGAAGTTGCTCTAACTAAAATCACACAAAATTCTCCAGCCAAAAATGCTATAATTTTTGTTGTCATGTAGATAATAACTTGGACATGACAAAGACTAATTTGAAAAGGACCTTGCTTGTAACTGGTAGGAGTTTTGGACGCGCCTAGAGCTACGACACCCGCAGTGATATGAGCTAGCTGCTAGCTCTAAGTCAATCTCTCCAATAATACTAACTCTTAGCAATAACTCATAGTATAATTAGGTCCGCATTTTATTCACACATGGTCTTGGAATGTGTGTATGAGCCTAGCTCTTGAGCAAGAGCTAATTCTTCTCTTTCTCCTATTAAAATATGATAAATATTCTAAGAGCTAGCTTATGAGCTAGCCATTGCGGCTGGCCTTAGGATTCAGGCCTTGTTCAGTTCGCGAAAAATGTGGCGAAATATTACCGTAGCACTTTCGTTGTTATTTGACAAATTTTGTCCAAACATGACCTAACTAGACTCAAAAGATTCGTCTCGACATGAGCAGACCAAAATACAATTAGTTATTTCTTTTATCTATATTTAATGTTTCATGCATGCGTGTAAAATGGGTACTACTAAAATATTTGGGGAGATTTTGGAATCTGAACGTGACATCAGCTCAGCGGCGTTCTCTGCCATGCTTTCTTCGTACTGGTTCATTCAGTGCGATCAGCGAATGTCGGCATCCATTGTATACTAGACATGTCGGCTGTGCGTCGTCATGTCACTATTGTACAAGTCTACAATAACGGCGTGCAGTAGCATACACCAACTTTCCTTATCCATAATGAACGGATAACGAAATCGAGGAGAAATCTGCGATTTCAAATACCTTTCATCTGCTAGATGAGATATCAGATATGGATAGATGTATCATCAAATTTCATCGTGGCCATGGCACCATAGAATAATTATGCGTACCGGCCGGCCGACGCGCGCGTGTGCGGAATCCGAGCAAAAGGTAGTATTTTATATGTCATACAGCATATTATCTCATGTTAAATTACTACTTCTAATCCTACTACTAATCAGATGTGATGAACTCATGATGGTACAGTAGATTTATGCTGGGGGAGAGCATGATCCAGTGAAGGACAGAGTGGATCACTCCATCAAACCAAATGAGCGGTTTAGATTCGGATGCAGATCCGGATCCTTCTGCTCCTTGATCCAAACATGCTTGGGCAGCTTGCAAACCCCCTAGATCCTCTCGTTCTCTAATCATCACTGTTAATAATGGAAAAAAATTCAAAATAACCTCCTAACATCTTGTGTGTTGTCTACTTAAACCTCCCGAGTCCAAATCACCGTGCCCGACTCGCCGCGTCGAGCCATCCACGGGCGCGGCCCCCGTCCCTCCGATTTTTCTTTTCCTATATCCGGTTTTTCTTTTCCCCCTTTATTTTCCAGATCGTGGGGAGGAGCGTCCGTTTCGCTCAGCTCGCCGCCCACTCCGTCGTCGCTCGAGCCCACCCGCCGCCCCTTTCGCTCCACGAGCGTAGCTCGCCGCTGCCCCCTTGCCTTCGACCGGTGCCTCTGCAGGCGCCGCACCGGCCTCGTCTGTGCCGCTGTGGGGCGTCGTCTTCGGCGACGTAGGGCAGCCACCATGGTTCTCCTCCTTCCCTCTCTCCTCCGGCGCCGATGGGAGATTGCCAGCACCGGAGTGCCGGCCCATGATCCCACCAGCCAGTGCGTAGGTCCGTGCCCCCAATTTTGTCGACCGCTCCGCTTGGAGACGCGAAGGCCGTCGCTCCGTTCGCTCCGCCTCGTGCAGATCTCTACTCCGCCACGCGAATGATAAGGCAATTCTCTTCTGATGATGTTGTACTTCAAATTGTTTGAAATCACATCTAAGTTTGTTCTTTTGCGGATTCCTTTGGGATGTCTTCATCTGTTCATGGTTGGGCATGCGCGAGCTATTTCTTTCACCCATATTTCCTTATCTTTATACGATGACTAGGTTCGTGCCCGTGCGTTGCTACGGGAACAGAATAATAAAAAATACTGAATTGCGATAAGTCAAGCACGAAAATACAGAAATTATCCGTGACGATAAGTGCCGCACGTATAAACTCATGTTGTCCATCGCCATTTTATTTCACATGCACACCCACAAATATAAGGTGAATGATTTGGTGATACGACGTGTTGCTTTGGGCAAAAAAAAAATCAATGCAGTACGAGCATGGCAAAATATAGTGGCAAAACCAAATTGGCCGTCCACTCTAGTTTCACAAATAGCAGGTCTTACTAAGGGGACAAAGGACAAACTACAAAAATCAAAGAAAACAAAGAAGCTACCCCTCTGAATCAGCACTTTCAAATAATGTTGTTTTAGGCCTATTTTTTCAATCTCTACAAGAATTGGAATAATTAGGCTCTTGGATCTGCTCGACAAAAAAACTAAATTGCATTCAAGATCTCTTGTTTGAACTGACATTCAATTCTTGGTGTCAGTCGATCTAGATGGACAGTCTTGAATAGCAGCACACATATAAAAAATAATACAATGAAGACCCTGCATATTATATTCAGTATAAATGTATTGCAGCTCATAGTTGAGAATATGTATTACACTTGGTTTTTTGTTTTGAAAATGAGAAGCTATTTCCCTTAACAGCAAAAGTACTGGCATCACAGTATATTCATACTAAAATAAGATAATAACACTCCTCAAATGCAGTGTATACACAAAATATGTTCTAAAGATATGCTAAGGGATTATAGCTTGTAGAAATTTACCTTTTGATGGGAAAAGAGGGCAACTATGAATTTTGTAAGTGATAAAAATTGAGTAAATGGACTTATTAGAGACTTCATAGGTCAAAGACCTTAGATCTATTTGTCTCATGTCATTAAAATGGAACTACACCTCAACAAACAAATTAGCTAGTAAAAAGAAAGGTATTCATTTAGTCTTTTATTTCCTAGAAATAATGATTTGGCAATGGTTAATACCTGCAACCAATACTTTTGACAATGGATACATCGTCACCCCTGATGGAATAACTCATCAGTTCATCAGATGGAAAATTTCAGTAAAGTAAACTACAAAAGACAGTGGAGATTATATGCACAATTTTTCATGCAAAAAGCTCAGTAAAGTGAAATTGGTCTAAACTTAAAACCTAACAAAACATCTAATATCGCTGCAGCAAAGAAAACGATACATGTGGTTTTTTTCCCAGGATCATGAATGTACTCCTTATCATCAGTCTTCTGGCTGCAAGCCTGCAAATATTAGCATGCCACATTTAGCACCTATGTGAAAAGAGCAGAACCAAGGTTTTATTTAGCAAAGGGAGCTATTGCAGAAGTTCTTTTAGTGGACAATGCGCCTGCCGGACTCAATCTTGTACCACTCAGCTCTTCACAACATTACTTGAATTGTTAGTGTCTGCTATTTAGAATACTTTTGACTACCAGCATAAAAAAGAAGGATATTAGTTTCCTTAAAGGAGAGATTGCATTGAACAATCATTGTTTTTCTTGGAATGTCTCCTGCATATAACCAACCTCAATACCCTCTCTTTAACAACTACACTAATATAGCCAATGATGATATGTACTACATTTAAATGATAGAAAGATCACGTCAAATGACATGCCTAACAAAATAGATTTGTCATTAGTATACATAGCAATATATCCTGAATATCAACAGCTTGAAGGTGCCAAACATTTTGATTTTGTAGCTTTCTGGCTATGCAAAACAAAATCCACATATCTGAGAAATCACATTGATAAACTACTGTCTGGATTTCACACCATTAAGCGATGCATATCTGAAATCTGAAACGACCAAATAAGCTTCCATTCTGAGTACCCATGAGTTTCCATTCTATGGATACAACAATGCAAATCAATGCAAATGTGAGTCAACCAACGTCGACATGTAAAATCAATAACTAACTGAAGTTTTGTCCAACCAGTTTCTATTAGTGATCTTTTTTTGCAGTCACAGTCAGAAGTTTTGTCCAACCAATCTCTATTAGTGATCCTTTTTCTTGCAGTCGCAGTTAGATATATGGTGTTTATCTCTACTAATGTACACTGTAAAATGAGGAAGAAATGATCTGTGAGGAGCTAAGATGAAAAATTAACGATTTAGCAAAGGGCTGCAGTGAATTAGTGGAATCAACTGCTAAGTAATTCTGAAAGAAACAATCTACCAAATTTTGACCCTGGACATTGTGTCTCGCAATACTTCTTAATTCCGGTGAAACTTCAAGGGATAGCTTCACTTGTGAACAAATTCATAAATAAATTTTGTATAATTGCGGTGGCCAGGTCCATATGCATGTGCAGATTGCGCAGGCGAACGAGGGAAGCCGGGCAGAATGAATTTTTTCCTTAAAAAATGGTTCCACACATTGTGAACAAGCTGATTAAGCAGATGTATTAGAACTGCTATCTAATTGAGTGATCATATATTCGTTTTGTTGTTTTTGTTGGACTTTGACACGTGCAGAGAAGTTCTGAGAATGCACATGCTTTAGTTGTCAGCAAGTCATGACTCATGAGGCAGACAAAAAAATGGCATGTGCATACACGAAAGAAGCAGCACTATTAAGAAGCACTGTTGTGTAATGTAAGGCATAAACCTTACAGGAAACCTTATTCTCTTCTATTATCTTTGACTGTTATCCTGTAGCATAGAAACTATTTTCAAAATTAACACATGTAGCTCAGATCGGCAGTTTTTCTATAAACAATTATTTTTTCAGAAGATATTTACCGTACTAACTTTGTAAAAAATAGTGAAGCAGAAAACAACAACATTGCTTCAAATAATTTGATCATTATATAAATTAAATCAAGCAACCAAGCTCGTGGCAAAAATAAATCAAGAGACACGTTGCCCTGCTCCGGAATCACTAATTACTATTCTTTGCAAACTTCTCACAGTTTCAATGTTGTGAGCATATGCATCTAGACCAGAATTTGATAAAGATGAAATTCCCTCCATGCCACCTCAGAAAATTTGAAGCCAAACACTACCAATATCCTAGGGTCCAGCTCCAGAAAAAACAAAAAATATTCAACATGATAAATGCAGAGAGTTACCAGTTCACCGCTTGTCAACAATAGAAAATCTTTGAGAGCGCGGACTGTTTTGAGTGTCGAGGGAGAGGTCAATGCTTTTTTGGGTGTCAAGAGGGAGAGGTAACAGCGACGGCAAACACGGTGACGGTGGCCGAGTGCGGCGTGCTTCAGGCTTGACTTCTCCCGATGGCATCCACACTGAATATCCCTGAAAAAACTTCATCTTGATCCATCTGTTGAAGCCAATAAGCATATCATGTAATTGCAGATTCATAGAATAAGTAGTATACTGGCCTGGGGCTCACGAGGCCAATTTTCCTTTTGACCCACCTCAACTGGAACTCATTTAGATCAACGTCAACAAATCAACCAACTTCCTGCCTGTCGGCCATGCTACAGCTGCTTCTCCTCGGCACACTACTGGAAAACTATACTTTGCCGAGTGTCTCAGACTTTGCCGAGTGCAAAATATCGTGGCACTCGGCAAAGCTATATTTTGCCGAGTGTAGCACTCGGCAAAATTTTACACTCGGCAAAGAAAACTTTGCCGAGTGTCAGGCACTCGGCAAAGTTGGACACTCGGCAAATATAGACTTTGCCGAGTGCAAGACACTCGGCAAAGATAAGCGCTCGGAAAAACTTCGGTGAATCGTGGTGGCGGCCACCTACCGTTAGCTTTGCCGAGTGCTTTCTAGCCTCGACACTCGGCAAAATAATTTTTTTATTTTTTCGAATAAATTTTGCCGAGTGCCATATCTGGGCACTCGGCAAAGTTTATTTATTTTTTTGAAAACAAACTTTGCCGAGTGCTTTCTAGCCATGGCACTCGGCAAAACTATTGTTTTTTATTTTTTCGAATAAACTTTGCCGAGTGTGATACATGGGCACTCGGCAAAGTTTTTTTATTTTTCTGACAACAAGCTTTGCCGAGTGCTTTCTAGCCCGGCACTCGGCAAAATAATTTTTTTATTTTTTCGAATAAATTTTGCCGAGTGCCATATCTGGGCACTCGGCAAAGTTTATTTATTTTTTTGAAAACAAACTTTGCCGAGTGCTTTCTAGCCATGGCACTCGGCAAAACTATTGTTTTTTATTTTTTCGAATAAACTTTGCCGAGTGTCATACATGGGCACTCGGCAAAGTTTTTTTTATTTTTCTGACAACAAGCTTTGCCGAGTGCTTTCTAGCCCGGCACTCGGCAAAATAATTTTTTTATTTTTTCGAATAAATTTTGCCGAGTGCCATATCTGGGCACTCGGCAAAGTTTATTTATTTTTTTGAAAACAAACTTTGCCGAGTGCTTTCTAGCCATGGCACTCGGCAAAACTATTGTTTTTTATTTTTTCGAATAAACTTTGCCGAGTGTCATACTTGGGCACTCGGCAAAGTTTTTTTATTTTTTGAAAAATAATTTTGCCGAGTGCCTCCTAAGGCCGGCACTTGGCAAAGTAATTTTTGCCGAGTGTTCTCATGTGGCACTCGGCAAAATATATATATATTTTTTGATTTTGGACCCAAATTTTTTTGTGTATCCTTGTGACAGTATTTGAAGCTCTAATATAAAATTTGGTGAAATTTTGACTTTTTTGGTATATTTCGTTAATTTATTTCGTTTCGTTGATTTTTTTGGTGCATTTCAAATTTGAACTGCACGGCTATGGAATAATGAAATTTGGTCATCCAAAAATTGATATTTATGATATTTAGCGTATGTTGGGGCCGTATCCAGGGAGTCACGTGAAATCTCGCGTATCTCGTTGACGTAACATGTCTAGTTAGTTGCGAGAAAAGTGGATTTAAATTGTATAAAATCCAAACAAAGTTCGAAAATCACGAAACTTGTAGAGGCGTCTTGTTATTGCATGTCGAGGCTGTGGTAAAAATTTGAAATGATTTGGAGGAAGTTGTGATGCATGATGCCTAAAACTCACATATCTCCACATGTGATAACAAGTTATCACATGCGGATATGTCTGAGTTTTAGACATCGTGCATCGCAACTTGCTCCAAATTATTTCAATTTTTTACCACAGCCTCGACATGCAATAACAAGACGCCTCTACAAGTTTCGTGATTTTCGGACTTTGTTTGGATTTTATATAATTTAAATCCACTTTTCTCGCGACTAACTCGACATGTTATCACATATAGATGCTAGAGATTTTATGTGAC
Organism: Coix lacryma-jobi var. lacryma-jobi; assembly: GCA_009763385.1. Classification (NCBI taxonomy): domain Eukaryota; kingdom Viridiplantae; phylum Streptophyta; class Magnoliopsida; order Poales; family Poaceae; genus Coix; species Coix lacryma-jobi. The sequence continues at coordinate 125,459,059 of CM019831.1, forward strand.
TCTCTGGATACGGACTCAACATACGTTAAATATTATGAATACCAATTTTTGGATGACCAAATTATATTATTCCATTGACCTGCAGTTCAATTTTGAAATACGCCCGAAAAATCAACAAAACGAAATAAATTAAAAAAATATACAAAACAATATCAAAATTTGACCAAATTTTATATTAGAGTTTCATATACCGTCACAAGGATACACAAAAAAATTTGGGTCCAAAATCAAAAAAAAAAACAAATTTGCCGAGCCCACAAGGAACACTCGGCAAAAATTACTTTGCCGAGTGATGGACCATGGAGACACTCGGCAAAGTGTTAGGGAGAAGTAAAAACAAAGGCCCGCGCGGCCTAAATGGCCAGGCCGGCCCACTACCACCCCTCCCCCAACCCTAACGCACACCCACACCCACCCCGACCCCGCCTCTCCCGCCCGCCGCCGCCACCGCGCCGCGCCGCCGGCGAGCCCCCGCTCCGCCCCGGCGCCCCGGCCCCGGCTAGCCGCCGCCCCTGCGCGGCCCCGTCCGGTCAGCCCCCGCCCGGGCGGCTCCGTCCGTCCGCCGGCCCGGCGCGGCCCCGCCCGGCCGGCCCCCGCTCCGCCCCGGCCGGCGCCCCGGGCCCCGGCTAGCCGCCGCCCCTGCGCGGCCCCGTCCGGTCAGCCCCCGCCCCGGGCGGCTCCGTCCGTCCGCGGCCCCGTCCGGTCAGCCCCCGCCCCGGGCGGCTCCGTCCGTCTGCCGCCCGGCGCGGCCCCGCCCGGCCGGCCCCCGCTCCGCCCCGGCTAGCCGCCGCCCCGCCCGGCCGGCCCCCGCTCCGCCCCGGCTAGCCTGCGCACGCCGAGTGCCTCGTGCCCGCTCCCGGCCTCACGCGCCGCGCCGTCGCCACTGCGTCCGGGCCCCGTGGCGGCCCAGCTCCTCTGGCGCGATTGGTGTGGCGGCACGGCTCCTCTGGCGCGATTGGTGTGGTGGACGGCGGTCGCTGGTCTGGGCTCCTCCTCTCCGTCCGATTAGTCGGTTTCGTCAGCTCGCTCCCCTCGTCGCTCGTCAGCTCGCCGTCCTCGTCGTCCGATTGCTCGTCAGCTCGCTCCCCTCAGCCGGTCGGTCGGAGGCCCCCGGAGTGGAGTGGGCAGGGAGGGGGACTGGGGAGAGACAGCAAGGGAAAGCGAAGGTGAGCCAGCTGCGATGCTGTACACATTTTCTCTTCTGGTTCATGTTTCAAAACAGATGGTGATATCACAATTGGTTTTTACCATCCGATGCTGAAACTCTTGTTGGGAAAGTATTTTCTGTACTCATCTACTGACATGCTCTCGATAACTCATGAGGTGTACTCCATAGTCCATATGCAATGTGCCCACAATATAACTACTTGGTTGACAGGTGAACAATCAATGGGAGCCTAAAATTTCCAAACTTCCAGTTTGTTTCTTATTCCTATATATATAGCTAGCTTCTGAGACTTTGAAGGTGGTGTGATATGAAATCACTTGCTTTTAGGTTCAATAGAGAGAGATTGAAATATCAAAAATAATGATGAAGTTGTTGATGAGCATAAGAATATAGCATGGCAATGGGAGTTCGGCGTCAACCTAGCCGCAAAAGCATTCTAGTTAGTGGGAATGCGATGCATCAGGAGTTTTAGATCCAGTAAAGGCATGGAAGATAGAGCCTTAATATATATCCAGTAAAAGCATGTATACTGTGCAAACATGCTTTTCTGGTTGCAAGCATTTTTTTATATATCCATAATACATATTGTAGATTGAGACAAACACTGGATAATCTTGGCCAAAATTTTAACCATTGGTCGATCAGAAAACAGTTCTTGAGATTATCGCAATAATACACTCTAATGGTATTATCACACTCTGATTAATGACAACGTTGTACGTCCTACTGAAATAAAAAATCAAGTATCTAGATCTTCGTGCTGTTGCGACACTCGGCCTTCGTGCCGTTGTGATACTCGGCCATCGTGTCGTTGTGGTTGCCGACCTTATCTGATACTCGGCTATCGTGCCCTTCTTTTGCAGGTTTTGGAAACCTACCCGTCTAGGGGAGGTTCTGCCGAAATTTTAACTTTATATTAACATATTGTCTTTATGCAGGAGAAGGACCCGTGGGAGGCACTCGTCGACCCCGATCGTCTTCGTCAGCGTTGCGGGTCTGCCTACACCGTGTCGCCTCGCCACTGCACCGAATCGGCACTGCCCCGCTAGCCTTACTCCACCGCCACCCTATGTATAAATACCCCCTCTCTCCATATCGTAGTCTTTAGATCGCGTATCCCAGTTAGGCATCTCCCGTCCGAAAGAGATACGGTTGGAGGTATGCGGGTCTTTGCATATCTGCGTCCGTATCTGTTTCGGATTGTCCACGTTTTTTGGACAGCCCGCAAATGCGTAGATGGTTTAGTTTCCATGCTCCACTCCTGTCTGAGACGGTGTTTCGGCATCACCCCCTGTTGTTCTCCGGGTACACACTCTCCCTTATAGGACGTGTATCGGGAGAACAGCGGGGAGGTTCTGCCGAAATTCCGTCTCAGATAGGAGTGGAGCATGGAAACTAACCTCATCTACGGATCTGCGGGTGGGATTAGGACCTATCCTCACCTATTAGAGAGTAGGGACACCACGTAGATGCAATTGATGGTCACTCATATGTGCTGATACGTCTGTTAAAGGATGGAGGACCGTGAGTGGATGTACACGCTCCGGAGAGACAAGCATGATTACGACATGTTGTTTATAGTCAAGGTCGAACAATTCTTGGAGCATGCATTTGGCGAGAGTGCTGGAGGCCATTCTCTAGTGCCATGTCCCTGCAGCGGTTGTGACAACAGAAGAAGGAAAGATAGATTAACCATTTTTAAACATATTGTGAAGTCTGGATTTACTCCCGGGTACCATCGGTGGATCCACCATGGTGAAGACCATCGTATCAGGGAGGAGGTGGTGAGACCACGACTCGAGGCTTTTGATGATAATGCCGGGGTACCTGACATGATGGATGACTATCACCAAGCTCAGTTCGCTGAATGCCGTGAGAAGGAGGAGATGGAGGCTGCCGCAGATGCGTTCTACAAGATGTTGGACTTGGCACAGAGACCCCTTCACGATCGTACCAATGTTTCTCAGTTGGATGCTGTTGGTCGCGTAATGGGGTTGAAGGCCGAGTTAAACCTAAGTCGAGAAGGCTTCGACAAGATGTTGGCCGTGTGGAGCGGCATGTTACCGGAGGGACACATTATGCCAAAGAACTTGTACGAGTCAGAGAAGGTTCTTCTAGCACTTAAGATGTCGTATGACAAGATAGATGTCTGTCCAAAGGGGTGTGTCCTATTTAGGAAAGAACACGCGGATGCAAAGTACTGCCCGAAGTGTGAATCCTCCAGGTACGTGGAGGTAGACTCAGGCAATGGCCATAAGAGGCAACTTACGATCCCCATGAGTGTCCTACGACACCTTCCGTTCCTGCCGAGGCTCCAACGGCTATTCATGATGCCAGAATCCGCAAAACAGATGACATGGCACAAAAATGGCACACGGTACAATCCTGGGAAGATGGTGCATCCATCCGATGCTGAGGCATGGAAGTACTTCGATTCGCGGAATCCTGACAAAGCAGATGAGGCTCGTAATGTACGTGTCGCGCTGGCAACAGATGGGTTCAATCCATATGGTATGATGTCTGCACCATACACATGTTGGCCCGTGTTCGTCATCCCCCTTAATCTCCCCCCCTGGCGTCTCCTTTCAACGACATACCGTGTTCCTATCGTTGATAATTCATGGAGCCTGTGATAGATGAATTGATTCATGCTTGGGACGAAGGGGTGTGGACGTATGACCGAGCTACGAGGACAAGCTTCAAAATGCACGTCTGGTATCAGTACTCCCTGCACGACTTCCTGGCGTACGGGTTGTTCAGCGCCTGGTGTGTTCACGGCAAGTTCCCATGTCCAATATGCAAGGAAGCTCTGAGGTTCACATGGTTGAAGAAGGGTGGCAAGTATTCGTCGTTCGACAAACATCGTCAATTCCTCCCTCTTGATCATCCATTCAGAGAAGACATCAAGAGCTTTACGAGAGGTGTCAAAGTGACTGATCCTAAACCGCACTTGAGGACTAGTGCCGAGATTCGTGCTCAGATAGATGCTGTCGTGCCAAACCAAGAAGGTGGTTTTGTAGGATATGGTGAGCAACATATGTGGACTCATAAGTCCGGGTTGACGAGGCTCCCCTATTTCGACGACCTCCTACTTCCCCATAACATTGATGTAATGCACACTGAAAAAAATATCGCCGAGGCACTATGGGGAACATTGATGGACACTGACAAGTCTAAGGACAACCCTAAGGCTAGAGTGGACATGGCAGAGTTGTGCGACAGGCCAAAACTAGAGATACAGCCTCCTCAACCAGGAAAACGGTGGAAAAGGCCTAAGGCTGATTTTGTCTTAACAATCGATCAAAGAAGGGAAGTACTTAATTGGATCAAGACATTAATGTACCCTGATGGGTATGCAGCGAATATTAGCAGGGGTGTGAACTTACAAACTCTGCGAGTCAACGGGATGAAGAGCCATGACTACCACATATGGATTGAGCGGCTTCTTCCGTCGATGGTTCGAGGCTATGTGCCTGAGCATGTCTGGCTAGTCCTGGCAAAGTTGAGCTACTTCTTCCGCCAACTTTGTGCCAAGGAGATATCTTTGGCCGTCCTTATAGAACTTGAAAAAATGGCACCTGAGTTGGTATGTGAGCTAGAGAAGATCTTTCCACCCGGCTTCTTCTTGTCGATGCAGCATCTGATTGTGCACCTCCCGAACGAGGCACGCTTGGGGGGGCCCGTGCAGTTTCGTTGGTGCTATACAATCGAGAGATGTCTAAAGATTCTCCGCAAGAAATGTACAAATAAAGCCAGAATTGAGGCTTCCATTGCAGAGGCAAGCCTTCGGGAGGAGGTTGCAAACTTCACAACTGCCTACTACAAGTCGAACCTTCCTAGCAAGCATAATCCACCCTCTCGTTACAATGCCGGCGAAGTTGAATCGACCCTCAGCCTTTTCAAAGGCCAACTAGGCAGCGCAAGTGGATCAACCCCCAAGAGATTGGATCCAGAAGAGTGGCGCAAAATCATGCTATATGTGTTCACCAACCTAGTCGAGGTTGCGCCATTCATTGAGTAAGTTCTCAACGAACTTGATTCAATACGAAGTCACTTTTCTGTATCGAACCCCATTGATTCTCTTTGTTACAGGGAATTTGTTCGTCAAGAGTGGCATCAATCAAGGGATCCTACCCCGCACGAACATGATACCCTTCTTTCAGAGGGTGCGGGAGCTAGTAGGCCTGATTTCATTTCTTGGTTCAAACACAAGGTACTTTCCAATGTAGCTCGTACATTCGTCGATATTCCTTAGTAGCTCGTATGTTCCAATAATATAACGACGTATCATGCTTGAGCTTGCAGGCGCAGACCAATGTGTCTATGAGTGACGAGTTGAGACAGGTTGCAAACGGCTTCAAGTTAAGGGTGAAGTCATATAGCGGTTATGACGTGAACGGATATCGCTTCCACACGTCAATACACGAGCAGAAGCGGGCCAGTCGGAAAACCACCAACAGCCAAGTTTTTACGCAGGGCACTAATGGCGTCGATTACTACGGAATAATTGAGGAGATCTATGAGCTTGAATATGAGGGTCGGGTACCTCTTACTCCTGTCATATTCAAGTGCCACTGGTTTGATCCTGGACGAACGAGACGAACCCCTCATCTTGGGCTAGTCGAGATTAGACATGATTCCGTCTATAAAGGAAAAGATGTCTATATTGTGGCTCAACAGGCCGTGCAGGTGTATCATACGCCATACGCGTGCCAAGCCAAAGACCATCTTAAGGGTTGGTCTATTGTGCACCAGGTATCTCCGCACGGTAAACTACCTCTTCCAAACGATGAAGATTACACCTTCGACACAAACACATATGATGGAGAGTTCTACCAAGCAGATGGGCTAGAAGGGACGTTTGAGATAGTCTTACCCAATGTGACCGAAATGGAAGTAGAAAATGAAACGGTTGATGACGAGGACCTTGGAGATGTAGTGTTGAATCTGAAGGACATTCAAATGCTTGAGCAATTCCATTTAGGCAAAGACAATGAAGAAGACCTAGAACATTCCGACAGTGTTGCCCATTTGGACAATTTTGATAGTGATGACGAGACCTATGTCCCGGGGGAAGATTATTTGTAAAGCATGTAATCCTTTTTTTAATTAAATTTTGTTATGTTTATTCATTTTGAACTATTTGTAATGTATGTACTAACACTTGTTCATTTTTTGTGAATTGCAGGTGACAGATCAAAGATGGCGGCCAACCGTTCACCGAGGCAGGTAGCCTCGATGTACCAGAGGCTACGCTTTAACGATGGACGTGAGGGGGCAGCTTCAGTGGCAGCGACGAGAGCAGGCCCTGGTCGCCCCAGCACTGGGAGGGGGAGGGGCAGGGGGAGGGGCAGGGGGAGGGGGAGGGGGAGGGGCCGTGGTCGCCCCAGGAGGGACCTGTCATTTGACCAGCCGGAGGACCCATCTCTTGACCAGCCCGAGGACCCGTCTCCTACCCTGCAGGTGATCGCGAGACCCACGGGCGCGAGCACAGACACTCCGTCGGGGGATGAGGGTGCTAGGCAGACGGACGATGATACTCAGCAGACGGAGGACGGTTCCGCTCAGTCGACTCCCTACTTGCGAGGTCCCACAAACCTCCCTCCGGTTCCGCTTCCTGACCTACGCCCAGTAGTTCGTCCCGTGGGAAGAAGGTAAGTACTTATAAATGTTATCAAGTACTTCATATGATACATTGAAAATCAAAAGAGACACTGATATTTTTTTTCTTAATCAACAATGCAGGGCCTGGCTAGTTATGTCGGGTGCTCTTGATCCCCCACGCACCCCCGCTACCATGCTGGGATGTTTGTGCAGGAAACACTTCCCTGGCCTTGTGACCTTGAAGGATGGGAAGCGGGAGCCAGCCTGGTCGTGGAAGAGGTACGCGCTAGCCACAGATGACGAGCGGGACAACAAGCAGGAGCGGGTTTTGGCGGACTTTTGGGTAAGTGCCTCACAACTTAGCTCAATACATCTCCTCATTTGGTTGTGTCTTTTATTGAAATAATTAATGGATACATCATGTTTGTATGCAGAGTTTTTTCAAGGCTGAAGATGGTCGGGAGAAACTGGCAGATGAGACGGCACACAGAGCCTGTCAGAAGTACGTCGGCGACATGATTCACGAGGCACGACTCCAGGCCCACGTCGACTACTACAGGTCCATCAAGAAACAACCCCTCAAGAAGCGTGGCTCAAGATCGGTGGTGCTGACCAAGGAGCAGTACCTTCAGGTAGGTGAATAATATTGATTCATTTTGAGATTTAGGTACCGACAACATGATTCACTCGATGATTCACTTGATGTGTAGGTGCCACCTTCGTGGTGCATGGCGCATAGACCCGCATGGGCGATGATCGTGGACAGGTACCTTGACCCGGTGAACGAAGAAAAGCACCAGCTCGGCAAGCGGAAGCGGGCACTGAAGACCGGTCCAAGTCACCACCAAGGCAGCCGCAACCTCTCCGCATTCAAGCAAGCACTTGTGCGTGATGTCATTTATCTATTGTAACGCTCAGTTTTGCATCTCTTATCAACTTTGTGTCTTTCTCGCAGGAGAAGGCACACCCAGACATGCCGGTGTCAGAGATAGGGGCATGGGCTGTGTCTCACCAGGCCCGAGTGAAATCCGGTGTCATCTTCAACCCGGATGCCCCTGCCGAGGCTTACTCTGACCCGACCGTCCACACTAAAGTCAGCGAGTACGTAGAGGCGGTTAGGTCGCTGCATGGCCCAGATTACAATCTGAACACTGAGCCCTTGGAGACAGAGGTGATCGTGAGGCTGGGGCAAGGTAGGAAGCACGGGCGGTTGTGGATTGCAGACGGCGCTGACTCCTCGAGCTCTGCACCCTCTCTTTCCGACGTGAGGGCACGGAGCATGGCCAGAAGCCTTCCCATACGTGTACGACCTACTCCTACTCTGTCGCGGGTCGACGAACTTCAGGTAATTCTGGTTTTATTCGTCGTACATTGAACTTTACACACGTTGATCATATTTGCAATACTAAAACATGTGATTGAAACACTTTAGGCTGAGCTAGCAGAAACAAAGGAGACGACCGCGCACCTGTCCGCTCAGTTGGAGGCCACGCAGAAGCAAATGGCGGAAATGTATCGGATCATGCAAAGCCTCGGGCAAGCATCGGGTGTAGCCGTGCAGTTGCCAACTCCAGATCCGGTTCGACTCTTCACTCCTGTGAGTATAAAAGTTTAATGCCTTTATGCCATTGTGATTATTGGCCTTCGTGCCGTTGTGATTTTTAGCTTTCGTGTTGATGGGATTGCCGACCTTCATACCATTGTGATTGTCGGCCTTCGTGCCGTTGTTTCTTGCAGGTTGGAAACCTCCCCGTGCAGGGGAGGTGCTGCCAAAATTTCTATTTTTCCGTCTAACACATGCTCTTTTGTGCTCTTTTGTGCAGCCTCCGTCGGCGGGTTCAAACAATCCTGCTACCGTGTCACCGACGGCGGATCCCGTCAATCCTTCACCGCACTCCGGTCCGTCACGGGTGCAGCCTTCATCGTCGCAGCAGGGATGTTGAACTTTGTGATGTTGAACTTGTAATAATGAACTTGTAATGGTAAACTTTGGTGGATTTGTAATGGATTTTCGATGGATTTCCGATGGATTTATGAAATATGTGTGTCCTTGTGATATATAATCCATGTTGGTGATATAGCTCTGATGATTGATGTGTATATATATATGTATAATATCTGTTATAATGGACTGAAAAAATATAAAAAAATTGCAAATCTCAGTTACTTTGCCGAGTGTTTCAGGTAAGGCACTCGGCAAAGTTTGTTTTTAATATTTCTCTAAAAACAGTCTTTGCCGAGTGCCTACAACAAACAATACTCGGCATAGGTTTTTTATTTTTTTTAAAAACTTCTTTGCCGAGTGTTTCAGAAAAAAACACTCGGCAAAGTACGTTTTTATTTTTTAAAAAAGTACTTTTTGCCGAGTGCGTTGACTAAAAAAACACTCGGCAAATTTTTTAACTATTTTCTTAAAAATAATTTTTGCCGAGTGCCTTGATTAAAAAACACTCGGCAAAGTTTTTTGGAAAACAATTTTACCGAGTGTTTACGACGCTCGGCAAAATAACGGCTAACGGTAAGCGGCGTAACGGCCGAAAAAATTTACCGAGCGCCTCACTAAACACTCGGCAAAATATATTATTATTTTGCCGAGTGCCCGATATAAAGCACTCGGCAAAGTCTTTTTTGCCGTGATTTATGTTGCCGAGCAAACTTTGCCGAGTGCCTTGCTTAAAAACACTCGGCAAAGTCTTTGCCGAGTGTTTTTGGGCTCTTTGCCGAGTGTAAAAACACTCGGCAAAGTGCCGGCCTGCAGTTGTGGCAGATCTGAGCGTCGTCGGTCGGGACGGAGGGGTTGTGCGCGCCACCGTCGGCCAGGAGGGTACCGATGCGAGTGAGCGATGATGACGGTGCCGGTGTTGGGGCGATTCTTGGCCCCGTATCGAGGCTCCGTGCGACCGTGTCAGTCGATGTCGAGGTCGCTCGTCCGTCCTGCCGAAGGCCCTCGTGGCGGCGCGTCCCGGATCGGAGATGGCGCATCGGGGTCGTTCTGACTCCTGATGCCCTAGGCCGCGACGCTCGCAAGGAGCTCGACGCCCTTTGGGGCAGCGGCTTGGGGGGCGCGGCGTCCGGCGCTGCTCGGTTGGCGCCTCCGGCCTGCGTCAGATCCGGCGGTGGCCGGCGGCGTCGGGGCGTGGATGGTGGCGGATCTAGAGGAGGCCGGAGGCTTGGGGGCGGGGACGGCCGATGGGAGCTCCTAGCGGCGCCAAAGGGGTGTGGGAGTCGCGGCAGCCACGCAGGGGAGAAGGGGCGCTGGGGCGTCGGCGTACGTACCGTGAGGGCGAGGGCGAGGGCGGCCGCGGCGGCAATAGCGAGGGCGAGGGGCGCTGGGGCGTCGGCGTGCGGGGCGAGGGCGAGGGCGGCCACGTCGCGCGATGAGCGAGGGCGGGGATGGGGGCGGAGGGCGTGCATGGGGATGGCGATCGTGGAGGGCGGCCGCGTAGCGCGATGAGCGAGGGCGGGGATGGGGAGGTCCCACCCGTCGGCGCCTTCCAGTCGCGGTATCGCAAGGGGAGGACCGAAGGAGCGTAGCGAAATTTTTCCGCACCAAACTGGTGTCCCATCTTTAGTCTTTTTAGTTGTGAGAGATGAGGTACATAGCTAAGCCTTTATTGGTTTGATGTACATCTGGCATTTACCGCCAGATTTAATTGTAATAACAATTATTTAGCTTCCTGAGGCCTAACCAATAAATCACCTATGTTTGCCTTCTATTTTGAACTTGGCCACTTGTCTGTTTAGGTGATGCCATTTTATTCTGTGGCTTAACAATCACCTATTTAATTTACTTTCCAGTATCTATCATGAAGTAGTTCAGCTGTGTAGTTCCTATATAAAGATCTCAAGACGTACCGATAAGAAGTGTTGTTTGATAATAGTATCTAATATTAACAGCACCCTCTCCCCTGCAATTATCAAATTGAGTTGAATTTCTCCCAATCCAAATACCGTTGGATTTCTGGCATCTGCCTGCCTGATCAAGTGCTACACGACCTCCACTTTTTCAAAGTGTAGTAGCTGGAATATGTGAGTCGTGGGATTTGGGCATAATTATTTCTATAGATGTCTTCTGTGCTGAGTGCTGTGGAGGCTTTTCAGTTCTCACCTATCTATTTGGCTGTGGATCTGGTTCTTTTTGCAGGTTAGAACAGCGTCCATGCTGAGGTGATATGCATGTTCATGGAGATTTGCAATCTGATTGAGCAGGGCCATGTCATTTTTACATGTCTTACGCATCATTATTTGAGTCAAAGAACATGCTGAGAGAAGTTAACAAGACAAGAACAGGTGAGATTTCAATGAGCAGCACTTGTTTGTTCACATGATTCTTGGCTCAGAAGTCAGAATATCGCGTTGTTATACTTTGTTTGATGAATTTTTTTTTTACTATAATGGACACCCACATGGATACATATGGTGTAAAAAAATATATCTCTTGTGTTGGTTTTTATACCGAATAAGGATCAAGGATACTAGAAAAAAGAGAGTGCTGCTATATTTCCCTGACCACTACATGAATATATTACTAATATATCCAATTGGTGAGGATGCTTAATAAAAGAAAATTGAGACTTGCATGGGGAGCTTATGTTAACGGGCTCTCCATTTTTTGGTGTCTGGGGCTATGGGAAATCTCACAGTGATGTCTGCTATTTGAATGTTTCTTTTGTCTGTATGAAGCTCAGAGCCCCAAACTGCAATGCTCATTCTTAAGGTATAGTTTGCCACTTGTCTCGAAGAAGTTATGTTGTGCTTCTCCTGAAACTGTATTGTGCTATCATGAAGTATGCCTAGCAGCCACAAACTCCAAACTATAAGGATCCATAGATCGGACACCAGAAGCAATACACATAGTCAGGGAAATGCAATTTTATGGTTGGGACAATAAGAATTTTTTGATTCAAATTTGATTTAGTCTTGGGGATTTGTAATGAAATAAACTTTTATAGATGGTCCAAATTAACACAATAACCGTGGCCCAAAAAATAAATGTTTGTGGTTCTCCAGGTTAATTAGTCCACGCATGCTGCAGCCAAACCAGAATGCATCAAATGTGCTCTTGCTTTTCAAGTATCAGGCTACAGGAGTGGAAGAGGCGAGCAGCTTAGAGGTGAGGTTTGATCCTGAATTCACTCTCTTTTACCATATGCTCCAGCCACATGTTTCTTTATTTGGTTTGACATAGATTTAGCAACAATATGACATTTTTCATATCTATGATGGCATGCATAGAAATAGATCAAGGAGACTATTTTGATATTGTCCCTGTATTTGTGGTCTTATGTACTTATGAGCTTGCTGAAGTGGTCGCAATAATGAATCAGACCTAAGGAGATACTCACCTAAGGAACTATCGTGCATTTGATTCCTAGTAAATATTTTTGATAGACCAAATATTTACATGTTTGAAAAATTACCTAATCAGTGTGGTGTGTCTTATTGCCTCTTGTGCTAGTTAGATCAAGTTTCTGGTGAACAAGCATAAATTATTTTTCTTAACCACAGTTTCCTGCAACTGAACTGAATCTTCTTAGCTTAAGGAATATATTAGTATTCTTCTTAGCTTAAGGAATATATCAATATTTTTTTCATCTCAAAAGAGCTAAAAAGTTTGTTGCTAAGACTTAACAACTACACACTGCAATATTCAGATGTCATATCATTAAAAATTTATATGATAATTTGCTTTCACGTGAACTCTCAGCTTATAAACAATGCTTGTCTGGATGTGTTGTAAAAAAAAATGTTTGTCTGGATGTAATCTCAGATGGGAAGCTATACTACAATATATATTATTCTTCATGCGATGATTTTTTTCTTGAAACTTCTTGTAGGTGTCTGGAGGTTAGGAGAAGTTATTTATGCTCTTTTCTCTCTCTTTGTTTTTTGTGCAGATACCAAGCGCTCGCCGTCAAAGCATCCTCCATCTACTCCCCATGATTACTCACATAGGCAGTTTCTTCTACTACTACTGATTTTTTTGTGTAGCTGTGTGGCTAATTATGCTTAGAGATTATAGGAGTATAAATTTTGCATTTAATTTGTTTTCATTGGAAATTAGCTTCTTTTTCAGCCTTGCTAATTTTCCAGTTTTACACATTTAATTTATGGCTGTTGTAGCTTCCAAATCATTGACACGAGTTATTTCTGTTTTTTCATCATTTTAGTTACCCTTCCACTAGTACGAGACATCTGCTTCATCTGCATTCCATCAACAAGAGTGGCATGCCGCTAGCACGAAAATAGTATGCTGGAGAATGCTCTTCGCTTTTTTGGACTTGTCACTGTCTCCACCAGTCATAAATTTGGCAATGATTTCATGATTCATCTATCTTAATCTATTTAGGCACCCATTGATATTACAGATTTAAGGTTGCTGACTGTTAATCATTGTGGTATGCTTTTGACAATTGCATGTGTGATCACCTGATGCTCATATGCTCTTGAATCCCCCTATTATGCAAGCCACTTTGCTTCTAGCGGGACTATTTATATACTGCTCATATGCTCATCTTTAAATATGCACATCGTTGTATCTTGTTACTTTGATACGCATTTCATGATTACAATTTTCTAGCTGGAAACTTCATGGTGGATGCACATTGTATCATATCTGATTTTGCTTGGTTGTTGTTCAAGTTCTTAAATTAATTATCTAGCAGTCCCTAAAAGTATTTCTGCTATCTCAGATAATTCAATCTACCAGATAATTAATTATCTAGTAGTCCCTAAAAGTATTTCTGCTAGTTGAAACATTGACGATATATTATCACATAATATCATACAATAATTGATTTGTTGTTTAAATTTACAAGTTTATTAGCTCTTGGGTAGTTGAATGTTAGTTGAATTGGTGTATGTTGAATTAATGTATTACATGAAAGTGCTGCTAGCTTGCTATGGACAACCACTTTTTAATAGTAGATACCATCTTCATTCTTTAAGAATTAAATTTCTCATATATTATCTATTCGAGTGGGATATCAATGATAATGTGATGTGTGTAATTTTTTTATAATATTAGTTATGTGTTCACATTCTGCCCTAGCTAAATGAAGATGATGGGAGTATGTGGCAGCAGGTGTTGGTTGTTGGCAAAGCTTGGGCTCTACCAGGCATCGTTAGATGCTGGGCCGCTCCACGTCAACCCGCCCATGCTAGCCATGCCTGATACTCATGGCAGGAACCCGAATGCAGCTCTTCCCTACAGGTAGTTTTGTTCTGCATATGTTTTCTTCCACTACAATTGCAGCCACCAATCAATGATATTTGTGTGACTAAAACTAACCGAGTAATTCACATCTTCCAATTATGGCCCAAAGTCCCCTCTTGACCAAATTGGATTTACCTTTCGTATTCACTTTGAAGATATTGTAAGCAATTTCAACTTAACTAGTTGCTTCACCTCGCGAATCAAACTGTATGCTCATAGGATTTCTGAGTTAAGCAAATTAATTATTCCAGTCCAAATATTAGGTTCAGTAATTCTTTGTTGAGCGAGCTGTTGCATGGTGCTTCCCTCACTAGCAGGCTTGACCTAGCAATATTCCGATGAGGCACACACAATCCTTCTTATCTTTTTTTTTTGGATTTGGATTAGGCTAATTTCAGGTTTATCTTGTAGATTGTGAATTCTTTGCATAGTCTTAGAAAAACTGAATTTTTTTTTTTAAAAAAAATTATGTGCGCCTGTGAGGATTTCTTCAAACTAGTCTTCCCTAAACTCCTCCAGCACATAAGGTTCTCTCTCCACTGTCTTTTGATTCTTCATGCTGTTGGTCCGTTACCATCATAGGTGGTGACATTTTCTGAAAACAGTTAGAGGTTGAGTTGTATATAATTTACATTTCCCCTTGGGATTCACTTTAGATTTTGTTTGTCCATTTTGTCTATGTTGTGTTTATTTCTTGCTCTCCCTTCCCTTGAGTACACAATTTATGATAATATATATATAGAGAGAGTTTTATATAGTTAACAAAGCTCCCTACTATGATTGGAATTTAGATGCAAACGATGCTTTGTTGTGCTTGTTGTCGAACACTCGAACGGGGCTTTTAGATATTTATCTATTGTCCAATATATTTATAGTGTTCCACCTGTACGTAGCAGCTTCATGCCTCCCCTGTGTTGATGTGGCTCCCCTATTGGTGCAGCTGCTCCACAGAGTCACCCCCTAACATTGTAACACCCTAAAAATTTCTCCAAAATAAAATAGGTGAAAATGATTTAGTTATGATTTTGTGAGCATTTAACCTAGGGGTTAAATAATTTTAGTGAATTAAAATAAAGGTGGCAACATATTTTTGCATTCATGCTGGTGCATCATATTTATTGAAGTGATTGGTTTTTGCCAAAATTTGAAATGGATTCAAATTCATTTAGAAAATGGTTTGAAATGTGATGAAAATAAAAGGAAAAGGAGTTATTCCCTTTCTCTCTCTTTCCCTTGCATCCGGCCCAAGCGGCCTGGCGGCCCAAGCCCGCCGGCGCTCCCTCCCTTCTCCTTTCCCTCGCGCTGGGCCTCCCTGCTCCTCTCTCTTTCTCCCGCGCGGCCCAGCAGGCCGGCCTGCTTGCGCACGCCCGCTAACCGCCCGCGCCCTCCCCTCTCTCTCTCTGGCAGGCCGGGCCCGCGCGTCAGCTCCCTCCTTTCCCCTCCGCGCAACGCCGCCCGCAGCGCAGAGCGCAACCGCCGCGCCCGAGTCCTCCGCGCGTCGTGGGAGCGTCCGCGCACCCCCCCCCTCTCGGCCTTATCGCGTGCGCCCGCGCCCCGCTCCCCTCCTCCCTCTGTTGCCTCACTTGCATACACAGCAGAGCACCAGAGCACCCGCGCCGAGCACCTCCGCGCCATTGCCGCCGCCGCCGCAGTCGAGCCGCCGATTCGGCACCGCTCCGGCCATTCACGACCTTCCCCGAGCTCCGCCGCGTCGCAGTAAAGTTGCCGCACCCCCTCCTTCCTTTTCTTTCGCTTGGTTTAGCCCTAACCGCCGCCGTTGTCTGCGCAGTCCGCCGCCGACCGCCGTTCGCCGCGGACCGCCTCCCCCGAGCTGTCTCCTCCACTCCGTTCGGTCTCGTTGAGATCCCCTTGCCTCCCTCTAACTCGTCGACCTCTTGGTTCGCCCGGAGGTGCCCCCTGCGCCCGAGCCCGCGAGCTCCCGTGGCTCGGCCATGGCGTGAGCGCGCCCAGCGCGCGACGTCGCGGCTGGAGCCTGGCCACGGCGCGCCGTCGGCCCGCTCCGCGCGCACACCTCCCCCGCGTCTGATCTGTGCCGTCCAGCTCTGATCCGGCGGCTCAGATCGGCTGATACCCCTTCGCCGTGCCACTTTGCTAAAGAAACCCCGAAGAAAACCTAAATCAACCCGCGCTCCTTTAGCACTGTTCCCTGTGTCGTTGCAAACTTCCAACCGGGCCCCTGCGTTTCTTCGGATTTGAGGCGCAGTCCAGCCGGTGGAGAATTTTGATTTAAAACTCAGTTTAAATTCCGTTTTAATTTCAAATTGATTTCACTCTATTTACAGAAATGTCACTACATTAAAATGCTTATAAAATCCACGTTTTAGCTCCGTTTTGACCCGTTCAAGTTGTGTTAGGTTCGTAATTTAGTTATCCACCTGTTGACGTCCCTGTTAGACTGTTTTGAACAGTTTAGCTTTAGGGTCCAAGTTAATCTTGTTTAGGTCTCTAGAAACACCGTTTCGGCCGTATCTTTCGCATAGTAACTCCGTTTTCGGTGAACCAAAACTTGTTGTGATCGTAGAAACGCGTACTTCAGTTTTATCAAAGTTTTATTTCTGTTTGTTACTGTTTGGTGTACTGTTCTAATGATAGCCTTGTTTGCTTTGTATATGTATGCGTCTGGAATGCGTGGTGATGTTCTGTGATCGAGTAGACGGTGAGTCGGTGTGGTACGATCAGGACCCTTCTTTCAACGACCAGCAGGAAGACCAGCCTTTCGACTACCAAGGCAAGTTAGCATGGGATCTCCTTGTTACCTATTTCACCTAACTATTAATTTACTCATTTATGCATGTGTCCAAATTGAGCAACCTTAGAGACCCACTTAGCTTTGTTATCTGTGATGTTCTTGACTCTGTGGGATCTTTGCATATGGGTAGAATGCTAGTGCTAACTGACTTATAACTGATCCAGTCCAATGATGAATTTGTTCTCATAATGATATGTATAGCTGCTCCTGTTCCTATGTGTATAGCTGCGATGGCCTTGTGCCATAGGAAAGGGGGTTACTACATCTGCCTGCCAAGGAAACCTAGCGGCCCTAACAGGTTAGACGAACCAACGAAAGGCTTCATAGTGTGCCCCGCCGATCTACCTCGGAAGTGGATCAAGAGGTTGGCCGCCTCGGGCACAAGGGTAACACGGCTTGTGGGTAAAGATGCACAACCTCTGCAGAGTGTAAAACTGTTATAACAGCCGTGCTCACGGTCACGAGCGGCCCGGGAAACTAGCAGAACTTTGATACTTGAATAACTGTTTACTTTATATTGTTGGTACCTTATGATGTTATATTTATCTTTGATGGACAAATGGATCATGGGTTAAGGGTTAAGCACAATATTCGTTTACCTTAATGCTAAAACCTGCCAACTTAAAAGCTAACTGCAGTCAGACAGTGTCAGCCTTTTGAGCCTCATGAACCCTGTGTTAGCTTGCTAAGTATGAGAAGTACTTACGCTTGTTGTTTATCTTCTTTTTGGGCAAAATCCCGGATGGGTAACAGATGAAGGTGCAGTTGGCGACTTCCCAGAGGACTTCTAGGCTAGCTGTTTCCCCCAGTCAGCGTTCCCTGTGGAGTAGATCTTGTTAGCAGTTCAGTTATCTTTTGTTTCGCTTGATGTAAGACTTGTGTTGATACTATCGTTATGTAATAAACAATGTGATGATGCCACCTTCTTGTAATTTGTCTAACTTATGTGTGTGATTATTTCCTGGGCACACATGAGTACTCTGCCACAATTTTATCCTTAAAATTGGGGTGTGACAAATTGGTATCAAAGCTTTGTTGACTGTAGGACGCGAGCCTATCTAGGAAATGGCCGTTCTAACACCTTTTTGTTACCTGTTCATGCTTATTTTATTATCTTGTTACTTTATTAAAATTTGCATGCTTCTTATTCTTATTCTATTGAGTAAAACTAATTGTTTCCGCTTATCTTATCTTAATTTATAACGTCAGGATGCCTCGCATGAACACCCGCGCGTATCGTGCCCTTTTCACCGCCAGCACCAGCCAGCCTGCTCCCCTGTGGTCCACATTCCCGACAGTGACGGTTCCTCTAGCTCCTCCAACACCGCCTTCATCGTGGAGGATGAAGAGTTGACCTCTACCCCGACTGTCTCTGAGGAGCTAGCAGCGCCACCACCGCCCCCTGCAGCAGTTCCTGAGTCTCCAGCTCCGGAGGTGCCGGCTCCTGTGGAGCCTGTGCCTGAGGCGCCAGCTCCTGAGGCGCCAGCGCCTGAGGTCCCTGCTCCAGAGGCACCCGCTCCTGTGGCGCCTGTCGCTCCACCAGTCGTGGAGGCCCCCGCCGCTCCAGCAGCTCCTGCAGCACCGGCCTTCGTGCCAGTGTACCCGGTGGTGCACTCTCCCGCTGCTTCGTCTGCTTCAGCACCAACACCCCCTGCCTCTCCAGTAGTGCAGGTGGTGGATGAAGACCTTGGATGGACTCGTCGCTTCATGTTCAAGAAGCCTGACGAGACAGCATACTACCATAGTATGCTGGTTCGTCTGCTGAATGAATACTACCCTGAGTTGGAGGCCAAGCTCCAGTATCACTGTGGCGAGTACACTCATCCTTTGGAGGCCACTTACTGGAAGTCCGACCTGATGGTTACAGGTTGGAATGATGTGGATCAAGCCCACGTCATAGAATCGGTTCACAGGACTACCACCAAGCGTGGTGAAGCTCTCGCAAGCATGGAGGATGCAGCGCAGGATGCCTTCCTGCATTACCGTGGTCTGCGTTTCCAGCCTACGAGGACAGACCGCTACCGCTACCTGCCCCACAGTGACCTGGTGGGCTCGTGGCAAGCCCTGCTTCCACCTGTGGAGTACCAGGTTCTGGTCTCTACCGCCCAACATGCCTATGAAGTGCAGAGGAAGGCTGACAAGGTGCAGGATGACCTGCGCGCTTCACAGAAGGTGATGAGGTGTCTGGAGCGTGAAGTGGACCATCTTCGCGGTGAGCTGGGTCTTCCAGCTGTTTACAAGAAGAAGTTCAGGGCCAACAATGCCCCCGGTGGAGCCCAGTAGTTTGCCTACCATGTTTAGTTATCTCGTTAGAAACGTTGTTTAAATTTCAGTTTGTGTCTGGTGAACTTTTAGTGGATGTGTTGCTTATGTTAGTGAACTATGTTTGATGGATCTTTGCTTGTGTGTGGTGAAGTATGGGTTTTGTCTGTGCTTCTCCAAGTTTAAAACATATCTCTGTGTTGAATAAAGTTGTTTATCCCTTATCTGTGTTGCTGTTTTCTGGAGCAGCCTGTGGTTATATCAGTATATCTCTTAATCCGTGTTCCCAAAAATTATGAAATTTTTGTGGGAGTATCTAGACTGATGTATCTTTCAAACAAATCTGAAACCAAGTTCTTATCTGTTCGGATCTGGGAGATATGCCTGTTTAAAGTTGATGTTACTGCGCAGTCTATCACCTAGAACAGGTTCTGTTCAACGCTATTTTCGACCCGGAATCTGGCCGAATCTGAAAAAGTGTTCTATATGAAAGTTGTAGCTGGTTTCTTAAGCTTTTCAATGATGTCTGGTTCATCCCTGTTGGATTCCTGTAGCTTGAGTTGTGTCAATTTTAGTGCACTGTTGTTGACAAGGACGTGCACAGAAATTTTCAGCAATGCTCATTTATGTTTTAAATATACTTTCTATGTTGGATATAAAGGTCTAACTCTTGCGCATTTGTTGGTGAGCAGATGGCAGCAAGGGGTGGACGCAGAAGGGGTCGTGGCCGTGGGCGTGGTGCTCCTGTGGACCCGCCACCGCCACCGTCGCCAGTGACCATCGAGCAGCTGATGGGAATGCAAAATCAACTAATGCAAGCCATGATGAACCGCCTGGATCAGGCGCCAGCTGCAGCACCCCAACCTCTCCAAGTCAGGGACCATCGAGGAGAATTCCTGAAAGGCCACCCACCTGTGTTCACTCATGCCTCTGAACCTTTGGAGGCGGATGACTGGCTTCGTGCAGTAGAGAAGCAGCTGAACATTGCCCAGTGCACAGATTATGAGAAAGTGCTCTACGCTTCTGGGCAACTGCAGGGAGCAGCCCAGGACTGGTGGGATGCATTCATGTTCGGCCGTCCCCAAGATGCTCCAGTTGTTTCATGGCAGGAGTTCAAGGAGAACTTCAGATCCTATCATATCCCTGATGGTCTCGTAGAGCTAAAGCAAGAGGAGTTCCGCTCCTTGAAACAAGGGTCCATGTCAGTGGCGGAATACCGCGATAAGTTTGCCCAACTGTCGCGCTATGCCCCACAGGATGTGGCCCAAGACAAAGACAAGCAGCGCCGTTTTCTGAAGGGTCTTTACGATGGGTTGCAACTCCAGCTTATGTCAAACACTTATCCCAACTATCAGGCTCTGGTCAATAGGGCGATTGTTATTGACAACAAGCGGAAAGAGATGGAAGCAAAGAAGAGAAGCTTCCAAGGCCAGTCTTCGGGGAGCAACACTCGTCCCCGAACCAACCCCCAGCAAGGCTACCCCCAGAGGAATCAAGGCTCCTCCAACCAGTGGAACAGGGGATAGCAACCCCAGGGCAACCAGAACCAGCAGCGCCCTCCATGCCAACAGCAGTCAGGTGGTCAGCGCTATCAGCAGCAGCCAGGAGGGCAGAGGTACCAGCAGCAGGGCAGCCAAGCATCACGCCAGGGAGCACCCAACTCCGCTCCCATGAAGAATGCATCTCAGCAGAACCCCAACGCTTGCTACCGCTGTGGGGAGGTTGGACACTATGCTCACTAGTGTCCCAAGAAGCAGAACCCTCAGGCTCCACAGAACCAAGCAGGAGGTCAGAAGCAGAATGCTCGTCCACCTCACACTGGGCGAGTGAACCATGTGGCTGCCGATAGTGCCCTGGATGCACCGGATGTTATGATGGGTACGTTCAGCATCAACTCAATCCCAGCAACCATACTTTTTGATTCTGGTGCTTCGCATTCCTTCATTTCACAGTCATTTGTTAGAATGCATGGTGTGCCTTTATGTGCAATGAAAGAAACAATCATAGTAAACTCACCAGGGGGTAGTATGCCTGCAAATTTTTGGAGCCCCACCTCTAGTGTCAACTTAAGGGGGGTAGATTTTAAAGTAAAGCCTATAGTGCTGAGAACAGCAGACATAGATCTCATCTTGGGTATGGACTGGATGAAGCAACATGGGGCTGTCATTCAGTGTCAAGAAAGATCAGTTGTTGTATCTACACCCAAGGGAGACAGGATCTGTGTGGAAGTGGTGATGCAAGAGCGGCCGACTGCCACCATAAACCAGATGCATGCTAGTGGTGCAGAGCAAGATCGGGTGGTGGACGAGTTCCCTGATGTCTTTTCTGATGATCTGCCAGGTATGCCACCTGATCGCGATGTTGAGTTCATTATTGAATTACTGCCTGGAACTGCACCAATAGCTAAAAGACCTTATAGAATGGGGGTAAATGAATTAGAAGAGCTTAAGAAGCAACTTAAGGAGTTGTTAGAGAAGGGGTATATACGCCCCAGTGCTTCTCCTTGGGGAGCACCTGTGATCTTCGTGGATAAGAAAGATGGTAGCCAGAGAATGTGTGTGGACTATAGGTCTTTAAATGAGGTTACCATTAAAAACAAATACCCTCTACCCCGGATCGACGATCTATTTGACCAGCTTAGAGGAGCATGTGTGTTCTCCAAAATAGATCTCAGGTCTGGATATCACCAGTTGAAAATCCGGAACTCAGACATTCCTAAGACTGCTTTCACAACGCGGTATGGATTGTATGAGTATACAGTTATGTCTTTTGGACTGACCAACGCCCCAGCCTACTTCATGTACCTGATGAATAAGGTGTTCATGGAGTATCTAGACAAGTTTGTGGTGGTGTTCATAGATGACATTCTAGTGTTCTCTAAAACAGAATAGGAACATGCTGAACATCTGAGGATGGTTCTGCAGAAGTTGAGAGAGCATCAACTCTATGCCAAGAGGAGCAAGTGTGAATTTTGGCTGAAAGAAGTCTCTTTCTTGGGGCATGTTGTCTCTAACGGAGGTATATCCGTTGATCCTACCAAGGTGCAGGATGTGTTGGACTGGAACCCGCCAACCAATGCCAGTGAAATCCGAAGCTTTCTGGGTTTGGTTGGGTATTATAGGAGGTTCATTGAAGGATTCTCCAAGCTTGCAAAGCCTATGACTGCCTTGTTAGAAAAGAATGCTAAGTTTGTGTGGTCTGATAAATGCCAAGCAAACTTTGAAGAGTTAAAGAGGAGATTGACCTCAGCACCAGTCCTAGTTCTGCCAGACTTGAACAAAAGCTTCTCCATCTATTGTGATGCATCTCGTCTGGGACTTGGATGTGTTCTAATGCAAGACGGAAGAGTAGTAGCCTATGCTTCTAGACAGCTGAGAAAGCACGAGGTGAACTATCCAACTCATGATTTGGAGTTAGCAGCTGTTGTCCATGCTCTAAAGATATGAAGACATTATCTAGTTGGACATAAGTGTGATGTGTACACAGATCATAAAAGTCTGAAGTACATATTTACTCAATCAGATCTGAATTTGAGGCAACACCGTTGGCTAGAATTGATCAAGGACTATGACCTGGAGGTACATTATCACCCAGGAAAGGCCAATGTCGTGGCCGATGCCTTGAGCAGAAAAACTTATGCAAATGGACTGCAAGTGGAATACATGTCAGCAAAGTTGAGAGCTGAAATGGCATATCTTAACCTATGCTTTGCCAACAATGTTGTGGAGATGACAGTTGAACCTACCTTGGAGAAAGAAATCCGTGAGGGTCAATTGAAAGATGAGAAATTGCAAGAGATAGCAGAGAACATAGTGCTTGGGAAGGCACCAGGTTTCAAGATGGATGATAATGGGACACTATGGTTTGGAAAAAGGATATGTGTGCCTGAAGTGAAAGCTATCCGTGATGCCATCTTGCGAGATGCACATGAATCTGCCTACTCCATACATCCCGGCAGCACCAAAATGTACTTAGATTTGAAAGAGAAGTACTGGTGGTATGGTTTGAAGCGAGATGTGGCAGAATATGTAGCCCTATGTGACACCTGTCAGAAGGTCAAGGCTGAACATCAAAGACCGGCAGGATTATTGCAACCTATGCAGATACCCGAGTGGAAATGGGAAGAAGTGGGAATGGACTTTATCACTGGATTACCCCGCACTCAAAGAGGCTATGACTCTATATGGGTAATAGTCGACCGGCTCACCAAGGTCGCTCACTTCCTGCCAGTTAAAACCACTTATAATGGAGCAAGGTTAGCAGAGCTGTACATGGAGAGAATTGTGTCTCTGCATGGTGTTCCGAAGAAAATAGTGTCTGATAGAGGAACACAATTCACATCTCATTTCTGGCATCAGATACACCAATCATTGGGAACCAAGCTGAATTTCAGTTCTGCATATCACCCACAAACAGATGGGCAGACTGAAAGGATAAATCAGATCTTGGAGGACATGTTGAGAGCATGTGCACTTCAGCATGGGGCTAGTTGGGATAAAAGTCTGCCATATGCCGAATTCTCCTACAATAACAGTTATCAGAAGAGTCTCAAAATGGCTCCTTTTGAAGCTTTGTATGGGAGAAAGTGTAGAACTCCTTTATTCTGGAATCAGACAGGAGAAACTCAAGTGTTTGGACCGGATGTTCTTAAAAATGCGGAAGAACAAGTAAGAATGATCCGGGATAACTTGAGGATAGCTCAGTCCCGACAAAAGAGTTATGCGGATACTCGCAGGAGGGACTTAGTTTTCAAAGTGGGAGACTATGTGTATTTGAAAGTGTCACCCATGAGAAGCGTAAAGAGATTCAACATGAAAGGAAAGTTGGCACCAAGATACATAGGTCCTTTCCGGATCTTGGCCAGACGTGGAGAAGTGGCCTATCAGCTTGAGCTACCTGAGAGTTTATCAGGCGTTCATGATGTGTTCCATGTCTCTCAGCTGAAGAAATGTCTGAGGGTGCCAGAAGAGCAAGTTCCCCTGGAAGAGATCAAGATAGGAGAAGATCTCACTTATGAAGAGTACCCTATCAAGGTCTTAGAGACAGCAAAAAGAGTTACCAGGAGCCGAGTTATCAAGATGTGCAAGGTTCAGTGGAACAGATATACAGAAGAAGAGGCTACCTGGGAAAGAGAAGAAGATCTTCGGAAATCTTATCCGCAGTTGTTTGAGTAAGCTCCAGTCGAATCTCGAGGACGAGATTCATCTTAAGGGGGGTAGAGTTGTAACACCCTAAAAATTTCTCCAAAATAAAATAGGTGAAAATGATTTAGTTATGAGTTTGTGAGCATTTAACCTAGGGGTTAAATAATTTTAGTGAATTAAAATAAAGGTGGCAACATGTTTTTGCATTCATGCTGGTGCATCATATTTATTGAAGTGATTGGTTTTTGCCAAAATTTGAAATGGATTCAAATTCATTTAGAAAATGGTTTGAAATGTGATGAAAATAAAAGGAAAAGGAGTTATTCCCTTTCTCTCTCTCTTTCCCTTGCATCCGGCCCAAGCGGCCTGGCGGCCCAAGCCCGCCGGCGCTCCCTCCCTTCTCCTTTCCCTCGCGCTGGGCCTCCCTGCTCCTCTCTCTTTCTCCCGCGCGGCCCAGCAGGCCGGCCTGCTTGCGCACGCCCGCTAACCGCCCGCGCCCTCCCCTCTCTCTCTGGCAGGCCGGGCCCGCGCGTCAGCTCCCTCCTTTCCCCTCCGCGCAACGCCGCGCCCGAGTCCTCCGCGCGTCGTGGGAGCGTCCGCGCACCCCCCCTCTCGGCCTTATCGCGTGCGCCCGCGCCCCGCTCCCCTCCTCCCTCTGTTGCCTCACTTGCATACGCAGCAGAGCACCAGAGCACCTGCGCCGAGCACCTCCGCGCCATTGCCGCCGCCGCCGCAGTCGAGCCGTCGATTCGGCACCGCTCCGGCCATTCACGACCTTCCCCGAGCTCCGCCGCGTCGCAGTAAAGTTGCCGCACCCCCTCCTTCCTTTTCTTTCGCTTGGTTTAGCCCTAACCGCCGCCGTTGTCTGCGCAGTCCGCCGCCGACCGCCGTTCGCCGCGGACCACCTCCCCCGAGCTGTCTCCTCCACTCCGTTCCGTCTCGGTGAGATCCCCTTGCCTCCCTCTAACTCGTCGACCTCTTGGTTCGCCCGGAGGTGCCCCCTGCGCCCGAGCCCGCGAGCTCCCGTGGCTCGGCCATGGCGTGAGCGCGCCCAGCGCGCGACGTCGCGGCTGGAGCCTGGCCACGGCGCGCCGTCGGCCCGCTCCGCGCGCACACCTCCCCCGCGTCTGATCTGTGCCGTCCAGCTCTGATCCGGCGGCTCAGATCGGCTGATACCCCTTCGCCGTGCCACTTTGCTAAAGAAACCCCGAAGAAAACCTAAATCAACCCGCGCTCCTTTGGCACTGTTCCCTGTGTCCTTGCAAACTTCCAACCGGGCCCCTGCGGTTCTTCGGATTTGAGGCGTAGTCCAGCCGGTGGAGAATTTTGATTTAAAAGTCAGTTTAAATTCCGTTTTAATTTCAAATTGATTTCACTCTATTTACAGAAATGCGACTACATTAAAATGCTTATAAAATCCACGTTTTAGCTCCGTTTTGACCCGTTCAAGTTGCGTTAGGTTCGTAATTTAGTTATCCACCTGTTGACGTCCCTGTTAGACTGTTTTGAACAGTTTAGCTTCAGGGTCCAAGTTAA
This sequence comes from Coix lacryma-jobi var. lacryma-jobi, assembly GCA_009763385.1. Lineage (NCBI taxonomy): Eukaryota > Viridiplantae > Streptophyta > Magnoliopsida > Poales > Poaceae > Coix > Coix lacryma-jobi. Next base: position 125,484,759 of record CM019831.1, read on the forward strand.
TCTTGTTTAGGTCTCTAGAAACACCGTTTCGGCCGTATCTTTCGCATAGTAACTCCGTTTTCGGTGAACCAAAACTTGTTGTGATCGTAGAAACGCGTACTTCAGTTTTATCAAAGTTTTATTTCTGTTTATTACTGTTTGGTGTACTGTTCTAATGATAGCCTTGTTTGCTTTGTATATGTATGCGTCTGGAATGCGTGGTGATGTTCTGTGATCGAGTAGACGGTGAGTCGGTGTGGTACGATCAGGACCCTTCTTTCAACGACCAGCAGGAAGACCAGCCTTTCGACTACCAAGGCAAGTTAGCATGGGATCTCCTTGTTACCTATTTCACCTTACTATTAATTTACTCATTTATGCATGTGTCCAAATTGAGCAACCTTAGAGACCCACTTAGCTTTGTTATCTGTGATGTTCTTGACTCTGTGGGATCTTTACATATGGGTAGAATGCTAGTGCTAACTGACTTATAACTGATCCAGTCCAATGATGAATTTGTTCTCATAATGATATGTTGTTAAACGGTTAATAAAAACTTGCTGTTAGCAAAAGCTGGGATTGACAGTGCTACCATGAGTGCTATATGGCTCTGGTTTTAGCTCAGTACACTGGACCTTTTCTAACTTGTTAGCGGTGACCCGAAAGGGCGCATAAGGGGCTTGCCACTTTGGGTGTAGGGTTGCTCCTGTTCCTATGTGTATAGCTGCGATGGCCTTGTGCCATAGGAAAGGGGGTTACTACATCTGCCTGCCAAGGAAACCTAGCGGCCCTAGCATGTTAGACGAACCAACGAAAGGCTTCATAGTGTGCCCCGCCGATCTACCTCGGAAGTGGATCAAGAGGTTGGCCGCCTCGGGCACAAGGGTAACACGGCTTGTGGGTAAAGATGCACAACCTCTGCAGAGTGTAAAACTGTTATAACAGCCGTGCTCACGGTCACGAGCGGCCCGGGAAACTAGCAGAACTTTGATACTTGAATAACTGTTTACTTTATATTGTTGGTACCTTATGATGTTATATTTATCTTTGATGGACAAATGGATCATGGGTTAAGGGTTAAGCACAATATTCGTTTACCTTAATGCTAAAACCTGCCAACTTAAAAGCTAACTGCAGTCAGACAGTGTCAGCCTTTTGAGCCTCATGAACCCTGTGTTAGCTTGCTAAGTACGAGAAGTACTTACGCTTGTTGTTTATCTTCTTTTTGGGCAAAATCCCGGATGGGTAACAGATGAAGGTGCAGTTGGCGACTTCCCAGAGGACTTCTAGGCTAGCTGTTTCCCCCAGTCAGCGTTCCCTGTGGAGTAGATCTTGTTAGCAGTTCAGTTATCTTTTGTTTCGCTTGATGTAAGACTTGTGTTGATACTATCGTTATGTAATAAACAATGTGATGATGCCACCTTCTTGTAATTTGTCTAACTTATGTGTGTGATTGTTTCCTGGGCACACATGAGTACTCCGCCACAATTTTATCCTTAAAATTGGGGTGTGACAATCCCCGACGTGACAAAGATAGCAGCCTCAGCACCTGTGTGTGTAAAGGTGAGTATGCACCGGTAGCAGGTCAGCAATCAGATGCAGATAAATTTTAGCTTTGAACCATATCTCCTTCCACTGCATTCAATATTTGTTCTAGTTTGTTTGGAATGAGGCATTGATTTTGTTTTAGGAGGAATTGCTAAATCACCTAGCATGATAAGGAGTTGCCACTCTTTTTGTACAGTAATAGTCCATTATGTACATTGATATTATCTTGTTTTAGGAGGAATCCCTGAACTTATTCAGAGGGACCAATCAGAGTTTATTTTCAGATACACTATTGTTTCATTCCCTGACATTGGGACAACACGTCTTTTGTGGATGACAGGTTCGATTTTCTAGGTATTGATCACTTGTTGATGAAAAGTTAGGATCCCCACATGCATTGGATTTTCTAGGTATTGATCAATAGTTTTTCCCCCTTAATGCACCACAATTCTACTGTCAAATCTTTACAATATATTAATTGTTTCTTTCTACCACTGCATTAGCATATCATTGTTCCATCCCTTTCAACAATTCTTAGCCTTTTATTTTAAATGTCTTGTTTGGGACTTCACGTTTCTGTCAGAACTAAAGAGGATTATGCAACAATAGGGATCTCCTCCGGTACTTCCTCCTAAAAAAATTTGCACGAAGTCTAAAGCAGCTAATTAAAATAATTAATTTGTTGCAAGTTTATTTCTATATCTGGGCCACGTCCTTGTTCATCCAGCCCGAGTCCAGCCCGTGACCCATACGTTACGGAGAAGGGAAGAAGGTCACAACAAGAAACGGCGTCGTTCTTCACTTCCGCTCTCCATCCTCTTCCACGGCTCCCTCATCTTTCCTGCACCTACGCGCCGCCGCCCGGGGAAGGCGGCCACCCATGCGCCAGGAGCCGCCAAGCTCGACGCGCCCCCACGCGGCATCGAGCTGGCCGTGCCACTTCGCCTGCCCGCGCCCTTGTACCGTGAAGCCCCGCCCGTGCCCCTGCGTCCCACCGCGCCGCCGCGGAGGGAGGCGCCCACCGACATTTACTTGATCCACCATTGATACAGGAAAACAACAGCTGAACCCAAAGATTTCGGATTTTGGCATGGCGAGGCGTTCCTGGAGGACGCCCCAAGACTTTGTTTTCGGTCTCGTTTGTCTCCGCAACCTATGCCTGTGAGCAAATGTCGGATGTGACAAATTACAGTGGTTTACATGGCTCCAGTATGCCATGAGCGAATACTTGCCTGCAAAGACTGACATTTTTAGCTTTGGGGTCCTGGTGCGAGAGATAGTGAGCAGACGGAAGACGAGTGCGCCTCGTTGCCACGTGAGCATGTGCCTTCCCCGGCCGTCGGCGGCAGCAAAGGGGCGCGACCAGCTCGATGCCGCATGGGACGCGCCGAGCCTGGCGGCTCCTGCCGCGTGGGGGCACGTGCAGGCGGGCCGGCGGCACGGGCGATGCGGCGACCGCAGGGACGTGGGCGGGCGCCTCCCCGGTAGGACGCGCGGCGGCGAAGGGGCGCAGCGAGCTCGATGTCGCGTGGGGGCGCGCCGATGCCGGGGAAGAGGGCACGGGCGTCGGGTGTCTGTCTCGGCGGCATGGAAGCAGGAAAGATGAGGGAGCTGTGGAAGAGGATGGAGAGCGGAAGTGAAGAACGACGCCGTTTCTTACCGTGACCTCCTTCCCTTCTCCGTAACGTATGGGTCACGGGCTGGACTCGGGCTGGACGAACAAGGACGTGGCCCAGATATTGAAATAAATTTGCAACAAATTAATTACTTTAATTAGCTGCTTTAAACTTCGTGCAAATCTTTTTAGGAGGGAGTACCGGAGCAGATCTCGCAACAATATTATTGTCGTTTTTGTGCAAATGTGTTGCATGGAGAAAACATTACCGCCAGGAACGCCCGTGAATTTGTCCCATCCTCCTAGTGCTGCTGGTCTTCTTTGTCTGGTCCCAACCATGCATGAATTTGATTTTTGACACAAATTCATACATCCTGATGGCCATCTGATGGGTGTGGAAGGAGCAAAGTTCAGGAATCGTGTCCCCTTGGATGCAGTAACCTTTCTCCTATCGCTGTGTCGATTGTTTTAGGATTGATAAATTTTCTCTAATGTTGAATTCGTATAAGATTACCAGAAAATATGGCATAACACTAATGAGAAACTGTTTTTTTATTAAGTCACATTGAACATAATATTATTTTGAAGATAACTAGGATTTTACATTGAATTCATGATTTTGCATTCACACATGGTATTATTTTTTATCAGGCACCATTTGATGCAAGTTTTCTTAGTTTTCTAATTCCAGGAGTTGAGGTGCATGACTCCAACTGTGGTGAGATCCACTTGGTCCCTCTAATTCTTTTTTGTTTTTTAAACTAGATGGATCATGCTTTACTTAAAAGGTTTTGCATGTGTGCATGTTCTAGTTCTAGGCATATATGGATTCTCTTTCTTTTCTACCTAGTTTTTAGCTAATTCTACAAATCCGTATGCATGCATGGCTTACTTTGTTATTAATTATGAAAAAAAATTCAATATTTTATTCTGGTTCTTTTGACAGGTGAATCAATTAGTGGCCATGTGACACCCTAAAATTTGCCCAATTTAAAAATAGGTGAAAATGTTTCTTTATTAATTTTTGGTGTGCATTTAATCTAGGATTAAATAATTTTCGCAAAATTAAAACCAAGTTAGAAACATAATGTTGCATTCATGCCTCTGCATTTTATTTTCTGTGATGAGTGGTTTTGGTCAAAATTTGAAATGAATTCAAATTCTATTTGAGTTTGGTTTGAAATGCTTTGAAGCAAAAAGAAAAAGGTTTAAAATTCTTCTTTTCCCCTCTCCTTGCTTCCGGCCCGAGAAGCCTGGCGGCCCGGCCCGCCGACTCCTCCCTCCCATTCTCCCTTCCCCCGCGCTGGGCCTTCCCCTTCTCCTCCCCCCTCACTGTTGCGGCCCAGCAAGCCAGGCCGGCCCATCCGCGCGTCAGCGCCCCTCCTCCTACCTCGCGCTCCCGCTCTGCGCTTCCAAATCCCGAGCGGCAACCGTCGCACGCCCTCGCTCCCCGTCGTGGCAGCGCCAACTCCCGCTCCCACCTCGGCCTTAAAGCCATCCTGTGCCCTCCCTCTTCTCCCTTTTTCCCCACTCCGCGCGACGCAGCCAGGAACCAGAGCCCGCAGTCGAGCCGTGCCTCCATCTCCGCACCACCATTGCCGCCGCCGTCACTCCGCCGAACCACTGCTCTGCCGGCCGATTCGTCGCTGCTGTAGCTCCGCGCCGTTGAGGTGGTGGCTCCGAACCCCTTCTCTCCATCTATCGGTCTTGCAATCGCCCTAACCGCCTCCGTTTTTCTTTATCGAAGCAGAGCATCGCCGGCCGCTGTCCGCCGCGATTCGTCGTCGTCACTCCTTCTCGGCTCCCATTCCCGCGGTGGTGAGTCTCGCCACCTCCCTCTCTCTCTTCCTGGCCCTTTTCCCGTGCCATTTAGGGCAGGTCAGAGCCTCGCCGGCGAAGTTTTCGCCGCGGTCCGTGGCCGCCGCCGCGCGTGTCGTCACCTCGCCGTCGGGTGCCCCGTTACGCCGGCCAGAGCGTGTTTCTAGGACCCCCTTGCCTCCCCCTACTTCACCGTTCTCTTTCCATGTTCGGTGGTGAGCTCTGTGGCCGAGTCCGCGAGCTCGGTTGCTCCGGCCATGGCGTGTGCGCGCCCGGCGTCGCGACGCGACCGCGACGTTGCGGCCAGTGCGCGCCGTCGGCGCCCGCTGTGGCCCTGCTGGCCGGAACCTAATCTCGACCATTCGTGCGCAATCCAACGGCCCGTGATGGCTCGTACCCCTTCGGTGGCGTTTTTGCTAAAGAGTCCCCCGAAGATCCCAACCTCAACCCGCGCTCCCTTGTCCACTGTTCACTGAGCCTTTGCAAACTTCCAACCAGACCCCTGCGTTTTGGTTTATTTGAGGCGCAGTCCAGCCGGTTTTCAAATTGTTTTATTTATTTAAATCTGCAAAATCAAGTTTCAGCTTATTTACAGTTTTGCCACTACACTAAAACGCTTATAAAATCTACGTTTTAGCTCCGTTTTGATCCGTTCAGCTTGCGTTAGATTCGTTTCGAAAAGTTCTTTCAAACTAAATAACTTTCAGTACTATTTTCTGTAATTAAAATTTGAGTTAAATCTAACCTAGTAATTAGTGCCTTTAATCTTGTTTAATTCATATCTTTTCCGTTTTAACTCCGATTAGCGTGATCTTCGTGTCTGTGTGATCGTAGTGAGACGTAGATCAGTTTTCAAAACTCTTTATCTTATTTTCTTATGATTGATGTACTGTTCTAATTATAGGCTTTGTTTTGCTTTGCATGATTGGTATTGGATGCTTGTGTGGTGTCCTGTGATCGAATGTCCAGTCGGTGAGATATGCGTTGGTGATCAAGAAGAAGTTTGTGATCAAGAGTTCAAGATCAAGAGTCAACCTTTGGAAGTATACAAGTCAATTGAAGAAGGATCTTGAGTTAAGGCAAGTATAGCAATCGAGTTTTCTCTTCGCAAATCATGATCATGTTACTTAATTAATGTATGCATCGAATGATAAAAATGACTTGCTAGCAACTTAAGAAATTATCTGTACAAGTGCCTTCGGGTTTTACAGTGCAACTGATGGGGGTTATATGGCTCTGGCTTTAGCTCAGTATGAGGACCTTTTCTAGCTTGTTAGAGGTTACCCTTGTGGCGCAAATGGGGGATAGCAGACTGGGGATTCCCTGTGACTGGTTGAATCACCCAGACTGACTAATGAAACCTAGCGGCCCTAACTTGTTAGATGAACCTTTGAAAAGCTTCATCGTGAACCCTGCCGACTTTCCTTGGAAGTGAGTTAAGAGGCTGATCACCTCGGGCGAAAGGGCAATTCACGTCTCACAGTGAAAGTGTACACCTTTGTGCAAAGTTTATTAAACTGATATATCAGCCGTGCTCACGGTCACGAGCGGCCTTGCAGACCTTTTACATTAAGATTATGACTTTTGTTGGTTAACATGTTCATTATTTACCATTTTATGCTATTCATTATTTATGTTACATTGATCATGAAACTTGGGATCTATATCACTTGTTGCTATACTTGTGGAGTTCGACATGGACTCACTCTTGCTTTTCCCCCACACCCCAGTCTCCATTAGAGTCGCGCAGCAGAAGCGTGGTGATGACACAGATGAGTTTCCTATAAGGCCGATGGAAGTGCTAGGCATAGCTTAGGCTTGTGGTCAACCAGTCAGTTGTTCCCTGTGAAGTTGGTGTCTCCATCTGAAGATCAGAGTGTCTTTCCGCTGTCTGCTCCTTGAGGTTAAGTTCTTTGTGTTTATACGTTATATTTGAGCATTGTCTTTCGATATTACCCTTTATTTGTGGCTATATGTGAGATTTGACTTCCTGGGCTCACATATGGTGTATACCTGGTTTTGTCCTTAAAACCGGGTGTGACAGGCCATCAGAAAGAGGCGAGAGAAGAGAGAGATGTATAGTTTTTTTTTCTTTCCGGTAAAAAAGTAATTTGTTGGAACCCCAATATTTATGATCCCAATAAAAGTTATATAGCTGTCATATATTGTATGTGATTTTGTGAAATAGCAGACCAGACACAAGACCATGTGTATTCAAGCTGCAAAGTTTATTGCAACCTTCTTTGCTGATTCATTTAAATGAAAAATTATGTTCTTGGCAGAAAAAATGGTTTATGGTTTGGAATACGATTTGTATGATGATTTATTTATTGTTAAACCCCAACTTTTATTATCAGTACCATGAAAAAATACACCGAATCATATCTTTGCATTCCAGTTATTTAAAGATATTTTAGTTGCTTCAACTAAGACCCTTGCTCCCAAAATTCTAAAAGATTTTGAATGTGGGCTACCTTTTGGAAGTTCAGATCTAAACAGGGATCTGTAAAGTTTGAGAAAAGTAGTCTGTAAAGATTTGGAATTTGGAATCTTTATGATCTAAAAATCATGTAATTTTGCATTGGCGCTCATGTAGACCAATTATATAGTCTTGTTTGCAATAATTCACGTAAAAGTTTAGAGCCAACTAAACAACTACTCGTAAAGTTTTAGGTTGTAAAATTTACGGCCAAATTATTTGAAATGTAGAGATTTAGAATCTAAACAAGCTCTAAATATAAAATTTATCTACGTGGCGAGAGCCGCAACCACGATTATGAATCAAAAAGGAAAAAAGTCGGCCAGAGGAAAATGAAAAAAAAATCGGCCGCAAGAGCAGACCATGTGGGGGAAAACGTCGGCTGCCTAAGGGAACATCAGGTGGGCGTGGGGTGTCGGGTACTGATTAATATTCAGTACCCTAGGTACTAATTAGCGCATATATATATATATATATATATATATATATATATATATATATATATCAGTCAGTACTACACCCAGCATAAAAAAATACTGAATAATACTAACCCGCGAGTACTGAACAATACTGAATTCTATCTAGAACAACAGTTTGGTGTAGAATACACCTAGGGTGTAGAATAGCACTTGTGTGTGTGTGTGTATATATATATATATATATATATATATATATATATATATATATATATAAAGCACACTAAACTTTTCCATACCAGCCATTTTACCGCTAGGCTCGTTTGGTACCTAGTTTTGTGTATGTGGACAGCCACAGTGGCAATTGTTAGCCACGCTGGACTTACTCATCTAATGAGAATTTGTTTTTATGGCGTGAGCAAGTTTCAATTACATTGTTATACATACTTTCTAAATTTGCAAGTTCTGAAATAATATTGCAAAGATTCTGCTAGACCTATAAGCAAATTGAGCCTAGCACAACCTGGTCATCGGGCTTGGGTTTTGGCCTGCCTACGAAACTTACTGGATAAGGTCGCTAGGCACAAATCCCACTGTAAAAAAAACTTGGCAGAACCCCACCTGAAATCTTACTTTTAGCTATTTTATAGTAAATATAATGCACGAGCGGCACACATAGGCTCTGACCCGACTTGCCTAATGGGATGACAATAAACATAACTTTTTCGGCTTAAAATAAATTGATGTTTTTGGCCGGAGCCGTAAAATGCTCAGGTCTAGATTTTGGAGCAACGCATAGGGTACCACCTTGTTATATAAGTCTCTTGGATAATCCAATCTCAATTATTACTAGAAAAAGGTTGGACAAATCTTCATTAAAAAAACAAAAAAAGTTGGAAAATAATAAAATGCATAGGCACACCATGTAGTGTGCACAAATTTCTTTTATTTAATTCTTCTTAATTGGGTTTGAGATTGCTAACCACACATTCCACATGTTATGTTGACGGCAACCACACATTGGTACATGAACGCTGTTAATCTGATTTTAGCAGTCGATCTTACACCTAAAAAGAGCCGGATGCTATCGTCATAATAACAACCGTCGCCCCGCCCGCTCTAATCCTCGCCCCGCTCGCTCTGTGCGCCCGTCCGTGGAACCGCCGCCCACGACCCACGTCGCCCCTCCCAGCGCTATCGACCCGTCGACCTCCCTCCGCTCCTGGCTCCCTCCAATCCCTCGATCTGGTGCCGCCTTCACCCTTGCTCCCAGCCTCCCCCAGTGCACGTCCTCTGGCTTCCCGCGCGGCGTGGAGATCGCCTCTACCCCGGCTCCCGGCCTCCCTCGGCAGGTGTCCTCGCCGGCTCTGGCGCAGAGACTGCCTCAACATGCCCGCTCCCGGCCCCTCCATCCTATTGTGGCGCTGGTGCCCTCCACCGAACGCTAAACCATGGTCAGGCCGCCGAACTGACAGGCTACCTGGCCGTCGCCGCGATGCCGCCTCCAACCCCCACTCCCGGCCTCCCCCGGCGTGCGTCAAGTAGAGGACTACCGCCGCCGCATCATCACCGTCGACGCCAGCCTCAGCATCTACCAGCTCCTCGTGAGTCCTAGCACCAGCCCGCCCTCTCTCTCTCTCTGTTCGACCCGTTCGCTTCAGTTTCTTGCGGCTGTTTACTCGAGTCGTTGTTACAATCTGGGTACAGTACAATTCTGAATGTAGATTTGTGGGGATGCAAGCAGCTCGATTTCTCCTCAATTTGGGGGTTCGTCCGATTGACACACTAGACACCACTGCTTGAAAAATCTATGCATTCTTGTGCTGCTTGTGTATCGATTTCTTCTCAGCCTGGGCGTTCGCCAGCTTGTGTGTATCCATTACAATTTATAAACTTAATATGCTAAAGGACAATTACATGAAACTGCACCTATGCTGCAATTAAAAACATCATGTGATCAACAACTGCTTGAACTGAATAAGGCACCTGATGAGGACTTTTAGTTCAGAAATATCTCTGCTCTGATCTTTGTTTGTATGTGTAGGTCCTGTATTGCCATGTGCAAATGATTGAGAAGATAGAGCACGAGGATCGGATGCCGGTTTTGAAGGCGTCACAGGACCATTTGAAGGTTATCAAAATTTGCCATGTATATTGTTTCACTAGGTGCACCTTTTTAATTCATTTACAGTGCAGGATCTCTAGCATGGTACTTTGTCAATTGTCATATGGTACCTCTTTTTGCACTTCACAGGGGTTCATTGCTCTATGTGAAGTACTAGAGCTATTTCAGAGGATGAGGAAAATTGTCTAGGAAGAATCAGCCTCTATAGCAAATTGAAGAGCGCACAAGGTGAGACCAAAGTACTTTACCTTTGAATTCCTAAATTATCAATCAACAGTTTCTACCCTGTAATTGGTACGCAGTAATTGGAACACAGTAATATGGGATACGACTCTCTTGTTGTGCTGAGTCTATGATGCACACATTGATTTTACTTGTAATAAGATGTTTAAGGTGATATTTCACTCTTTATGGTTTCTTTTCCTAGGTTGCCCGGTTCAAACATCAAAAGGCTGTAGAAATGAAGCTCCAATAGATCAGAGAGAGTAAAGAGGCATCGACGTCCATTGAGAGCAGCTGCTACCCCTAATAGAAGCTGGAGAGGAAGATTGACCTGGAGGATGATGGGTAGGAAGAAAGAGAGGCCAGTATCCCACATCCAGAAGCTATTTCAGCGTATTTTAAATTTGAATGATCTGTGTTATACCATAAGTATGGCCTTGCTTTTCTTGAAAGGAGAGATTTTTTCCAAATTAAAATGAGTTGTGATATTCTAGAAGATAAAGTTTTTTTTCATTTGGTGGTGGTATTTTATTTTAATGTATAGTGCTTGTAGGGAGCTTTGCAATTTGCTACATGTAGCTAGGTTCTTAGTGTCGGGGGAACGCCAAAGGGGTACCCCCAATCAACGCAAACACACGGGTTAAAACCTAGAACACCAATTAATAGCAAACCCACAACATCGGCCCACCATGGGAAGGCCTAGGCCCGCCAAATGCCTCCCAAACCACCTCGTGGAAGCCTGCCTCTCGAGCCCTGGCTCAAGAGGATCGAGCCCGCCACCACCATACACCACCCCTCGAGACCCGGCACAGGGCCCTCGAGCCTCGCTGGCCCGGCGGCCTACCCCTCGAGGGCACATCACGCCCCTCGAGCAGCACCAAGCACCGGATGCCAGCCCCATACCGCGCATTTAATACATCCACCTACTCCAGTCACGTCCTCTGCAGCCCGACGTGTACCACAGTAACCAGGACAAAGTCAAGTCTCGTTTTCACCACAAGCATGGGCAAAAAGGCACCAACACAGCACCGTTCGACCATACCTTCCACTGTGGCACGTCCCGGTCACATCTCGAGACCCGGATTTCCGCTGTACGACCAGGCTCCCCGGAACTCGCCCATACCTGCGGGGACTCGAGCCCCCCGCAGGCGCCACCTCGAGGCCGGCTCCGCGCCCCTCGAGCCCTAACTACTTTCACGCTATTGGAAGACAGGTACCTCAAGACCCGGAGGGACCCCGTCGTGTCCTGTACGTGCCGGAATGGGTGTTGTACGGCTTCTACATCATCACGCCACCACGTCCGCACCCGGAATGGAGGCCACGCCCCAAGGACGCCTCAACAGCAACGCCCACATCAGCTCCAGTGGCCCCGACACGACAGGGTTCCTACCCTTCTCCGTATTGGGCACCGTACGCCCCGACACCTGTAATACCCTTGTGTAACCCTGGCCTCCCCTTGCTCTATAAAAGGGGACACCAGGGCCCTCATTCCACGGTTACACAACTCCGAGAGACAACACACGAGTCCACACATACGCACACACGAGTCCGGACTCCGGTCCACGCTCATTGAGCTTGTATTCGCCCCTGTACAAGCACTTAGGTGCAAGTAATACAAGAACCTCCTCCCCCGCTGGACGTAGGGCCTTCTTTGCCCGAACCAGGATAAATCCTTGTGTCTTCTTGCATCACCATCCAGGAAGAGAGCACGCGATCATATTACTCGTTGGTGTCGTACCCCCGGGTTTGAAACACCGACAGTTGGCGCGCCAGGTAGGGGCCTTCGCGTGTCGAGTCGGTTTCTCGCTGTTTCCTGGATGGCTGCTTCGACTCCTTCGTTCTCTGCCGGTGCCGTCATCTGGTTCGGGAGCCTCGAGTTCCTGGCCACCGGCAACGGCAACGAGCTGACCTTGCTCTCCACGGAGGGCCCGAGTGGAGGGCGTGTCACGCCACCCCGTGCGAGGAGCGTGACACGTCGCCCGCACCACCATGCGTCGCCACCTCGTGAGCGGCGCCGTCGTCACCATCGTCGCCGGGCACAGGCGGTGTCCGCGGCAAACACCCACGTCCCCGTAGCCGACGCAGGGTCCCCGAGGGGAAACCAGCCCGGCGCGCGGCGGGAGACTTCCAGGGCGCGTGCGCACTCCCCCGGCGAGTTCGCGTTTGTCACGCGCACGGACCGGGAGCCAGGCCAAAGGCCCCCGAGCCGTGCTCCATCGACGCCACCCAGCCTCCTCCCGCACGGGGTGTACCGCGCTCGACGCCGGCGGTTCCCGTTCGGCCTCGACAACTCCGCAGCAGCCTACGCCCGCCAGCTCAACGAGCGCCGTCGGGACCGACCGCCGGCAGAGCAGGAGGAGCGCCCGGGCATGCTACTGCAGGCCATGGCCAACCTGGAGATCGTCCACGCCGCGCACGTCGACCGCGGCCTCTCACGAGCCGTCGTGCCACCTCGTCAAGCCACCTTCGGGGAGTGGTACCGCGAGCTGCAGCCCCGGCACGAGCCAAGGCGGCGCGGCATCACCAGCTCCGACTCCGATGAGTATGACTACCACGACCCTGACCTCTGGGACCCTACCAGAGAGTGTTTCCAGCTCGAGGGGGTCGTGGACGATGCCGAGGACGACGGCGACGACAACACCAGGCCGGCGCTCAACCTCGAAGGGCCCGGAGACGTGGCTGCGGCAGGCGGGTCACGCGTTCAGGGGAGGAATGAACCCCCGGCACCGGCTGCACCATCCCAGCACAGCGACGACCGAGCGGCGCAGCTCGCGCAGCTGCGGGAGGCCATCGCCAAGGCTGAGGAGGACCGACAACGCCTGCTGCAGCTCGAGAAAACCCTAGTACAAGAACCACCCCAGCCTCGAGGCGCCGGTGTTCATGGCCGAGCTCGAGAGGTCCACCGGCAGATCCTCGAGGACGGGGCGCCAGCACGCCCCGAGGCGCGTTCCCCGCGAGCTGGGCAGAACGTGGTGGCGGCGACGATGCTGCTCCGTGATCTACCCGCCGTCTCCAACCCTGACGTCAGGCGCATGCTTGGGGAAATGAAGGGCCTCCTCGAGACAGCCGCTGTGGAGCAGGCCGAGAGCTCAGCCTCGCGGCGGCGCGGGGCGGCCTCGGGGAAACCAACAGACACGCACCGCAACGAGCGCGAGACGTCCGTCCACTAGCCGGACGCCTCTCGAGCTAGGCCAGTCCGGGAACGGATCGTCGACGACCGGCCACCTCGAGACCTTAATGACGCCCGCAACGACATCAACCGCCGGCGCAAGGACAAAGGGGGCCAAGAGCGTGGCTATAGCGCCCATCGAGGGGGGCGCTACGACAGTGACGAGGACCGGCAAGTCCTCGAGCCCCCGGGCCCCAGAGTCTTCAACCGGGCCATCCGCAGCTCGACCCTCCCCGACCGCTTCCGACCACCGACCAACATCGTGAAGTATGACGGGGAGGTCGAGCCCAAGCTATGGCTCTCAGACTTCCGCTTAGGCTGCCAACTGGGCGGAGCGAAGAACGACGACCGCGTGATCATACGCCAACTCCCACTTTACCTCTCGGACACCGCCCGCCGGTGGCTCGAGGGGCTCCCGCCGGATCGGATCGACGACTGGGCCGACCTAGTCAGGGTCTTCGACGGGAATTTCAAGGGGACTTGCGTGCGCCCAGGCAACCCCTGGGATCTACGGCGTTGCAGGCAGGCAGCGGACGAGCCCCTCCGCGACTTTGCTCGACGATTCTCGAAGCAGCGCCTCGAGCTCCCCCACGTGCCTGATGAGGACGTCATCTCAGCATTCCTCGCGGGCACGACATGCCAAGAGCTAGTTCATGAGCTAGGTCGCTACCGTCCCAGGACGGTCGAGGACCTGATGGATCGTGTCACCAGCTTTGCCTCAGGCGACGAGGCAGTGAGGGCCTTCTTCGGCCGTTCCACGGACAAGGGTAAGGCGGTGACCACGCCGGAGGGCTCGAACAAGGGCAACGACGCCAAGAACGACAGCAGTAACAGCAACAAAAAGAAGAAGAACAAACGCAAAGGTCAGAAGGCGAGGCGCGACGCCAATGACGACGACGACGAAGAGGTGCTTGCGGGCGCCCTCGAGCCAAAGAAGTCCCGAGGCCCCCCTGACGGGGCTGTTTTCGACCAGATGCTCGAGGACCCCTGCACTTTCCACAAGGGCCCCGTAAATCACAAGTTAAAGGACTGCCGACTGTTGAAAAGCTTCTACTCCAAGCTCGCCGATAAGAAAGAAGACGTGCCTAAGGGCAAGGACAACGATCAGCGCGGCGGAGGGGACACGGACGGCAACTTCCCCCCGGTGCGCGACTGCTACATGATCTACGGGGGGCCGACCGTCGGGCTCTCAGCTCGAGAAAGAAAGGAGCGCCGGGAGATCTTTGCGCTCTACCATGACGCCCCCCGGTATCTTGACTGGTCTGATGCGCCGATCACGTTCGACCGTGACGACCATCTGGACCGTGTCATAAACCCGGGGGCGTACCCCCTCGTCGTCGACCCTGTCATCGTCGACGTACGGTTCTCCAAGGTGTTGATGGATGGGGGCTCGAGCCTCAACATCATATACCTCGAGACCCTCGACCTCCTAGGGATCTCAGAGGGTCAGCTCCGACCCAGCGTCGGGGGGTTCCACGGAGTCGTACCAGGGAAGAAGGCCCACCCCCTCGGGCGCATCGACCTCCCTGTCTAATTCGGCACGCCGGCCAACTTCCGCCGGGAGATGCTCACCTTCGAGGTGGTAGGGTTCCAAGGGACCTACCACGCCATCATCGGCAGGCCAGGCTACGCCAAGTTTATGGCGGTCCCCAACTACACGTACTTGAAACTCAAGATGCCGGGGCCGAAAGGGGTCATCACCGTCGACACCTCCTACGAGCACGCGTACCACTGCGACGTGGAGTGCGTCGAGCGTGGGGAGGCAAACGTCCAGCTCGACTCGCTCGAGGCCCTAGCCGCCCTGGCCACCGAGGAGGCCCCTGAAGCGAAGCGCCACGCTGGCACCTTCGAGCCAGCGGAGCACACCAAGCTGATACCCGTCGACCCGACCTCGACCGATGGCAAGACGCTGGCCGTCAGCGCCAGCCTCGAGGCTAAATAAGAAGCAGTGCTCGTCGACTTTCTCCGCGTGAACATCGACATGTTTGCATGGGGCCCCTCGGACATGCCGGGCATACCGAGGGAAGTCGCCGAGCACGCCTTGGAAATCCAGGCCGGGTCCAGACCGGTGAAGCAACGCCTGCGCCGCTTCGACGAGGAGAAGCGCAGGATCATCGGCGAGGAGGTGCACAAGCTTTTGGCGGCCGGGTTCATCAAGGAGGTATTTCACCCAGAGTGGCTAGCTAACCCTGTACTAGTTAGGAAAAAGAATGGAAAAATGCGGATGTGTGTAGACTACACTGGTCTGAATAAAGCATGTCCAAAAGTTCCATTTCCTTTACCTAGAATTGATCAGATTGTCGATTCCACTGCTGGGTGCGAAGTGCTTTCGTTCCTTGATGCGTATTCCGGCTACCACCAAATTAAGATGAAAAAATCCGACGAACTCGCAACTTCTTTTATCATGCCATTTGGTATGTATTGCTACGTTACGATGCCCTTCGGCCTACAAAATGCCGGGGCAACGTACCAACGATGTATGCAGCATATCTTTGGCGAGCACATAGGCGAAACCGTCGAGGCCTACGTCGATGACATCGTGGTGAAGACCAAGAGAGTCGGGGACCTAATCAGCGATCTCGAGACCACGTTCGAATGCCTCCGGGCCAAGAATGTGAAACTCAACCCCGAGAAATGTGTCTTCGGCGTGCCGCGGGGCATGCTGCTTGGCTACATCGTCTCGCAACGGGGGATCGAGGCCAACCCCGAAAAAATCTCAGCGGTCACAAGGATGGGCCCAATTCGAGACCTCAAGGGCGTTCAGAAGGTGACAGGCTGTTTGGCCACCCTCAGCAGGTTCATCTCGAGGCTAGGGGAAAAGGCGCTACCCCTCTACCGCCTGCTAAAGAAGAGAGAACGCTTCGCGTGGACCATCGAGGCCGAGGAGGCCCTAACCAAGCTAAAGGGACTGCTGACTTCCGCGCCAATCCTCGTGCCGCCACGACCGGCCCAAGATAACGATCCTCCCGAGACTCTCCTCCTCTATATAGCCGCAACCACCCAGGTGGTCAGCGCGGTCGTAGCCGTCGAGAGACTCGAGGAGGGGCACGCGCCACCGGTCCAGCGGCCGGTGTACTTCATCAGTGAGGTACTCTCTGAGGCCAAGGTCAGGTACCCGCACATCCAAAAGCTGCTCTACGGCATCGTCATTACGAGGCGCAAGCTCCAGCACTACTTCCTCGCTCATCCCATAATGGTGGTGTCATCCTTCCCCCTCGGCGAAATCCTCAACAACCGAGAGGCCACGGGGCGCATCGCTAAATGGTCTGCCGAGCTGATGGGGGAAGCCATCACCTATGCTCCGCAAAAAGCCATCAAGTCGCAAGCATTGGCGGACTTCGTTGCTGAGTGGACCGACACCCAGCTCCCGCCAGCACAAATCCAAGCCGAGCTCTGGACCATGTACTTCGACGGGTCCCTCATGAAGACGGGGGCAGGCGCGGGCCTGCTCTTCATATCACCCCTCGGAGTCCACATACGCTACCTGCTGCGCTTGCACTTCCCCGCCTCCAACAACACCGCCCAGTATGAGGCCCTCGTCAACGGATTGCGTATCGCCCTCGAGCTCGGGGTCCGACGCCTCGACGCTCAAGGGGACTCGTAGCTCGTCATCAACCAAGTCATGAAGGCCTCGAGCTGCATCGATCCCAAGATGGAAGCATACTGCGGAGAAGTGCGCAAGCTAGAAGACAAGTTCTACGGCCTCGAACTCAATCACATCGCTCGAAAGTACAACGAGGCTGCAGACGAGCTGGCCAAGCTGGCATCCACGCGTGGCACGGTCCCACCAGACGTCTTCTCGAGGGACGTTTTCGAGCCATCCATCAAGATCAGCCCGGGAGCTGACCCTTCGACGCCACCCTTCGAGCCGGACGTAGGGACTCGGCCTTCGACACCACGCCTCGAGGGCGATGCCTCGACACCCGCTGAGGCAATGCAGATCGACGCACTTGCCTCTTCGTCATCACGACCCCTCGACTGGCGGACGCCGTTCCTCGACTACTTAACGCAAGGCGTGCTACCAGAAGACAAGACGGAGGCTCGACGCATTGCTCGAAGGGACAAGACCTACGTCACCTACGACGACGAACGGGAACTGTACCGACGAAGCCCGACTGGGATCCTTCAGCGCTGCATCCCCCTCGAGGAAGGACGCAAGCTCCTCGACGACATGCACTCGGGGGCTTGCGGCCACCACGCAGCACCGAGGACCCTGGTTGGGAACGCCTTCCGTCAAGGCTTCTATTGGCCGACCGCCATTGGGGACGCCAAGCGCTTGGTCCGAGCATGCCATGGGTGTCAATTCTACGCCAATCAGACGCACCAGCCCGCACACGCTCTGCAGATGATCCCAATCACTTGGCCATTCGCCGTTTGGGGGCTCGACCTCATGGGTCCCCTCAAAAGGACAAGTGGAGGGTACACACACGTGCTCGTGGCCATCGACAAGTTCACCAAGTGGATCGAGGCTAAGCCGATAGGAGACCCCCACCTCCGAGAAGGCTGTCGAGTTCATCGCCAACATCATGTACCGGTTTGGGGTGCCTAACGTCATCATCACCGACAATGGCACCCAATTCACGGGCAAAAAGTTCACCAACTTCTGCGACGACAACAGCATTCGCGTGACCTGGGCCGCGGTCGCATACCCTCAATGCAACGGGCAAGTCGAGCGCGCCAACGGCATGATACTCCATGGGTTGAAGCCGAGGCTATTCAAGACCCTAAAAAATTTCGGAAAGGGGTGGGCGGCAGAGCTCCCCTTGGTGCTGTGGGGCCTCAGGACTACGTCGAGTCGAGCCACCGGGTTCACTCCGTTCTTCCTAACCTACGGCGCCAAGGCTGTCTTGCCTACGGACCTCGAGTACGGCTCCCCTCGACTTCGAGCCTACAACGAGCAAACCAACGACGAGAGGCTCGCCAACGCCAAAGACCAGCTCGAGGAGGCCCGAGACGTGGCGCTCATCAACTCCGCGCGCTACCAGCAAACACTTCGACGCTACCACGACAAGCACGTGCGCAAGAGGGACCTAGCGGTGGGGGACCTCGTGCTTCGACGGCTGCAAGACAATCGAGGGCGCCACAAGCTCACTCCTCCATGGGAAGGCCCATACACCGTGGCTAAGGTGCTCAAGCCAGGAACATACAAGCTCTACGACGATCAAGGCAGAATCCTGGCGAACACGTGGAACATATCTCAGCTACGTCGCTTCTACCCTTAAGGGCCTCGAGGCCTTGTTCATTTTGTTGCTTTGTACAAACACGCCCAAAATGAATGAACAAACTCGTGCATTGTCTTTCATTTTGCTTAGCAACTTAAGGTAGCCTCGACCCTGCCTTGCTCAGGGTCGAGCCTCCCTCGGGGGCTGACAGGAGGGAACTAGCGACGTCTAAATCCCAAAATACCTCGAACCTCCAAGGGTCGGGAGGCGTCGACGTAGATGGCCACCTACGCCCCCGGGCTACGGTACCCTACCTACGCCTCCCCTCGAGGGGCTCGCGACGTATCGAAGGAACACAGACTAAACTAGCAGAAACTCGAGCTTGCAACAAAGAGAAGTGGTCAAACGCATTTGAGAAGAAAACAACTCCTTTAAACAAACAAGTCATATATACATACGGGTCTCGACGGACCCTCATTCATGTCATAAAATTCTTACAGGGGCCTCGACGCCCAAATTTGGCACGCAAGCCCTAATCTTTGTCGGTATGGTACTCCTCCCCGAGGTCTTCCACGGCGGGCTCGGCCTCGACACCCGAGCTAGAGGGAGGAGGGTCCTCGACACCGCTGTTGGCGTCAGGAGGCAGCACGTCCTCCTCGAAGATCTTCGCGAGCGACGTCCCCGGCCTCTCCATCTTCTCCAAGATTTTGTCGACGCGGCGGTTGTTCCACTCCTCGTCCTTCCCCTCGATCTCGATGAAGCCATTGGCGACAACGTGGACCGGGAAGCGGAAGCCGGAGCGGACGAACATCTCCCAGTGCGGCTCGATCTTCAGGTACCCCTCGCACACCGCGGCGAAGATGGCGGCGTGCGAAATCGAGTTGGGGGAGAAGTGTTGCAGCTCCACCTCGGAGTGATGGGTCAGCGCCCGCATGAAGCGGCTCGGCGGAACGCCGAGCCCCATGCGGTGGTAGCGCATGAAGCTCACCACGTACCCCTCCGGCGGGTGCGGCTCCCGGTGATCCGCCGACGGGGTAACCCACCACGCGGGTCCCTCCTCCGGGTTGGGACGGAGGAGCCCCTGGGCCACCAGCGACTCCATCTCGCGCTGCGTCACCTTCGTCGGGCTCCAGTCTTCAGCCGGCAGTGCTTGTGTCTAGGCGGCCATGACGCCGGCGGCGCGGACCAGAGCAGCGGACGGGCGGTCGAAAAATCCCTAGTCGACTAGCTCGAGGGAGAGGGCGCGTGAAGGCTATGGCGGCGGTGAAGGCAAAGACAAAGTAAAGGGTTCCTTTTCCCCTCTTTCGATATTTATAAGGGAAAACCCCAACGGGCGGGGTCTCCCACAACGTAAAAAGGTAACCGCATGCATTTAATGTGCCCACCTAAACACGTCTCGAGCCGGATGCAGGGTACACACGGCAACTCTCCATTCGCTCCACTATCCGGGCCCGCCACGACCGTCGCTTCGGCTTCGCGTCCGCCGCCCTCCCCGACAGATTTCACCTAAAAAGGCGCGCCCAACGGGCAGAAGGATTCCCAGACGACGGAGGCTTCTTCACGAAGGTAAAAACGGGCCCCGGCCCTAAGCCTCGAAGCAGCGAAGGCTGGCCCTCGAAGAGGGTTCGACAGCCGGCTTCGAGCACCCGTGTCAGGGACACCAAGGGGCGCCACTCGCAGCATCGCTCGAGGGCCAAGCCCTCGAGGCCCCTCACGTGTATCCAAGGCGGGGCGCGCGACGTGCAGTGAGATCCCCTCGGAGGGAGGCATCGAGCCACCGGGTCCTATCGAATGGACCCGGCACTCCTGCAGACTGAGCGCCCATGCTTTATGAGATCGCCTCCGGGCTACAGTCGACCCCTATCGAACGGGGCACGAGGTCTCACTTGGATTCCCCGTTACCAGCTCACCGGGAACCTCGATACTCGCCCGCTCGTGGTAGTACGAGGCATCCCCCCTCGCATCCGATCGATTGGACTCGCGGGATGACAAGCCAGGGAAACCGGCGTGCCGGACAGCTCGAAGAGCCGGCCGGCCGGTTCAGCCTGGCACCCCTCGACGAAAGAGGGTCTAAAAAACTCGGGGGCTCGACACTCCCGAACCTAAAAAACGCAACTAAAACTCGCGAAAAGCTCACGAGGGAGTTCTAACCACTCCTCCATGGCCTCGGGGGCTACACCCGCGGGTGTCGCTCGCACGACGCCCGCGGAATTGACACGGCCGAACCCTCAAGATCCAGTTAGCCAAAACCCTTGAAATCCAAAGTCGAGAGCCCCTGCTCGAGTGCAAGCACTCAAACAAGGGCTCGGGGGCTACTGTCGGGGGAACGCCAAAGGGGTACCCCCAATCAACGCAAACACACGGGTTAAAACCTAGAACACCAATTAATAGCAAACCCACAACACCGGCCCACCATGGGAAGGCCTAGGCCCGCCAAATGCCTCCCAAACCACCTCGTGGAAGCCTGCCTCTCGAGCCCTGGCTCAAGAGGATCGAGCCCGCCACCACCATACACCACCCCTCGAGACCCGGCACAGGGCCCTCGAGCCTCGCTGGCCCGACGGCCTACCCCTCGAGGGCACATCACGCCCCTCGAGCAGCACCAAGCACCGGATGCCAGCCCCATACCGCGCATTTAATACATCCACCTACTCCAGTCACGTCCTCTGCAGCCCGACGTGTACCACAGTAACCTGGACAAAGTCAAGTCTCGTTTTCACCACAAGCTTGGGCAAAAAGGCACCAGCACAGCACCGTTCGACCATACCTTGCACTGTGGCACGTCCCGGTCACATCTCGAGACTCGGATTTCCGTTGTACGACCAGGCTCCCCGGAACTCGCCCATACCTGCGGGGACTCGAGCCCCCCGCAGGCGCCACCTCGAGGCCAGCTCCGCGCCCCTCGAGCCCTAACTACTTTCACGCTATTGGAAGACAGGTACCTCAAGACCCGGAGGGACCCCGCCGTGTCCTGTACGTGCCGGAATGGGTGCTGTACGGCTTCTACATCATCACTCCACCACGTCCGCACCCGGAATGGAGGCCACGCCCCAAGGACGCCTCAACAGCAACGCCCACATCAGCTCCAGTGGCCCCGACACGACAGGGTTCCTACCCTTCTCCGTATTGGGCACCGTACGCCCCGACACCTGTAATACCCTTATGTAACTCTGGCCTCCCCTTGCTCTATAAAAGGGGACACCAGGGCCCTCATTCCACGGTTACACAACTCCGAGAGACAACACACGAGTCCACGCATACGCACACACGAGTCCGGACTCCGGTCCACGCTCATTGAGCTTGTATTCGCCCCTGTACAAGCACTTAGGTGCAAGTAATACAAGAACCTCCTCCCCCGCTGGACGTAGGGCCTTCTTTGCCCGAACCAGGATAAATCCTTGTGTCTTCTTGCATCACCATCCAGGAAGAGAGCACGCGATCATATTACTCGTTGGTGTCGTACCCCCGGGTTCGAAACACCGACACTTAGATACCTGCAGGTTGTGTCAACGACATACACTGTAACGATCCTTTTGTTGTATATACCAAGCCCATTAGGATCTTTTCAATCTCTTTAGTCAGTTAGTGCCATTAAGAATAAAAAAGGGCTTAGAAGGTGATTGCCATATATCCAGGTTGCAATAGTATAAGTTTTGAAAAAATTAAGAAGGTTGTATGCATTACCATTCTAAAACTAAATTTACTTTAGCTATATAATGGAGAAAACAATTGTTGCTTTACCATCTTTCCTGCATGTTATTCTTGACTTCAATATTTTTTTATCTTTTTAAAAAGTGGGCAGCTTCGCATATTGTTGATGAGCGTCTCAGACAATGTCATAAAATTAGATCTTGGCATCAGACAATACTGCATAATTTTTATGTCAATGGTGAATTTTGGTTGACTTTCGACGCCTTTCAAAATCTATTTGTACATGGGTCTCCATGTGAACGAGGGCTCAATAAATGTTTACACTGGCAGCAAAGTAGTCTCTTTCTTTGTCAACATCAGTGTAAGAATTCTCAAACAACAGAAGTCTGATTCTATAATATAAGTGATGACGTAGATATGTTTTAATTCTGATAATGGACAGGAGGAACACGTTGAGACAAACATAAACATGATTGATCCTTTGTTGGCATGGAATGGTGAAGAAACAAAGAGGACTCACCACCAAATTATTTGCCTTGAGAGAATGCTCCCACGGCTGCATTAACCGCAACTTCTTAACCTGATGAGAGTAGCATGCTTACAACAGCCTCAACCGTTGATGCCCACAGTTATCTGAAATTATGAATGCATTCAACATGAATGCACTTTGTACCAGGTGAGGCTGCTGGGCTGCATGTCTACCCTCTACTCCAATTCCAATTGCTTGCTCTTATGACTGGAACCGGATTGTTCCACTATATACAAAAAAAGAGCTTGACACTATCTAGACTATTTTCAGTGTTCAGCTTTGAAGTCTCATCGCTTTAGAACTGACAAAAGTCTACATATCTCGAAGGCGGATGGATATTTGTGGCTATACATTCTTAGTGTCAACTGAAAGGTGGGAAGTGTATACAAGTATCAACCAAAAGACAAGTTTTATGTCAGCATATAGCAGTTGAGCGGCAAAATATGGGGACACATCAAAAGTCACTTGTGTGGTGTTAACCTGTAGTGCGATTACCTGCTACTGGGGAAGATCTTGCCATTTGAGAAGCTCCTGGTCCTTGAGTTTGTCTTCCAACTAGAGGTCTGAAACGATCAAGATGCCCAAGAGGGGGGGGGGTGAATTGGGTTTTTCTAAAACTTCTTTCGATAATAAAACCTATCAAGCCACAATTAACCCCCTTGTGCCTAGAAGTGTGTTTGACAAGAATCAATTGCACAAAAGACTATCGCTAAACCATTTCTACTCTAGCATGGCAATTCAACTTACGAAAGAACAACAAGTAAATGAGAAATTGAATTGCTCAAAGGTAAATGCGTAGAGAAGAGAGTAGAGATGACACGACGATCTTTTTGCCGAGGTATCGAGGTGTCGGCACCCCCCCTAGTCCTCGTTGGAGCACCCGCGCAAGGGTATCGCTCCCCCTTGATCCGCGCAAGGATCAAGTGCTCACTATGAGCTGATTCTTCGCCTCTTCGGCCCGGTGAATCGCTCGCTACCGGTCACAACTTGACTTGGGTCATCCACAATGCCTCCGGATGATCACCAAGCTCTCCGATCGCCACCAAGCCGTCTAGGTGATGCCGATCACCAAGAGTAACAAGCTAGAACTCTCACTTGACCAACACAAGGCCAAAGAGATGGATGGATGCACACTTGCTACTCAATTCTCACTAGGAGGTGTCTAATTCTCACAATTAGCAAATCACTCAACCTCACTAGGGCTCTTGCACTCACTCACACTCACAAGGTGTTTCTCAGCTGATGGAAGTGGCAAGAACACTCAAATGGATGGAGGGAAGGAAGTATATATACCCCCCAACCCGGCCATCCAAAAACAGGACAAGACAGGGTTTCTGCGGGGGCATCGGACGCGCCGATGACCACACCCAACGGTCGACTGTACCCTCTTGTCAGACATGTTTATGGAGCATCGGACGCTGGGGAGCGTCTGAAAGGTCCTAAATGGCTAGAGGGGGGGGTGAATAGCCTATAAAAAATTTCTACAACAACACTTAAACAAACTAGTTAGACAACTAAATGGCGAAGCGAAGTTTGCACTAGCTCTACACAGATGCAAGCCACCGATTCACAATTCTAGATAACCACAAACTCTAAGTCACACGAGATCAAAGAAACTATTCAACAACTAAATAAGCAATAATGTATATCACTACACAAGATAAGAGAAAGTAACTAACAACAAGGTATAAAAATAACTTGCAAGAAAGTAACAAATGTAAGTACAAGAGATAGAGGTGTGTATACCGAGCCGGCAAGAGATTAATAAATGAATATCAAAGAATACCACGGAGACAGGTTGACACAATAATTTTTCCTCCGAGGTTCACTTGCTTGCCAGCAAGCTACGTCCCCGTTGTAGCGATACACCCACTTGGAGGTTCACGCGCTAATAGGCATCACACGCCTAACCCTCAAAAGGGTGCCGCACAACCAACACAAGATGAGGATCCACAAGCTACGAGCAATCCACTAGAGTTACCTTTGGCGCTCCGCCGGGGAAGGTACAAGAAACCCCTTACAAATCACCGGGAGATGGCCACGAACAATCACCACTCGTGCTTAATCTCCTCCGCTGCTCCAAACCGTCTAGGTGGCGGCAACCACCAAGAGTAATAAGAATATCCGCAGCAACTACAATCGCCAAGTGCCACTAGATGCAAACTCACAAGCAAATGCACTTGGATCTCTCGATCTCACTTGGATTCGCACTAACAAGCAAAGAGATCGGAGGGAGGGATTAGATCTTGCTCAAGAGGATGTTCAAGAAGTCGGAAAGTCAAGAAGGTCTCCCCAAAAGCGGCCACGGCCAATTTATAGGGAGGGGAGGACGACAACCCGAACCCCACTTTTCTGCGCTTGGTCGGTAGTACCGACCCCTCCTGGGCGGTAGTACCGACAGAGTCTAACTAGCCGTTAACACGCGACCCGCTGATTTAGGCGAAGCACCGACTCTCTGGTCGGTACCTCCGAGGTCGGTAGTACCGGCCCTATGGCGGTACTACCGACAGGCTACTTTCGGATCTACACAGAACGCATTCAAAAACTTCCTTCAGACCTTTGAACTACCGATCCCCTGGTCGGTACTTCCGAGCCCGGTGGTACCGGTCCTATGGCGGTACCACCGCCAGGTCAACTTCCACTCAACTCAGAGAGCTCCGCAAACTTGCCAATCACCGACCTTGGGTCGGTAGCACCGGGCGCGGTACTACCGAGGATATGGCGGTACTACCGGTAGGTCTTTTTCAAAACCACACAGAGAGCTCTGCAAAACTCCTCAGGGCCACGGTACCACCGCCCATCCAGTCGGTACCACCGCCTGCGGTAGTACCAAGCTTATAGCGGTACCACCGCCAGGCCAAAAACGCTCCAACACAGAGAAGGCTGCACGCAGCACCTATGGGCGGTACCACCGACCACCCTGGTCGGTACCACCGACCATACACAGAAAGCTTCATTTTCTTCTCTGTGTTGATCCAAAACTACTTCAACAACTTCTCCTTTGAAAAAGTGCTAACACCACCAAGTGTTCATCATCTTGTGCATGTGTGTTGGCATTTTCACAAACATTTTCAAAGAATTCAAGTTAGCACACTAGGTCCTAATGCATATGCATGTATGAATCCACCTAGTGGCACTTGATAACCGTGATCACTGGGATATTCCCCTCTTAATAGTACGGCTATCTATCCTAAATGCACTCACACCCTCTATGGTGTCTTGAGTGCCAAAACAAAATTCCTATTTATACCTTTGCCTTGATCTCCATAGGATTTTGCTTTTCTCTTCTTCTTCTTCCAAATGTGGAGCACTTGATTTATCTTTTGGTCACCACCACCAACACATGTTTATTGTATAGCTCCTGCACTTGGTGTGTACCAACCTAGCTCATAAACACTTTATGACAAGGTTAGTACACTAGGTGACATCAATTACCCAAAAACAAACAGGGACTTTCAATCTCCCCCTTTTTGGTAATTGATGACAACCTTTTACAAAGATATATATTTGAAAATTTTGAATCACCTCTGGTAGTATTAGCTCCCCCTTTGAAGCGTGATACCAATCGGAGTTGCCAATGTACACCATCCTTAGCATCTTGATTAGCTAGACTTACAAAAACACTAGATACCTTATGAGATCAACATTATATAAAAAGGTTCTAGTAACACTTTGCAAAAACAGATTACATCTAGCTACCACTTATGCATGCTAGTTCACAAATCATCATTCAAAATTTATTTCTAGCATACATCACACAAGCATGTATATAGAATTTAAATTTTTACAATGCAATCACTCATATGAATATGCACATTCAAATGCAACAATAAGTTCATGAGCTTGCTCCCCCGACTTATGTGCTCAAATTTTAATTGATCCTCCCTTTGTTATATATATCTATCTTAGTAACCATTTCTCCCCCTTTGTCATTAAGTACCATAAAAGGCACACCAATTTTAGTAGGAGTTAAGTTAATCAATAGGGTGATCAAGTTCATAGTATGGTTCAACCTAGCAAACAAACATAAGATATTTAACACGGTTTGCTCTAGAGTAAGCTTCTTCACACATCTTTCAATGGTTATCTTACTCACGTCGGTTAAACACTTGAATGCTTGTTTTCAAGATCAAACACTAGGTTCACAAGCCTATAAACATGTCATATGCTACCACTAGATCATATCAAACATAGAAGCAATAGTGGTACCATATGTACATCAAAAGTATTTTATTTTCATGAATGAGCCTATAAGATGCAAGGAATGACTAAATGCACTAAACATATCCTTAGCAAGAATGAATGTCATGCCAAACAATTTTACCTTTGCTTTGTCGAAGGAGAGGCATGTCATATAATTGTAACACCCGGTTTTAAAGAACAAAATCAGGTACGCCATATGTGTGCCCAGGAAGTCCACACATACAACCACAGAATGAAAAGATATCAAAATTAATGTTCTAGATATCGAAAACAACACTTACATCAAAGTTAAGCGGAACAGATACTAATCTTCTCTTCAGACTTCATTCTTCACAGGGACAGTTGACTGGGGGTACATACGCCTAGCACTTCTATCAGTCTTCTGAGAACCCATTTGTGTCTTCACCACGCTTCCGCTGCGCGACTCTGATGGAGACTGGGGTGTGGGGGAAAAGCAAGAGTGAGCACATATCGTACTCAGCAAATACAACATGGGGTTCATGAGGCTCAAAAGGTCGACACAGGTTTAACTGCGGTCAGCTTTTAATTATGTCATATTAATAAGCAGTTGAGTAGCAATAGAAATATGCAATAGCCCAAATAAACATATGATCAAGTGAACATGAATAACGTATAGCAAGAACATAAAGAATTAATAATCAGTTGCACAAGTTATTATTCCATAAGGAGCTCAAGCCGCTCATAACCGTGAGCACGGCTGATATATCAGTTTAAAGACACTCTGCAGAGGTCGTACATCTTTACCCGCAAGTCGTGATTTACCCTTTCGTCCGAGGTGATCAGCCTCTTGACCCACTTCCGAGGTAGGTCGGCAAGGTTCACTATGAAGCCTTTCAAAAGTCCGTCTAACAAGTTAGGGCCGCTAGGATTCCAATTGGCAGGCAGATATAGGAACACCCCTTTCAGATGGCACAAATCCTTCGCGGCTATACTCATAGGAACAGAGGCCGTCCTATACCCAACGTGGCAAGCCCCTTTTGCGCCCATCCGGGTAACCACTAACAAGCTAGAAAAGATCATCATACTGAGCTAAAGCCAGAGCCATATAGCCCTCACGGTTGCACCGTAAGTCCTGGGGGAATCCACTTACAGATAGTTATATTTCTTAAAAAGTATCTTTTAGTTATTCGTTGCATATACCATTAATCAAGTTACATGATCATAGTCATCCGTTTGAGCACTAGCAATCATCTACCCAATGCATAACCCAAGGTGACAAGGTATAAGTCAACAAGACTAGGATGTTCCTATGGTTATCAAGGTAGACACATGCATAATGAATTTAGTGAATTAAGGTGAATAGGAAACAAGGAAGATCTCATGCTATACTTGCCTTAAACACTTGCTCAACTCTCACACCATCAGCTTCGGTCATCACCTTCTGATCTTCAGCACCGACAAGCAGTCCGCGTCTACTCGCAGCAAGCACCACACAAAGGCAAACAAACAACAAACAAACAAAAAGAGAACTAAGAACAACACAACCCGAGATAAAACAACGTACTAACAGAGAGCTCGTACTACGGTCGCGGGATCGCACGAAACGACTGAAAGACACATCTACCGAGAATTTTATATTATAAAAGGAAAAGCTACCAGCTTGTTTTATTTTAATTAAATAAGATCATGACAAGTTATTCATTCAGATTAGGCAAAACATATTTTAATTATTAAGTCAGGCTAGACTAATCATATTTTATTCATAAATATTGTCATATAATTTAATCAAGTTAAACTTTATCTCAGTAAAAGAATGTAAACATATGAGATGAGCATCTGAACGTAATTTATGTGATAGTGTTTAGCCTAAGCAAATTATAAATTAAAAATATATTTATGTTAGTAATTAATCATGATAACAGTTGTGTATAAAATATCGAAGTATAAACCCTATATTGATTTTAATTATAAATCGATTGTAGGTTTATTAATCAATTTAATATTTAACTATATAAGAAAAATCATGTGACATGAAAAACGTTAACGCCTCTGCGTAGGGAGCATCGACACGAAACTAACGTAACTGATACGAACTAAAACGGAGATTAGATGATTAAACGGTGGAGATTAACGCTGAGAGGCAAGACTGTAAATAAAATCATCTTCACCTTGGTCGTGTTGTCCACCTGGACTGAACGTCTGAACGTGCAGATCTTGAGGCCTCCATGCCCTGACCGATTGGGAAACTAGCTGAAGCTCTTGCCAACAAAGAAGATCGACAGGCGGAGATGACCGGCGGCGCCAAACCTCAGCGGCCAGGATCGAAAGGCCCTGAGTATGATAGGAATTGATATAAAACGAATTGGGCCTGTACGAACTGGAACGGACGGGTGTTTTGATTAAACAAAGACATGATTAACCGAGCAGTATATGGAAGGGATTATAGACAAACAGCCAACCGCACAGGTGGATGTGATGATTATGCACATACCCTGACAGATGGATGTGTTGATTACGCATGTATCCTGACTTCCTAGGCAGGCATGGATTTGCTGCAGAAGAACGTCAGGGGATTTGCTTGCTGAACTTCAACGCTGCAAGAAGATGCACTGGTGCATGGTCGCCTTTGGTGTGGGTGTCGGCGCCGCAGTAACATGCATGGCGGCTTGCTCCTGCTCGACACAAAAGATGAGAGACAGTTACTATGGATGACCATCGGCACGGCACACGCAACAGCAGATGGTGGATCGGCAGGCTTGGCACAACAACGTACCGAACCAAAGTATGATCTGCATGCACTACCAGACATGATGTTGAGGACAACAGATTGATCTTTCCATGGTATAGCACTCCCATGGATCGAGGACAGAGGACGATATTGGCGATCCCCACCCACAGCCCAAACCAAGGAGGCGAGATTACCTTCCTGCGTTCAGCAAGGAGACGCTCGGCATGCACGGAGATGGCGGCAGCCGGCAGTTAGCCAAAATGACATGGAGCGGCGATTGCTTCACGTGGTCTTGGTTGATTGGCGTGTGGCTCTCGTGAAGACGCCGGCGGAGAAAGCGACAGCTAGGTTAAACTCGATGTAGATAAGATTTTTGGGGCTGATAAGATAATCGTCAAGTATTTATATACAAGGCCTAGGTCAAGATGAATTAGAAAAGAGTATATTATTTTCGAAATTAATTAATTTAAGGATTAGAATAATTCCAGAAAGGTTCAGAATTGGCATATAAGCCACGAAAAATATTCCGACGGCTCCGAAAATTCCGGAGAAATTCTCAGGAACACTTTGGAACATAAAGAACCCAAATAGAGTACTTGGAGCTAATGACAAAAGATTTTGGAGCATCTAAAAAATTAGATTATGCTCCCAGACAATTGAAAACTGTTCCGGGAAAAGTTAGAAAAATTCCCAAGAAGTTTGTAGCGATATGATGATGGATGATGAACTTAAAGAAGTGATTTGAGACATAAGAAAAGGATTTTGGAAAAAATACAACAAAAGGATAGAGATGGAAACGATAAATTTAATTTTTGGAAAAAGATGGAAACAGACCGGATATAGATAAACGACCTAGCAAACGTGTTTTGAAACTCTACCGACTCACAACACAAGGTCAAACAACAACCAACCATCACATCAAGCATAACCCGTCAAATTAGTTTAGCAAAACTTTAAAAATTCTCATTTTCTACATCTAAAGTGGCGCTAGGTCAAACTAAACTTGATCAATTTTATAAAATATTAAAATTATTTATTTTATTTAGTGTTTTCTACTCACAACCCAAAATCAGAAATTTTGGGGTGTGACAATAATGGAGGGTGCATCAACTCATATTTGAGAAATCAAGTATATTCAATTCATTCCTTAGCTTGCAAAATCTCTTTTCATCAAGTGGCTTGGTGAATATATCGGCAAGTTGATCATCGGTACCAACATTCTCAATTGAAATATCACCCTTTTGTTGATGGTCTCTTATGAAGTGATGGCGAATGTCAATGTGCTTTGTTCTTGAATGTTGTACTGGATTGTTGGTGAGCTTCACTGCACTCTCATTGTCACATAGCAATGGTACTTGTTGGAATTTAATTCCAAAGTCATCCAAAGTTGCTTTCATCCAAAGTAATTGAGCACAACAACTCCCTGCGGATATGTATTCTGCTTCGGCGGTTGAAAGTGCAACACTATTTTGCTTTTTCGATGACCATGATACAAGAGATCTTCCAAGTAATTGACATGTGCCCGATGTGCTTTTTCTATCAACTTTGCACCCTGCATAGTCGGAGTCCGAATATCCAATCAACTCAAAGTTTGACCCCTTGGGATACCACAATCCAACATTTTGTGTATGCTTCAAATATCTCAATATTCTTTTAGTTGCCTTCAGGTGATTCTCTCTTGGTGAAGCTTGAAATCTTGCACACATGCATACACTAAACATGACGTCCGGCCTAGAAGCGGTCACATAGAGTAATCTTCCAATCATAGACCGATACAACTTTTGATCCACCATGTTGCCACTAGCATCACTATCCAAATGTCCATTTGTTCCCATAGGTGTACTAATAGCTTTTGCATCATTTAGACCAAACTTCTTGAGCATATCTTTGATGTACTTGCCTTGACTCACAAAAGTGCCATTCTTCATTTGCTTGATTTGAAGACCAAGGAAGTAACTAAGCTCTCCAATCATAGACATCTCAAACTCATTTGCCATCATATTCCCAAACTCTTCACAAAACTCTTGGTTGGTTGACCCAAAGATAATATCATCAACATATATTTGCAACACAAACAAGTCTTTGCCAATCTTTTTGGTGAAGAGAGTAGTATCAACCTTGCCCATCTTGAACCCTTTAGAGAGTAGGAAATCTCTCAACCTCTCGTACCATGCTCTTGGTGCTTGCTTCAAACCATACAACGCCTTCTTGAGCTTGTAAACATGGTTGGGCTTCTTGTCATCTTCAAAACCGGGAGGTTGTTCTACAAATACTAACTCATTGATATACCCATTGAGAAATGCACTTTTGACATCCATTTGATATAACTTGATATTATGAGCACATGCATAAGCCAATAGAATTCTAATTGCTTCCATTCTTGCAACCGGTGCATATGTTTCTCCAAAATCAAGACCTTCAACTTGAGTGTAACCTTGAGCTACCAATCTTGCTTTGTTTCTTACTACTATCCCATCTTGATCTTGCTTATTTCGAAATACCCATCTGGTTCCAATTACATTGTAATTCTTTGGTCTCTCAACAAGTTCCCAAACTTGGTTGCGGGTGAAGTTGTTTAGCTCTTCATGCATAGCATTTACCCAATCAACATCCATCAATGCATCTTCTATCTTGGTTGGCTCAAATGATGACACAAAAGAATAATGCTCACAAAAAGATGCCAATCTTGATCTTGTTTGCACACCACTTCTAATATCCCCAACAATTTGATCCATGGGATGATCTCTTGCAATATTGGTTGGTTGGAGGATTTGCACTTGATTGCTTGGTTGAGATGAACTAGCTTGTTGATCTTCACTAGCACTTGATTGATCATGAGAACCACTAGCTTGATTTGCATCAACTTGCTCATTTGAGGAGAACATTTGGTCATCTTCATTATCATCCACTTGTCTTGGCCTAATATCACCAATATCCATATTCTTCATTGCATTTGACAATTGAGTGCCTCTCACATCATTAAGATTTTCATTTCCTTCTTGAGAGCCCTTAGTTTCATCAAATTCAACATCATGCACTTCTTCAATAATACCACTAGCCAAGTTCCAAACTCTATATGCTTTGCTTGTTGTTGAATATCCAAGTAAGAATCCTTCATCACATTTCTTCTCAAATTTGCTCAATCTTGCACCTTTCTTCAATATATAACATTTGCAACCAAACACTCTAAAGTATGCGATATTGGCTTTCTTCCATTTAATAGCTCATATGGTGTCTTCTCTAGCATGCCATGGCAATAGAGACGGTTGCTACAATAGCAAGCCGTATTGATAGCTTTGCCCAAAAGGAATGACTGACATTGTATTCACTGAGCATAGACCTTGCCATATCAATCAAAGTTCTGTTCTTCCTTTCAACAATCCCATTTGATTGAGGAGTATACTTGGGTGAGAATTGATGTCTAATGCCAAAGTCATCACACAACTCATCAATTCTTGTATTCTTAAATTCACTCCCATTGTCACTTCTAACTTTCTTGATTGTTGTTTCAAACTCATTCTGACATTTCTTGACAAAAGTTTTGAAGATATCAAAAGTTTCACTTTTATCACTAAGAAAGAAGACCCATGCGTATCTAGTGTAATCATCCACTATCACAAAACCATATCTACTTCCACCGATGCTAGTGTATGTTGTTGGTCCAAATAAATCCATGTGCAATAACTCAAATGCTTTGCTAGTACTCATCATGCTTTTCTTAGGATGGGAGTTACCAACTTGTTTGCCAGCTTGACAAGAGCTACAAGTTTATCCTTCTCAAAAGTGAACATCTTTCAAGCCTCTAACTAAATCATGCTTCACTATTGTTCAACTGTTTCATTCCAACATGACCAAGCCTTCTATGCCATAACCAACCCAAACCAGATTTAGTGAACAAGCATGTTGACAGCTGGGTTTCACTAGCATTGAAATCAACCAAGTATAGGTTCTCATATCTAAATCCTTTGAATATCAAATTAGAACCATCTACACTTATGATTTCTACATCATCAACTCCAAAAATGCATTTGAAACCAAGATCACACAACTGAGCAACTGACAGTAAATTGAAGTTCAAGCTCTCAACTAGCAACACATTGGAAATGCTCATGTCATTGGATATTGCAATCTTACCAAGCCCTTTAACCTTGCCTTTGTCGTTGTCACCAAATGTGATAGAATCAAAACCATGATTGCCGCTTGAATTGATTGAATTGAACATTCTTGAATCCCCGGTCATATGTTGAGTGCACCCACTATCAAGCACCCAATGCCTCCCTCCGGCTTATAGTTGACCTACAGGAACAAATCAATCCTTTTAGGTACCCAAACCTTTTTGGGTCCTCCAAGATTAGTGACCAAACTCTTTGGTACCCAAATAGCTTTCTTCTTTGAGCCCACAATTGGTGTACCAATGAATTTAGCTTTCACGCCATTAACACCTTGGTAAGTAAATAACAAGAATCAAATTTAATAGAGGATACATTAGCGTTCTTGTTCTTGTTCTTACAATATTGCTCTACATGCCCACTTTGCTTGCATCTAGTGCAAAACCGACCATTGCTTTTCACAAAACTAGTCTTGTGAGTAGCAAAAGTCGCCTTGCCATTCTTGGGGGTATAGCCCAATCCCTCTTTGTTGAGAGAAAAACGTTGGCTACCCAAGCACTTAAGCAAGCGGGCCTCACCACCATAGGCTTTACCTAAGGCGTGAGTGAGCTCATTTACCTCCTTCTTCAATGTCTCATTCTCAACCATGAGTGAGGCATCACAAGTGAAGCCATCATCCATAGATGAAGTAGTAGTGGTAGATGATGAGCTACATGAAGGGTTAGTAGCAGCAATAATAATAGGCTTATAGAAAGATTCATCGATTATATCACAAGCTATGCCTATGTCACATGTTTTAAAACTTTTTCAGTTTTAGCTTGATCAACAAGTGAGGAGTGAGCTTCCTTAAGCTTAGTGTGAGCATTGCCAAGCTCCTCATGGGCTTCCACTAGCCTCTCATGAGTAGCATTGAGCTCCTCAAAGGATTGCTCAAGAGCTTTTAGTCTCTTTTGCAATTCTTTGCACTCCTTTCTATTTTTATCAAAGTGTTCTCTAGCATCATCAAGCATTTCAATTAATTCATCTTTAGTTGGTTCATCATCATCACTATCATCACTATCACTCTCATCATCATCAGATAGTACCTTTGTGGCCTTTGCCATGAAGCATGATGGAGTGTCGAAGATTGAAGGCTTGTTGTTGATAGCAATACTTGCAAGTGCCTTCTTCTTGCTTGTCTTGCGATCTTCATTATCACTATCTTCATCACTATCACTTGTGGATGCATCACTATCCCAAGTGACCATATATGATTGCCCCTTCTTCTTCTTTGTGTAATTCTTCTTTCTTTCTTCTCCTTCTTCTTGTCCTTCTTGTGTCATTATCATCATTCTCACTGTTGTACGGACATTGAGCAACAAGATGGTCCTTGCTACCGCACTTGAAGCACCTCCTTGGTTCATCCTTGTTCTTGTATGAAGTCTTCTTCCTCCTTGCCCGGTAGCCCTTCTTCTTCATGAATTTGCCAAACCTTTTGACAAATAGAGCCATCTCTTCATCATCGTCATCACTGTCATTTGAGCAGTTATTCGCTAGAATCTTCTTTCTTTGCTTTGCCCTTGTTCTTTGATGATGATGTTGTGGCTTTGAATGCCACACTCTTCTTCTTCTCATCCTTCTTTACTTCTTGATCATTCTCATCTCTGTAGGTGTCATCGGTCATTACATCTCCAAGAACTTGGTTTGGTGTCATAGTGTCCAAACCGCTTCTTACAAGCAACGTGACTAACATGCAAATCTGTTGGGAAGACATCTCAAGAATTTATGAGAGAAGTCTTTGTCCTTCACCTCTTCTCCAAGTGCTTTGAGATCATTGACAAGCACTTGAAGCCTATAGAACATCTCTGGAACACTTTCATCTTCATTCATCTTGAAGCTAGCAAACTTTTTTTGAGAATGTATGCTTTTGCTCCTTTCACTGCTTGAGTGCCCTCAAATGATTCTTCCAATTTCTTCCAAGCATCATATGCCATCTCCAAATTTTTGATTTGCTCAAATACCCTCTCATCAACGGCATCATGAATAGCACTGAGAGCAATATCATTGTTCTGCATCTTCTCTTCTTCGGCATTGGTGAGATGCTCCGGATCGACTATCTCAATCTTGACATCCACAACTTGCCATATCTTTCTATTGATTGACTTTAAATGAGTGATCATTTTTGCCTTCCAATAGCCATAGTTTGTGCCATCAAATTGGGGTGGCCATTTGGTGTTGTTGATATGAGCCATTTTGACACCGAAGGTTGTTAAGCCTCAAATAAACG
Organism: Coix lacryma-jobi var. lacryma-jobi; assembly: GCA_009763385.1. Lineage (NCBI taxonomy): Eukaryota > Viridiplantae > Streptophyta > Magnoliopsida > Poales > Poaceae > Coix > Coix lacryma-jobi. The sequence continues at coordinate 125,520,739 of CM019831.1, forward strand.
GTGACCTTGCTCCGATACCAATTGAAAGGTCCTAAATGGCTAGAGGGGGGGTGAATAGCCTATAAAAAATTCTACAACAACACTTAAACAAACTAGTTAGACAACTAAATGGCGAAGCGAAGTTTGCACTAGCTCTACACAGATGCAAGCCACCGATTCACAATTCTAGATAACCACAAACTCTAAGTCACACGAGATCAAAGAAACTATTCAACAACTAAATAAGCAATAATGTATATCAACACAAGATAAGAGAAAGTAACTAACAACAAGGTATAAAAATAACTTGCAAGAAAGTAACAAATGTAAGTACAAGAGATAGAGAGGTGTATACCGAGCCGGCAAGAGATTAATAAATGAATATCAAAGAATACCACAGAGACAGGTTGACACAATAATTTTCCTCCGAGGTTCACTTGCTTGCCGGCAAGCTACGTCCCCGTTGTAGCGATACACCCACTTGGAGGTTCACGCGCTAATAGGCATCACACGCCTAACCCTCAAAAGGGTGCCGCACAACCAACACAAGATGGGGATCCACAAGCTATGAGCAATCCACTAGAGTTTCCTTTGTCGCTCCGCCGGGGAAGGTACAAGAAACCCCTTACAAATCACCGGGAGATGGCCACGAACAATCACCACTCGTGCCTAATCTCCTCCGCTGCTCCAAACCGTCTAGGTGGCGGCAACCACCAAGAGTAATAAGAATATCCGCAGCAACAACAATCGCCAAGTGCCACTAGATGCAAACTCACAAGCAAATGCACTTGGATCTCTCGACCTCACTTGGATTCGCACTAACAAGCAAAGAGATCGGAGGGAGGGATTAGATCTTGCTCAAGAGGATGTTCAAGAAGTCGGAAAGTCAAGAAGGCCTCCCCAAAAGCGGCCACGGCCAATTTATAGGGAGGGGAGGACGACAGCCCGAACCCCACTTTTCTGCGCTTGGTCGGTAGTACCGACCCTCCTGGGCGGTAGTACCGACAGAGTCTAACTAGCCGTTAACACGCGACCCGCTGATTTAGGCGAAGCACCGACTCTCTGGTCGGTACCTCCGAGGTCGGTAGTACCGGCCCTATGGCGGTACTACCGACAGGCTACTTTCGGATCTACACAGAACGCATTCAAAAACTTCCTTAGACCTTTGAACTACCAATCCCTGGTCGGTACTTCCGAGCCGGGTGGTACCGGTCCTATGGCGGGTACCACCGCCAGGTCAACTTCCACTCAACTCAGAGAGCTCCGCAAACTTGCCAATCACCGACCTTGGGTCGGTAGCCACGGGCGGCGGTACTACCGAGGATATGGCGGTACTACCGGTAGGTCTTTTTCAAAACACACAGAGAGCTCTGCAAAACTCCTCAGGGCCACGGTACCACCGACCATCCGGTCGGTACCACCGCCTGCGGTAGTACCGAGCTTATAGCGGTACCCGCCAGGCCAAAAACGCTTCAACACAGAGAAGGCTGCACGCAGCACCTATGGGCGGTACCACCGACCACCCTGGTCGGTACCACCGACCAAACACAGAAAGCTTCATTTTCTTCTCTGTGTTGATCCAAAACTACTTCAACAACTTCTCCTTTGAAAAAGTGCTAACACCACCAAGTGTTCATCATCTTGTGCATGTGTGTTGGCATTTTCACAAACATTTTCAAAGAATTCGAGTTAGCACACTAGGTCCTAATGCATATGCATGTATGAATCCACCTAGTGGAACTTGATAACCGTGATCACTGGATATTCCCCTCTTAATAGTACGGCTATCTATCCTAAATGCACTCACACCCTCTGGTGTCTTGAGTGCCAAAACAAAATTCCCATTTATACCTTTGCCTTGATCTCCATAGGATTTTGCTTTTCTCTTCTTCTTCTTCCAAATGTGGAGCACTTGATTATCTTTTGGTCACCACCACCAACACATGTTTATTGTATAGCTCCTGCACTTGGTGTCTGTACCAACCTAGCTCATAAACACTTCATGACAAGGTTAGTACACTAGGTGACATCAATTACCCAAAAACAAACAGGACTTTCAGCGTCTGATGCCCTGCATCGGACGCGTCCGATGCACAAAGGACCTCTCTGGGAACTCTCTGCATGGCCATCGGACATTGCCCCTCAGCGTCCGAGTGCCAGCGTCCGATGCCTTCCACAGTTCACTGCCAAGTGAACAGTGACACCGGATCATCCGATGTGGCACCATCGGAGCCTCCGATGCCACGCACCAGACCAAACCCTAAGTCTGTGTGGGCATCGGAGCCTCCGATGCCCACTCAACCAGCATCCGATGCCCATACCAAGGGCAAGATCAACTCGGATCACGACGCGGTCTTAACGACTTTTGTTCCTATCGACATAAGGCATCTCTCTGAGCTACCTAGGGCTATGAAATAACAAGTGTGCACCACACCTACCTCAATAGACTCATTTAGGTCAAGCTACTGATTCACACCCCTCTTTATAGTACGACCAAAGGAAAAACAAAAGACCTAAGACTACCTAAGTGTCCTCCAACACCATGCGACACTTAGCCTAGCCTACCACCGTCTTCGTCGTCCGTCCTTTGAAAACCGAAACGATTCCATCGCCAGGGGACATGAACTCCATATGCCCGTATCGTCGCCATTACCGTGACCTAACTTATCCCTGTTTCTGCAAAACACACGTTAGTCACAGTAATCTTGTGTTTCAATCCAATCACCAAAACCCACTAGGGGCCAAGATGCGTTCAATCTCCCCCTTTTTGGTGATTGATGACAACACGAGATCGAGTATAGAGAGAAGAGGTTTTCAAGTCATGACATGTATGAACTTGCAATGAATAGAGAAAATGATTAGGGCAAGTTCATACATATCATGCCAACATCCTGCACTCAACAAGTTAGAATGAATAGCAAGTGCAAGAGTAAAGAGCTCGAATACATGACAAATGAGAATTGAGCGCAAGAATGAGCAAACGAAATGACATGTCATATATGATAACATAGTGAGCACATACATGTCATCAAGGTCCATAGCACAAGTATATCACATAAACATGCACAAAAGATGCGATAAGCAAAGAGCGTATGAGAATATAACAAATCATAAGACTCGAAAACCCTCTCACATCGCTCCCCCTATCGCTATACTCGGCCACTCTCCCCCTTTGGCATCAAGCGCCAAACTAAGCGTCGGAGGGCAGAGGTGGTGCAGACGAGTCAGGTGCCATCTCCGGAGTCCTCTGAGTGAACTCGAACTGCTGAAGGAGGGCCTCAGAGTCGGAGGACGAGTCGCCGGTAGCCTGCTGACCCTCTGTAGCTGGAAGCTGCGGAGAAGCGGTCTGGGTCGGCTCGGACTACTGGACCGGCTCGGACTGCTGGACCGGCTCGGTCTGCTCTGCCTGCTCTGAAGCTGTCACAGTCTCGGTAGCAGTGTCAAGCTGAGTAGTGGAGTGCGGAAGCTCAAATCAGAGGTAACTCAGCCTGCACGGTCATCGTGGTCTCAGACTGGACGGGCTCTGTCTGCTCTGAGGACGCTACAGAACTCGGAAGAGTCTCGGTAGTGGAAGTGACTGGAGCTGTAGACGTCCGGACTGGGTCCTGCAGATCTGGCGTAGGGAACCCAGTGAGCTCGCTGAAAGTGGCCGACAGGTCTCGAGTCACAGAGGTCGTCGTAGCGTAGAGAGACTCTGTCGGCCTAGGCATGAAACCTGTCCGCAGCGGACTGAAAAGCGAGGCCCCGCCTGGAGGAGTAGTGAAACTCGTAAACTGCGAGGAGCTGGGGCCCAGAAACTGCTGCTGCTGCGGACCAAACTGTGGCTGCGGCTGAGGAGAGACTGGTGGCTGCCACTGAAGCTGCTGAGGAGGGGGTGCTGCTGCCACTGCCACTGAGGAGGACCGCTGGCTAATCGCTCCATGAAGCTCAAAGTCTGCTGCTGTAAAGCCATCATCTGACGCTGAAGTGCATCAGACCGCTCCTGCGCCTGCTGCTGTGCAAGTGCCTGCTGCTGTGCCAACCTCTGCTGCTCCTGGGCAAGCCGTTGGACGTCCTGGGTCACCGTCCTCTACTGCTCCTCCATTCGTGCTAGAATAGCAAGGAGTGCTGGATCGGAGGAAGTAGTACCGCTGGTCTCAGCCTGGGAGTCGTGTGCACGCGGCTGGTAGCGAGGCGGGAGCTGGTAATCCTCATCTGAGCTTTCGGTGGGATCTGAGACTACGTGGGGGTCACCACCTCGAGATATGCAAGCTCCTGCTCTGCGAGGGCCTGAACTGCCTTGTCCTGCTCCTGAGCTGACTCGGGCACCGCAGGTCTCTGGCGTGAGGAAGATAGAGTCTGCTGCTCCTGCTGCCTGCGGTCTCGGTCGTATCCCAATAACTGACTCATGTTATACTCCGGGAATACGGTCGCAGAACTGGTGAGTGACTGACTGAGGCGGGTACCAGTGGTGGCAGCGACCTTCCAAAGAATGTAGGAAATCCAATGAGCATATGGAAGCTGCCGGCGGGCCTTGATGCCCTCTGCTACAGTGTCCTCGATCTCACACAGGATCACGTCCCAAACGTCAAACTGCTGCTGCCTGACCATATACGCAAGTAACCATAGCTGCAGCCTGGAAAGACCCTCTCCGAAGCCCACCCTGGGAAGCAAGGTCCGCTTGAGGATCGCGTTGAGGATCCGAGCCGTAGGGTAAGGTCCCTAGGGGTGCGACTCGAACCCTCACCGAACGGCTCTGTGAAGCACGGGCGAACCAAGTCTGTCAAAGACTGTGCACCATCGTGAGGGCGGCGGGGTGGCTCCGTCCGGTCGTAACACAGTCGTGGATCCGGGTCTGTGATCGTGTCAATCCAAACCAATCCCGGATCTCGGACAAGAACAGTCTGTAGTGGTCCCCCTCAAGTGCGAACTCAATAGTCTCTCGGTCTGGGTGTACCCACAACGAAGCATAAAACTGAAAGACCCAGTCCTCGATATATGAGCCAGACCGCCCCAGAAGATCTGCTACACCAGGTAGGTAAGTGAGGATGGGGCGAATCTGCTCTCCTGCTGCGTCCACAACTGCCTCTAGTGAACAAACACGCTGGGGTCGCAAAGAAATCCTGGCGTTCCTGTAACCCTGGTAGAAATCCTCCTGCAGCACAGTATAGAACGACGGACCAGCCTGCTCCTGCCGCTCCCTGGGAAACCACTGCTCCACTGGTACGAGTTGGAGTGTCTGGATCTGTGAGCAAGTGGCGCCCCTGAGGTCCAGTCGCGGGATCGGCGGAGGAGCACGCCTCGACGGAGCACGTGCTCCCCGCAGAGGGACGTCGGGCCGGGGTGGCACCGCTGTCCGACGATGGGTGGACCGGCGTCGGGGAACCTCCTCAGGAACCTCCTCCTCTGCCTCTGCCTCTGGAGCTGCTTCCTCGACTGCCTCGGCCTCTGCCTGGCCCTATGCTGAACTCTGGGGCTCAACCCCTGGGGAGGTGAACGTCGTCCGACGACCGGCAGCCATAAGCGTGTCAGTCGGAGAGTGGTGAAACCGCTCAACCTCCTCAACTGCTCTGCGCTGGTCCGGGGACAACTGGTCCTCAATCCTGAGTCCGCCCGAACTGCCTCCCTGCTTGGCTCTCGCTGCTGCATCGGCCACTGCCTGGGCCTGAGCTGCCTCTCGCTCCTGACGAGTGCGCTTCTGGCGCACTATAAGCTTCCCCTTCCCAGGCCTCTGACCGGAAGGGGGACGACGGGGAGGAGAGTCGTCTGGGCCACCACCAACGTTCTTGCAGCGCGGCATAGCTGACAAGAACGGGAAACTGACGCTGAAAGAGCAACAGCCACTGAAAGAGCCACTGACCCTGACAACCCAACTGACCAACGGAACCCTGACACTGATCGGCTGCCGCTGTCACTCACGAGGCTTGGCATCGATCCTTACCCGCGGGCTTGGCCCCGGGTTAACTGACACTGCCAACTGACCGAGCTGCCAACTGTCACAGACCCTGACTCGCTGCGAGAAAGATAGGATATATATAAGCATATATAGTCTAGAGATAAGCGAGGCCTATGGAAGCAAAGCAATTGGATAAGAGAGTGAATTGGCTTTGCTACCTGACAAATCGACGAAACGACCTGAGCAAGAGGAAAGCACTGACGTTCCGGTATCCACACGTCACACCAAAGAGTCTGCAAAGAGTTTGGGTGAAAACGAGGGTCAAAACGTGAGGAACCTGTGAAACGGCCTTGAGGCATTACGCCGAACACATGGTGAGCAGGGTTAAAAGACGGGGTGCGGGTGCTCACTGGGGAGGTTCGACCGGCCGAGGAGGGGGCCGGAGTGTGGCAGAAGCGCAAGGGAAGCGATCTCCGGTGAAGAGGCCCGGGAACTGCGGCGGGCTCCGGCGATGAGGCGGTGCACCGGCAATGGTCGAGGAGATGCGCCGGCGGGACTCGGACAAAGGCACGCGCGCGGGGGCGAGGAAGCTGTGGTCCGGCGTGGAGGTGCACGGGCGTGGTGGAGCACGAGCGGCCGGCGGCGAAGGCTCTGGCGGGTGGGCACGACGGCGCTAGGGCTAGGGTGGGGAGGGTTCTCGGCGGATTGGGCACGGGGGCACGGGCGGGTGAGCGCGACGAAGGAAGGAGACGATATGACGTGTGGGACCGACCAGCCAGTGAAGAGCCTATTTGCGCCGCTTAAAGGAGCATCGGACGCTCCGATGAAAACACATCGGACGCGCCGATGCCTGTCCAGAGAGCTCCAGAAACGCCAAAATCGCATCGGATGCTTCCGGTGCCATGGCATCGGATGCTAGGGAGCGTCCGATGGGGCATCGGAGCCTCCGTTGAAGGCACATCGGATGCAGGCAAAACACTGTTCCAGCCGTGGCAGTCTACAGTGCAGGCATCGGACGCTGGGCTAGCTTCCGATGCAGCATCCGATGCTGCTTCCGATGCAACATTTAGGGCAGATCTGAAGGTCTCTGTTGCGGCTCCCTCTCTGTAACACCTCGGGTGTTTAAGAATGTAATTAACCTGACATGTCATCATCTTTAGTCATTAATCATTCTTGCCTTGCATTTATGTTTGCTTAGTACTTGTGTAGCAATCTCTTTTCAAAAACCCTAAAGCCCAAATCTTCCTATAAGGGCAAAAATGGTAATTTCACCTCTGTGTCTAGCCTTGTTTAATTCTTGTTCAGTTTTGTGTCTCGAAGCTTTGTTGTGTTGTTCAAAAACCCAAAACCAAAAACAGATTTCAAATCCCTTTTGAAAAGCCCTAATTTCCAAACCCTAGTTTTTACCCCTCTTTTAATACTTTAAAAACTATTCAAAATTTGGATTTGGTTCAAAAGGCAAAGTTTAAATCTTGTCAAGAGGGACAACTTTGGTATTTACAGATTTTCGAGTTCCAATATAAAATCAAAAGTAATTTTGAATTTATTCAAATCCCAAAAGTGTTCCCTTTTCTGTTTTCGAATATAATTCAAAAACTGTTTGGAATTCGAAAATGTTCTTATTGACAAAGTTGTAGATCTCCTTTTTCTGCACAACTTTGGTATTCTGAGTTTTTCCCGTGTAGTTCAAGTTTTGGGAGTAATTTGCAAAATTCAGAAAGTCAACACCTAGACCTAGCCCTGTTCATCTCCTACCTAGGGTCAGAGCAGAGCAGGGAGGGGGTCCGGCCATGGCCGCTCGCCGGAGCTGCGTGCGCCACGCGCCTAGCAGCCGCACGCCCGCCCCCGACTTGTCCCGTGACCGCGCCATCATTCTGCCCCCGCACGCGCAAGCGCTGACCTCCGCCCCGTCCCCCACTGTTCCCCGACGTCGCCGCCGCGTGGCCGTCGCCGGCAAGCACGACGCCCGGGTCCCAAACTGAATTCCGTCCTTCTTCATCATGAGATCGCAAGCACGCGCCACGGGCAACCTCATCCGCACCTCCGCGCGCCCCCTAACGGCCCCTGGCCGCGGCTATAAAAGGCCCGCCGGTGGCCGGAGCTCCGCACTCACCCCGCCACCGTGGCCAGCTCACTCCAAAGTCTCCCCCGCTCAACCAACTAGCCCAGCAGCTCCGCCTTGAGCCCGTGCAGCTTCCCACCCCTCAATTCCATCGCTACCGCCTCCCACCGCCGAGTGCGAGCCTTCTTCCTCAGCGCCGGTGAGAAGCCGTCTGACTCGGGTCGACGAAATTCGCCGCCGTCGCTCCACCTCTCCTCCCTCTGACCTCTGATATTCCTTCCTTGTCTTCTTGCGCCCCTAACCGGCTACTGGTGACCGTGCCTGGTGTACAGAGTCGCCGGATTGCCGGAGTGCCGCCGCGGTCGTCTCCTTCCTCGACCCGCACCCTCGACCGTATCGAGCCCCAAGCCTCGGGCGAATCGCACTACCCTCGAGCACGTTCCCGAGCCACACCCTCGAGCACATCCTCGAACCCCGCCCCTCGAAGCAGCCGAGACTAGCCTCAGCCTCGGGCGAATGGCGCTACCTCGAGCCGCAAGCCTCGAGTAAGCCGAGGTCTCCCTCGAGAAGTCTGCCGCAAGAGAACCCCGCCGAGGCCTCGCCCGTCGAGCCTTTTTTCCATCCGCCTCGCCGAGCCTTGCCTCTGACTCCCGGTGAGCCCGCAAAGTCTTTCCACCTCTGCTTTCCCAGCCGAGGCTCGTGCAGCCGGTCCGCCGCCACGCCTCGTCGGCGAGCGCTCCGACTCGTGCACAGTGCTCCTTTTTTTTTAGAAGATGTGAATAGTCTTGCTATTTCATCTTTTTGTATGATTTTGTGTGATGCTCTAAAAATTCTGAAAATTTTACAGTTGAGTCTTTATACTATGTAGTATTTTATAAAAACATGAAACTTGACTTTTCTACAAGAATTTGAAAATGTAAAATCCCTCTTTTAATTAATAAATGGATGGTTTTAGATTTTTAGAAAATCTTTTATAACTCCAAAAATCATGAGATAAATTTTTGTGAGCTTCCTATGCCATGTTTAGTCTCTGGTGAAATTTTGAAGTCTTTTGGAACAAGTTGATTTTTGAGCATTTATCTTTAATTGTTAAATAGTGCCTTTTGTTAATTATTGTCTGATTTTATTTGAGCACCTTAATGACCTCCAAAAATTATGAAATTTGTTTTGCCATCTATCTACACCATAATGAACTTATGTGATTAATTTGGTAATTTTTGGAGCAACCGCATAAAATAACTTTTTTTAAATAATTAAGAAAAACAGAAAAGGTGATTAAGGTTCATGTTGTATGCCATGTGTTGCATTGTTCATGCTAGCATACTCATAAGCATACATCCTTGCATCCGTTTAGTGACCGAAGGAGAAGGCGTCAAGATCGAGGCAACCGCTGACGAACCTGTCCCCGAGGCTACCCGAGCTCCGACACCTGCCCTGCCGCCCTCGAGCCTGCCCTCTTTGCTCTTCAAGGCAAGCCCCGGTGCATTTAACCCTTCCTTGGATTTATAAAATGTTTTCCTTAAATGCTTTTGAGTTAAATTATTGCATTAGGTTATAGGAGTTGTGTGCTATCCTAATTGATGCACTACCCACCTTGACCGCTGATACACCCGATACCTGCTTTTCAAAAGTATTTGAAAAATGCTTAGCAATGCTTATTGAATTAGACTTTGCAATAAAAATGTCACTTTCAAAAATGTGATCACTGAAAGAATCTTTATGGGAATTTGGCTTTACTTCCCGTTCGGTGACTGCTTGCCTAGCTAGCATGTGGTCATTGTCGAGAAGAGGTTGTCCGACTCAACAGTTGACACCGACCGGGACAGGGTTGAAAAACCGACAGGACCTGTACTCTTGGGTTAGAGTCCCGAGGTGCTTGTCGCTGGCGGAAAAATGTAGGGACCATCCGTATGGGGGCCTGCTCGTCAAGACTTGTAACTATTCACATACTACGGAAAGCTCTGGCTCCGAGAAATCCATCATTGGGACCGACAACCGCGCACTGGGAGTGGAGAGATGGCGGAAGTAGCATGTACCCACGTGGTCGTCGTACCTGGATAGGGTGGTGTGTACTGTACTTCCGGGTGGCGTAGGACCGGGCCCAATCTTGGAGGAATCGTGGTAGACGAGTTGGCATATGCAAGCTTGGGTGCTACATATGCAGTGTGGATAGGGATCCTCAGCTGAGTATTATTTATCCGGATTAACGTTGCTCCTCGGTTATGGAGACTTGGTCCACTGACTGTCAACGGAGAGTGGTTCTCAACTAGGAATGTTTTGAAATGTAAAATGAATCATGAACGATGAAGAATTGAGGAATACTGAATCTTTCCAAAATAAAATAAGGTTTACAAAAATGCTTTTCTGCAAAATACCTGATCTTGCTTAAGCCTTACCTTGACTACCCTAAGCCTCTCATTCCTGAGTCTTCTCCTTTTCTTTAGTCGGGTAAGTCTTGTTGAGTACCCCAGTACTCAGGGTTTGTTACCCATGCTGCAGGTATGACAGAGTCCCCAATGTGTCTTGCACCCTGCTGCGTGACCATCGTCCAGGAAGAGGCCGATGAGGCCGAAGAATAGTTGTACACCCTCGGGCTGGGTGATTATAAGTATCTTTGTTGTTCTCCACTATGTTGCCTATGTCTATTTCTATTATCAGAACTTGGTTTGTAATAACTGCACCTTAATTTCTATTTGGAACCCTGCTTTGTAAAACTAATGTTATTTAAGTCTTCCGCTTTATTCCGATGTTATTTATGCAATGCTGTAACCGAATTGTGAGATGATCCTGCGGACATTGGGCGGTGATGTAGCCCGGTGGCGAACAGGTTAATCACATGGAACATGGGTTCGGCTGTCAGAGGTTGACAGGGACACGTGGGCCATGGGATTAGGGTCGTTCCGTCACAGAGTGGTATCGGAGCATCTCACTTTAACGTTGCAGTGTTCGTTTTTGCGAAAACTCCAAAAGACCTTTTGAGTCCAAACAAACTAAACTTGACTATTTTGAGTCCAAATTGCTTCTCTCATCTTGTCTCTCATATGGCAACACTAGCTAGTGGAACAACATGTTTTAAGCCCTATGTTCCTTATTTATTTATTGCATTGCTTTGTTCCGTAGGAACGATTCATGCATCATGTCATAATCACTTAAGTTAACTTCCTCTCTAAGTTCGTTGGGGTAGTAGCCTTTACCTGTTCTTGCTAGCCTTTCTCATCCATCTTCTCTTATCCAGACATGGCTCGCATCAAGCTGACTGCCCGCAAGTCGACTGGACCGCATGGTGTGCCACGCCATCAGCTGGCACCACGCGTTGGAGAAGAGACTGCCGAATCTTCCAATGGTCGTCGCTTTCCCCGCCGCACCCGTAAGAACCTGAAGGAGGAGATCAAGGATCTGAAGGCTGAGCTGAAGAACTTGGAGCATGACTTCTACCACTCACGCTTGGAGTTTTATGAGGCACGAGCTTCCCTGGAGCAGGCCAACCGGAACACGGTTCGCGCTATCGAGCAGCGCAATGATGCTTGGATCCGCGAGGACGTCACCAGAGCCGAGCTCCACGGACTGCAGCAGTACACAGCTCAGATTGAACAGTTCAATGATATGCTTCATGAGGAAGTGCATCAGCTGTATGATCAACTCCACCCCTTGGTACCCCCGGTTATGGAAGACCCTGAGGACGGAGTAGTGGAAGAACCCGATGTGGATCAAGAGCCAGACGTGGACGAGGAAATTGAACCTACCGAGGACGTCCACGCTGAAGACGAGGACGAGGAGGAAGAGCCTGAGCTCATCCTCGAAGAAGAGACGACGACGAAGAAGAAATGATCATCATCGATGAGGACTAGACCCGTCTTTAGGAGATGGAGATCCCGTGTGTCTGTACCACCTGCTTACCTAAAACTTAGTCTAGGTTTGGGAGCGTTAGTCTGTGTTTTGTTAAGTCAGTCTGTATCTTTCTTTTCGTACCTTTTCCCCTTATCGGTCAGTTGTGTCTGTCAGAAATCTTTATCAATCTATCAGCCTTTGTATCAAGGAGCTATCAGTCTGTTGTTTTCAGAACCCTATCTATGAATGCTAAGTTCCAAGTTGCTTAACAGATGTCTGTGAACACTCGCACTGGAGCTGGAGGTTCTGATGATGCCAACCTTCCAAACCCTCCACCTGTTCCTGCTACCCTGGCAGATGCCATTGCAGCCTTGGCAGCCGCTGCTAACCTGATGGCTCAAAATCAGGGCAGCAGAACAATGGTCACCGTGGTCGCCATAACAACAACAACGAGACCACATATGTGGATTTCACCGAGACCCGTCCACCAGTTTTCACCAAAGCAGATGAACCCCTGGAAGCTGATGATTGGCTCCGCACTATGGAGCAAAAGTTCAGTCTTCTCCGCTGTACCGACATCCAGAAGCCCGGTTCGCTTCCCAGCAGCTTCGTGGTCCAGCAAGCGCTTGGTATGCCAACCTGTTGGCTGCCCAGCCAGAAGGTCATCAGTTGACCTGGGAAGAGTTCCGCACCGCTTTCCGTGCACATCACATCCCTTCGGGATTAATGAAGATGAAGTTTGATCAGTTTCTGGCACTGCAGCAGAAGGACTCCACAGTGATGCAGTATGTGGGTCAGTTCAACCATCTTAGCCAGTATGCCTCAGAGTATGTCAACACAGATGAAAAGCAGAGGGATTGTTTCCTTAGAGGTCTGCATCCTAAGATCCGCAGAAGTCTGTCCAATAACCTGACCGGTTCGTATCATGATGCCGTTGATCGTGCTGTTGCATATGAAGAAAGCAACCGTCAGTATCAAGAGGAAAAGAAGAAGAAGAAAGCAGGATCCAGCAGTTTCTCTGGCGGTCACAAGCGCCAGAGGATCATATACCACCCAGTCACCACCAAAATCGCCTACCTTACCCCAACCAGCAAGTGGTCGTCCGTACCGCGGCCACCACCCATAATGTCAACCAGCAGAGTGCCACACAGCCGAACGCCCCAGTGTTCGTATCACCACTCCACAAACAGCCTACAACCATCCCTGCAACTGCGGCCAGCTTGGTCACTGGTCTCGTGAGTGCCCAAAACCCAAGAGGTATGCCCAGAATACTCAGAAGAATCCTGGAGGATCTCAGCAGCAGCAGCACCGTGCACAGCAGCAGCATGTTCAGAAGGGCAAGATTGTCAAGAAGCACGGGCAAGTCTACTACACCACTGTCGGCGACATCCCAGAAGGAGAGCCCGTCATGATCGGTAGGTTTCCCGTTGCCAATCATCCTGCAGTCGTGTTGTTTGATTCTGGTGCATCGCATTCCTTCATCAGTCGTACATTTGTCTCTAAGCATGAGATATCAATCGGGGAGTTGAAAGAAAGTTTCTGTATATTTTCGCCTGGAGGGCGTATAAGTACTAAGGAAGTGGTTCGCAATATACCGGTGATGTTGGGGAAACACATATTTCCTACCACCATGATAGTGCTATGTGATCAGGAGATAGATGTCATCCTAGGAATGAATTGGATGTGCCAGTATAAGGCTATGATGACATCCTGAATAGGGTTGTGAGAGTGGACATTCCCAACAGTACCTCCAAACTCCTTCTCCAACTCCCAATGCCTCAAAAACCAGCAGCCACACTTTTGAATACCACCTATGTTCTGGAAACCAGAGACATCCCCGTGGTCTGTGAATTCCCTGATGTTTTTCCAGAGGACTTACCTGGTCTGCCTCCTGACCGTGATGTTGAGTTTGCCATAGAGCTAAAGCCTGGGACTGCTCCTATATCCCGCAGAGCTTATCGAATGCCTCCCAGAGAGTTGGCAGAGCTAAAAATCCAATTACAAGATTTGTTGGACAAGGGTTTCATTCGCCCAAGCTCGTCTCCTTGGGGCTGTCCTGCAATCTTTGTAAAGAAGAAAGACAAGACTCTCAGAATGTGCGTTGATTATCGCCCACTCAATGAAGTCACCATCAAAAATAAATATCCCTTGCCTCGTATTGATCTTCTCTTTGACCAGTTAGCTGGAGCCAAAGTATTCTCCAAGATCGATCTCAGATCTGGCTACCACCAAATAAAGATACGTCCTGAAGATATTCCTAAAACAGCTTTCACCACCAGATACGGCCTATATGAGTACTTGGTCATGTCCTTCGGTTTGACCAATGCCCCTGCTCATTTTATGTACCTCATGAACTCTGTGTTCATGCCAGAGCTGATAAATTCGTGGTCGTGTTCATTGACGACATCCTGTCTACTCAAAACCCCTGAAGATCACGCCGAGCATCTTCGTATCGTTCTATCCCGTCTCAGAGAACATCAGCTGTATGCCAAGTTCAGTAAATGTGAATTCTGGTTAGATCAGATACAGTTTCGGTCATGTCCTATCGCTGAAGGTTGTGTCAGTGACCCTGGTAAAGTGGCAGACATTCTGGATTGGAAGCCACCTACCACTGTCATCAAGTCCGAGCTTTATGGGAATGCAGGATATTATCGTCGATTCATCCCAGATTCTCAAGAATCGCCAGCCTATCACTGAGTTAGTAAAGATTCTGTGAGTTTGTTGGTCACCAGCCTGTGTGAGCAAGCCTTTCAAACTCTGAAGAAACTGTTAACTAATCACCAGTGCTTAGCCAGGCCGAACATCGAGAAGCCCTTTGATGTCTATTGTGATGCATATGGTATGTTTGGGCTGTTTTGATGCAAGAAAAGGTCGAGTGATCGATCATATGCCTCTGAAAGTCCTTGTTTGGTTTTGGATAATTGATGTCACCTAGGGTACTAACCTTGTCATGAAGTGTTTATGAGCTAGGTTGGTACATTCCAAGTACGGGAGCCAAATGATGATCATGGTATGGTGGTGATGACCAAAAGATAGATCAAGTGCTCCACATTTGGAAGAAGAAGAAGAGAAAAACAAAATCCTATGGAGATCAAGGCAAAGGTATAAATAGGAATTTTGTTTGGCACTCAAGACACCATAGAGGGTGTGAGTGCATTTAGGATAGATAGCCGTACTATTAAGAGGGGAATATCTCAGTGATCACGGTTATCAAGTGCCACTAGGTGAATTCATACATGCATATGCATTAGGACCTAGTGTGCTAACTCGAATCCTTTGAATATGTTTGTGAAAATGCTAACACACATGCACTGGTGTTGTACACTTGTTGGTGTTAGCACATTTGCAAAGGAGAAGTTGTTGGAGTTGGTTTGGATCAAACAGAGAAGAAAATGGAATTTTCTGTGTATGGTCGGTGGTACCGACCAGGGTGGTCGGTGGTACCGCCCATAGGTGCTGCGTGCAGCCTTCTCTGTGTAATGGGGCGTTTTGGCCTGGCGGTGGTACCGCTATTACCTCGGTACTACCGCGGCGGTGGTACCGACCGGATGGTCGGTGGTACGTGGCCCTGAGGAGTTTCGCGAGGCTCTCTGTTGTTTGAAAAAGGCTTGCCGGTAGTACCGCCATTACCTGGTACTACCGCCACGGTACTCGGTACGCTACCGCCCACGAGGGGTACCGACGCAAGGTGGTAGTGGCTGGTTTTCGCGAGGCTCTCTGTTGTTTTTGAAAATGGCTTGCCGGTAGTACCGCCATTACCTCGGTACTACCGCCCACGGTGGTACCGACGCAAGTCGGTAGTAGCTGGTTTTCGCAGAGCTCTCTGTTCGCGGCGTTTTTGGCCTGGCGGTAGTACCGCCATTACCTCGGTACTACCGACCTCGGAGGTACCGACCAGAGTCGGTGCCTCGCCTAAATCAGCGGGACGTGTGTTAAACGGCTAGTTTGACTCTGTCGGTACTACCGCCCAGGAGGGGTCGGTACTACCGACCAAGCGCAGAAAGGTAGGGTTCGGGCCGCCGCCCTCCCTTCCCTATATATTGACCGTGGCCGCCTTTGGGGGTTCTTCTTGACTCTCTGACTTCTTGAACATCCTCTTGAGCAAGATCTAATCCCTCCCTCCGATCTCTTTGCTTGTTAGTGCGAATCCAAGTGAGATCGAGAGATCCAAGTGCATTTGCTTGTGAGTTTGCATCTAGTGGCACTTGGCGATTGTGGTTGCTGCGGATATTCTTATTACTTGGTGGTTGCCGCCACCTAGACGGTTTGGAGCAGCGGAGGAGATTAGGCACGAGTGGTGATTGTTCGTGGCCATCTCCCGGTGATTTGTAAGGGGTTTCTTGTACCTTCCCCGGCGGAGCGCCAAAGGTAACTCTAGTGGATTGCTCGTAGCTTGTGGATCCCCATCTTGTGTTGGTTGTGCGGCACCCTATTGAGGGTTAGGCGTGTGATGCCTATTAGCGCGTGAACCTCCAAGTGGGTGTATCGCTACAACGGGGACGTAGCTTGCCGGCAAGCAAGTGAACCTCGGAGGAAAAATATTGTGTCAACTTGTCTCCGTGGTATTCTTTGATATTCATTTATTAATCTCTTGCCGGAGGTATACACACTTCTATCTCTTGTACTTACATTTGTTACTTTCTTGCAAGTTAAATTATACCTTGTTGTTAGTTACATTCTCTTATCTTGTGTAGTGATATACATTATTGCTTATAGTTGTTGGATAGTTCCTTTGATATGTGTGACTTAGAGTTTGTGGTTATCTAGAATTGTGAATAGGTGGCTTGCATCTGTGTAGAGCTAGCGCAAACTTCGCTTCGCCATTTAGTTGTCTAACTAGTTTGTTTAAGTGTTGTTGTAGATTTTTTATAGGCTATTCACCCCCCCTCTAGCCATTTAGGACCTTTCAATTGGTATCGGAGCAAGGTCACCGTTTATTTGAGGCTTAACAACCTTCGGTGTCAAAATGGCTCATATCAACAACACCAAAAGGCCACCCCAATTTGATGGCACAAACTATGGCTATTGGAAGGCAAAAATGACCACTCATTTAAAGTCAATCAATAGAAAGATATGGCAAGTTGTGGATGTCAAGATTGAGATAGTTGATCCGGAAAATCTCACCAATGCCGAAGAAGAGAAGATGCAGAACAATGACATTGCTCTCAGTGCTATTCATGATGCCGTTGATGAGAGGGTGTTGAGCAAATCAAAAATTTGGATATGGCATATGATGCTTGGAAGAAATTGGAAGAATCATTTGAGGGCACTCAAGCAGTGAAAGGAGCAAAAGCATACATTCTCAAAGAAAAGTTTGCTAGCTTCAAGATGAATGAAGATGAAAGTGTTCCAGAGATGTTCCATAGGCTTCAAGTGCTTGTCAATGATCTCAAAGCACTTGGAGAAGAGGTGAAGGACAAAGACTTCTCTCATAAATTCTTGAGATGTCTTCCCAGCAGATTTGGCATGTTAGTCACGTTGCTTGTAAGAAGCGGTTTGGACACTATGACACCAAACCAAGTTCTTGGAGATGTAATGACCGATGACACCTATAGAGATGAGAATGATCAAGAAGTGAAGAAGGATGAGAAGAAGAAGAGTGTGGCATTCAAAGCCACAACATCATCATCAAAGAACAAGGGCAAAGCAAAGAAAGAAGATTCTAGCGAAGATAACTGCTCAAATGACAGTGATGACGATGATGAAGAGATGGCTCTATTTGTCAAAAGGTTTGGCAAATTCATGAAGAAGAAGGGCTACCGGGCAAGGAGGAAGAAAACTTCATACAAGAACAAGGATGAACCAAGGAGGTGCTTCAAGTGCGGTAGCAAGGACCATCTTGTTGCTCAATGTCCGTACAACAGTGAGAATGATGATAATGACAACAAGAAGGACAAGAAGAAGGAGAAGAAAGAAAAGAAGAATTACACAAAGAAGAAGAAGGGGCAATCATATATGGTCACTTGGGATAGTGATGCATCCACAAGTGATAGTGATGAAGATAGTGATAATGAAGATCGCAAGACAAGCAAGAAGAAGGCACTTGCAAGTATTGCTATCAACAACAAGCCTTCAATCTTCGATACTCCATCATGCTTCATGGCTAAGGCCACAAAGGTACTATCTGATGATGATGAGAGTGATAGTGATGATAGTGATGATGATGAACCCACTAAAGATGAATTAATTGAAATGCTTGATGATGCTAGAGAACATTTTGATAAAAAGAGAAAGGAGTGCAAAGAATTGCAAAAGAGACTAAAAGCTCTTGAGCAATCCTTTGAGGAGCTCAATGCTACTCATGAGAGGCTAGTGGAAGCCCATGAGGAGCTTGGCAATGCTCACACTAAGCTTAAGGAAGCTCACTCCTCACTTGTTGATCAAGCTAAAACTGAAAAAGTGGTTAAAACATGTGACATAGGCATAGCTTGTGATATAATCGATGAATCTTTCTATAAGCCTATTATTATTGCTGCTACTAACCCTTCATGTAGCTCATCATCTACCACTACTACTTCATCTATGGATGATGGCTTCACTTGTGATGCCTC
Organism: Coix lacryma-jobi var. lacryma-jobi; assembly: GCA_009763385.1. Taxonomy (NCBI): domain Eukaryota; kingdom Viridiplantae; phylum Streptophyta; class Magnoliopsida; order Poales; family Poaceae; genus Coix; species Coix lacryma-jobi. The sequence continues at coordinate 125,539,034 of CM019831.1, forward strand.
ACTCATGGTGAAAATGAGACATTGAAGAAGGAGGTAAATGAGCTCACTCACGCCTTAGGTAAAGCCTATGGTGGTGAGGCCCGCTTGCTTAAGTGCTTGGGTAGCCAACGTTTTTCTCTCAACAAAGAGGGATTGGGCTATACCCCCAAGAATGGCAAGGCGGCTTTTGCTACTCACAAGACTAGTTTTGTGAAGAGCAATGGTCGGTTTTGCACTAGATGCAAGCAAAGTGGGCATGTAGAGCAATATTGCAAGAACAAGAACAAGAACGCTAATGTATCCTCTATTAAATTTGATTCTTGTTATTTGCTTACCAAGGGTGTTAATGGCATAAAGCTAAATTCATTGGTACACCAATTGTGGGCTCAAAGAAGAAAGCTATTTGGGTACCAAAGAGTTTGGTCACTAATCTTGGAGGACCCAAAAAGGTTTGGGTACCTAAAAAGGATTGATTTGTTCTTGTAGGTCAACTATAAAGCCGGAGGGAGGCATTGGGTGCTTGATAGTGGGTGCACTCAACATATGACCGGGGATTCAAGAATGTTCAATTCAATCAATTCAAGTGGCAATCATGGTTTTGATTCTATCACTTTTGGTGACAATGGCAAAGGCAAGGTTAAAGGGCTTGGTAAGATTGCAATATCAAATGACATGAGCATTTCCAATGTGTTGCTAGTTGAGAGCTTGAACTTCAATTTACTGTCAGTCGCTCAGTTGTGTGATCTTGGTTTCAAATGCATTTTTGGAGTTGATGATGTAGAAATCATAAGTGTAGATGGTTCTAATTTGATATTCAAAGGATTTAGATATGAGAACCTATACTTGGTTGATTTCAATGCTAGTGAAACCCAGCTGTCAACATGCTTGTTCACTAAATCTGGTTTGGGTTGGTTATGGCATAGAAGGCTTGGTCATGTTGGAATGAAACAGTTAAACAAAATAGTGAAGCATGATTTAGTTAGAGGCTTGAAAGATGTCACTTTTGAGAAGGATAAACTTTGTAGCTCTTGTCAAGCTGGCAAACAAGTTGGTAACTCCCATCCTAAGAAAAGCATAATGAGTACTAGCAAAGCATTTGAGTTATTGCACATGGATTTATTTGGACCAACAACATACACTAGCATCGGTGGAAGTAAATATGGCTTTGTGATAGTGGATGATTACACTAGATACACATGGGTCTTCTTTCTTAGTGATAAAAGTGAAACTTTTGAGATCTTCAAAACTTTTGTCAAGAGATGTCAGAATGAGTTTGAAACAACAATCAAGAAAGTTAGAAGTGACAATGGGAGTGAATTTAAGAATACAAGAATTGATGAGTTGTGTGATGACTTTGGCATTAGACATCAATTCTCACCCAAGTATACTCCTCAATCAAATGGGATTGTTGAAAGGAAGAACAGAACTTTGATTGATATGGCAAGGTCTATGCTCAGTGAATACAATGTCAGTCATTCTTTTGGGCCGAAGCTATCAATACGGCTTGCTATTGTAGCAACCGTCTCTATTGCCATGGCATGCTAGAGAAGACACCATATGAGCTATTAAATGGAAGAAAGCCAAATATCGCATACTTTAGAGTTTTTGGTTGCAAATGTTATATATTGAAGAAAGGTGCAAGATTGAGCAAATTTGAGAAGAAATGTGATGAAGGATTCTTACTTGGATATTCAACAACAAGCAAAGCATATAGAGTTTGGAACTTGGCTAGTGGTATTATGAAGAAGTGCATGATGTTGAATTTGATGAAACTAAGGGCTCTCAAGAAGGAAATGAAAATCTTAATGATGTGAGAGGCACTCAATTGTCAAATGCAATGAAGAATATGGATATTGGTGATATTAGGCCAAGACAAGTGGATGATAATGAAGATGACCAAATGTTCTCCTCAAATGTGCAAGTTGATGCAAATCAAGCTAGTGGTTCTCATGATCAATCAAGTGCTAGTGAAGATCAACAAGCTAGTTCATCTCAACCAAGCAATCAAGTGCAAATCCTCCAACCAACCAATATTGCAAGAGATCATCCCATAGATCAAATTGTTGGGGATATTAGAAGTGGTGTGCAAACAAGATCAAGATTGGCATCATTTTGTGAGCATTTTTCTTTTGTGTCATCATTTGAGCCAACCAAGATAGAAGATGCATTGATGGATGTTGATTGGGTAAACGCTATGCATGAAGAGCTAAACAACTTCACCCGCAACCAAGTTTGGGAACTTGTTGAGAGACCAAAGAATTACAATGTAATTGGAACAAATGGGTATTTCGAAATAAGCAAGATCAAGATGGGATAGTAGTAAGAAACAAAGCAAGATTGGTAGCTCAAGGTTACACTCAAGTTGAAGGTCTTGATTTTGGAGAAACATATGCACCGGTTGCAAGAATGGAAGCAATTAGAATTCTATTGGCTTATGCATGTGCTCATAATATCAAGTTATATCAAATGGATGTCAAAAGTGCATTTCTCAATGGGTATATCAATGAGTTAGTATTTGTAGAACAACCTCCCGGTTTTGAAGATGACAAGAAGCCCAACCATGTTTACAAGCTCAAGAAGGCGTTGTATGGTTTGAAGCAAGCACCAAGAGCATGGTACGAGAGGTTGAGAGATTTCCTACTCTCTAAAGGGTTCAAGATGGGCAAGGTTGATACTACTCTCTTCACCAAGAAGATTGGCAAAGACTTGTTTGTGTTGCAAATATATGTTGATGATATTATCTTTGGGTCAACCAACCAAGAGTTTGTGAAGAGTTTGGGAATATGATGGCAAATGAGTTTGAGATGTCTATGATTGGAGAGCTTAGTTACTTCCTTGGTCTTCAAATCAAGCAAATGAAGAATGGCACTTTTGTGAGTCAAGGCAAGTACATCAAAGATATGCTCAAGAAGTTTGGTCTAAATGATGCAAAAGCTATTAGTACACCTATGGGAACAAATGGACATTTGGATAGTGATGCTAGTGGCAACATGGTGGATCAAAAGTTGTATCGGTCTATGATTGGAAGCTTACTCTATGTGACCGCTTCTAGGCCGGACGTCATGTTTAGTGTATGCATGTGTGCAAGATTTCAAGCTTCACCAAGAGAGAGTCACTTGAAGGCAACTAAAAGAATATTGAGATATTTGAAGCATACACAAAATGTTGGATTGTGGTATCCCAAGGGGTCAAACTTTGAGTTGATTGGATATTCGGACTCCGACTATGCAGGATGCAAAGTTGATAGAAAAAGCACATCGGGCACATGTCAATTACTTGGAAGATCACTTGTATCATGGTCATCGAAAAAGCAAAACAGTGTTGCACTTTCAACCGCCGAAGCAGAATACATATCCGCAGGAAGTTGTTGTGCTCAATTACTTTGGATGAAAGCAACTTTGGATGACTTTGGAATTAAATTCAAAAAGTACCATTGCTATGTGACAATGAGAGTGCAGTGAAGCTCACCAACAATCCAGTACAACATTCAAGAACAAAGCACATTGACATTCGCCATCACTTCATAAGAGACCATCAACAAAAGGGTGATATTTCAATTGAGAATGTTGGTACCGATGATCAACTTGCCGATATATTCACCAAGCCACTTGATGAAAAGAGATTTTGCAAGCTAAGGAATGAATTGAATATACTTGATTTCTCAAATATGAGTTGATGCACCCTCCGTTATATGACATGCCTCTCCTTCGACAAAGCAAAGGTAAAATTGTTTGGCATGACATTCATTCTTGCTAAGGATATGTTTAGTGCATTTAGTCATTCCTTGCATCTTATAGGCTCATTCATGAAAATAAAATACTTTGGATGTACATATGGTACCACTATTGCTTCTATGTTTGATATGATCTAGTGGTAGCATATGACATGTTTATGGGCTTGTGAACCTAGTGTTTGATCTTGGAAACAAGCATTCAAGGGTTTAACCGACGTGAGTAAGATAACCATTGAAAGATGTGTGAAGAAGCTTACTCTAGAGCAAACCGTGTTAAATATCTTATGTTTGTTTGCTAGGTTGAACCATACTATGAACTTGATCACCCTATTGATTAACTTAACTCCTACTAAAATTGGTGTGCCTTTTATGGTACTTAATGACAAAGGGGGAGAAATGGTTAAGAAGATAGATATATATAAAAAGGGAGGAATATAAAATTTGAGCACATAGGGGGAGCAAGCTCATGAACTATTGTTGCATTTGAATGTGCATATTCATATGAGTGATTGCATTGTAAAAATTTAAATTCAATATACATGCTTGTGTGATGTATGCTAGAAATAAATTTTGAATGATGATTTGTGAACTAGCATGCATAAGTGGTAGCTAGATGTAATCGTTTTTGCAAAGTGGTACTAGAACCTTTTATATAATGTTGATCTCATAAGGTATCTAGTTTTTTGTAAGTCTAGCTAATCAAGATGCTAAGGATGGTGTACATTGGCAACTCCGATTGGTATCACGCTTCAAAGGTCCATTCTTTATACCTTAGCATCATTTGATAGTATTACTCTCCCACATTTTTATCTATGCATATGTGCCGAACTTGAACCAAACACTATAGCACATATGTAGGGGGAGCTAATACTAACAAAGTGTGTCTCAAATTTTCAAACATATATCTTTGTGAAAGGTTGTCATCAATTACCAAAAAGGGGGAGATTGAAAGTCCTTGTTTGGTTTTGGATAATTGATGTCACCTAGAGTACTAACCTTGTCATGAAGTGTTTATGAGCTAGGTTGGTACATTCCAAGTACGGGAGCCAAATGATGATCATGGTATTGGTGGTGATGACCAAAAGATAGATCAAGTGCTCCACATTTGAAGAAGAAGAAGAGAAAAACAAAATCCTATGGAGATCAAGGCAAAGGTATAAATAGGAATTTTGTTTTGGCACTCAAGACACCATAGAGGGTGTGAGTGCATTTAGGATAGATAGCCGTACTATTAAGAGGGGAATATCTCAGTGATCACGGTTATCAAGTGCCACTAGGTGAATTCATACATGCATATGCATTAGGACCTAGTGTGCTAACTCGAATCCTTTGAATATGTTTGTGAAAATGCTAACACACATGCACATGATGTTGTACACTTGTTGGTGTTAGCACATTTGCAAAGGAGAAGTTGTTGGAGTTGGTTTGGATCAACACAGAGAAGAAAATGGAGTTTTCTGTGTATGGTCGGTGTGGTACCGACCAGGGTGGTCGGTGGTACCGCCCATAGGTGCTGCGTGCAGCCTTCTCTGTAATGGGGCGTTTTTGGCCTGGCGGTGGTACCGCTATACCGGTACTACCGGCGGCGGTGGTACCGACCGGATGGTCGGTGGTACCGTGGCCCTGAGGAGTTTCGCGAGGCTCTCTGTTGTTTTGAAAAAGGCTTGCCGGTAGTACCGCCATTACCTCGGTACTACCGCCCACGGTGGTACCGACGCAAGGTCGGTGTAGTGGCGGTTTTTCGCGAGGCTCTCTGTTGTTTTTGAAAATGGCTTGCCGGTAGTACCGCCATTACCTCGGTACTACCGCCCACGGTGGTACCGACGCAAGGTCGGTAGTAGGGTTTTTCGCAGAGCTCTCTGTCGCGGCGTTTTTTTGGCCTGGCGGTAGTACCGCCATTACCTCGGTACTACCGACCTCGGAGGTACCGACCAGAGTCGGTGCCTCGCCTAAATCAGCGGGACGTGTGTTAAACGGCTAGTTTGACTCTGTCGGTACTACCGCCCAGGAGGGGTCGGTACTACCGACCAAGCGCAGAAAGGTAGGGTTCGGGCCGCCGCCCTCCCTTCCCTATAATTGACCGTGGCCGCCTTTGGGGGTTCTTCTTGACTCTCTGACTTCTTGAACATCCTCTTGAGCAAGATCTAATCCCTCCCTCCGATCTCTTTGCTTGTTAGTGCGAATCCAAGTGAGATCGAGAGATCCAAGTGCATTTGCTTGTGAGTTTGCATCTAGTGGCACTTGGCGATTGTGGTTGCTGCGGATATTCTTATTACTCTTGGTGGTTGCCGCCACCTAGACGGTTTGGAGCAGCGGAGGAGATTAGGCACGAGTGGTGATTGTTCGTGGCCATCTCCCGGTGATTTGTAAGGGGTTTCTTGTACCTTCCCCGGCGGAGCGCCAAAGGTAACTCTAGTGGATTGCTCGTAGCTTGTGGATCCCCATCTTGTGTTGGTTGTGCGGCACCCTATTGAGGGTTAGGCGTGTGATGCCTATTAGCGCGTGAACCTCCAAGTGGGTGTATCGCTACAACGGGGACGTAGCTTGCCGGCAAGCAAGTGAACCTCGGAGGAAAAATTATTGTGTCAACTTGTCTCCGTGGTATTCTTGATATTCATTTATTAATCTCTTGCCGGATCGGTATACACACTTCTATCTCTTGTACTTACATTTGTTACTTTCTTGCAAGTTAATATTATACCTTGTTGTTAGTTACATTCTCTTATCTTGTGTAGTGATATACATTATTGCTTATTTAGTTGTTGAATAGTTCCTTTGATATTGGTGACTTAGAGTTTGTGGTTATCTAGAATTGTGAATAGGTGGCTTGCATGTGTGTAGAGCTAGCGCAAACTTCGCTTCGCCATTTAGTTGTCTAACTAGTTTGTTTAAGTGTTGTTGTAGATTTTTTTTATAGGCTATTCCCCCCCCCTCTAGCCATTTAGGACCTTTCAGCCGCCGACAGCTTTAAGCGACATTGAAGAGAAGTATCCAACTATGATCTCGAGTTAGCAGCAGTATTTAGGTTTTAGGTGAATGCTTGAAGATCTTGGCGTCATTATCTTTGGGTAGAGTACCTGTAATGTGGACACTGAGTCACAAAAGCATGATGTTATATCTTCACGCAGAAGAGCTGACGATGAGGACAGAGAAGATGGCTTGAGTTAATTAAGGGACCTATGATCTTGAGTTGCATTACATCCAGGTATATAAGGCGAAGTGGTTGGGCCGATGCGCTCGTCGCACAGTCATATTGCAACTGCTGATGATGAAACCCTATGTTTTCTTCTTGTGTGATGAGCTGGAAAAGTTGAATATTGAAAGGATTCCACAAGGGAACTGATAATATCAGAATAGAAACCCCTATCAAGGAGAAGATCACATGCACAGAAAGAAACCCTTGGAATCAAGCACATCATCGAAAAGGTCCAATCCGGAAAGGTGATTGTTTCAGAATTGATGATATAGGAGTATTAGTAAGGTTTAAGAACGGTTAGTAGTTCCTAAAGTCGGTTAAGAGGAAAGTTATCCTTGATGAAGCACATTTGACTAGATTCTCCATCCACCTCGGTAGCAACAAGATGTACCAGGACTTGAAGCAAAGGTTCTGGGGAAAAGATGAGATTGAGATCGCCCGGTATGTCGCTCAGTGTGATACTTGCCAGAAAGTCAAAGCCGTGCACATGAGGCCCGGAGGAGAATTGCAACCTTTACCTGTACCTGCTTGGAAATGGGACGATATCAGTATGGATTTTATCAATGGGCTACCAAAGACACCAAAAGGTTTTGATTCCATCTGGGTGATCGTGGATCGCCTCACTAAGCAAGCTCATTTCCTGCCAGTCAAAACCAGCTACACCGTCCCCACATATGCCACTTTGTACAAGAACCACATAGTGAAACTCCATGGCATACCCAAGACCATTGTCTCTGATCGTGGTACTCAGTTTGTCGCAAAGTTCTGGAAAGCGTTCCATACCTCACTTGGAACCAAGCTCTTGCATAGTATGGCATATCATCCGCAAACAGATGGACAAACTGAGCGAGTCAACCAAGTGCTAGAGGATATGTTGAGAGCCTGCGTGCTCACCTTCGCAGATACTTGGGATAACTGTTTGCCCTTGGCAGAATTCTCGTATAATAACAGTTATTAGGAGAGCATCAAAATGGCACCCTTTGAAGCACTGTACGGTCGCCGTTGTCGTACACCTCTCAGTTGGTCTGAACCTGGAGAAAGAGAATTCTTTGGAGTTGACCTAGTGAAAGATATGGAAGAAAAAGTCAAGCAAATACAAGAGAATATGAAAATTGCGCAATCTCGACAGAAGAGCTATGCTGACAAAAGACGTCGACCTCTGAAGTTTCAAATCGGAGATTTGTGTACCTGAAAGTCTCACCCACCAAGGGAGCCACTCGTTTTGGAGTTAAAGGGAAGTTAGCACCTCGCTATATTGGTCCCTTTGAAATTCTGGAATGTTGTGGCAAGGTAGCTTATAAGCTAAGGTTGCCCGATCATCTTTCGGCAGTTCATAATGTGTTTCACGTCTCCCAACTCAAGAAGTGTCTCCGAGTGCCCGAACATGTGGTAGATGTTGAAGGTGTTGAGTTAGAACCCGATCTGTCATATTCTGAATATCCAGTTCGTGTGTTGGATTACAAGGACCGTGTTACCCGGAGGACTACCACGAGATGGTACAAGATCCAGTGGAACCAACACTCTGAAGAAGAAGCCACTTGGGAGTCTGAAGACTTCTTAGCAAAGAACTATCCCGACTTTCTCGATACTCTGTAGATGTAAGGTTTTGCCTTTTCCTTCTTAAGACGTGAAATCTCGGGGCGAGATTTCTTTTAGGGGGGAAGGCTGTAACACCTCGGGTGTTTAAGAATGTAATTAACCTGACATGTCATCATCTTTAGTCATTAATCATTCTTGCCTTGCATTTATGTTTGCTTAGTACTTGTGTAGCAATCTCTTTTCAAAAAACCTAAAGCCCAAATCTTCCTATAAGGGCAAAAATGGTAATTTCACTCTGTGTCTAGCCTTGTTTAATTCTTGTTCAGTTTTGTGTCTCGAAGCTTTGTTGTGTTGTTCAAAAACCCAAAACAAAAAACAGATTTCAAATCCCTTTGAAAAGCCCTAATTTCCAAACCCTAGTTTTTACCCCTCTTTTAATACTTTAAAAACTATTCAAAATTTGGATTTGGTTCAAAAGGCAAAGTTGTAAATCTTGTCAAGAGGGACAACTTTGGTATTTACAGATTTTTGAGTTCCAATATAAAATCAAAAGTAATTTTGAATTTATTCAAATCCAAAAGTGTTCCCTTTTCTGTTTTCGAATATAATTCAAAAACTGTTTGGAATTTGAAAATGTTCTTATTGACAAAGTTGTAGATCTCCTTTTTCTGCACAACTTTCGTATTCTGAGTTTTTCCCGTGTAGTTCACGTTTTGGGAGTAATTTGCAAAATCATTATAAAGTCAAACCTAGACCTAGCCCTGTTCATCTCCTACCTAGGGTCAGAGCAGAGCAGGGAGGGGGCCGGCCATGGCCGCTCGCCGGAGCTGCGTGCGCCACGCGCCTGGCAGCCGCACGCCCGCCCCCGACTTGTCGCCCGTGACCGCGCCATCATTCTGCCCCGCACGCGCAAGCGCTGACCTCCGCCCCCCGTCCCCCACTGTTCCCCGACGTCGCCGCCGCGTGGCCGTCGCCGGCAAGCACGACGCCCGGGTCCCAAACTGAATTCCGTCCTTCTTCGTCATGAGATCGCAAGCACGCGCCGCAGGCAACCTCATCCGCACCTCCGCGCGCCCCTAATGGCCCCTGGGCGGCTATAAAAGGCCCGCCGGTGGCCGGAGCTCCGCACTCACCCCGCCACCGTGGCCAGCTCACTCCAAAGTCTCCCCGCTCAACCACTAGCCCAGCAGCTCCGCCTTGAGCCCGTGCAGCTTCCCCCCCTCAATTCCATCGCTACCGCCTCCCACCGCCGAGTGCGAGCCCTTCTTCCTCAGCGCCGGTGAGAAGCCGTCTGACTCGGGTCGACGAAATTCGCGCCGCCGTCGCTCCACCTCTCCTCCCTCTGACCTCTGATATTCCTTCCTTGTCTTCTTGCGCCCCTAACCGGCTACTGGTGACCGTGCCTGGTGTACAGAGTCGCCGGATCGCCGGAGTGCCGCCGCGGTCGTCTCCTTCCTCGACCCGCACCCTCGACCGTATCGAGCCCCAAGCCTCGGGCGAATCGCACTACCCTCGAGCACGTTCCCGAGCCACACCCTCGAGCACATCCTCGAACCCCGCCCCTCGAAGCAGCCGAGACTAGCCTCAGCCTCGGACGAATGGCGCTACCCTCGAGCCGCAAGCCTCGAGTAAGCCGAGGTCTCCCTCGAGAAGTCTGCCGCAAGAGAACCCCGCCGAGGCCTCGCCCGTCGAGCCCTCTTTTTTCCATCCGCCTCGCCGAGCCTTGCCTCTGACTCCCGGTGAGCCCGCAAAGTCTTTCCCACCCTCTGCTTTCCAGTCGAGGCCTCGTGCAGCCGGTCCGCCGCCACGCCTCGTCGGCGAGCGCTCCGACTCATGCACAGTGCTCCTTTCTTTTTAGAAGATGTGAATAGTCTTGCTATTTCATCTTTTTGTATGATTTTGTGTATTGCTCTAAAAATTCTGAAAATTTTACAGTTGAGTCTTTATACTATGTAGTATTTTATAAAAACATGAAACTTGACTTTTCTACAAGAATTTGAAAATGTAAAATCCCTCTTTTAATTAATAAATGGATGGTTTTAGATTTTTAGAAAATCTTTATAACTCCAAAAATCATGAGATAAATTTTTGTGAGCTTCCTATGCCATGTTTAGTCTCTGGTGAAATTTTGAAGTCTTTTGGAACAAGTTGATTTTTGAGCATTTATCTTTAATTGTTAAATAGTGTCTTTGTAAATTAATGTCTGATTTTATTTGAGCACCTTAATGATCTCCAAAAATTATGAAATTTGTTTTGCCATCTATCTACACCATAATAAACTTATGTGATTAATTTGGTAATTTTTGGAGCAACCGCATAAAATAACTTTTTTTAAATAATTAAGAAAAACAGAAAAGGTGATTAAGGTTCATGTTGTATGCCCTGTGTTGCATTGTTCATGCTAGCATACTCATAAGCATACATCCTTGCATCCGTTTAGTGACCGAAGGAGAAGGCGTCAAGATCGAGCCAGCCGCGGACGAACCTGTCCCCGAGGCTACCCCGAGCTCCGACACCTGCCCTGCCGCCCTCGAGCCTGCCCTCTTTGCTCTTCAAGGCAAGCCCCGATGCATTTAACCCTTCCTTGGATTTATAAAATGTTTTCCTTAAATGCTTTTGAGTTAAATTATTGCATTAGGTTTATAGGAGTTGTGTGCTATCCTAATTGATGCACTATCCACCTTGACCACTGATACACCCGATACCTGCTTTTCAAAAGTATTTGAAAAATGCTTAGCAACGCTTATTGAATTAGACTTTGCAATAAAAATGTCACTTTCAAAAATGTGATCACTGAAAGAATCTTTATGGGAATTTGGCTTTACTTCCCGTTCGGTGACTGCTTGCCTAGCTAGCATGTGGTCATTGTCGAGAAGAGGTTGTCCGCGCGTACGGTGCCGTCATGTTGTAGTCCGGGACTCAACAGTTGACACCGACCGGGACAGGGTTGAAAAACCGACAGGACCTGTACTCTTGGGTTAGAGTCCCGAGGTGCTTGTCGCTGGCGGAAAAATGTAGGGACCATCCGTATGGGGGCCTGCTGGTCAAGACTTGTAACTATTCACATACTACGGAAAGCTCTGGCTCCGAGAAATCCATCATTGGGACCGACAACCGCGCACTGGGAGTGGAGAGATGGCGGAAGTAGCATGTACCCACGTGGTCGTCGTACCTGGATAGGAGTGGTGTACTGTACTTCCGGGTGGCGTAGGACCGGGCCCAATCTTGGAGGAATCGTGGTAGACGAGTTGGCATATGCAAGCTTGGGTGCTACATATGCAGTGTGGATAGGGATCCTCAGTTGAGTATTATTTATTCGGATTAACGTTGCTCCTCGGTTATGGAGACTTGGTCCACTGACTGTCAACGGAGAGTGGTTCTCAACTAGGAATGTTTTGAAATGTAAAATGAATCATGAACGATGAAGAATTGAGGAATACTGAATCTTTCCAAAATAAAATAAGGTTTACAAAAATGCTTTTCTGCAAAATACGTGATCTTGCTTAAGCCTTACCTTGACTACCCTAAGCCTCTCATTCCTGAGTCTTCTCCCTTTTTTTTAGTCGGGTAAGTCTTGTTGAGTACCCCAGTACTCAGGGTTTGTTACCCATGCTGCAGGTATGACAGAGTCCCAATGTGTCTTGCACCCTGCTGCGTGACCATCGTCCAGGAAGAGGCCGATGAGGCCGAAGAATAGTTGTACACCCTCGGGCTGGGTGATTATAAGTATCTTTGTTGTTCTCCACTATGTTGCCTATGTCTATTTCTATTATCAGAACTTGGTTTGTAATAACTGCACCTTAATTTCTATTTGGAACCCTGCTTTGTAAAACTAATGTTATTTAAGTCTTCCGCTCTTTATTCCGATGTTATTTATGCAATGCTGTAACCGAATTGTGAGATGATCCTGCGGACATTGGGCGCTGATGTAGCCCGGTGGCGAACAGGTCTTAATCACATGGAACATGGGTTCGGCTGTCAGAGGTTGACAGGGACACGTGGGCCATGGGATTAGGGTCGTTCCGTCACACTCTCCCAACTAAGTTCCAACTCAAATAAGAGACAAATAAACACCAGTTGGAGCCAAGTATGAGCATCCTCGCGTAAACCCTCAATTTTATAAATATTTTGCCATAGGTTGCATATCATTTTTAGGTAAAATAGGCGATAAATCCCGAGGAGACAACATGTGGCCACCAAAACTAGGGGATTTAACCATTAGGAGCCTCAAATGCTCCCCCTAGCGGTGGACTAACACAGCGGTTGCTCAAAACATAACCGAAAAGAAACGACAAAGCAACAACCATGCATATGCAATGCAAGACGGAATTTGAATCTAGGTTGCTTGTCAAGTTTGCTCATGGGTAAGCTTCTTCACACGCTTTTTGGGGCGGGTTATCTTAACCACGTCTGACAAGCCTATATGCATAACGCAATGTTAAACATGGCATATATTACAATGTAATGCAAAGACAACCCTCTTTCACCTTTTGACAAAGTTACTTAGATCAAGCACATTAAGCTCACTTCGCAATCTACAAAGAGTGTTCTCATCTAGGGTTTTGTGAAGATATCCGCCAATTGATCTTCGGTTCTAACTCCCTCTAAGGATATATCTTTCTTTGAAACATGATCTCTAAGGAAGTGATGGCGAATATCTATGTGCTTTGTGCGAGAGTATTGAACCAGGTTGTTAGCAAGCTTAATCGCGCTCTCATTGTCACACAACAAAGGTACCCTTTCTAGAACTACACCATAGTCTAAAGGGTTTGTTTCATGTAAAGGATTTGTGCACAACAAGCACCCGCGGCTATGTATTCCGCCTCGGCGGTAGACAAGGCCACACTATTTTGCTTCTTTGAACTCCATGACACTAGTGATCTCCCAAGCAAATGGCACCCTCCGGATGTGTTTTTTCTATCTACTTTGCAACCCGCGTAATCCGAATCGGAATACCCAACGAGTTGGAAGTTAGCTCCTTTGGGATACCAAAGGCCAAAGCTTGGGGTGTGCTTTAGGTACCTAAGGATTCTTTTCACCACTACAAGATGTGATTCCCTAGGATCGGCTTGAAACCGAGCACACATGCACACACTAAACATGATGTCGGGCCTAGATGCGGTCAAATATAACAAACTACCAATCATAGAGCGGTAGAGAGTTTGGTCAACCGGGTTACCTCCCACATCTAGGTCGAGATGTCCATTTGCTGGCATTGGAGTCTTGATAGGCTTGCAATCATCCATGTTGAAGCGCTTGAGGAGGTCTTTTGTATACTTCTCTTGAGATATGAAAGTCCCCTCCTTCAATTGCTTGACTTGGAAGCCTAGGAAGAATGTGAGCTCTCCAATCATGGACATTCCGAACTCCTTCGACATCAAGTCACCAAATTCCTTGCAATAGGCTTCATTTGTTGACCCGAAGATGATATCATCAACGTAGACTTGACAAATGAAGATCTCCATCAAGCTTCTTGGTGAATAGTGTGGTGTCAACCATCCCAATGGTGAAAGCCCTTCTCAATGAGGAAGTCCCGGAGGTGCTCGTACCATGCTCTTGAGGCTTGCTTGAGCCCATATAGCGCCTTGGACAACCTATAAACATGATTAGGATATCTAGGGTCTTCAAAACCGGGAGGTGATCAACATAGACTAGTTCATTTATGAAGCCATTTAAAAATGCACTTTTCACATCCATTTGATATAATTTAATGTCATGATGTGATGCATATGCAAGGAGGATACGAATGGCTTCGAGTCTTGCAACCGGTGCAAAGGTCTCTCCAAAATCCAAATCTTCAACTTGAGAGAACCCTTTGCCACTAGCCTTGCCTTGTTTCTAACAACCTTGCCTTGATCATCTTGTTTGTTCCTAAACACCCATTTGGTTCCAATGACTCTTGCGCCTTTGGGTCGCTCTTCAAGTGTCCAAACTTGGTTGCGGGGTGAAGTTGTTCAATTCTTCATGCATAGCATTCACCCAACCCGGATCACCTAGAGCTTCATCTACAATGGTAGGCTCAACAAGAGACACAAAGGAGTGATGTTCAATAAATAAAGCAAGTTTTTAGATCGAGTCATTACACCCCTTGTGGGACTCCCTATGATGAGATATTGAGGATGAGCTTGTAGTAGAGAGGAGTAGTCCTTTGATCAACCACTTGAGGGGCCGCTTGTGGAGCATCAACATCTTGAGCTTGTACCACCATTTGATCATGGGAGACATGAGTATCTTCAAATAGATCTCTCCCTTCTTTGTCATCACATGTGGTACATTGGATGATGATAGCTTGTCAATGACTTTCACATCATCATCATCATCTTTAGGCTTGATGGCTCCAACCGGCATGTTCTTCATAGCTTCCCTCAATGGTTCATCACCTACATCATCAAGATTTTTATGCTCTCCTTGAGGGCCATTAGATTCATCGAATTCCACATCATATGTTTCTTCTACCATCCCGGTGGCATGGTTGAATACTCGATATGCTTTGAACTTCAATGAGTAACCAACAAGAAAACCAATATCACATCGGCGTTGAAACTTCCCTAGGTGTTGGCGCTTCTTGTAGATGTAGCATTTGCACCAAACACTCTAAAGAATGATACATCCGGCTTCTTGTTGTTGAGTAGCTCATAGGGGGTCTTGCCAAGGAGACGATGGGGGAACAACCGGTTTGATGCATAGCAAGCGGTGTTGATTGCTTCCGCCCAAAATCTTTCCGGTGTAGTGTACTCATCTAACATAGTCCTTGCTAGGGTGATTAGTGTTCGGTTCTTCCTCTCAACTACCCCATTTTGTTGTGGTGTGTAGGTTGCGGAGACTTCATGCTTGATCCTAACTTCATCACAATATTGCTCAATGTGGGTGTTGTCAAACTCTTTTCCATTGTCACTTCTTATCTTCTTGATCTTCAAGTCAAACTCATTTTGGGCTCTCTTGGCAAACTTCTTGAATGAAGGGGTTGCTTCGGATTTGTCATGAAGAAAGAATACCCAAGTGTATCTAGAGTAGTCATCAACAATCACTAGATAATAGAGATTTCCACCCAAGCTAGCATATGTTGTTGGTCCAAATAGATCCATGTGAAGTAGCTCCAACTCTCTTGATGTTGACACAAAGGCTTTGGTTGGATGTGTATTAGCAACTTGCTTGCTGGCTTGACATGCACTACACAATTTGTCCTTCTCAAATTTGACATCTTCAAGCCCCTAACCAAATCCTTCTTCAATAGCTTGTTGAGAGTGTTCATTCCAACATGCTAATCTTCTATGCCATAGCCAACCAAGTGATTGCTTAGTGAACAAGCATGTTCAAGTTGGCATCTTCGGAGGTGAAGTCCACTAGGTAGAGATTGTTGTATCTAAAGCCCTTGAATATCACTTGTGTATCATTTCTTGGTCACAACCACTTCCTTGTCGGTGAACAAACATTGAAAGCCAAGATCACATAATTGCCCAACGGATAGCAAGTTGAAGCTCAATGATGCAACTAGAAGCACATTGGAGTTGGTATGATCATTTGATATAGCCACTTTGCCCAATCCCTTGACATTGCCCTTTGAGTTGTCACCAAATGTAATATTTTCTTGGTCATTGACATTCTCTTCTAGTGAGGTGAACATCCGGGGATCACCGGTCATATGTTGTGTGCAACCACTATCAATCACCCAATGAGATCCACCGGTCTTGTAGTTCACCTACACACACAAGAAATCAAGCTTGAGCTTTTGGGACCCAAACTTGTTGCGGTCCCTTAACCTTCTCAACTAGTGACTTAGCAACCCAAATTTGCTTTGGCCTACTCTTGTTAGGTGGCCCCATAAACATGACCTTCACTTTGCCACTAGAATCTTGTCTAAGCATGTAGTGAGCATTGAAAGCAAAGGACCTAGCATGCTTGGGCAAGGGTGTGGGCTTTGGCTCTTCACAATCATGAGCAAAGTGACCTTCCTTTCCACACTCATAGCATCTTCCAATCTTCTTCTTCTTTGGCTTAGTGATGCTCTTGCGTTGCTTCATCTTCTCTTCAAGAAAGCCAATGCCATTTCTATTTGTCTTCATGACGGTGTTCATGAGAAGTTCACTTTGAAGACATTGACCCTTGGTGAAGTTCCTCATCAGTGGTGGTGGTGAGGTGTTCTTTCCCTCTTGAACTTGTCATTCTCTTGTTGGAGCTCTAATTGAGATGGTGTCATCTTGTAGTCTCTCTCCATCTTCAATCTCTTGTTTCTTCTTTTAGCATGTCAAGCTCAAGTGTCATGCTATACTCATCATCTTGGATCTCAACAATGACTTGCTTTGTGGTTGCAAGCTTCTCTAGATCAACCTTGAGCTTTGCATTCTCATTCTTGATCTTGATGTAATCATCATAGTGATCGGCCACAACCACACTCTTGCCTTTGCCACTAGCTCTTTGCTCATCATGCTCACTAACCAAGTCCTCACAAGATGTTGCTATGTCACACTTAACAACAAAGTTAGGAGCATCATGTGTCTCATGTGAAAGCATATCATAAGAAATGGTGAGAGCATCATAGTCAACTTTCACTTGAGTGTATTATTCTTTTAGCAAAGCATAACTAGTGGTAAAGTCACTATGCATCTTATCAAGTTTTCATTTTTAGCTTTGAGCTCCTTGTTAGAGGACTTGAGCTCCTTGATAGTGGATGACATAGTTGCAAGTTCATCTTTTAGTTCATCACTAGCATGAATAGCATGATCACATTTCTCAACAAGAGATTCATTTTCATCAACAAGCTTTTCATTTTTAGCTCTAGTCTTTCTTATGATTTTAGAGTAGTCATTTAGCAATTTGACAAGTTCATCATAAGTGGGAGCCTCAAATTCACCATCACTATCACTATCACTTGAGTCATCATCATTTTGTACCTTCGATCACCTTTAGCCATGAGGCATAGGTGTGTAGATGATGATGGCGGTGGTGGTGGTGGTGGTGTAGAGGAGCCAATGACTAGAGCGGCCACCTTCTCCTTCTCATCATCACTATCTTCATTTGATGAGCCACCGGAGGAGTCAATGTCGGTGAGCCAATCACCAACAATGTAAGCCTTCCCACCTTTCTTGTGGTATTGCTTCTTCTTGCCATCTTTCTTCTTGTATGCTTGTCATTCTTCTTTCTCATCTTCGCTTGATGAGTCATACTTCTTGCCCTTGTTCTTGTTCTTGTAGCTCTCTTTCTTGGGCTTGGTGCATTGATGAGCAAGATGGCCAAGCTCACCGCAATTGTAGCAATCCATTTCGGAGATTGGCCTCCTCTTGCTACTTGTGAAGAACTTCTTCTTTCTTGAGTCAAAGTTGACTCCATTCTTGTGAAGCTTCTTCAACATCTTGGTGGTCCTTCTCACCATGAGAACGATGTTGGAATCATCTTCTTCTTCACTTGAGCTCTCATGATGCACCTCAATAGCCTTGGACTTGCCCTTCTTGTCATGGCTAGCTTTGAAGGCCAAGTCCTTCTTCTTGTCGGTGGAGGAGCCACCACTTGGTGTGATGTGCATGTACATCTCATGCGCATTGATCTTTCCCAAGATTTGAGTTGGTGTAGCGGTGGAAAGATCACTTTGATGTAGCAACGTCACGATGTGTCCATACTTCTCAATTGGAAGGACACAAAGAATCTTCCTCACAACATCGGATGGTTGCATTTGTGTGAGGCCAAGTCCATGAGTTCCTCTACAAGAACATTCAACCGTGAGTACATTTCATTTGCACTTTCATTAGCATGCATATCAAAAGAGTGAAGTTTTTGCATAACTAAATGATAGCGTTCCTCACGCTCACTCTTAGTTCCCTCATGGAGCGCACAAATGTTTTCCCATAGATCATGGGCATTTTGTGGTTCCGAACACGGTTGAACACATCTTTGCAAATGCCTGTAAAAAGGATGTTTTTGGCTTTTGCATTCCATTTCTCATTTTCCTCCTCATTAGGAGTAAGGCTTGTGCCTTCTTGGGCTTGGCAAAGCGGTAATCGCGGCATTGAGGCATTTAACATCAACCGCTTCTAGGTACGACTCCATACGGATTTTCCAATATGGGAAGTCGTCTCCCTCGAACATGGGAGGTGGTCCATCACCTCCGGACATCTTAACTCTAGGCGGTTAAGCCTAAATCGAGAGCACGAGGCTCCGATACCAATTGAAAGGATCAAGATGCCCAGAGGGGGGGTGAATTGGGCTTTTCTAAAACTTCTTTCGATAATAAAACCTATCAAGCCTCAATTAACCCCCTTGTGCCTAGAAGTGTGTTTAACAAGAATCAATTGCACAAAAGACTATCGCTAAACCATTTCTACTCTAGCATGGCAATTCAACTTACGAAAGAACAACAAGTAAATGCGAAATTGAATTGCTCAAAGGTAAATGCGTAGAGAAGAGAGTAGAGATGACACGACGATCTTTTTGCTGAGGTATCGAGGTGTCGGCACACCCCCCTAGTCCTCGTTGGAGCACCCGCGCAAGGGTATCGCTCCCCCTTGATCCGCGCAAGGATCAAGTGCTCACTACGAGCTGATTCTTCGCCTCTCCGGCCCAGTGAATCGCTCGCTACGGTCACAACTTGACTTGGGTCATCCACAATGCCTCCGGATGATCACCAAGCTCTCCGATCGCCACCAAGCCGTCTAGGTGATGCCGATCACAAGAGTAACAAGCTAGAACTCTCACTTGACCAACACAAGGCCAAAGAGATGGATGGATGCACACTTGCTACTCAATTCTCACTAGGAGGTGTCTAATTCTCACAATTAGCAAATCACTCAACCTCACTAGGGCTCTTGCACTCACTCACACTCACAAGGTGTTTCTCAGCTGATGGAAGTGGCAAGAACACTCAAATGGATGGAGGGAAGGAAGTATATATACCCCCCAACCTAGCCATCCAAAAACAGGACAAGACAGGGTTTCTGCGGGGGCATCGGATGCTCCGATGCCTAGCATCGGACGCGCCGATGACCACACCCAACGGTCGACTGTACCCTCTTGTCAGACATGTTTATGGAGCATCGGACGCTGGGGAGCGTCTGATGCCCCTGCATCGGACGCGTCCGATGCCAAAAGGACCTCTCTGGAACCTCTCTGCATGGCCATCGGACATTGCCCCTCAGCGTCCGATGCCAGCGTCCGATGTCTTCCACAGTTCACTGCCAAGTGAACAGTGACACCGGATCATCCGATGTGGCACCATTGGAGCCTCCGATGCCACGCACAGGACCAAACCCTAAGTCTGTGTGGGCATCGGAGCCTCCGATGCCCACTCAACCAGCATCCGATGCCCATACCAAGGGCAAGATCAACTCGGATCACGACGCGGTCTTAACGACTTTTGTTCCTCTCGACATAAGGCATCTCTCTGAGCTACCTAGGGCTATGAAATAACAAGTGTGCACCACACCTACCTTAATAGACTCATCTAGGTCAAGCTACTGATTCACACCCCTCTTCATAGTACGGCCAAAGGGAAAACAAAGACCTAAGACTACCTAAGTGTCCTCCAACACCATGCGACACTTAGCCTAGCCTACCACCGTCTTCGTCGTCCGTCCTTTGAAAACCTAAACGATTCCATCGCCAGGGGACATGAACTCCATATGCCCGTATCGTCGCCATTACCGTGACCTAACTTATCCCTGTTTCTGCAAAACACACGTTAGTCACAGTAATCTTGTGTTTCATCCAATCACCGAAACCCACTAGGGGCCAAGATGCGTCCAAGGTCTTCCAACTAGAGGAAGAAGAGGTTGAGTGGATCCTGCACTCTCAGTCGTGGCAAGGTCTTTCTTTTATTTTTATAAATGCATTTAAAATCGAGTATTTTTTAACACAGTTTTGCTCTACTCTGATTCTCTACCGTGTGACATATATACCGTGGTCTCAGTTTTTAATAGAGTGACTCACCACCATCTTCATCCAAAGTGGCACAAAGTTCATGTGAAAGATCCAAAATTCAAAACCGTTCTGAACCAACACTTAGTCTCTGTCAAATCAAGGTTGTAAGTGAGTTTGAATTTTTTTTTGTAATTTCTTATCTATGATCGATGTGCTAACAACCAGAAAGATTGACATGACTTGCATTGTTTCATGTCTGTTCACAGGACTAACAGGAGAGCTGTTGACTAAACTGAATTTTGCTGGAACCAGACTCAATGAACACATCAGTTCCTATGGCCTGGTCAATTTTGCCTACATCCTAAGATCCGTGCACCAGAACCAGGTATGAACATTTGTTTTTCTATGCTAGGTGTTAGAACATAGTAGGTGTTAGAACCAGAATACAGTAGCTCAAAGCTCAATTAAATTACAAGTTTGTTTAATACAGTAGCTCATACAGTGGGATGTTCCATTTTCTTTGATTTGTACATGTTTGCTGCTCCAGGAAAATGGATTAGATTTTAGGATGTAATTGTGATACATGTACTAGATAGGTCTAGCTAACTAACCGTTATTTCACTGATCACTGGATGGAATACTTCACTTTCCAATGATCATGTTTCCTGCATTTAATTTATAGTCTGAGATGATTGTTCGCACAATGGCAACTAGAGAGCACTATTTTCCTTTTGATGTGTGAGAAAGCAAACCAGAAAATACCTCAAGATTGTAGTGTATTATATTACATAACAATTCGTTTTGTCAAATATCTCATCTCATAATAGGGGATTATACTCATTTGATCAAGGGAGAATTGGCCCTGGGACATTCCGAAAGGCCTAAATTGGCATGTGCACACATCCACTTTCAATATTTGCCAGAAGACACTATGGTTTCGTGTAATTGGGCCAATAGACATTGACCCTCATCCAATATTTTATAAAATAGATATAAAATTATATAAGTGCCAAAAAATTATAATATAATTTTTTCCACACTCTACATGATAAGAACTGCATACTAAAAATATTTTTGCGCTGAAATGATCATTTTGCCCCCACTTCATAAATAAACAAAGATAATCATGGTTAATTTGCTTATATGATTGTAGGTCACTACAAATCTTGGGACAAATCATAGAATGCGTACATCAACAAATCTTGACAATGCTAAAAATATTAGCTCAAAATAATAAAGTTTATAGTGACATATTTAGCATGACTGAATTATAGATTTATCTCTTGTGGAGCTTAATTGATATATTAAACTTTGTTATTTTGATATGATATTTTTATGATAGACAAGATTTGGTGATGTATGCATTCTGTGATTTTGTCAGTATTTTTAATATAATACAAATAAATTAACTAATTAATCATGGTTATCTTGTTTATTTATGAAGTGGGGGCAAAATGATCATTTCAGCGCAAAAAAAATATTTTAGTATGTAGTTCTATCATGTAGAGTGTGGAAAAAATTATATTATAATTTTTTGGCACTTATATAATTTTATATCTATTTTATAAAAATATTGGATGAGGGTCGATGTCTATTGGCCCAATTACACGAAACCATAGTGTCTTCTGACAAATATTGAAAGTGGATGTGTGCACCGGCCAATTTAGGCCTTTCAGAATGTCCCAGGGCCAATTTATTTGTCCACTTGATTGTGTATAGGTGACTGCTGGCCAGGAGACATATTTTTCTACCTGAGATGAGCAAATAGCAAGTGAGATGGTTGTCTTATGAATTATATAGAGACCAGAGATAAGTAGTGCAGATGAGTTGACTCATTTGATCTATGTTTGCATGCTATACATAGAGTACAGTTACAGAATTGTTGTTCATTATAATGCCGGTTGTCATTAGTGTTCATCAAGTTAGATGGAGTTGATGCTGCCAAAGGTGAGGCCTTTTAGGTGACCGGAGTGCTTCTGTGTTTCAGAGTTTTAGAAACTCCAAAAGCATATAGATGATCCTAGCTGCACTGCAATTTGCATCGGTGATTATACCTGAGCAGGACGTGTGCTACTCAGGTGAATCTAGAAACTTGGCAGTGGCACAATCAACACGGTGGCACATTTGTCAAATTCAATGTACGTACAAAAGAAGTTGTATACTTATATTTGGATAACAGGACAACACTTTCATCATTATAATATTGTGGTATTGTAATTCCCGTTGCAACGCACGGGTATTTACCTAGTGTGGTAAAAAGGGTAAAGCAAAAACTACCTGTAGTTCTAGAGTACGATTTGTAGGCTTTCACCAACTCAAATTACTGGGCCTATGTTGGTTTTTCTACGGCCCCTAGCCCACTACGGAGGCCTTATACAAATACTAGTTCACAAGCCTGCCTTTGGACGCTGCTGCTGGATCAAACGGAAGGCATATCACAAGATCCAATGGTGACTGAAAACGATTGAAATAGCAGGAGACGCAAAGTTAATTACTTAATTAGACTTTCTTTCACACTGCATTACTGGTTTGTACAGCAAAAACAGAGTCCAGCATGTTAGATTACATAGATCGTTAGTAGTCGGATCTAGAGGGGAATAGAGAAGTACATCGAGTGTAACACAATAGATCCTAAGGGAAAACTACTAGAACAGAGAGAGTAGAGAGTGAGTGACGCCACCGATGGACTCTGTAGTTGTCGCCGTGATGTTCGAGCCGGACATGGCGTTCGCTGGAGACTCCTGTGCGCCGGGGTGGTGGTCAACATCCAGAGGTGGTGGCGGTGACGTCGGTGGGTCTTTCCGTCATTGGCAGCGCCCTTCTCAAGATCGGGTTGGGGTTAGGACTATCGGTTGGGGGTCTGGCGGCCGGTGAACCTCGTGTCTAGTGTCTTGGCCCCCACCATCCTTTTATAGCGTTGTGCGACGGGGGCCCACCAACCACAGGGTTGGGCGCCCCCGATCAAGGCGCAGAGCAGAGCCCCAGCGCTTCTCTTGCTGCAGCAGCGGCAGCGTGATGTCCTCGGCATCATATCATCAGTACAGCTTCGTTTCCTGAGGCAAAAAAATACTTGGAAACAAAAAGCTAAACAAATCATGAATCTCTTTTCTCTTTGAATTGAATTTGAGATTGCTAACCACGTTTCCCACACGGTCTGATATAATGGGAACGGGACATTGGCATATGAACATTGTTGAACTGATTTTAGGTGCCGAGGTGGTGCAAAGGATAATAAAGAAAAAAAATAGAATACGTGTATAATTCGAGGCAACGTGTGCTTGGAGCCCAACCACCAGTTTATTAGGAGCCTGCTAAGTGTGATGAGTTTTTCCGCTCCATGCATGGGCATCTACTGACTTTATTCGAACCATGGGCCCGGCGAGTTTTGCAGGGCCTGTAGTTCTAATATTAGGGGGTGTTTAGTTATCACCTAAAAAAATTTAACTATCACATCAAATATTTAGACACATGTATAAAGTGTTAAATATAGACTAAAAATAACTAATTATATAGATTACGATAACTTTATGAGATGATTTTTTAAGTCTAATTAGTTTATGTTTTGATAATATTGTGCTGCAGTAAACATGTGGTAATGACGGATTATTAGTATTAATAAATTCGTCTCACGATCTTCGTATAGAAATGTCCATGACTTCTGTCTTGGACAGCACTAGAAAAAACATTATATCAGGTAAAAACTTAATAAAATCGAGATGAACAAAAAAAATAGCTAAAATCATTTTCCCCATCATTATTTGCCACATTAGAAACTTAACATTTTACTAGAGCATGCACTTAAATAAGATCATGGAAAAGACAATATATCAGATCATGTAAAAGACAATATATCGGTCAAGACTTATAATAGTAAATAAAACAAAGATTTATGTAAAATGACCAGAAACGACAAATCATGGTATTAGTAGAAACAAAAAAAAGTTTAAAGCACATCATGTAGCGTGCCTCAGTTCAAATTTTTATATTTATATTTATATATAGTCATATAAGGTTTTGATATTGCTAACCACGTTTTCCATGCAGTCTGATAACGGTAGCTGGACATGGGCACACATGAACGCGGTAAAACTGATTATAGCGGTCAATGTGGTACAGAAGTTAATTATTAAACTAAAAAAAATAAGGATGCCTAGGCTAGCCAGGAAGTAGGTACCCACGGTACCCGGCCCAACCATTAGCCCAACAACACTTAAATCTTCGTCGCCGCAAACTTGTTCCGATCCGTGGGTCTCTTATGGGCTGTACCAGACCCAACCTTGGCAGATTCAGTGCTCAAGAAAGTAAGAAACCATAGCATATAAGTATAACAGAATTCAACATTTTCACAAAGCATTGACCATACGACGATCAAATAGGAGAATGAATACGATTGAAATCGCAAGAAATGTACAGCAAGCCAGTGTTCACAAAACCCCTGACTAATGATCCAACTGAACGCACACACCGAGTAGAACTGGCTATTTGATCATCTTCAGTAGATTCCTCTATATCAGCAGAACCAATAACAGAACAGGCTAAATAGCACAACACCACAACCAAGGCTGTAGGGCAGGAAGACAAAAAAAAAACTGAAAAGGACTAGAACTAAATCAACTGCCACAGTCATGGCCAAAAGCAACAGCAGTAACCCAACAAGTTGGCACCTCCTACCTAAAGTAACACAGATTAGTTCATTCTCAGTTAGAGCATCTGCAACTCTATCTTGGCTATTTCAACATGAGTTCATCATTCTAGATTTCTAGCTTACTTCCTCCCTCCCAAAATGTGTCAGTGCTGAGGGAACCACCCAAAAAGAATGAAGACGAGCCAAAAGATCCTACTCCTGGGGAGTCAAGCTGACGTTGATGTCAGGTGAAGCCCTGTACGCCAAGGGCTGCGGCGAGCTTGCAGGCCAGCCAACCATGGTGAAGCCCGTCGTGTTAAGGTTCATGGCGTTGGCATGGGGCTGCGGAGGTGCGGCGTTGGGCGGCGGTGCATGGAACCCGTTCCCGGGACCTGCCTGAGAGATTGGCGTGGCTGCGGTGAGCACTGGTGGGGGCGCCACAGGTGCCGGTGATGCAGGAACGGGGCAGGGCTGCTGCTGCATGCTCTTCCTCCTCTGATGCTGCTTCAGGCTGTTGGGCAGGAAGCTTCCAACGATCACCTGCCATGCCAAGGTTTATTATGTTGATCAACAGGGAAAGTCGGAAAGAATGTTTTCTGTTCTGGTGTGTTCAGCGTGGCTGTGGCTGCATTCGAAAATCGGTTCAGGTTTGGGTTAGTTTGACCTGTATAGGACTTGCAGCACGCAGCATCCCAGCCACTAACAGCCAAACTACACGGCCATCAGGGCCAGCAAGGGAAACACTAAGCCCGCCGGTTCTCCTCCGACCTTCCTCAGCCATCGTGAAGGAGCCCATCAGCTGCAGAATCTCGAAACGGCCCTGAAGACCACAAACAAACACACCAGTGCCCTTTGCACATTAGGAGCATAAAACTCAATTGTGCATGTGGAGGACAGTGTTGTGTACAACATCATTGTGATACTACTGCAACGAAACAGCATCATTGTGTAGAACATGCATATGGGTGATCCAGAAGTTCCTTGGCCATTTGTACCTATGGTGATTTTCTGTGTAGTGCTATGGAGTGTAATTTCCAGTTAGAGCGTTTCTGGTGCCTGAAGTAAATCAAACCTATACTGAACTTTAAAGAAGGCGGAAGATGCGCATAGAAGAAACATTTTCTACACAATAGCTGTTGAATCTAAGACAGTTTTTGTCAGTTTGATGCCCATAGACAGTTCTAAAACTACATATACACCGAATTTGTCCAGATCAGCGATGATTATCTAAGTCCTAATGGAACATTAGTAGGAGAGTGACATAAGATACAAACAGTAACACTTGCCAGTCCGTACCTCGTAGGTGAAGGTGCTACCAGATGCATCCGGCTGCCTCAGTGTTACATTAGAGATTGTCCCGTTGGCAGAGAGGATGCACACCGAGCGTGGACCTTTCTGAGAAAACGACATGATGCGCGCCGCCACATCCTACCAACGAATTGGACAAGAGAGCTCAGCGATGCCCTTAGGATAAGCAGAACTGCACACTAGGCAAGCAAATGCCAAACTAGCTCTAGCTGCAGACAAACAAGAAGCTGTAATGAGATGGAGTACACGTCTTACCTCCCCAGTACCCACGATGATGACATGAGGTGTGAAGCTCCCGCCGGCTGACATGGCGTACCATTCCCCTTTTGCATTTGAAGAATACCAATCAGACAGAGAAATGAACATTTTTTTTATGTAATTGAACTACTTCTAAATTCTAAGTGTGAAGAAAAACAGACCTTAACCATGGCCAATATATATATATAACAAATTTAACTAAACCCTGCTAAAGGATTAGGTCGATTAGGTAATCTGACGAGGGAAAATCTCCCAGCCACAGATATTGGTTTTGGTAAGAAGAAAGGGGATAAAACATATGAATCGCTTCAATAGTTGTACATAGCACAGAGATGAATGCGACAGTGAACAGAACAGAAGAAGTGCCGTAACAGGTAACGGATATTTGACTTGTCTCCGGTGTGAAAGAAAGGCACATCACATGCACTGCACACATCACCCTTACATACTGGACCCCATCCACTCCAAGCAATGCAACAGAAATCGACAAGGGGAGCAAACACAGCAAGAAATTCTAGTCTAGAGCAAAAAAGAATGGAAATTTCTGGTTGCTCAACAAGAAAGAGAGAAGCTTTGCATTTCAGAGGGAGAGGGAGAGGGAGAGGGAGAGTGCTGACCTAGAGTGGCAAGGATCTGGCGCCTCCCGGAGCCACGCGGCCGGCCCCGGCGGCGCCCGGAGCTGAGGCTGGCGTGCTCGCTCTGCACGGCCGTCTGCATGCCGTTGTCCCCCGCGGCCCCACTCGGCCTCTCGCCGCCCAAGCTCCAGGCAAGTGGAGTCGCGGCGGCGTCCCCGGCGTGGCCAGCCGCAGCCGGCGGCGGCGACGGCGTGGGGGACGTCGACGGAGAGGACTGGTACCCCTTGGCTGCTTCCGCCATGACGATGTCTGCTGCTCTGAACATGCCGTGGCCGGATTCATGGCCACCTGCGGCCACTGCAATACCCTCCCTTCCCTCCATCTGCATATCAAAGGGCTCTTCTTGGCTGCAACTTGGAACTCGCTTGCTGGGCAAATTTTCTTGTTCTTGGTGGTTCGATTCTTGACTTGCTTGGACTTGAACAGACACCTATTCTAGTTTGGGTCTGTGTCCGGTTACTACCAGGCACCAGCAGCTGGGTTATGCCAGTATTATACCCAAGTCATCAGGGATAGGATTTTTGAATATGGGCAAATGACAGAAATAAATAAAATCAATGAGAGATTTTGGCACAGGAATGGCGGGTTTCCTGCTGCTGTGCGATCCCCTCTCATCTCTCTCTCTCCTTTGACCAACCATCTGATTGGTTGGACTGCAAAAGTGTCCTACGCTGCAGAACAACATAACTTCCCTTTTTTATATTGAACAGTAAAGCAGAGAATGGGACAAACAATTTTCCCGAGTTTCTAAAAAAAACAATTTTCCCGAGAAATCTATAGGACATTTAAAAATACTTCCTCTGTCTCTAAAAAAAATGTCACCGTGGGATGTGTGACACAAGTTTAACTCAATTTATAGAAAATACATGCAATATTTAAATTCTTTAAAAAAATTTGTTAAAAAACTAGATTCAAAGATCTTTCGAATAATACTAATTATGTACCTACTAATATTTTTTTAATATATAATTAGTCAAAATCGTTTCTCGAAAAACGAAGCGGCAATCTTTTAAGAACGGAGGGAGTACTCCCTCCGTCCCTTAATGTGTGTCGTCCAGAAAGATTGTCTGTGAGGAAACACGGATTTCTAAAGACAGACATTTAGCAACGGAGGGAGTACTCTTTAAAGAACAACCGTGTCTAAATCGAGTGTTAAAGAACAACAGTAGTGAAATGGAAATATATATTTATATACAAAAAATCACCCGCATGGTAAGTTGGTAACTCAGATTTGAACACTCTCTACTTTTTTTCCTTTAAGTCTTTTCTTGCATGTTGATATATTTAAGGGATGATCCAGCTGGTGAGATAAAGGAATCACATTGGGGATTGTACCATGCAGTTTCCAACTGAAATTACTATGTTCACATTGCACACTTCCGATTATCATACTTTTTACAATAACTATTTTAAAATAGTGATAATATTAAGGTACGTACGCGAAATGATGGAAAATGTAACTGTTCGTTTTAAAGCAGTATAATTGATTTTATTAACAATTGATATTATATAATTTAAAAGATAGCATATATTCTAAATAGTTATTTATTGAGATACAGAAGGAGCATTTTCTTCCATGTTTTCATGTGGTTGATATGTGATAATTCTATTGTTAGTACTACTAATACTCATTAGGCCAATGTCAGTGGTGAGTTTTATTTTGTTGTTTCCAAAACTGTTATGTCATATGAAATAAAATAAAAATTAAATGAAACTTTTGGTATTCGTGCCAAGAGAAACTCATTTCTTCTTAAATTCAATGTGATGTCATAAAAAACGTTTATATGAGAGCATATTTAATGCAAATAAAACTCATTTCTTCTTAAATTCAATGTGATGTCATCAAAAACGCTTATATGACAACATATTTAATGCAAATAAAACTCAAATGAAACAGACCAACCTAAGGTCAATCCCAATGGGGGTTTCATTTGCATTAAATATACTGTCATATAAGTGTTTTTTATGACATGACATTGTATTTAAAAAGGGAGAGAAGAAATAAGTTTCATCTAGATGAAACTCTCTTGCACGAATACCAACTCTCAATGAGTCATGAAATTTAATGTCATATGAAATACAATGAAACTTGTTGAAAACAATAAAATAAAACTCACCATTGACATTGGGCTAATAAAACGTTTCATTTCTCATCTTTCTATGCAGCTTTCCCAATGTTCATCTTGTTTTTGAACCTTCAAACTCACGTAAAAAGCCAGATTCTTGTTACTTCCTCGCTCTTTTATTTTCTCAGGAAAAGCTCTGGGAGATGGGGAATACCAGTGCAGAAAAATTATTACAAACAAGCACGCGTACCCAAATTTGCAGAACCTGAACCTGTGCCTGTTTTGCTTGGACACTACAGGCTCAGCCTGCCATGCACACAGCTGTCCAGCTGAGGGGATAAGAACGAAGCTTGGGCCTTTTGGGAAATCAGTAGCTGGAGAGTACAGTACGTAATTCAAAAGGCAAATAAAAAAAACAGTCAAATTAATGATGTGTGCTGGAACTGTGAAAGCTTGAAACCCTCGTTATCATAAAACAATGGATGCATGAATAGACAAGGCAATAGTTTTATGCAGATCCATTTTAAGTGTCCTCATTCAGAAAACAAAAGTAATGCTCCTGCTAGACAAAAGGGTGGGGCCCCTAAGAAAACAGCAGTGTGGTATGAATTGGTATACGAGTAACTATGAACTATATAGTGTTGTCAAAAAAAAAACTATGAACTATAGATGAAAAGAATTTTTTTCAGAATAAATAGAGAAGAATATACTATAAATGTTCAGAGAAGTTTACAAAATACAGCAAGTGGGCATGATGCTACAGTAAACAACTGGAACAGGAAAGAGAGCCCAATTCAACTGTCCCTTGTCTTGGAAAAATAAAAGCTTACAGTGTCCACAACTGTAGACCTGTGTGTAGGAGTAAACTCTGACTCTGAAGTTGCACGGCAGCTGGAGCAAATTTCCGCAACATCCGCTGCAAAAGATGGAAATGTGTGAGGAGCAGATCAAAAGCTGGATACACAACGTATTCCTAGAAGCTATTGCCATTTATTGCATATCAAAAGGCTGATATGCAGAATAGCCAGTTCGCAAATCTTGCTAGAAGAAAGAAAACTTGGAAGACTTCAGAAAAAAGAAAGTAAGGCTATGTTTAGTTTGAGGAAATTTTTGGAAAAAGTCTCGTAGCACTTTCGTTGTTATTTGACAAACTTTGTCTAAACATAAACTAACTAAACTCAAAAGATTTGTCTCGACATGTACATACTAAAAGTACAATTAATTATTTTTTACCTATATTTAATATTCCATACATGCATCTAAAGATTGATGTAATGGAGAATCTAGAAAAATTTTAGTAAATTTGGAGAAACTAAACAGTACCTAAAAACTTGCCACCTGCTTAACAAGAAATGGTTTTTTTAGGGGCTCAACAAAAAATGTTGATTCACCAGTTGTGATGCAGACCACAGCATATTTGATTTTTAATATAACCTGACAACCTATTCGTGGCGCTTATTAGCTCAGTGAACAACAAGACATCAAGAAAGACAACTAACACTCAGACATTTGAAGTGCTAAATATTTAGGCACTGTTGGAGTTGCTGTTTGCTAAACACTACGAAAACTGCACTTTCAATCATCAGAGAGGAAAAACAAAGTTGACAGCAACTGAATGGCAGTTGGCAGGAGAATATTACAAAAAAAAGAGCAGGAAAGTAACATGTATGATGGCTTGCAAATAGTCCAATTACAGCCAGCTTAAGATGATCGTGGTTTCAGAGTAAACTAGAATACTCATGATAAGGGGAAAAAAACCCTATAAGATCATACACCCATTAAGAAAAATGTGCTGCCAAATTAAAGGTGCCACTTATTACCAAGGTGAGATAGTGGGATGTCTTTATTAGCACAAGGGGACATTTTTCGTTAGAAAGAACGAGTCTTGTTCAATCGATATCATCGTGCAGAAATGCATGGTCATCAGATAAAATGAAAGTTTAGACATGTCATAGTACTTTATTAACCAGTAGCATGATCATGTTGACGATCATCATTATTTGAAAGTAGTTTCTCTTTTCTTTTTAGTCAGAGAAAATAGTTGCCCAGACCGTTCTATCGATTCCCTGCTATCTTTTATTTACTTCAAACATTATAACCTCAATTTGGAGGTTAGGAGCAGCCTGTATTCAGTTGGTGAGTTCAAATGTTGTAGGATCACTAGGAAAAACACTAGGAAGGAAGGGTACATTAAAAAATACACGGTGCACATGTCATTAAATTAGTCCAAATCCTTCAGTTATGGTTGTGGAACAGATACAGATCAAACTAAGCATGATAAAGTATTTCAAGGCATTTAAGTGAGAATATCTAATTATACACTCTGAATTATCTTGTGTTCAAAATTCAAACAAGTAGCCATAAAACGACAACACAAATATCTTGAAGAATCAATTTTTTTTGTTCTCTGTAGTCACCAAGGAGAAAACAAAGTTGTGGTAACTTTCATTAGAGATATATATTGTCAGATAATGAGTTTTGCTGGGTTAATGAATAGCTGTACTTGCTTCAAGAGCACCCCACAGGGAACCAAAACTCGCCTCCCAAGACTAGTATAACAGAGCTGATTAACGATGAGGCTTTGATTAAAGAGACATCATAGTGGTGCCATGTGATTAAGCCAAAAAAAATGGGTATTCTTGCATCAAACGTTTTAGCAGGCTTCTTCTTGTAAGTATAAAACAATTGGGAGAAAGAGAAAGCAGCTCACGCGCCCTTTCCTGTGTCACAACTTTCAATATGATAAACAGGTAAAAGCAAAACAGGAGCCAAAATTTAAAGCTGCCAAATTATAATTAAAGTAAACCAGCAGAGAACTCAGACCTAGAGACCTTTTCTATTCTTAGACTGCGAAATAATATGCTACCTAATCTACCCATGCACATGGCCTTGAAGCACCCTTTCAAGGACTGATGGCAGCAGCTCTAATGTGTGTGCTAAGGAGGTGTAGACTGAAGAAGGAGAGAGAAGGAAAAAACTATATATAGGTGCTAGGTTAGAACCTTTTTATACATGTTGTTTGTTTTTGCATTTGGTATCAAGGATAAATAAATACACGTTCTATTCACCACTTATTCTCTTTCGCCCACCCTCCATGGTAAGGGAGAGTTAGGATACTATATGCTCCATTTTATTACATGTGGAGCCCACGTTAGTATGAAAAAGTAACAAATTTATATGTTGAAACTTATTTAACATGTAAAAACACACCTTGTGATATGACCAGCCTTGCACATTGCCAAGAAACTACAGACTGGAGCTAAGAGCGTCCACAGTGGGAGTGTCCAAGGCGTGTCCATGCAATAAATGCGAGGATAGCACCAGGTTCTATCCATTGTGAACCCGGGTCTACAAGGAACCTGATTCCATACATAGAACCAGGTTCTATCTTCTCTCTCAAACCAGTAAATACAAAGACCCGCCCCTGTGTCTATACATTGGTGGTGAATTATCAGGTGGTGTCTTGTCATTATGGGACCCAGCTGAAGGTATGTCCCTGTGTCTACACACTGCGGGTGCTCTAACCTACGCGATCTAGCACACTGAACAAGCAGCAGCACGATCTATTAAAGTAGGGAACAAAATGGCATTATCCCAAGTAGTACTATTGAGCACCATGTTAACAATGCTTATAGACATGATAAGATGCATATAATTTCTTTAAGAAGAATATTGTAGTTTAGAAATAAAATTAGAAAGGGAATTAGTTGCATCATAGCAATGGCATTGGGCATAAGTAATTAAGTCCATGGATCCAAGTAAAGTAATAAAAATGCGGTACAACTTTCTAAAGTAATAAAAATGCGGTACAACTTTCTGATTTATTTTCAAACATTTTCATCGCAAACTAAGGTCTGGGCCCAATTTTTTTCACAGAAATTACAAATAACGATAGTCAAAATGTTGGGGCTTGATTGAACAACATTTCGCTAAATCACTCAAATGCATCGAAGCGCTATGTGTACTTACAGAGTGGCTTCAATGGGGGCAAGAGCCCTTACAATCACACCGACATCATATTGATATGACAGTTATATACATGCTGAGGACCATGATGCAGCTTTTTATCGATCATGATTAATGACAGCTGACTAAAACTACTTTGAGTTCTCTTTGTAACAGTAAATTCAAAAAGATTATATGATAGCTTGCCAAAACTTTACTAACTAAAGAAAAATGAACACTGAGCAGAGATTTTTCTGCCTTAACTGAAGGACAAATTTTCTAGCAACTCTTATCGGACAGATGAAGAGTTCAAGATTAAGGGTCTCTTAGAGCTGAAGCAAGATCAGATACTGAACTATGTGTAGCTGAGGTCTGAGGCATAAGGGTGAGCACTGAAAGGTGATACCGTAATGCACAATTCAAGCAACATTGTGAGAAAACATAAACAAACTGAAAGGTGCTTATCTTATCTCATCTCTAGGTTAATTAGCACTACAAGAAAAAAAGGAGATAGATGCTGCCATCATGAATTCAGCATTGGTCCATTCCCTGTTTATGATCCTGCAAGCAATAACTACAGGCTAAGGCGAACATCCATCTGCAAAAAGAAAAAAAAAAAGCAAAGCAGAACATACAGAACATAACGTTCAGTACGGCGCGAGGAATCCGAACTCTGCGAGAAAATCTCAGAATGAAATGCTTAGGAAAGAACTGCATTTGCTAAGACAAGATTCAGATGGGAAATGTACGGACGACAGGGCGAGTCCTGACGCGTGTCCAAACCAACCTCTGATAAATTACTACTTCGTACTAATAAAGGGCTGCATACACTGAACTGAAGCACGCACGAAAAGGAAATGAGAAAAAACAATGCGCTGTATTAGAGGCAAAAGTGCAGGGAGAGTAGTAAGCAGCACTAGGCAGGCAGGGGAGAGATACCAATTTGATATTTTCCAAAAAAAAAAAAAATGGTGGTTTCCAGTCGTTTAAAAACCTCTTGTTTCTTGGTTAAATCACAAGGCAGACAGAGCACCAACCATTTTGCCCTAAAAAAGGAGCATGGGTAGGGAAGGGTTACCTGGGACGATAGAGAGAATGGTGGCTATACTATACTGACCGGCGAGGAGATCGGCCGACGTCGTCGCCGGTGCCGGGGGCCGTCGTCGGTGGGCCCCCTCCACATGTCCTCCATGCGAATGCGATGTTGCTAACTATGCGCAATTGGGCGGTTGCGATCTTGCCAGTGGCCCAGTGGGCCTCAGCCTTATTGAGAAGGCCCATGGCAGTGGCAGTGGGCCGCTGCTCCGTCGGTTCGGTGCTGATTGATGTTGGGTACACCAAGTTCGTTGTTCTTCTTCTGAGGAAAAATTGCCTCCTTCCTCTGATCCTCTCTCTCGTCGGCCCGTCGCCGGCGACGGCTGGGCGAGCGACCAGGTCGTCGTCGGTTCGTTGGCCGGACACGAGCATCCACCAAGGTACGCTCCCTCCCTTCCCTTCCCTTTCCGCTGTGCGAAATCGAGCACCTGTATAGAAGCAATAGGCCGTTTCAATTCGGATCTGTCCTCCAGTGGATCCGTTCCTGAATCCATACCAAATCCGAGTCTGATTTCACGGTCTCGTTTCATCTCAATCTCAATATATATACGTACACAGGAAAGGAGCGAGCTTTGGAGTCAACCATGGACGAGCCGGTCCCAAAACGAGGCCGCCGGAAGTTGGCGGCGGCGGCGACAGCAGCAGCAGCAGGAGCAGAACCAGCTCTAGTCGGCAGCGTGCGGAGCATCCCCGACGACGTACTCTTCTCCCACATCCTCATCCTGCTCCCCGTGAAGTGCCTCGTGCGCTTCCACTCCGTCTGCAAGCTGTGGCGCGCGACCATCAGGAGCGCGCCGTTCGTCCGGCGCCACCTGGAGGTCTCGAGAGCCACGAGCCCGCCGTCGTCCATGGCGCTGGTGCCACGGAAGTCTCCGAAGGACCCGACGAAGACGTGCGACCAGGGCGTGAAGGTCTACAGGTTCGATCCGGCAGAGCGGCAGCGGGTCAAGGTCGCGGAGCTCATGCTGGGGAAGGAGGTCGCCGGCGGCGTCCCCGTCTTCAGCGCCCCTCTGCACTGCGACGGCCTGGTCCTGATCCCCTGCACGAACAACGGGCAGGTGTTCGTCTGCAACCCGGCGACCGGCGAGTTCGTCGAGCTGCCGCACGTCGCGGCGCCGGCGCTGGACCTCGACCACCGAGCTGCTCTCGCCTTTGACCCTTGCAGCGGCACGTACAAGGTCGGCAGGCCATTCCTACGCTGCTCATACCGCGAAAAACCCGAAACCGATGGGCGAGGAGGAGGGCGAAGCAGAGTTGCTGCCACTGAGTACAGCGTTGGCCATGAGATTTTAACCATTGGAGGAGTCGCTGATAATGATCCCAGTGGTGGTGCTCGGAACTGGAAGGAAACCATGGACCCGCCGTACCCTATCAAACCAAGAACCCCGATCTGCCTGCCGGGGGTCTTCTACTGGAGCGGCGGCATGAAATCTGAGGGTCGTCACCATGGCCACAGGGCGGACTCGGACGTCATCCTCCGGTTCAGCTTGCAGGACGAGAGGTTCACCGTGCATCCGATCCCGCCATGCCCCGATGGTTTCCTGACCGGCCATCAACGACTGGCTGTGCTGCCTGCAGTCATCGTCGTCGTCGTTCGAGGTCGACGTCTGGTTGGCGGAAGACGGACGGCCCGACGATCTCGCGTGGTCGCTGTGGTGCACCTTCAACCTGCCTGTGCCGAGGTATCTCCATGTCTTGGCTTGCGTGTCCGCTGACCGGGAGAAGATTTTCCTCTCGATCGATGCCTGCCACCTTCTGATTGGGGATATCCGTGGTGGGTCGCTTCTTGAAATAGTCGACATGGCGTTTGACCTGGTGTATGATGACCGGAATGGCTCTAGATCCACTACTGCTGGATTCCCTGTTTCCCATTTCATGGTGCCGTTTGTCGAGTCGTTGTTGCGGATTAGGCCGTGAGCCTACTATCTTCGTTCTGGTTCTGAAATAAGTACCACTGGGTCCCAAAAAAAAGGATGAGGTTTTAGCAATGATTCTGAGGACGGAGGGAGTACACGGACTGTGTATGTGCGAAATAAGCATAGATAGTAGGTGAAAGATACACCTAGAGCAACCAAACACGAAGGGCGAACGAAACGACACAGGTAAGTGGTGCAAGGATGAGCTGCTACCTGCAACCAATCAGCCCCTGAGCTTCCCTCTCCATACAGGACGACTTGATTCATTCAGGATGCACGGACCCATATGTCAGACACTCAGAACTTTGATCGATACATGCAACCAAACACGATCTCGTTTCATACTGGATCAATACAAAAAATAACCAAACACAATCACATGTACGAGCTCAACCCAGATCATTTGATCCTGTATAGTCTGATCATCCTGAATAAAAATATCTTGTGCAACCAATCACACCCTTAGTGTACGAGCACTGAAATTGGACAGCGTGCTCCACAATCCCGTTCTGTTTGCATACAAAAGTTTTGCATAGTGGTGAATCAGGCCTGGCTATAGGCCCAGTCTGTTCTGGCCCAACAAGCATTTCAAACACAAAGCTCGCTTCTGAAATGAACCGTGCCAAATTCTACTCGATCAGTTCCAAATTAACAGTCGTTTTTGACTTTTTTTTCTAGTTCATCCAATTTATTATGTATCTAGATATAACAATAATTTTAGATACATAACGTTTTTGTGAGAGTAGAAATAAAACAACTTCATACGTAAAGCTGAAAAAAACAGCTCACAACATCTCATGAAGCTGTTATGAGCTGTACCAAACAGACTCATATTATTGTAGAATAATGTACTCACTCCACCTGAAATTATAAATGTATTTTGCATTAGAAAATATGTCAAATAACATATATTTTGACTCTTAATTTATCTTCAAATACGTTGTCATTTTCTAAAGAATACTGTTTGTGGATTTCTGTCGACAGAAATTTTTAGGGCTAGTTTGCAGATAGCCACTAAGATTCTCTTTTTGCGAGAATAAGTTTCTTTGGCTACCAAACTAGGGCTAGTTTGCAGATACTAATACGTTGTCATTTTTAAACAATATTTTAATTTCCTTGGCACAAAAATGAAATTTCCCTATCGTTAACATATACTGTACGTTGTCAAATAAATGGAATTTTTCTGCAAACTTAGGTGTTATGCAACCAATAGAAAAATTAGTTACTTTCACAGTGTCAGTTACATAATGTGTCGGTTATATGATATTTGTGATGTGCTACATGAATTGAACTATAATACGAATCAATTAATTATTTGGGAAACTAATTTGTGGATTTTAATTTCCCTAATAACGGTTAATAAATTTTCTTGAAATTGTTTTCTTGACGTTAAAATATTTTTTCTATCGTCTCGAGTCGGCAGGGATAGAATGCTAGACCTGACGATGGTAAATTTCCTGTGTAGGTCGAACTGATAAGAAAATTATTGGTGTACTGACGAGGAAATTGGTTCACCTATAGGAAATTTTCCTACCCCTTTAGTTGTATTAGTATTTCCTTTCGGTGAAACAATAGGGGAATTTCATTTTTCCAGCAGCGACACCTAAGTTTCGATTGATTTTAGGTTTTTCCATAGGTTCTTTGCTCGTATATACCTTTCCGTGCTACTCATTCACCTTTTAAGATAGAGCTTTTTACTTATATGGTCTTGGAAAAGATGACTCTTCTTGTGTGACATTTTTTCTTTTAAACTTAATCTCTATGACCCTAAAACAATATTTTATTCCTTCTATGGTCTTTCGTCCGTTTTTGTCAATATTAATCTAAATATACAACAAAAATAAAACTCTGCAAATTTTTTAAGCTAGAGGTAAAATGGTCTTTTTACCCTTAACACTGTCAAGTAGAATAAAAGTTTGTTTTAGGGTCATAGAGGTAAGTTCAAATAAAAAAGGATCATACAAAAAAGAACCATTATTTCTAAGACAATAATATAGGTAAAAAGCTCTTTAAGATAACTATCGACGTACTAGAATTGCAATAGCTTCATAAAACTTTACGTGGACTAGGACTATTGAAAAATGATCTGAGGAATTCTCTTTTAAGCTTTAATGCTTAAACAAAAACGGTGTACCACATATAGGAATTGCTCTAGCCAATCATGAGCTGACCCAACTGCTTTAATGATAACGCCTAAAAGACTTTTAGGGTTTGCTTAGTTCCGAGAAATATTTGGGAAACACAATGTAGCACTTTCGTTGTTATTTGACAAACTTTGTCCAAACATGGACTAACTAGGCTCAAAAGATTTGTCTCGACATGTAGATACTAAAAGTACAATTACTTATTTTTTACCTATATTTAATGCTCCATGCATGCAGCTAAAGATTGATGTGACGGAGAATCTAGAAAAAATTGGGGGAAGTTGGGGAAACTAAACAGGACCTTAATCCGTGTCCGAACACTTCTTAGATAGGTTCTCCCTTCAAACAGGAAATAAATGTTATTTAGAACAACAATATGGTCTCCGAAGCATAACTTTGATCACTTATTTCTTTGAAAATATTTGTTGTAAAGTGTTACTCTCTTCGTATCGGAAATAGATGTCATTTTGGACAAGGTTTGAGTCAAACATTGGAAATATAAATTATGAATATTTTTAAATTATTGAGTTTAAAGATATAAAAATTATATAAATATTTTTTTCTTGAAAAGTACTTTTATAAAAAATATACATGTACCACTTTACAACAAATATTTTTAAAGAAACAAGTGGTTAAAGTTATACTTTGGAGACCGTGTCGCTGTCCTAAACGACATCTAAAAGCGATAGAAAATAGATGATGTTTAGGACAGCGACACGGTTTCCAAAACATAACTTTGACCACTTGTTTTTTTGAAAATATTTGTTGTAAAGTGATATATGTATATTTTTATGAAAGTACTTTTGAAGACAAATTTATTTATATATTTTTTACATCTCTAAACTCAATAATTTAAAAGTTATTCATGATTTATATTCCTAATGTTTAACTCAAACCTTGTCTAATACGTCTTCTATTTTCTATATAGAGGGAGTATGTGTGTGTATATATATATTTATGAAAGTACTTTTGAAGACAAATTTATTTATATGATTTTTACGTCTCTAAACTCAACAATTTAAAAAATATTCATGATTTATATTCCTAATGTTTGATCCAAATTTTGTCCAAAACAACATCTATTTTCTATATGGAGGGAGTATAATTTCTAGAAGTATGTATGTGTCTTAAAGATTCAAGCATGAGTGTTGAGGAACCACTCCATCCTACATTTATGCATCATGAGTTGTTTCATCAAATTTAATAGGTGGCTTTGTTTCTCATATACTTCCTCCATATCTATATTAGTTATCGTTTAGGACAACAACACGGTCTTCAAAACATAATTTTGACCTCTTGTTTTTATAAAAAATATTTATGGAAAAGTGATATATGTATATTTTTGTGAAATTACTTTTCAAGACAAATCTATTCATATAATTTTCATATTTGTAAACTTAGAAAATTAATATTTATTGATGATTTATATTCCCAATATTTGGCTCAAATCTTGTCTAAAACTACAACTTTAAGTATGGAGGGAGTACTAGAATTAATTTTTGACTTACGAGGAATGAGGTTGTTATGAATCACGGTGAATAAACGACGATGCACACAAGATCAAACACAACAGAGACACAAGATTTAACATGGAAAACCCTCCCAATGTGGAAGGGAAAAACTATGGGGGCTAGTCAGTAAACACTCCTCACTAATATCAAGAGTCGACTTATAACGCCCTATGACGGCTTGCAAGAGAGTAATTGAGGCGAACGAGCGCTCGTTCAGTTTCGGTTTGGGCGTTTAGCACCACCTCACCAGCTGAAGGCGGACGAGCCACGAGCTCACTGTGACGGAACGACCCTAATCCCATGGCCCACGTGTCCCTATCAACCTCTGACAGCCGAACCCATGTTCCATGTGATTAAGATCTGTTCGCCACCGGGCTACATCAGTGCCCAATGTCCGCAGGATCATCTCACAATTCGGTTACAGCATTGCATACTTTTACAAATAACATCGGAATAAAGAGCGGAAGACTTAAATAACATTAGTTTTACAAACTGAGGTTTCAAATGAGGTAAGGAGTACGATTATTACAGACCATTGTTCGGGAAATTCAAAGTAGACAACGTAGTGGAAACATTAACATAGAGATACATGTAACACCCAGCCCGAGGGTGCACATTTACTCATCGGCCTCATCGGCCTCTTCCTGGACGAAGGTCACGCAACAGGGTGCGAGACACATCGGGGTCTCAGGCATACCTGCAACATGGGTAACAAACCCTGAGTACTGGGGTACTCAACAAGACTTACCCGACTAAAGAAAAAGGGAGAAGACTCAGGAATGAGAGGCTTAGGGTAGTCAAGGTAAGGCTTAAGCAAGATCAAGTATTTTGCAGAAAAGCATTTTTGTAAACCTTATTTTATTTTTGAAAGATTCAGTATTCCTCAATTCTTCATCATTCATGATTCATTTTACATTTCAAAACATTCCTAGTTGAGAACCACTCTCCGTTGACAGTCAGTGGACCAAGTCTCCATAACCGAGGAGCAACGTTAATCCGGATAAATAATACTCAGCTGATGATCCATATCCACACTGCATATGTAGCACCCAAGCTTGCATATGCCAACTCGTCTACCACGATTCCTCCAAGATTGGGCCCGGTCCTACGCCACCCGGAAGTACAGTACACCACTCCAATCCGGGACTTTAACCCACGTGGGTACATGCTACTTCCGCCATCTCTCCACTCCCAGTGCGCGGTTGTCGGTCCAATAAAGGATTCCTCAGAGCCAGAGCTTTCCGTAGTATGTGA
This sequence comes from Coix lacryma-jobi var. lacryma-jobi, assembly GCA_009763385.1. Classification (NCBI taxonomy): domain Eukaryota; kingdom Viridiplantae; phylum Streptophyta; class Magnoliopsida; order Poales; family Poaceae; genus Coix; species Coix lacryma-jobi. Next base: position 125,580,084 of record CM019831.1, read on the forward strand.
ATAGTTACAAGTCTTGACCAGCAGGCCCCCATACGGATGGTCCCTAATTTTCCAGCCATAACTATACCTTGGTCATATCTCACCCAAGCGTAATAGTCCTGTCAGTTTTTCAACCATGTCCCGGTCGGTGTCAACTGTTGAGTCCCGGACTACAACATGACGGCACCGTACGCTCGGACAACCTCTCCTCGCTATTAACTAGGTACGGATCAGATACCTAGCCAACAGCCGGGGAGTAAGACCAAAATTCCCATAAACATTCCTTAAGTGATCACACTTTTAAAAATTGGCATTTTATTGCAAAGTCTAATTCAATAAGCATTGCTAAGCATTTTTCAAATACTTTTGAAAAGCAGGTATCGGGTGTATCAGTGGTCAAGGTGGATAGTGCATCAATTAGGATAGCACACAACTCCTATAAACCTAATGCAATAATTTAACTCAAAAGCATTTAAGGAAATCATTTTATAAAATTCAAGGAAAGGGTTAAATGCACCGGGGCTTGCCTTGAAGAGCAAAGACAGCAGACTCGGGGTAGGTATAGGTGTTGGAGCTCGGGGTCGCCTCGGGAGTTGGTTCGTCAACAGCGGCCTCGACTCTGGTACCTTCTTCGTCAACTATACGGATGCAATGATGAATGCTCATGAGAATGATGATATGGGCTTATGGTGCAAGACAATTCCACTAATTCTAGATTACTCTTAGGCAAGGTAATCGAAATCTAGGTTGAGCATAAAAGGTAACCATTTCTTTCTTAAGCATTATTGATGTTAGGCCTTATTATAATTATCCTAAGTATTAACCAAACATATCATCACAAACATCATAGACCAAAGGGTAGGGGTCTATGAACATCAATCAATCCAAAGATCACATCATTAAACACTTATTACCAACCCTAATCCATCTTTTCTATTTTTCTTATTTTATTTAAAAGGTCATTTTATGAAGTTGCTCCAAAAATACCAAATTAATCACATAAGTTCATTAGGCATAAACAGATGGCAAAACAAATTTTATAATTTTTGGAGGTCATTAGGTGCTCAAATAATTCCAGACATTAATTAACAAAAGGCACTATTTAACAATTAAAGATAAATGCTCAAAAATCAACTTGCTCCAAAAGTCTTCAAAATTTTACCAGAGGTTCAGCATGTTATAACAAGGTCACAAAAATTTATCTCAAGATTTTTGGAGTTATAGATCACTCTCCTCAAAAATACCAAAACCTTCATTTTTCAATTAAAAGGGGAATTTTACATTTTCAAATTCTTGCAGAAAAGTCAAGTTTCATATTTTTATAAAATACTACACAGTGCAAGGAGCATACCATAATTTTCTCAGCATTTAAGGAACAACAGATTAATTCACACAAAAAAGAAAAAAGAAAACTATTCACAACTCCCCAAAAAGGAAAAAGCACTGTGCTCCTTCTATGAAGGGCTCGGGCGAAACGGGCTCGGGCGAGTCGGAAAGTGAGTACTCCGTCCGAGGCCTGGCCCGGAGGCTCGGCGAAGCGGATTCGGGGCGAGATGGAAGGCTCGGGCGAGACGGAAAAGCAAGCGTCCGTCCGAGGCCTAGCTCGACGAAGCGGAGGGTGCACGAGTTCGCTCGAGGCCTGGCTCGAGCGAAGTGTGAGGGTCTGTCCGCCGAGGCTCGGGCTCGGGCGAGACGGAAACGCGTGCTCGAGGCTTGGGCTCGGGCGAGACGGAGTGGAAGCAGAGGCCGGAGGCCTCGGGTGCTTACCACGGATCGGAGGCAGGGCTCGAGGGTGTGGCTCGGCACGTGCTCGAGGGTGAGGCTCGAGGAAGGAGGCTCGACACGTGCTCGAGGGGCGGTGGTTCGGTGGAGCTCCTTCGGCGGCGAGCGGCGAGCGGCGCTCCGACGACCCTGCGCAACACACGAGACCGCAAGGGCCTGGTCAGAGTCGCACGGAACCAAGGACACGACACGGGGTCGGTGAGGGATGATCATGGCCGGAGCGGCGAATTTCACGAACCCGAGCTCGCCGGGTTTCTGCCGGAGATGGGAACGGCGAGCTTACGCCGGGCGATTGAGGGCGGTAGAGATGAAATTGAAGGGTGGGAAACTTCACGAGCTCAAGGCGGAGCTTCTGAGCTAGGTGGTGGAGCGGCGGAGGCACTGGACTGGCCTGGCCACGGTGGCGGAGATGAGTGAGGAGCTCGGGGCTCCGGCGGGCTTATATAGCCGCGGCCAGAGGCCGGTAGAGAGCACGGGTGGGGTGGATAAGATCGGCGGGAGCGTGCGCACTCGATTGCGCTAAGGCGGAGGTGATGGCGTGCAGCCGGGGCCGTGCGCAAGCTTGGCCGGCATGGCCACGCGGCGGCGGCGCGCTGGGCTCGGTAGGGGACGGGAGCGGGGTCAACTGTGCGCGTGCGGGTGCGAAATGATGGTGGCGACAACGGCGGCTGGTCGGGGACAGACGAGCGGCTGCCAAACGCGTGGCGCGCGCAGCGCCGGAGGCTCGGCCACGACCGGGCCCCTCCCCCTACGCGAGGAAGATGAACAGGCTATGCCCTAGGGTTTGACTTTTTGGCTGGTATCTGTATTTTGCAAATTACTTCCAAAATTGAACTGTGTGACAAAAACTCAAAATAAAAAACATTGCTCTGAAAAAATGAGATCTACAACTTTGTCAATATGAACATTTTCAAATTCCAAAATAGTTTTTGAACTATATTCAAAACAGAAAAGGGACACTTTTCAAATTTGATTCAAATCAAAATTACTTTGGATTTCAAACTGAGACTTGAAAATTTGTAAATACCAAAGTTGTTCCTCTCGATCAGATTCACAACTTTGCTTTTTTGAACCAACTCAAATTTTGACTTTGAAAAAGTTATCAAAAGGGAATAAATCCAGGATTTGGGATTTTAGGGTTTTGCAAAAGGGAAAATCAAATCAAATCTGATTTTTGAACTTTGATCAATGCAGCAAACATCAGGGCACTAAATTTGAACAAGAATTAAATAAACTAGGCACAGAGGTGAAATTACCATTTTGCCCTTATAGAGAGAATTGGGCTTTTAGGGTTTTTGAAAAGGGAATCAAGGCATAGCAATTAGGCAAATCAAATGCATCACAGGAAATGATTAATGCTTAAGATGATGACATGTCAAGTTAATTACATTGAACACCAGGGGTGTTACAACTTACCGCCTTCCCCCCTAAAAGAAATCTCGCCCCGAGATTCCACGTCTTAAGAAGGAAAAGGCAAAACCTTACATCTACAGAGATTCGAGAAAGTCGGGATAGTTCTTTGCTAAGAAGTCTTCGGATTCCCAGGTGGCTTCTTCTTCAGAGTGCTGGTTCCACTGGATCTTGTACCATCTTGTGGTGGTTCTTCGGGTAACACGATCCTTGTGATCCAACACGCGAACTGGATACTCAGTGTATGACAGATCTGGTTCTAGCTCAACGCCTTCAACTTCAACACATGTTCAGGTACTCGGAGACACTTCTTGAGTTGGGAGACATGAAACACATTATGAACTGCTGAAAGATGATCGGGCAAACTTAACTTGTAAGCGACCTTGCCACAACGATCCAGAATCTCAAAGGGACCAATGTAGCGGGGTGCTAACTTTCCTTTGACTCCAAAACGAGTGACTCCTTTAGTGGGTGAGACCTTCAGGTACACATAATCTCCAATCTGGAACTGCAGAGGTCGACGTTTCTTGTCAGCGTAACTTTTCTGTCGAGACTGTGCAATCTTCATGTTCTCTTGTATATGCTTGACTTTCTCTTCCATATCTTTTACTAGGTCAACAAATCCAAAGAGATTCTTCTCTCCGGGCTCAGACTTCCAACTGAGAGGTGTACGGACAACGACGACCGTACAGTGCTTCAAAGGGTGACATTTTGATGCTCTCTTGGTAACTGTTAGTAAGAGATTTGCCAAGGGCAAACACTGATCCAAGTATCTGCGAAGGTAAGCACACAGGCTCTCAAACATATCTTCTAACACTTGGTTGACTCTCTCAGTCTGTCCATCAGTCTGCGGATGATAAGCCGTGCTATACAATAGCTTGGTTCCAAGTGAGGCATGGAACGCTTTCCAGAACTTAGCGACAAACTGAGTACCACGATCTGAGATGATGGTCTGGGGATGCCATGGAGCTTCACTATGTTGTTCTTGTATAAGGTGGCATAAGTTGGGGCGGTATAACTTGTTTTGACCGGTAGGAAGTTGAGCTTGCTTCGTGAGACGGTCCACTATCACCAAATGGAATCGAATCCTTTTGAGTCTTGGGTAATCCATTGATAAAATCCATGCTGATATCCTCCCATTTCCAACCAGGTACTGACAAAGGTTGCAGCTCCCTCCGCGGCTTCATATGCACAGCCTTGACTTTCTGACATGTATCACAACGAGCGACATGTCGAGCGATTTCGATCTTCATCTTTGTCCACCAGAATTTTTGCTTCAAGTCTTGGTACATTTTGTTGCTGCCAGGATGGATGGCAAATCTGGTAGAGTGTGCTTTATCAAGGATTATCTGTCTCAGCTCAGGTACCTTGGGAACTACCAGACGGTTCTTGAACCATACCACTCCTTCGTCATCAATCCTGAAACAGTCAGCCTTTCCAACTTGAACCTTTTCGATGATGTGCTTGATTCCGGGGTTATCTTTCTGTGCAGCTATGATCTGTTCTCTGATAGAGGTTTCTACTCTGACATTGCCTAGACTTCCTTGTGGAACCATTTCAATACCCAGCTTCTCTAGTTCATAGCATAGGGAAGATTCATAGGATTTCATAACCAGGCAGTACAGTATGACTTGCGACTGAGTGCATCGGCGACCACATTCGCCTTACCCGGATGGTAATGCACTTCGATATCATAGTCCTTGATTAACTCAAGCCATCTTCGCTGCCTCATGTTCAGCTCTTCTTGGGTGAAGATATACTTCAGGCTCTTGGATCTGTGTACACATGAGGTACTGCCCAACGATAATGACGCCATATCTTCAAGGCATGAACACATGCTGCTAACTCACTCAAGGATCATGGAGTTGGATAATTTTCCTCATGTCGCTTAAGCTGCCGCGAGGCATAAGCGATCACTCTCCTTCTTGCATCAACACGCAACCCAAACCAGTACCAGATGCATCACAGTAGACATCAAAGGGCTTCTCGACGTTTGGCTGAGCTAGCACTGGTGACGTAGTTAACAACTTCTCAAAGTCTGAAAAGCTTGTTCACAAGCTGGTGACCAAAAGAACTTCACAGAACTCTTCAGCAACTCGGTGATAGGCTTGGCGATTCTGGAGAAATCTGGGATGAATCGACGATAATATCCAGCCATTCCCATAAAACTGCGGACCTTGTGAACAGAGGTAGGTGGCTTCCAATCCAGGATATCTGACATTTTCCGGGGTCGACTGACACACCTTCAGCGGATAGGACATGACCAAGAAATGTATCTGATCTAACCAGAACTCACATTTACTGAACTTAGCATAGAGCTGATGGTCTCTGAGACGGGATAGAACGATACGAAGATGCTCGGCGTGATCTTCAGGGGTTTTTTGAGTAGACAAGGATGTCGTCAATGAACACGACCACGAATTTATCAAGCTCTGGCATGAAACACAGAGTTCATGAGGTACATGAAATGAGCAGGGGCATTGGTCAAACCGAAAGACATGACCAAATACTCATATAGACCGTATCTGGTGGTAAAAGCTGTCTTAGGAATATCTTCAGGACGAATCTTTATTTGGTGGTAGCCGGATCTGAGATCGATCTTGGAGAATACCTTGGCTCCAGCTAACTGGTCAAAGAGAAGATCAATCCGAGGCAAGGGATATTGTTTTTGATGGTGACCTCATTGAATGGGCGATAATCAATGCACATTCTGAGAGTCTTGTCTTTCTTCTTTACAAAGATTGCAGGACAGCCCAAGGAGACGAGCTTGGGCGAATGAAACCCTTGTCCAACAAATCTTGTAATTGGATTTTTAGTTCTGCCAACTCTCTGGGAGGCATTCGATAAGCTCTGCGGGATATAGGAGCAGTCCCGGGCTTTAGCTCTATGGCAAACTCAACGTCACGTCAGGAGGTAGACCAGGTAAATCCTCAGGAAAAACATCAGGGAATTCACAAACCACGGGGATGTCCCGGGTTTCCAGAACATGGGCGGTATTTATTTGAGTGGCTGCTGGTTTTTGAGGCATTGGAAGTTGGAGAAGGAGTTTGGCGGTACTGTTAGGAATATCCACTCTCACAACTCTATTCAGGATGTCGATCATGGCTTTATACTGACACATCCAATTCATGCCTAGGATGACATCTATCTCCTGATCATGAAGCACTATCATGGTGGTGGGAAATACATGTTCCCCCAACCTTACTGGTATACTGCGAACCACCTCTTTGGTGATTATACGCCCTCCAGGCGATAAAATGCAAAAACTTTCTTTCAATCCTCAATTGATATTTCATGCTTGATGACAAAAGTACGACTGATGAAGGAATGCGATGCACCAGAATCAAACAACACCAATGCAGGATGATTGGCAACGGGAAACCTACCGATCATGACGGGCTCCCCTTCTGGAATATCGCTGACAGTGGTTGTAGTAGACTTGCCCGTGCTTCTTGACGAACTTGCCCTTCTGCACTTGCTGCTGTGGAGCACGGTGTTGCTGCTGCTGTGGTCCTCCAGGACCCTTCTGAGCATTCTGGGCATACCTCTTGGGCTTTGGGCACTCACGAGACCAGTGGCCAAGTTGACCACAGTTGTAGCAGGGATGGTTATAGGCGGTTTGTGGGGTGGTGATACGAAAACCTGGGGCGTTCGGCTGAGTGGCACTTTGTTGGTTGGCGTTGTGGGTGGTAGCCGCGGTACGGACAACCACTTGCTGGTGAGGGTAAGGTGGACGGTTGTGATGGTGACTAGGATGATATATGACCCTCTGGCGCTTGTGATTGCCAGAGTGGCTGCTAGATCCTGCTTTCTTCTTCTTCTTCTCCTCTTGGTACTGACGGTTACTCTCTTCAAAAGCAACTGCCCGGTCAACAGCCTCATGATAAGAACCGGTCAGGTTGTTTGACATGCTTCTGCGGATCTTAGGGTGCAATCCCCTGAGGAAACAGTCTCTCTTCTTCTCATCCGTGTTGACATATTCCGCTGCATACTGACTCAGATGGCTGAATTGACCCACATACTGCATCACTGTGGAGTCCTTCTGCTGCAGGGCTAGGAACTGATCAAGCTTCATCTTCATCAGACCTGATGGGATGTGGTGTGCACGGAAGCGGTGCGGAACTCTTCCCAGGTCAACTCATGACCTTCAGGCTGGGCAGCCAAGAGGTTGGCATACCAAGCACTTGCTGGGCCACGAGCTGCTGCGAAGCAAACGGGGCTTCTGGATTTCAGTACTATCGCTGATGAGACCTACGGCAGACCATCCATGGTGCGGAGCCAATCGTCAGCTTCGAGGGGTTCATCGGCTCTGGTGAAAACCGGTGGACGGGTTTCAGTGAAATCCACATAGGTGGTCTCTTGGTTGTGACGACCACGGTGACCAACATTCTGCTGTCCTTGGTTCTGAGCCATCAGATTGGCAGCGGCGGCCAGGGCTGTAATGGCATCTGCTAGGGTAGCTGGGACAGGCGGAGGGTTTGGGATGTTGGCATCATCAGAACCTCCAGCTCCGGTACGGGTGTTCACAGGCATCTGTATAAGCAACTCGGAACTCAGCATATATGGACAAAGGTTCTGAAACGACCGATTGATAGCTTCATTGATACAAAGATAGCTGGCTTGATAAAGATGACAACAGACTGATACAGGCCGATAAAGGGAAAAGATGCGAAAAGAAAGATACATGCCAGACTTGGCAACAGACAGACTAACGCCCCCAAACCTAGACTAAGGTTTAGGTAAGCAGATGGTACAGACACAAGGAGTCTAGTCGTCATCGATGAAGATCAACTCTTCGTCATCATCATCATCCTCGATGATAAGCTCAGGCTCTTCCTCCTCATCTTCATCTTCAACGTGGACATCTTCAGCAGGTTCCACTTCCTCATTCTGATCGGGCTCGTGTTCCACTTCAGGTTCCTCCACGACTCCGTCTTCGGGGTCCTCAACAACTGGTGGAATCACGGGGTGAAGCTGGTTGTGCAGCTGGTGTACTTCCTCATGAAGCATATCATTGAACTGCTCGATCTGGGCGGTGTACTGCTGCAATCCATGGAGGGGCTCTGGTGACATCCTCTCGGATCCATGTTGCATCACGCTGCTGGATAGCGCGAACCACCTTCTGGTTAGCTTCCTCAAGAGCGGCTCGTGCCTCGTAGAACTCCAGGCGGGAAAGGTAGAAGTCATGCTCCATGTTCTCTATCTCGGCCTTCAGATTCTTGATTTCCTCCTTCAGGTTCTTGCGGGTGCGGCGGGGAAAACGACGACCATTGGAGGATTCTCCAGTCTCTTCTCCGGTGCGTGGCGCCAGCTGGTGACGCGGCACACCGTTCGGTCCAGTCGACTTGCGGGCGGTCAGCTTGATGCGAGCCATATCTGGACAAGAGGTATAGATGAGAAAGGCTAGCAAGAAAAGGTATAGGTACACTATCCAACGAACTCATTTATTAACTTAAGTGAATATGACATGATGCATGAATCGTTCCTACGGAACAAGCAATGCAATACTTAACATATATAGGGCTTAAAACATGTTGTTCCACTAGCTAGTGTTGCCATAAGAGGACAAGATGAGAGAAGCAATTTGGACTCAAAATAGTCAAGTTTAATTTTGTTTGGACTCAAAAGAACTTTTGAAGTTTTCGCAAAAGAAACACTGCAACGTTAAAGTGAGATGCTCCGATACCACTCTGTGACGGAACGACCCTAATCCCATGGCCCACGTGTCCCTGTCAACCTCTGACAGCCGAACCCATGTTCCATGTGATTAAGATCTGTTCGCCACCGGGCTACATCAGTGCCCAATGTCCGCAGGATCATCTCACAATTCGGTTACAGCATTGCATACTTTTACAAATAACATCGGAATAAAGAGCGGAAGATTAAATAACATTAGTTTTACAAACTGAGGTTTCAAATGAGGTAAGGAGTACGATTATTACAGACCATTGTTCGGGAAATTCAAAGTAGACAACGTAGTGGAAACATTAACATAGAGATACATGTAACACCCAGCCCGAGGGTGCACATTTACTCATCGGCCTCATCGGCCTCTTCCTGGACGAAGGTCACGCAACAGGGTGCGAGACACATCGGGTCTCAGGCATACCTGCAACATGGGTAACAAACCCTGAGTACTGGGGTACTCAACAAGAGTTACCCGACTAAAGAAAAAGGAGAAGACTCAGGAATGAGAGGCTTAGGGTAGTCAAGGTAAGGCTTAAGCAAGATCAAGTATTTTGCAGAAAAGCATTTTTGTAAACCTTATTTTATTTTTGAAAGATTCAGTATTCCTCAATTCTTCATCATTCATGATTCATTTTACATTTCAAAACATTCCTAGTTGAGAACCACTCTCCGTTGACAGTCAGTGGACCAAGTCTCCATAACGAGGAGCAACGTTAATCCGGATAAATAATACTCAGCTGATGATCCCTATCCACACTGCATATGTAGCCCCCAAGCTTGCATATGCCAACTCGTCTACCACGATTCCTCCAAGATTGGGCCCGGTCCTACGCCACCCGGAAGTACAGTACACCACTCCAATCCGGGACTTTAACCCACGTGGGTACATGCTACTTCCGCCATCTCTCCACTCCCAGTGCGCGGTTGTCGGTCCAATAAAGGATTCCTCAGAGCCAGAGCTTTCCGTAGTATGTGAATAGTTACAAGTCTTGACCAGCAGGCCCCCATACGGATGGTCCCTAATTTTCCAGCCAGAACTATACCTTGGTCATATCTCACCCAAGCGTAATAGTCCTGTCAGTTTTTAACCATGTCCCGGTCGGTGTCAACTGTGAGTCCCGGACTACAACATGACGGCACCGTACGCTCGGACAACCTCTCCTCGCTATTAACTAGGTACGGATCAGATACCTAGCCAACAGCCGGGGAGTAAGACAAAATTCCCATAAACATTCCTTAAGTGATCACACTTTTAAAAATTGGTATTTTATTATTGCAAAGTCTAATTCAATAAGCATTGCTAAGCATTTTTCAAATACTTTTGAAAAGCAGGTATCGGGTGTATCAGTGGTCAGGTGGATAGTGCATCAATTAGGATAGCACACAACTCCTATAAACCTAATGAAATAATTTAACTCAAAAGCATTTAAGGAAATCATTTTATAAAATTCAAGGAAAGGGTTAAATGCACCGGGGCTTGCCTTGAAGAGCAAAGACAGCAGACTCGGGGTAGGTATAGGTGTTGGAGCTCGGGGTCGCCTCGGGAGTTGGTTCGTCAACAGCGGCCTCGACTCTGGTACCTTCTTCGTCAACTATACGGATGCAATGATGAATGCTCATGAGAATGATGATATGGGCTTATGGTGCAAGACAATTCTACTGATTCTAGATTACTCTTAGGCAAGGTATAATCGAAATCTAGGTTGAGCATAAAAGGTAACCATTTCTTTCTTAAGCATTATTGATGTTAGGCCTTATTATAATTATCCTAAGTATTAACCAAACATATCATCACAAACATCATAGACCAAAGGGTAGGGGTCTATGAACATCAATCAATCCAAAGATCACATAATTAAACACTTATACCAACCCTGATCCATCTTTTCTATATTTTCTTATTTTATTTAAAAGGTCATTTTATGAAGTTGCTCCCAAAATTACCAAATTAATCACATAAGTTCATTAAGGCATAAACAGATGGCAAAACAAATTTTATAATTTTTGGAGGTCATTAAGGTGTTCAAATAATTCCAGACATTAATTAACAAAAGGCACTATTTAACAATTAAAGATAAATGCTCAAAATCAACTTGCTCCAAAAGTTTTCAAAATTTTACCAGAGGTTCAGCATGTTATAACAAGGTCACAAAAATTTATCTCAAGATTTTTGGAGTTATAGATCACTCTCCAAAAATACCAAAACCTTCATTTTTCAATTAAAAGGGGAATTTTACATTTTCAAATTCTTGCAGAAAAGTCAAGTTTCATATTTTTATAAAATACTACACAGTGCAAGGAGCATACCATAATTTTCTCAGCATTTAAGGAACAACAGATTAATTCACACAAAAAGAGAAAACAGAATACTATTCACAACTCCCAAAAAGGAAAAAGAGCACTGTGCTCCTTCTATGAAGGGCTCGGGCGAAACGGGCTCGGGCGAGTCGGAAAGTGAGTACTCCGTCCGAGGCCTGGCCCGGAGGCTCGGGCGAAGCGGATTCGGGCGAGATGGAAGGCTCGGGTGAGACGGAAAAGCAAGCGTCCGTCCGAGGCCTAGCTCGACGAAGCGGAGGGTGCACGAGTTCGCTCGAGGCCTGGCTCGAGCGAAGTGGTGAGGGTCTGTCCGCCCGAGGCTCGGCTCGGGCGAGACGGAAACGCGTGCTCGAGGCTTGGGCTCGGGCGAGACGGAGTGGAAGCAGAGGCCGGAGGCCTCGGGTGCTTACCACGGATCGGAGGCAGGGCTCGAGGGTGTGGCTCGGCACGTGCTCGAGGGTGAGGCTCGAGGAACGAGGCTCGACACGTGCTCGAGGGGCGGTGGTTCGGTGGAGCTCCTTCGGCGGCGAGCGGCGAGCGGCGCTCCGACGACCCTGCGCAACACACGAGACCGCAAGGGCCTGGTCAGAGTCGCACGGAACCAAGGAACACGACACGGGGGTCGGTGAGGGATGATCATGGCCGGAGGCGGCGAATTTCACGAACCCGAGCTCGCGGGGTTTCTGCCGGAGATGGGAACGGCGAGCTTACGCCGGGCGATTGAGGGCGGTAGAGATGAAATTGAAGGGTGGGAAGCTTCACGAGCTCAAGGCGGAGCTTCTGAGCTAGGTGGTGGAGCGGCGGAGGCACTGGACTGCCTGGCCCCACGGTGGCGGAGATGAGTGAGGAGCTCGGGCTCCGTCGGGCTTATATAGCCGCGGCCAGAGGCCGGTAGAGAGCACGGGGTGGGGTGGATAAGATCGGCGGGAGCGTGCGCACTCGATTGCGCTAAGGCGGAGGTGATGGCGTGCAGCCGGGGCCGGTGCGCAAGCTTGGCCGGCAATGGCCACGCGGCGGCGGCGCGCTGGGCTCGGTAGGGGACGGGAGCGGGGTCAACTGTGCGCGTGCGGGTGCGAAATGATGGTGGCGACAACGGCGGCTGGTCGGGGACAGACGAGCGGCTGCCAAACGCGTGGCGCGCGCAGCGCGGAGGCTCGGCCACGACCGGGGCCCTCCCCCTACGCGAGGAAGATGAACAGGGCTATGCCCTAGGGTTTGACTTTTTGGCTGGTATCTGTATTTTGCAAATTACTTCCAAAATTTGAACTGTGTGACAAAAACTCAAAATACCAAAGTTGCTCAGAAAAATGAGATCTACAAATTTGTCAATATGAACATTTTCAAATTCCAAATAGTTTTTGAACTATATTCAAAAACAGAAAAGGGGACACTTTTCAAATTTGATTCAAATCAAAATTACTTTGGATTTCAAACTGAGACTTGAAAATTTGTAAATACCAAAGTTGTTCCTCTCGATCAGATTCACAACTTTGCTTTTTGAACCAACTCAAAATTTTGACTTTTGAAAAAGTTATCAAAAGGGAATAAATCCAGGATTTGGGATTTTAGGGTTTTGCAAAAGGGAAAATCAAATCAAATCTGATTTTTGAACTTTGATCAATGCAGCAAACATCAGGGCACTAAATTTGAACAAGAATTAAATATAACTAGGCACAGAGGTAAAATTACCATTTTGCCCTTATAGAGAGAATTGGGCTTTTAGGGTTTTTGAAAAGGGAATCAAGGCATAGCAATTAGGCAAATCAAATGCATCACAGGAAATGATTAATGCTTAAGATGATGACATGTCAAGTTAATTACATTTGAACACCAGGGGTGTTACACTCACGCTATAAGAAGAGCGCTCTGTGCCCCGTTGCTCCATATTTACCTGGACGGGGTCGACGTGAGATCATTAAGGCCCGTGGACCACTGTCAAAATTAACAATTTATAAACTTTGGTCTTTCTGCATTTTTCGGGATTGGATCAACCTAAAAGATTTTTAGAGTCTCTTTCTTATTCCGTTGCAACGCACGGACATTTATCCTAGTCTATACCTAATAATAAAGAGGCAAAATTTCCGCCTCTTTTTTTTACCATTTTTTTGTATGGCCTCCTATAACTAACTCTGTGAATGTAAAGATAACTAGAAGTCCTAATCTGTTTACAACATTGTTGACGCTCCTTTGCCAGCGAACAGAAATCAGCTAATCATCCAAATCCAAAAGGAACTATAAATCGAATAAGAAACACAAGACAAGAACAGAAATTTTTTTGTTTATTCAAATCAGACTCTGACCATCGAAGAAATCCAATCCACATCCAAGTCAAAATCCAAAAAAGGAAAAAAACATATTAGCCAATAGTCCAATTCTATCGAGGCTCCTTTGCCAACAAGCAGAAATCAGCTAATCATTCAAATCCAAAAGGAACTCTAAATCGAATAAGAAACGCAAGACAAGAACAGAAAGTTTATTTTTGTTGTTTATTCAAAGCAGACTCTGATCATCGAAGAAATCCAATCCACATCCAAGTCCAAATCAAACAAAAGGAAAAGAACATCCCACCAAACAAAAATCGATGTTGGGCTCTGTGGTGCCTGAGCTTGACTTTGATATAAGCAAGAATAAGAGACAAACCGGGGCAGCATCCTCAAGCAGCCTGCACTAGCTTGACATTGTTCCTTCTCGCACACACCTAGGAGCCGTCAAGGAAAGAGTTGTCACGTTAAACCGTGCCATCATCACGCATGCACGAGCGGAGGGCCACAACGAGCACCGCTGGACGGAGCCATGTGCAAGCTTCCACTGCACATAGTTCCAGCGAGATGAGCTCATCGCCGCCACTGCCTTCCTCCACAGGCCTAGCAGGCCGTGTGTGCACCACTTGACTCGGCCCAGGTATCAGTATAGGGTGCAGACATTTAAATAGGCTGGGAAAACTGAAAACGGCTTGCCTTGAGAAGTTTTTTATTTGGCAATCTGAGTCCGGAGACGTGGGCTAATAAGCATGCAAATTTGTATATTAGAGCTGGTAGTTTTCAGATTACAAAAGCCAAAAAATAAAACTCCATTGCTTAAACCAAAAGATAAATCGATCTAGGATAACAGTTTTACTTACACGTATTGGATAGGTTAAATTATAGACGTGCAGTCGGTGAGCTCGACGACAAGAACACTTGGAGGTAGCCACGATGGCAATGGCGAGGATGCTTGGCCAGCAAGCTCGATGCTAGGACTCATATGAATGAGAAGCTCAACATTCTCTTGCCCTTTACTATCGTCGACTTACTCAGTGCTTAAGTTGGCCTGCTCGCTACACTTTGAGAAAATGGGCCTTATTAGCTATGGTGCATTTCTTTTTTTAGATTTAATATGTAGAAAAAATAATGCATAAATAGATATATCATTAGTGCCCTTGTTTTTTATAAAAGATTGATTTTTCTCCCGTTGTAACGCACGGGCTATTTAATAATAAACATTGTAATATTGGGGTAAAGACAAATAAAAAACATTTTGTACCTATATAGTAAACAGTAGTGTTCCGTTGCATCAGATAGTAACTTTACTAGGCAAATATCAGAATTATACTATAAGCTAGACCAATTCAACGAAATCGTAGGATTTTTATTCACCTTTCATATTTAAAATAGAAGCCTTCGCCGTAGCAACGCACAGACATTTGTGCTAGTTTTTATATATTATATATTATATATATAATTATAAAGAGGCAAAATTTCTTCACTCTTTTTGGTCTGGATTTTTTCGTCCGGCCTTCTCCCTACCTACTTACGTTTTGTTTTGGTTTATACTCATCGGAGTCCACCGCTTATCCATGCTAATACTAGCCAAAAGTATCGGTATCCAGTCCGTACACGTCATGGACAAAATCCTTCCGAGAAAAGGATCGGCCCGCATCTCAACTCTTCCTTGCCATCCGCATGACGGAGGGCGCGCGTCGGAGGTTCGAGTCGGAGCTCGATCCTGACTACTACCGCCGCACGGATGCCGAGCTCCGCAGCGACTTGATTGAACGCGCCCGTGTCGAGATGGCTGAGGAGCACGGCGTCGCCGTCATCCTTCTGTCCTTCACACGCCCGGCGTCCTTCGATCAACAGCCTCACCTCCTGTACTACCTCGTCTACGATTCCACCGACAGATCGCTCTCCATGATCCAGATCCTACAACATCCCTGCAAAGGCGTCTTCACGTTGAGGCCCATTGTTCCCGAGCGCGCCGACGGCAGCGACTACAAGCTGCTCCTTGTGGGCCACGAGGTATCGTCTTACAAAGACGTTCTCTAGGTGGTGTCGTCGTCGATCAAAAAAAAAAAAATCATCTGCTGGTCCTCTTCCCAAAAATACATCCGGCCAATAGATTAAACACCCAAAAATACTCCAGCCAATACATTAAACACAGTAAGAAAAATTGAGCTCCAACAGTTTGCTAATTGGGTTGCCAAATCATAGCAACTTGCGCGCACCGCCTCCGCCTCCCGCGCGCGCCGCTACACCTCCCCGCCTCCCCTCCCCCCGCGCGCACGCCTCCGCCTCCCTCGGCGCGTCCGCCTCCGCCTCCGCCTCCCCCGCGCGCGCCGCCTCCGTGTTCAAACACGGCCAGGGGATGGTGGTGCCGCTACTGCCATGGGCATCCATGATGTTGGATAGGCAGCCCAAATAGCAAACTATTGGAGAAACAAATTTTTTTCACTTGTCATATGCTTTAGTCACTTGCTAAATCATAATATTTGGCAACTGTTTTTTACCAAACTATTGGAGATGCTCTAATCTATAATCTATATCTATACCTATTCTATATCTATACCTAATAATAACAATATAATAATAATAATAATAATCTATTATACCTACCTAATAATAAAGAGGCAAAATTTCTGGATCCTTTTTGGTTGGCCCTTTTTCGTCTGTCCACTCTAATCCGATCTGTCTGGTACAAAACCTCCTGCGTACCTTCCATCACTCTTTCCTGTACTCATATAATTTAGAGTTGTTTGTCTACATATGTCATATGACCTAGGTGACTATGGCAATCCATATATCCGATTACAATGCACTATCTATACCTATATAAATTTTCTGATGCTTTAAACCACAAAAACAGCCCCTGTATGCATAAAATAAGTTGTCATAGACTACTTAAACTCATCACTGTACTTGATTGAGCTTTTTATATAATTAAAATCCATTACAATGCATACATATATTTTTTTTTCTGATATACATCTTATCTATATCTATATATACCTTAATTAATATTAATAATATATATTATTATATATATTATTTATATATTATATTTTTTATTTATTTATTATATATATATACTAAAGAGGTAAAATTTCTGTCATCTTAAAATTTTCGTCCCGCCAAAGCACCGGTTTCTATCCGTAATAACAATGTTCTTTCCGTGTCTCTTGTTTTTCAGTTTTGGTTTATGTTTTTTCCCTTCTTCTACTCATACGTGTTCGGATTGTCCGTGACGGGCCTCATGTCCGTGGCTTTTTTTCTATTCTTCTATTCCATACAATGCTTTTCCTTTCCATGTTTTATTATATTTATTTTTCTTTTCTAACGAAGAAACTATATTTTTCTTATATAAATGTAAAGACAAAACTAATTAAAGAAAAAAAGATAGTATCACGTTTGAAACATTGACCCTTAATAAATAAATATTTTCTATTACTAAGTTTTTAGTTTTAATTAGAAATAAATCTATTCCCCTAATCTATATCTATATCTGTCCCTAATAAAAAGATAATTTTTTTGTCCTTTCTTTGGTTTCATCTGGCTAATTATAAAGATGATAGAGATTGGATAAAAAAATACTTTGGACCTAATAACAACAGAAACAAGAATAAAATCTAGAAACAAAATTCGGTACTTTGTCTTTCTTTTGATTTCGTCTGGCTACTCACGAGATCGGTGGCCGAGAGATGCCAAGACGAGGTGGTTGTGGGTGGTATGACCCCAAACTCCAATCTGCATGCAGTTCCCGCGTGCACGGCAGGAACCGGTGTGGAGCTGATCGTCAGAGCCGCGTGCATCCTCGGCCACGAGCACACTTCGACGAGTGGGCCCGCGTCAGGGCCACCTTAACCCTTCGATGTGCATTTCATGCAAGCGCCACACTCACTCCTCCAACAGCTGCTCGAGTGTGTAAGTTGGAGTGGAGATGGAGAAATGAGCTAGGGTTATGGCTAGGTCATGGGGGGGAAAATTTTATTCCGCAATCATGCATCGTGCGTCAAGTGATTCATTACGGTGAGATCATTAAGAATGTAAGCAGGCTGCGAAAAGCATGAGCTCACCATGAAATGGTTGCCCCAGGTGGCAACACCTTTACCCAGGGGATGTAGAGGGATAATGTTGGCTTAGCCGAATCGAGACTTGTCGTGGATAACTGCTTAGTCCGTTGGGATTTAAATAATTTAGCATTATTTTAGGCTGAAAGGATCAAGATGCCCAAGAGGGGGGGTGAATTGGGCTTCTCTAAAACTTCTTTCAATAATTAAAACTATCAAGCTCCAATTAACCCCCTAGTGCCTAGAAGTGTGTTCTCTTTTACTCTACCACACAAAAGATCAAGACTAAGCCACTCTAACTCTAGCAAAACAATTCAATATAGAATGAACAACAAGAGTAATGCGGAATTGAATTGCTTGAATGTAAATGTGAAAGTAAGAGAGTAGAGATGACTCGACGATCTTTTTGCCGAGGTATCGAGTGTCGGCGGCACACCCCCCTAGTCCTCGTTGGAGCACCCGCGCAAGGGTATCGCTCCCCTTGATCCGCGCAAGGATCAAGTGCTCACTACGAGCTGATTCTTCGCCTCTCCGGCCCGGTGAATCGCTCGCTACCGGTCACAACTTGACTTGGGTCATCCACAATGCCTCCGGATGATCACCAAGCTCTCCGATCGCCACCAAGCCGTCTAGGTGATGCCGATCACCAAGAGTAACAAGCTAGAACTCTCACTTGACCAACACAAGGCCAAAGAGATGGATGGATGCACACTTGCTACTCAAATCTTACTAGGAGGTGTCTAATTCTCACAATTAGCCAATCACTCAACCTCACTAGGGCTCTTGCACTCACTCACACTCACAAGGTGTTTCTCAGCTGATGGAAGTGGCAAGAACACCCAAATGGATGGAGGGAGGAAAGTATATATACTCCCCCAACCGGTCATCCAAAAACAGGACAAAACCGGGTTCCTGCGGGGTCATCGGACGCTCCGATGCCTAGCATCGGACGCGCCGATGACCTCGGCCAACGGTCGACTGTACCAGTTTGTCAGACATGTTTACGGAGCATCGGACGCTGGGGACCGTCCGATGCCCCTGCATCGGACGCGTCCGATGCCGAAAAGACCTCTCTGGAACCTCTTTGTATGGCCATCGGACGCTGGCCCTCAGCGTCCGATGCCAGCGTCCGATGCACTGCACAGTTCACTCTCAAGTGAACAGTGACACCAGACGATCCGATGTGGCACCATCGGAGCATCCGATGGTCATCGGAGCCTCCGATGCCCACTCAACGCGCATCCGATGCCCATACCAAGGGCAAGATCAACTCGGATCGCGACGTGGTCTTAAACTTTTGTTCCTCTCGACATAAGGCATCTCTCTGAGCTACCTAGGGCTATGAAATAATAACAAGTGTGCACCACACCTACCTCAATAGACTCATCTAGGTCAAGCTACTGATTCACACCCCTCTTTATAGTACGGCCAAAGGAAAAACAAAGACCTAAGACTACCTAAGTATCCTCCAACACCATGCGACACTTAGCCTAGCCTACCACCGTCTTTGTCGTCCGTCCTTTGAAAACCGAAACGATTTCCATCGCCAAGGGACATGAACTCCATATGCCCGTATCGTCGCCATTACCGTGACCTAACTCATCCCTGTTTCTGCAAAACACACGTTAGTCACAGTAATCTTGTGTTTCATCCAATCACCGAAACCCATTAGGGGCCAAGATGCGTTCAATCTCCCCCTTTTTGGTGATTGATGACAACACGAGATCGAGTATAGAGAGAAGAGGTTTTCAAATCATGACATGTATGAACTTGCAATGAATAAGGGAAAATGATTAGGGGCAAGCTCATACATATCATGACAACATCCTGCACTCAACAAGTTAGAGTGAATAGCAAGTGCAAGAGTAAAGAGCTCGAATACATAACAAATGAGAATTGAGCACAAGTAGTCGAGTAAAGAGAAATGACATGTCATATCATATATCATAGTGAGCACAAACATGTCATAAGATCCATAACATAAATATGCACAAAAGATGCGATAAGTAAAGAGCGTATGTGAGCGAAACACAACATAAGATATCAAAACCCTCTCACATCACTCCCCCTATCGCCATACTCGGCCACTCTCCCCCTTTGGCATCAAGCGCCAAACTAAGCGTCGGAGGGCGGAGGTGGTGCAGACAAGTCGGGTGCCGTCTCCGGAGTCCTCTGAGTGAACTCGAACTGCTGAAGGAGGGCCTCGGAGTCGGAGGACGAGTCGCCCAAAGCCTGCTGACCCTCTGTAGCTGGAAGCTGCGGAGAAGCGGTCGGGGTCGGCTCGGACTGCTGTGCCTGCTCTGAAGCTGTCACAGTCTCTGTAGCAGTGTCAAGCTGAGTAGAGGAGTGCGGAAGCTCATGAATCGGAGGTAACTCAGCTGCACGGTCGTCGTGGTCTCAGACTGGATGGGCTCTGTCTGCTCTGAGGACGCTACAGAACTCGGAAGAGTCTCAAGACCGAGACGTGACTGGAGACTGTAGACGTCCGGACTGGGTCCTGTAGATCTGGCGTGGGGAACCCAGTGAGCTCACTGAAGCTGGCCGATAAGTCCCGTGTAACCGAGGTAGTCGTCGTGTAAAGGGGCTCAGTCGGCCTGGGAGTGAAGCCTGTCTGCAGCGGACTGAAGAGCGGGGCCCCGCCTGGAGGAGTGGTGAAGCTGGTGAACTGAGAAGAGCTGGGGCCCGAGAGAGGCTGCTGGTGCTGCTGACCAAACTGCGGTGGCTGACCAAACGGCTGAGGATGGACTGGTGGCTGCCACTGGAGCTGCTGCTGCGGTGGTGGCTGCTGCCACTGCCACTGGGGAGGTCCGCTGGCCAGTCTCTCCATGAAGCTCAAAGTCTGCTGCTGGAGGGCCATCATCTGTCGCTGCAGGGCGTCTGAACGCTCCTGAGCCTGCTGCTGTGCAAGTGCCTGCTGCTGGGCCAACCGCTGCTGCTCCTGGGCAAGCCTCTGGACGTCCTGAGTGACAGTCCGCTGCTGCTCCTCCATCCGTGCTAGAATAGCAAGGAGCGCTGGATCGGAGGAAGCAGTACCGCTGGACCCTGCCTGGTGGTCATGTGGACGCGGCTGGTAGCGAGGCGGGAGCTGGTAGTCCTCATCGGAACTGTCCGTGGGATCCGAGACTACGTGTGGGTCACCACCCTCGAGATCGGCAAGCTCCTGCTCCGCGAGCGCCTGAACTACCTCGTCCTGCTGCTGAGCTGACTCTGGCACCTCAGGTCTCTGACGAGTGCTAGTCTGTGCCTGCTGCTCTGGCTGCCTGCGGTCCCGACCGTATCCCAATAGCTGACTCATGTTATACTCAGGGAATACGGTCGCTGACCCGGTGAGTGACTGACTGAGCTGTGTACCAGTGGTGGCAGCTACCTTCCAAAGTATGTATGAAATCCAATGGGCATACGGAAGCTGCCTGCGGGCCTTGATGCCCTCTGCTACAGTGTCCTCTATCTCACACAGGATCACGTCCCAAACGTCAAACTCCTGCTGCCTGATCATATATGCAAGTAACCATAGCTGCAGCCTGGAGAGACCCTCTCCGAAGCCCACCCTGGGAAGCAAGGTCCGCCTGAGGATCGCGTTGAGGATCCGAGCCGTAGGGGTAAGGTCCCTAGGAGTGCGGCTCGAACCCTCGCCGAACGGCTCTGTGAAGCACGGGCGAACCAGGTCGGTCGAGGGCTGGGCACCACCGTGAGGGCGGCGGGGTGGCTCCGTCCGTCGGTCGTAACACAAGTCGTGGATCCGGGTCTGTGATCGTGTCAAGCCAAACCAATCCCGGATCTCGGACGAGAACAGTCTGTAGTGGTCTCCCTCAAGTGCGAACTCAATAGTCTCTCGGTCTGGGTGTACCCACAACGAAGCATAAAACTGAAAAACCCAGTCCTCAATATAGGAGCCAGACCGCCCCAGTAGATCTGCCAGACCAGGTAGGAAAGTAAGGATGGGGCGAATCTGCTCTCCTGCTGCATCCACAACTGCCTCTAGGGAACAGACACGCTGGGGTCGCAAAGAAATCCCGGCGTTCCTGTAACCCTGGTAGAAATCCTCCTGCAGCACAGTGTAGAACGACGGACCAGCCTGCTCCTGTCGCTCCCTGGGAAACCACTGCTCCACTGGCACAAGTCGAAGGGTCTGGATCTGAGAGCAAGTGGCGCCCCTGAGGTCCAGTCGCGGGATCGGCGGAGGAGCACGCCTTGACGGAGCACGTGCGCCACGCAGAGGGACATCGGGCCGAGGTGGCACCGCTGTCCGGCGACGAGTGGACCGGCGTCGGGGAACCGCCTCAGGAACCTCCTCCGCTGCCTCTGCCTCTGGAGCCTCTGCCTCAGGTGCCTCTGCTGCCTCGGCCTCTGCCTGACCCTGCCCTGAGCTTTCGGGCTCAACTCCGGGCGAGGTGAACGTCGTCCGACGACCGGCAGCCATGAGCGTGCCAGGCGGCGAACCGTGGGCGACGCTCGACTCCTCGATCGCTCTGCGCTGCTCGGGGGACAGCTGATCCCTCAATCCTAGTCCGCACGCACTGCCACCTCGCTCTGCACGCTCGGCGGCGTCTGCCACTGAACAGAAATCACTGACTGGGAAAACCCCTGACAAGCAGCTGACAAGAAGACCACTGGCAAGGACTCCCCCTAGCACTGAGAACCTCTGCCTCTGTCACTCGCGAGGCTTGGCCTCGATCCGTACCCGCGGGCTTGGCCCCGGGTTATCTGGCACTGGCAACTGACCAGGCTGTCAACGGCAAACCACTGACTTGCTGCGAGATGAGAGAGGATATATAAGCACACATATAATCTAGGGAGAAGAAGACCCTAAGGAAGCAAAGTAGAGGAGATAAGAAGGGAGGGGGCTGTGCTACCTGGCGAAGAACGAAACGACCCAGGCAAGAGATGAGGAATGACTTTCCGGGATCCACACGATACAACGAGGGGACTACAAAAAGATGGGATCGAAACTGGGTCAAAACAGGGTGGAGCAGTCACTGGAGCATTTCGTCGAGCACCTGGAGGGCATAGAGTATGAAGGGGCGGGGAAAGGTGCTCACTGCAAGTTCTGGCTGCCGAGTGAAGGGTCGCCGGAGAGGATGAATGGTGCGGTGACGAAGGATGAACTCGGCGAGGAGGAGAGCTCCGGCGAGGAGACCACGGCCGCCGGCGAGGAGGACCAATGAGTATCCTTGCGAGCGGGTGGGGCTATGGGGCTCGCGACGGGAGGTGGAGGGGAGAGGACGGCGAAACAGCGGACGGCAGGGGAGGTCGCGCGGCGAGGCGAGAGAGCGAGCGCGAGGGGGGGGGGGGAGTACGGCGCGCTGAGGGTGGGGGCGGGCGTGGCGGAGCGGGCACGGGCAGGTGGGCACGAGGAAGAAGACGATGGATATGACGTGTGGGACCCGTCTGTCAATAGAAGACCAAACCGCGCCGCTTAAAGGAGCATCGGACGCTCCGATGAGAACACATCGGATGCGCCGATGCCTATCCAGAGAGCTCCAGAAACGCCGAAAGCGCATCGGATGCGTCTGGTGCCTGACCATCGGATGCTGGTAAGCTTCCGATGGGCATCGGAGGCTCCGTTGAGAACACATCGGACGCGCAAAATTCACTGTTTCAGCCGGGGCTGCCTACAGTGCAGGCATCGGATGCTGAACCAGCGTCCGATGCAGCGTCCGATGCTGCATCCGATGCTCTATTTGAGCAGATTTGAAGATCTCCGTTGCCGCTCCCTCTCCCAACCAAGTTCCAACTCAAATAAGAGGCAAATAAACACCAGTTGGAACCTAGTATGAGCACCCTCGCATAAACCCTCATTTTTATAAATATTTTGCCATAGGCTACATATCATTTTTAGGTAAGGTAGGCGATAATACCCGAGGAGACAACATGTGGCCACCAAGACTAGAGGTCTCAACCATAAGGAGCCTCAAATGCTCCCCCTAGCGGTGGACGAACACAGCGGTTGTTCAAAACATAACCGAAAAGAAACGACAAAGCAACAAACATGCATATGCAATGCAAAGCGGAATTTGAATCTAGGTTGCTTGTCAATTTTGCTCATGGGTAAGCTTCTTCACACGCTTTTTAGGGCGGTTATCTTAACCACGTCTGACAAGCCTATGTGCATAGCATAATTTAAACATGGCATATGATACAATGCAATGCAAAGACAACCCCTTTCACCTTTTGACAAAGTTACTTAGATCAAGCACATTGAGCTCACTTCGCAATCTACAAAGGGTGCTCTCATCTAGGGGTTTTGTGAAGATATCCGCCAATTGATCTTCGGTTCTAACTCCCTCTAAGGATATATCTTTCTTGGAAACATGATCTCTAAGGAAGTGATGGCGAATGTCTATGTGCTTTGTGCGAGAGTGTTGAACCGGGTTGTTAGCAAGCTTAACCGCGCTCTCATTGTCACACAACAAAGGTACCCTTTCTAGAACTACACCATAATCTAAAAGGGTTTGCTTCATGTAAAGGATTTGTGCACAACAAGCACCCGCGGCTATGTATTCCGCCTCGGCGGTAGACAAGGCCACACTATTTTGCTTCTTAGAACTCCACGAAACTAGTGATCTCCCAAGCAAATGGCACCCTCCGGATGTGCTTTTTCTATCAATTTTGCAACCCGCATAATCCGAATCGGAATACCCAACGAGTTGGAAGTTAGCTCCTTTGGGATACCAAAGGCCAATGCTTGGGGTGTGCTTTAGGTACCTAAGGATTCTTTTCACCGCTATGAGATGTGATTCCCTAGGATCGGCTTGAAAACGAGCACACATGCACACACTAAACATGATGTCGGGCCTAGATGCGGTCAAGTATAACAAACTACCAATCATAGAACGGTAGAGAGTTTGATCAACCGGGTTACCTCCCTCATCTAGGTCGAGATGTCCGTTGGTTGGCATTGGAGTCTTGATAGGCTTGCAATCATCCATGTTGAAGCGCTTGAGGAGGTCTTTTGTGTACTTCTCTTGAGATATAAAAATCCCCTCCTTCAATTGCTTGACTTGAAAGCCTAGGAAGAAAGTGAGCTCTCCAATCATGGACATTTCGAACTCCTTCGACATCAAGTCACCAAATTCCTTGCAATAGGCTTCATTTGTTGACCCGAAGATGATATCATCGACGTAGACTTGACAAATGAAGATCTCTCCATCAAGCTTCTTGGTGAATAGTGTGGTGTCAACCTTCCCAATGGTGAAGCCCTTTTCAATGAGGAAATCCCGGAGGCGCTCGTACCACGCTCTAGGGGCTTGCTTGAGCCCATATAACGCCTTGGACAACCTATAAACATGATTAGGATATCTAGGGTCTTCAAACCCGGGAGGTTGATCAACATAGACTAGTTCATTTATGAAGCCATTTAAAAATGCACTTTTCACATCCATTTGATATAATTTAATGTCATGATGTGATGCATATGCAAGGAGGATACGAATGGCTTCGAGTCTTGCAACCGGTGCAAAGGTCTCTCCAAAATCCAAACCCTCAACTTGAGAGAACCCCTTTGCCACTAGCCTTGCCTTGTTTCTAACAACCTTGCCTTGATCATCTTGTTTGTTCCTAAACACCCATTTTGTTCCAATGACTCTTGCGCCTTTTGGTCGCTCTTCAAGTGTCCAAACTTGGTTGCGGGTGAAGTTGTTTAATTCTTCATGCATGGCATTCACCCAATCCGGATCACCTAGAGCTTCATCTACAATGGTTGGCTCAACAAGAGAAACAAAGGAGTGATGTTCCATAAATAAAGCAAGTTTTTGAGAGCGAGTCATTACACCCCTTGTCGGACTCCCTATGATGAGATCTTGAGGATGTGCTTGTAGTAGAGGAGTAGTCCTTCGATCAACCACTTGAGGGACCGCTTGTGGAGCATCAACATCTTGAGCTTGTACCACCATTTGATCATGGGAGACATGAGTATCTTCATTTGGATCCCTTCCATCTTTGTCATCATCAAGTGGTACATTGGATGAGGATGGCTTGTCAATGACTTGCACATCATCATCATCATCTTTAGGCTTGATGGCTCCAACCGGCATGTTCTTCATTGCTTCCCTCAATGGTTCATCTCCTACATCATCAAGATTCTCATGCTCTCCTTGAGAGCCATTAGATTCATCGAATTCCACATCATATGTTTCTTCTACCATCCCGGTGGCATGGTTGAATACTCGATATGCTTTGGACTTCAATGAGTAACCAACAAGAAAACCAATATCACATCGGCGTTGAAACTTCCCTAGGTGTTGGCGCTTCTTGTAGATGTAGCATTTGCACCCAAACACTCTAAAGAAGGATACATCCGGCTTCTTGTTGTTGAGTAGCTCATAGGGGGTCTTGCCAAGTAGACGATGGGGGAACAATCGGTTTGATGCATAGCAAGCGGTGTTGATTGCTTCCGCCCAAAATCTTTCCGGTGTAGTGTACTCATCTAACATAGTCCTTGCTAGGGTGATTAGTGTTCGGTTCTTTCTCTCAACTACCCCATTTTTTGTGGTGTGTAGGTTGCGGAGACTTCATGCTTGATCCCAACTTCATCACAATATTGCTCAATGTGGGTGTTGTCGAACTCTCTTCCATTGTCACTTCTTATCTTTTTGATCTTCAAGTCAAACTCATTTTGGGCTCTCTTGGCAAACTTCTTGAATGAAGGGGTTGCTTCGGATTTGTCATGAAGAAAGAATACCCAAGTGTATCTAGAGTAGTCATCAACAATCACTAGACAATAGAGATTTCCACCCAAGCTAGCATATGTTGTTGGTCCAAATAGATCCATGTGAAGTAGCTCTAACTCTCTTGATGTTGACACAAAGGCTTTGGTTGGATGTGTATTTGCAACTTGCTTGCCGGCTTGACATGCACTACACAATTTGTCCTTCTCAAATTTGACATCCTTCAAGCCTCTAACCAAATCCTTCTTCAATAGCTTGTTGAGAGTGTTCATTCCAACATGTGCTAATCTTCTATGCCATAGCCAACCAAGTGATTGCTTAGTGAACAAGCATGTCTTCAAGTTGGCATCTTCGGAGGTGAAATCTACTAGATAGAGATTGTTGTATCTAAAGCCTTTGAATATCACTTGTGTATCATCTTTCTTGGTCACAACCACTTCCTTGTCGGTGAACAAGCATTGAAAGCCAAGATCACATAGTTGCCCAACGGATAGCAAGTTGAAGCTCAAGGATGCAACAAGAAGCACATTGGAGATGGTATGGTCATTTGATATAGCCACTTTGCCCAATCCTTTGACATTGCCCTTTGAGTTGTCACCAAATGTTATCTTTTCTTGGTCATCGACATTCTCTTCTAGTGAGGTGAACATCCGGGGATCTCCGGTCATATGTTGTGTGCATCCACTATCAATTACCCAATGTGATCCACCGGTCTTGTAGTTCACCTACACACACAAGAAATCAAGCTTGAGCTTTCGGGACCCAAACTTGTTGCGGTCCCTTAACTTTCTCAACTAGTGACTTAGCAACCCAAATTTGCCTTGGTCTATTCTTGTTAGGTGGCCCCATAAACATTACTTTCACTTTGCCACTAGAATCTTGTCTAAGCATGTAGTGAGCATTGAAAGCAAAGGGTCTAGCATGCTTGGGCAAGGGTGTGGGCTTTGGCTTCTCACAAGCATGAGCAAAGTGACCTTCCTTTCCACACTCATAGCATCTCCCAATCTTCTTCTTCTTTGGCTTAGTGATGCTCTTGCGTTGCTTCATCTTCTCTTCAAGAAAGCCAATGCCATTTCTATTGGTTTTCATGACGGTGTTCATGAGAAGCTCACTTTGAAGACATTGACCCTTGGTGAAGTTCCTCAAACCGGTGGTGAGGTGCTCTTTCTCCTTCTTGAGCTTGTCATTCTCTTGTTGGAGTTCCAATTGAGATGGTGTCATTTTGTAGTCCCTCTCCATCTTTAATCTCTTGTTCTCTTCTTTTAGCATGTCTAGCTCAAGTGTCATGCTATAATCATCGTCATGAGATTGAATGATAACTTGCTTGGTAGTTGAAAGCTTTTCTAGATCAACTTTGAGCTTTGCATTCTCATTCTTGATCTTGACATAGTCATCATAGTGATCGGCCTCAACCACTTTCTTGCCCTTGCCACTAGCACTTTGCTCAACATGCTCACTAACCAAGTCCTCACAAGATGTTGCTATGTCACACTTAACAACAAGGTTAGGAGCATCATGTGTCTCATGTGAAAGCATATCATAAGCAATGGTGAGAGTATCATAATCTACTTTCACTTGAGTATATTGTTCCTTAAGCAAAGCATGACTAGTGGAAAGGTCACTATGCATCTTATCAAGTTTTTCATTTTTAGCTTTGAGCTCCTTGTTAGAGAACTTGAGCTCCTTGATAGTGGATGACATAGTTGCAAGTTCATCTTTTAGTTCATCACTAGCATGAATAGCATGATCACACTTTTCAACAAGAGATTCATTTTCATCAACAAGCTTCTCATTTTTAGCTCTAGTCTTTCTTATGATTTTAGAGTAGTCATTTAGCAATTTGACAAGTTCATCATAAGTGGGAGCCTCAAATTCACCATCACTATCACTATCACTAGAGACATCATTGTTTTGTACCTTCCGGTCACCCTTGGCCATAAGGCATAGGTGTGTAGATGATGATGGTGACGGTGGTGGTGGTGGTGTAGAGGAGCCAATGACTAGAGCGGCCACCTTCTCCTTCTCATCATCACTATCTTCATTTGATGAGACACCGGAGGAGTCAATGTCGGTGAGCCAATCACCAACAATGTAAGCCTTCCCACCTTTCTTGTGGTATTGCTTCTTTTTCTTGCCATCCTTCTTATAGTAGGGCTTTTCATCCTTCTTCTCATCTTCACTTGATGAGTCATACTTCTTGCCCTTGTTCTTGTTCTTGTAGCTCTCTTTCTTGGGCTTGGTGCATTGATGAGCAAGATGGCCAAGCTCACCGCAATTGTAGCAATCCATTTCGGAGATTGGTCTCCTCTTGCTACTTGTGAAGAATTTCTTCTTTCTTGAGTCAAAGTTGACTCCATTCTTGTGAAGCTTCTTCAACATCTTGGTGGTCTTCTTCACCATGAGAGCAATGTTGGAATCATCTTCATCATCGCTTGTGCTCTCATGATGCACCTCAATAGCCTTGGACTTGCCCTTCTTGTCATGGCTTGCTTTGAAGGCCAAGTCCTTCTTCTTGTCGGTGGAGGAGCCACCACTTGGTGTGTGATGTGCATGTACATCTCATGAGCATTGATCTTCCCCAAGACTTGTGTTGGTGTAGATGTGGAAAGATCACCTTGATGTAGCACGGTCACAATGTGTCCATACTTCTCAATTGGAAGGACACAAAGAATCTTCCTCACAACATCGGATGGTTGCATTTGTGTGAGGCCAAGTCCATTTAGCTCTTCTACAAGAACATTCAACCGTGAGTACATTTCATTTGCACTTTCATTAGCATGCATATCAAAAGAGTGAAGTTTTTGCATAACTAAATGATAGCGTTCCTCACGCTCACTCTTGGTTCCCTCATGGAGCGCACAAATGTTTTCCCATAGATCATGGGCGTTTTTGTGGTTCCGAACACGGTTGAACACATCTTTGCAAATACCTCTAAAAAGAATGTTTTTGGCCTTTGCATTCCATTTATCATTTTCCTCCTCATTAGGAGTGAGGCTTGTGCCTTCCTTGGGCTTGGCAAAGCCGGTTATGGCGGCATCACGGCATTTCACATCAACCGCTTCTAGGTACGACTCCATACGGATTTTCCAATATGGAAAGTCGTCTCCCTCAAACATGGGAGGTGGTCCATCACCTCCGGACATCTTAACTCTAGGCGGTTAAGCCTAAATCGAGAGCACGAGGCTCCGATACCAATTGAAAGGATCAAGATGCCCAAGAGGGGGGGTGAATTGGGCTTCTCTAAAACTTCTTTCAATAATTAAAACTATCAAGCTCCAATTAACCCCCTAGTGCCTAGAAGTGTGTTTCTCTTTTACTCTACCACACAAAAGATCAAGACTAAGCCACTCTAACTCTAGCAAAACAATTCAATATAGAATGAACAACAAGAAGTAATGCGGAATTGAATTGCTTGAATGTAAATGTGAAAGTAAGAGAGTAGAGATGACTCGACGATCTTTTTGCCGAGGTATCGAGGTGTCGGCACACCCCCTAGTCCTCGTTGGAGCACCCGCGCAAGGGTATCGCTCCCCCTTGATCCGCGCAAGGATCAAGTGCTCACTACGAGCTGATTCTTCGCCTCTCCGGCCCGGTGAATCGCTCGCTACCGGTCACAACTTGACTTGGGTCATCCACAATGCCTCCGGATGATCACCAAGCTCTCCGATCGCCACCAAGCCGTCTAGGTGATGCCGATCACCAAGAGTAACAAGCTAGAACTCTCACTTGACCAACACAAGGCCAAAGAGATGGATGGATGCACACTTGCTACTCAAATCTTACTAGGAGGTGTCTAATTCTCACAATTAGCCAATCACTCAACCTCACTAGGGCTCTTGCACTCACTCACACTCACAAGGTGTTTCTCAGCTGATGGAAGTGGCAAGAACACCCAAATGGATGGAGGGAGGAAGAATATATATACTCCCCCAACCGGTCATCCAAAAACAGGACAAAACCGGGTTCCTGCGGGGTCATCGGACGCTCCGATGCCTAGCATCGGACGCGCCGATGACCTCGGCCAACGGTCGACTGTACCAGTTTGTCAGACATGTTTACGGAGCATCGGACGCTGGGGACCGTCCGATGCCCCTGCATCGGACGCGTCCGATGCCGAAAAGACCTCTCTGGAACCTCTTTGTATGGCCATCGGACGCTGGCCCTCAGCGTCCGATGCCAGCGTCCGATGCACTGCACAGTTCACTCTCAAGTGAACAGTGACACCAGACGATCCGATGTGGCACCATCGGAGCATCCGATGGTCATCGGAGCCTCCGATGCCCACTCAACGCGCATCCGATGCCCATACCAAGGGCAAGATCAACTCGGATCGCGACGTGGTCTTAACAACTTTTGTTCCTCTCGACATAAGGCATCTCTCTGAGCTACCTAGGGCTATGAAATAATAAGTGTGCACCACACCTACCTCAATAGACTCATCTAGGTCAAGCTACTGATTCACACCCCTCTTTATAGTACGGCCAAAGGAAAAACAAAGACCTAAGACTACCTAAGTATCCTCCAACACCATGCGACACTTAGCCTAGCCTACCACCGTCTTTGTCGTCCGTCCTTTGAAAACCGAAACGATTTCCATCGCCAAGGGACATGAACTCCATATGCCCGTATCGTCGCCATTACCGTGACCTAACTCATCCCTGTTTCTGCAAAACACACGTTAGTCACAGTAATCTTGTGTTTCATCCAATCACCGAAACCCATTAGGGGCCAAGATGCGTTCATAGGCCTTTTAGCCGAAAGACTTTAATAAATATTTTAAATTAGTTCAATTGTTTCTATAAATATCAAAAGCATATATTGAATACAATATTACTGATCTTTTAAACCCTTCACTCACTCTTACTCCCTCCATGTTCTTAAGAAAGTTATTTTAGACACGAACAGTATTAAAAAAATATCTAACCACTACTTTTTAATATAAAATATTTGTAAGATAGTCAACTTATACTTTTATGAAACTATATTTTAAAATAGATCTACTTACATCACTTTCATATTATTAAACTAAACCCCAAAAGGTTTATTTTAGTTAAATTTTAAAAAATTTAACTTCAGATTAAACTTAATATAAAAGCTAGATACACTATTTTTTATAGTTTTTTTTCTTCCGTTGCAACGCACGGACATTTTTCCTAGTTAAAAAAAGCAAGGAATAAGTAGATGATAAATGACTAACTCATTATTCTAACCAAAAACACCCCGGTAGCTTATCATTTGAAGTAAAAAATAACTATAGCCCGTCTAATTTTCATTCTATATGTCACCTGTGATCCTGCCTTCTACATACTATAAAATGGTCACTGAATTTGTTGAGCTCCTACAACAAGTCAGCATATACAGTACATATGTCCCTACCCTATGTATACTACGTAGGGATCACGCTTTGGCACCAGAGTTTTTCATGTACTACTAATAATTAAGACGCAACCAACCAGATGCATCGTGTTCATTCAACTGCACACTGTCCCAACTATACATGCATAATACACGGAGGATCAGGATGGATGCCATCTTAGCTTAGCTTAGTTATAAAAAGAAGCACGTACACGTACACAAAGCAACTACAACGATGAAGGGTGGACGCACTGACGCAGCACGAAGAAGCCCACACCCACACCCACACCCACACGACCACACCGTGGGAATTTGTGGCGCTGCGTAGCTCAGCAGCGGGCACACGCTACGCTACGGCCACCACCGCGAGCAGAGCAAGTGAGTGAGTGCCGCCAGGCCAGGGCGCGGCGACTTGGCGCGAGCCGAGCAAGCCGTTGCCCTGCCCTACCTGATGTGCAGGTGACCCCTCCTCCACCGGTTTTGAATTTGAAAAACTCGCAGGCAGCACCCCTCCGCTTCCCTCCACCACCACCGCCCCTGCCCGCCTTGTTGTCGTTGATGCGGTTGCGGCCGGAGACCAGCGACCGGCCGCCGTACGGTGCTGGACCGGACGGACACGACGAGGCCGACCTGCTGCACCTGCACTGTCTGCACGCGCTCGCGCTCCAACCGAACCCGGGTCCGCCCGCCCCGCACCCGCACCCGCACCCTCGTACGAGCGAACCAACTCTCCCGAAGCCGAACGCGGAGTAACGGACGGTCCATGCCAGTCCACGCCACGCGTCCCACCACCGTCCGGGTCGGTCCGCACCGCCGCGCCACGACCCGCACCCGCAAAACGGAAACGAGCCAGGCCCCCCCCCCCGGTTGCGTGCGACGAGTCGGGTGCGGCGCGCTCGGCTCGGTGCCCCTGCAAGGCTTTCTTTCGTGCGCTCTCGCTCGCTGCGCTGGTGTGGTGTCCCTCCCTCTCCCAGTGCTTGCCTCTCCTCCCGTTCCTTCCTCCGTCCATCATCATCATCTCTAGCACCACTTCTTCCCCAAACTCCTCCATCCATCCATCCTCCTCTCCTCCTCGCCGCCGCCACTTGCCGTAGGGTTTGCGACTCCATCCCATTCCAATCGCCCGCCGCCGACGCCGCGAGATCGGCGGCTCCCATCACAGATTCGTGCTCGCTGCATCCGCTCCCGCCTCACCGGCCCCCTCCCCCGTCGGAACCCTACCATTCGCCCTCGACTCGCGAACGAGGATGTCTCGGTAGGCCGCGTGCGTGCGTGTTCGAGCTAGGGTTCTCGCGCCCGGGGGGCCATGGACGCCGATGCGGGCCCCGGGCCCTGGGACGATCCCGATCGGGCGCCGCAGGGCCCCGAGGAGATGGCCGCTGATGGAGTGAAGACGGAGGCCGCCGGTGGGGCGGAACCGCCTGCTGCGGCACGCGCGGCCGCAGCCGGTGAGGCCGAGCCGGGTGGAGGCGCGGCGGCGGAGCGTGGGGCTGATGCGGAGGCATCGGCGACCGAGCCCACGGCGGAGGCTAACGAAGGCGGCGGCGGCGCAGCCGCCGCTGCAGCAGCTTCAGCGGGCGAAGATCGCCCCGCGGCGCCTGGGGCGGACGGGGACGGCGGCGCGGGCGGAGCGCGATCTGCTGTCCACGCGGCGAGCGATGTGGCTCCGGGCGGCATTGCGGGGGGAGCGCGGGATGTGGATCCCGCGGTGTCTGATGCGAAGATGGAGGATGGGGACGAGGAGGGTGGCGACGCGAGCAAGCAGAAGCAGAAGCAGTCTTGTACGGGCAGTGAGGTGGATGTGGGGAGCGATCCGGGGGCAGCGCGAGATTTGGCTCCTGTGGCGACTGATGAAGTGGCGATGGATGTGGATGACGGCCATGTTCAGGAACAAGAGTGCACTGGATCGGCTGGGGCGTATGAAGTGAAGAAGATGGAGGTGGATGGTAGCCGTGTTCAGGAACAAGAGTGCGTGGGATCGGCCGGGGTGTCTGAAGTGAAGATGGAGGTGGATGGTAGCTGTGTTCAGGAACAAGAGTGCGTGGGATCAGGCGGGGTGTCGGAAGTGAAGATGGGGGTGGTGGATGGTAGCTGTGTTCCTGAACAAGAGTGCGCGGGAGCGGTTGGGGTGTCTGTAATGAAGATGGAGGTGGATGGTAGCCGTGCTCAGGAACAAGAGTGCGCGGGAACGGCTGTGGTGGGAGAGGCTAAGATGGGGGAAACTGTTGGGAGAGTGGTGAACCAAGGGCCTGCTGCCACATCTGCTGCTTTGCGCGCCAAGGAGGCGGGGGAGTGCTTGGTCGGCCGTTACATTGGCCGCCACGCGCCAGGGCATGCGAGCGTTCTTATTGGGAAGGTTGCGTCCTATGATGGCACAGCTGGCGGCGTGTACAGCGTGGTGTTTGAGGATGGACACGCGGAGGATTTGTCGCTTCCTCAGCTCCGGGAGTTCCTCATGCCCGACGAGAATGGCGCGTTAGGCATGAAGGTGAGCTGCAGGAAGAGGAAGCTAGACCTGCTGGTTTGTCGGGAGTGCCTCGGATGTGAAAGAGCCTCCAAGTACTAGGCAGAGGGTCGACGGATGCGAGATGCCTGCCGACCCTGGTGCGCTGCAGTATAGTGGATCTGGCTCAGATATGTCTGAGGATATCGAATCTTCGAGTAATTCATCTGATTTTACTAAAGAAGAAACGTCCGAGCCGTGCCCTCCTGTACAGCCTGTGGAGTTGCCCCCATCATCTGGAGACATTCCTGTGCCAGAAGATTCCATAAGCTATCTCTTTGCGGTTTATAACTTTTTGCGATCCTTCAGTGTGCAGCTGTTCCTGAGTCCGTTTGGGCTGGATGATTTTGTTGCAGCCATTAATTGCGCTGTTCAGAATAACTTGTTGGATGCCGTACATGTCTCGCTACTGCGGGCACTGAAGCGGCATCTTCAATCTAAATCTGCTGAAGGATCTCAGAGGGCTTCAAAATGCTTCAAGTACATATACTCTATCAACCCCGTTTTAACTGCAATAGCTATTTCGTAGGTGTTGCATTTATTTTCTACTTAAAATTCTGACAATATTTTCACTTTCCTTGAACTGTGTACAGGTATATGGATTGGACATTATTAGATGCATTGACTTGGCCAACTTTCTTACTAGGGTACCTGCATGTGACGGGGTCCATTAAGAATCTAGGGCGGCAGAGTTTTGCTAGAAGCCTCCTAGCTGCCGAATACTATAAACTTTCTGCTGCCACAAAGTTGAGGGTGCTCCAAATACTCTGTGACCATGTCCTTGAATCAGAGGAATACAAAACTGTACTGGAAGATCGAGTAGGCTACAATGAGGAGATGGAATATGACATAGATTCTAGCACCTTTTTGGAGGCTGGTTCAAGAGGAGTCTCGACTAGAGCCTCAAAGGCCTCACCTTACAAAATGATGAATGGTTTACAGAACTTTGAAAGTGCTCCAAATGTAACAAATCCAGATGTTGCTGTATCAGATGTTTCTCAGGATGGCAATAGTGATGATTGCCGGATATGTGGAATGGATGGGACTTTGGTATGCTGTGATGGCTGCCCATGGGCATATCATTCGAGATGTATTGGTCAAAACAAAGCTTTCCTTCCCCATGGAGACTGGTTCTGTCCAGAATGTGTTGTCAACAAGCTTGGACCAACTTCATCAAGAATTGAACGTGGTGCAAGAGGAGCTCAAATGTTTGGCATTGATATTTGCGGGAGGCTATTCTTAGGAACCTGCAACTATTTACTGGTGTAAGTTTTTGCATATTAATCATACAATATGTCTACTCAAGGTTTGTTTTGCATGGCCTGCTATTGCTTGTCCTATACTTCCTTTAATGTTTTGTTCCATCAAATACTCCAGGATCGAAACATCTTCAGATGTAGAGTCTTATGCAAGATATTACAATCATTATGATGCTGTCAAGGTCCTACAGAGACTTGCTTCCTCAGATGCATATGTGGATATATGCAGGCAAATAATGGAATACTGGAAACATTTACTCGGTAGTGTTCAGAGTGAGAGATCAGCAATATCGAAAGAAGTTGGTACAAGACATACTCCACAATCCAGTATGTTGAGTTTTACTCCAACAAAGTCAGGAGATGGAAGTGGCTGGACAACTTTAAAAGATGGCGGGGACAGTAAAACAGTAGCACTTCCTCAAACAAATGCACAACAGAAATTTGTCGCTAATATAGTCTGCTCTGCTGAACACCTGGAGAAACAAAAATTCATGTCAAGCTTAGGTGTTGTCACCGAGAAGAATGCTGAAGTTTGCAAGGAAGCTCTGTCAGCTCAGAACAACATACATAATGCACCTAAAAATGGAAATTCTGGACCATTTGTGGCATCCTCCATTTCTCATCAGAATGGACTCGTTGGAATGGGTATGTCTAACATAGCACAAGCACAGCCAGCTCATAGTATAGATCGTCCAGATTTGTCTACTGTTTCTGCAAAGGTAGAATCATTTCATCCATCTTTGCAAGGTAAACACCACCTTCAGCTGTTTACTGAAAGATCTGGAAACATGAGTTGTGGCAAGGCAACAAAATTGTCTTCTTTTAAACCACAAGCATACATGAATCTCTACAATCATGGCAACATTGCAGCATCTGCTGCTGCCAATCTAGCTGTTATAACATCCGATGAAGGTAAAGTTTCCGCATCCCAACTGACCGTAAAACCAAAGAAGAAAGTGGCTGCAGACAATGCTCTACAGTTGAAAGCATTTTCCTCAGCAGTCGCACAATTTGTTTGGCCGAGTACTGAAAAGAAGCTTATGGAAGTTCCAAGAGATAGATGTGGTTGGTGCCTTGCTTGCAGAAGTTCAGCAATTGGAAACAAAAAGGCTTGTTTTCTTAACATGACCACGACAAATGCTGCTAAAAGTTCTGCTCGAGTTCTTAGCACCATGCGTGTAATAAAAAATTCTGACAGCCACTTCCCCAGTATTGCTGCTTATTTGGCCCACATGGAGGAAAGTATGCGTGGCCTGTTGGTTGGGTCATTACAAGACGTGCAGCAGAGAGAACGTTGGCGTCAACAACTAGAAGAAGCGTCCAACTGCAGAACTGTAATACCCCTCTTGCTTGAGGTGAGTTACAGGTTTTTTTTTTTGGCATCCTTTGGTACCTCTCAATATTCTAAAACTAAGTTGTGATAAGCATATCGCTGTGAATGCCAGCAGTGTTAAGTTGGCATCAAATAGAATGATATTTTTTGGTTTTTTATGGGGCACCATGAAGGTTTTATTACATTTAATATGGTTTCATGATGTACCCTGGTGTTGAAATTTCAACATAACAGGGTGCAGAATAAAATTGTTTGTAACCCTAGTGCAAAGGGAAACAAAGAGTACTGTACCTGGTGTGAAAAGCAACTTGCTTGAAAGAAAATTCTCCTAATAGAGCCACTGCGATAAACATACAAGATACAACAGAATAGAAAAGTTGCATGGTAAGCTTAACTAGCACAACTCTGGTATGATTACTAGTACTCCCTCCATTCCAACTTATAAGACATTCCAAGAATCTTGGAAACTCAAATTTTTCAACTTTGACCAAAATTATATAGAAAAACATAAAATTTTATAGCATCAAATCAAATATGTATATTATGAAAATATAACTAATGAAGAATCTAATTGTATTTAGTTGGTATGATAAATATTATTATCCTATTATATAATATTGGTCAAAGTTGAAAAACTTTGACTCCAAGATTCTTGGAATGTCTTATAATTTGGAATGGAGGGAGTACTAGTAGATGATGTCTTTTGTAGGTGAACAAAAGAGTGTGGATACATAGCACTCCTTCCTTTTCAAATTGTAAGTTGTTCTGACTTTTTTATACATAGCTTTTGCTACATAGTATCTAGATATGTCTAGATACATAGTAAAAACATTTAAATGGTGTATCTAGAAAAGCCAGAATGACTTACAATTTGGAATGGTGGGAGTAGTATGCTAATGTGATAATATTGTGTACTAATTGCTTTTGGGGAATCAAGTTAGATATGCAATAAATAGTATTGAAAGAAAGATAAATAGCCTAGCTGAAAATGGTAATTGCCATAAATAGCAGTGAAAAACGAATTCAGTTGTATTAAAAATTGTTACATATATGCAGTTGGAAAGCAACATCCGTGGAGTAGCATTTTCTGCAAGCTGGTTGAAGCCAATAGATGATTGGCCTGTGGAATCTCCTGGTCCATCGACGGGATCATCTCGCCCCGCACAATACCAAAAACGTGGGGCTGGTGGAAGGCGTGGCAGACGACGTTTGTTGGCGTCGGAATCTGGTACTGCTACTGACGATGACAACAGCTGGACTTGGTGGACCGGAGGAAATATAATAAAACGTACTTTGCAGAGGGGGGCTCTTCTATATTCAACCATAAGAAAAGCTGCTCGCCAAGGTATTACGTGTTTTAACTATTAGTAGTCTTATTTGATCCTCTATCATTATCCAGGACATGAACAAGTTGCTGTCTTTTTGTCATCTACTAGGTGGTAAAAAAAGGATAGCAGGTTTATCTTACCATGAAGGTTCCAATTTTCCAAGACGATCTCGGCAATTTTTCTGGAGAGCATGTGTTGGACTAAGCCAGACCTCATCTCAACTTGCTCTGCAGGTTTGCACTTCTGTCCTGATGTTGCAAAGAACCTACCTTAGCACAAGCCTAATAATCATTTCTCTCAGGTTAGATATCTTGATGCCCACATCAGATGGAAGGAGTTCATCCCTCCAGATCAAATTCCTTCAGATGGAAAGAGTTCTGATGCTGACTTTTCTGCACTCAGAAATGCTGTACTCTGTGATAAAAAGATAATTGACAATAAGATAAGATATGCACTTAAGTTTCCCAACCAAAAGCATCTTCCTGTCCGTCTGACGAAAAATATCTTGGAAGAAGAAGGTGATCAGGATGAAAGTAGAAAATTGTGGTTTTCTGAAAACTATGTGCCACTGTACATGTTACGAGAATTTGAGCAGCATGCTGAGGCTAGCTCCTTGCCTACTCCCGGAATTCTGGGCTCTAACTGTTTTACCATTTTATACCCAAGGCGAGTAAAAGCATTTGACGGAGATGTCTTTTCTTATCTCTTTCACAAGGGAGAAGTCTATCCCTGCACATCATGCAAGAAGGATGTTCTCTACAGGTTTTTCTACATTGCCTCATATACTGATTAATAATTATACATTTATTCTTTTTTTG
This sequence comes from Coix lacryma-jobi var. lacryma-jobi, assembly GCA_009763385.1. Taxonomy (NCBI): domain Eukaryota; kingdom Viridiplantae; phylum Streptophyta; class Magnoliopsida; order Poales; family Poaceae; genus Coix; species Coix lacryma-jobi. Next base: position 125,618,843 of record CM019831.1, read on the forward strand.
AGATACTGACCTTTTCTGTTTTGATTGATCACATGCAGGGATATTGTTAAATGCAGCTCTTGTCAAGGTATGGATATATGCCATGCTCTTTAGACTATCTGTTTTCCAAAAAAAAATCCTTGTAATATCCAAGAAGATTGATCAATTTCTGATATTTCGAGTACTTTAGTCACAATGTTGTTATCTAAAAATAACTTTCAGGAAATTGTCATAAAGAGTGTACATCAAGATCTGTTAGCAAAGGAGGCAGTACTACTTCCAGTTTGATATGCATGTTATGCCTCCAGAAGCGGACTCTTATGCTCACTAGTTACAATGCAAATGCAAGTTATATCCAACATCAACAGAAGAGTAATGGCCAACAGCCGGTGGCTGCTCCCGCTCCCAAAATTGTATTTAAGGTCAATTCTTCCCATTCTGCTGAACCTGCCCCCAAAGTTGAAGCCGAGCCAGTCACAAAGGTTAAAGCACAACCAGTTGGAAAGGTGGAAGCTACAACCCAGCCAGTTATGAATGTGAAAGCCCAGCCACTCGTGAAGGTGGAAGCCCAGCCACTCGCTAAAGTGGCAACTCAGAATATCACTAGTGTCCAAAAGAAAAAAGCTAAAAAGTCAAAGTCAGAAAAACCAACGAAGCCTAAAAAAGTTCAACCGATCACATATTTTGGTCTCATATGGAAGAAAAATAAGAATGACAAGGATGATGGAAGTGTGTTCAGGGCGAATAATGTAATCCTTAAAAGCAAGGATGGTATAGGTTCGTCAATAAAACCAAAATGTTGTCTATGCGACAAAGCTTATTCTCCGGATTTCCTGTATGTACGCTGTGAAAAGTGCACAAGTAAGTTTATTTAGCTGCTGTAGCTTAGAGCATTATCTTTTTTGTGTTATGTTTCAGTTCTTTTTTTAACATCTCGAAATTCCCTGCTTACAGATTGGTTTCATGGTGATTCCTTGCAACTTGATGAAAATAGGCTTGGTGAGTTGCTTGGATACCGATGCTGTAGGTGCCGAAGGAGAGCCATACCCCCATGTCCTCATTCAGATAATTATGTAAAGCCTGAACCAGAATTTAGTGAGCAAACTGTTGCAACATCATCGCTGTCAACTATGCTATCTAGTGAGGAGACTTTTGCTTTAGCAGATCAGGACCCACTGCTTACTTCATATAGAATAGTTGAACCAATTGGGGAAGAAACAAGGGATGTTCATTTATCAGCAAACACGGCAATCATTGCCCCAGGAAGTAACCAGAAGCTGTCTATAAGAAGAGCACAAACTAAAATTTCTGAATACCTTGATCAAGCTGGTAAACCTGTGAATGAGTATAGTATCCAGAATACACCTTCAGGCAATGGAAACATCAATTTCAGCCATATAAATGAAATTTCTTTCTCGGAGGCTGACAGCGTGGATGCTTCAGAACTATTGGGGTGGGATTTTACCAGAGGAACTGCATATGCTGCCCCTTCTGAGTTCACTTCTAATCATCAGCAGAATGACACTAGCTGTGGCAGCTTTGTGATGGACGAGTATGAGCCCCAAACTTATTTCTCGTTCACTGAGCTGCTTGAAGCTGATGACACACAGCTTGACAATGCGTTTGGGATGGATACTGGTCTGCAAGATGATGTTAACGGCACTGGAAGCTTTGTTCAACAAGGAGTTGGTTTGAATGATATGTCTTTCATGGTAGAAGATAGAGCTTCAAATATGAACTTCCCAACAATTGGTCCCACACCTGAAGAGGTAGCATGCCAGAACTGCATGAATACTCAGCCGCCACCTGATCTACGATGTTCTGTCTGTGGCCTGCGCATACACAGGCATTGCTCACCGTGGGACCAAGGTGCAGAGCCTGTTGAGAGCGGCAGTTGGAATTGTGGTGGTTGCCGCAAATGGCAATGATAGACTTCTGAACTTCATTGCCTCTGTTTAGACTGGCGACTGCCAGTTGTGATGGCAGGTAAATCTTCTGATATTCCATTTAGATACTTATCGGATTCCTTGTTATCAGTCGCTGGGTTTATATTTACTGAGCATGCTTTCTGTTTAGGTGGAAGCTACAAGTTTGAAGAGAGCCATCCTCCATGAATCTGGATGAAATTCTCCAAGCTGTTGTCATGCTGTGCTACTGTTTGGTCGGATCATTTGATTATTTGACCTAATTTTAACCATTATACAGTTAGAGTAGCAATTACTGCTGGGAGCTTATACTGTACATACTAAAAGGATGGGCAAAAGGATGGGTCGACAGCGACCATTTTCCATTCTTTAGGCTGTTTTTTGGGGGGAGTTTTAGAGCTAGGATGCTGTTAGCACATAGCAACATGGTATATGGTCGTCTGAATGTAACTGTATTAAACTTGGGTCTCTCTTCTCGCCTTTTGAGATAGAAGTGTCTCTTGGTCAAGAGTGGCCATTTCTATGCCTAAACAGCTATGCTCCATATTTTGCCTACAGTTTTTTTTAAAAAAATTGTTTTCTTGATTTGTGAAAATTGCTTATTACTTCCTCTATTTTAAATTATAAGACAGTTTTCTAGGGTGTTTGGTTTATGAAATCAACTCATGCTTGAGACATCATGAGTGTTTATCATGAATTTTTAGTGAAATCAACCCATTTCTCATGCATTTATCCCATGAATTTTTAGTGAAATCAACCCATTTCTCATGCATATACTCATTATTGACTTTCGAGGAATGATGTGATTGATACACACTTGTTCTATTCCACCAACTAAATAAAAAAGGTGGGTGAGAAAATGGTGGACCATCTTATTCTCGAGCAAAACACTTGTTTTTTAGATTCATAGCTTCTTGCTAGTAAGTTGGAACCGAGGGAGTATTGCATTTGCTTAGGTCAACTAATTAGTTAAATGACATGCGATTTAGTTCTATTCTTCCTCTAAATTAGTTACTCAGTCATCATCAACACACGCGGCGTTTTAGACAACCTATGTTAGGGCATGTACAATGTCTTGGCGCCTTGGCGGTAGATGCCAATAAGTTTTTGACAAGCCTCATAAGAGATAACATAGCCTAATCCAAATGGAATAATGGTTGTTATTAAGTCATGCGTCGATGATTGAAGTACTCTGTCTATCACTACGTATTTTCATATTGTGTCAGTGTCGTCTCTTGACGAGTCTAATTGTGTGTGTGGATGTCGGTTCTTATTATTTGGACTAGGTAAGTGATAACATGTCTTGTGATCTACATAAAAACTCCCTTTGCTCGTCGCTTATCGTGTGTATTTATGGCTAATGTTTTCTACTTGTCGCAAACTTTTCTCGTAAATTAGATTTTAATTTGTTTTGTGTGTTGGATGACTCCTCTGCTTGGTAATCCCGAATTACTGGTGTTGGTTGTAACCTGTCAAACTCTGCTTCTACTTAATTAAATACGTGTCACAAGGACACGTTCACGAAAAAAAAAAGACACAGAACTTTCCATGCAAGCTACTCCATGTGTAGCAACAACCTAACTACTTTGCAAACAAAGCACGTTCTAGAGAAACATAACCATCCATTAGGCTCCCAACAAACATCTTATTGAAACAACTCACACAAAGCAAGATAAATAAGATTCCAAGAACTTTCTTACTGGTGCTACTTGCACATTGCAGGAATCTCTCACTTCCTTGCAGACTACCAATTTGTATGCACACCATTGATGCAGTGTCTTCATATCCTCCCTCTCAGGCTCCTCTTTGCAATGCATACACTATTTTCTCCTGCAGCATCGACACAATATTGCATCAAATATAGTGCAAATGAGTTACCACAATACAATCATATACGTGGCCACTGTTGTCCAGTGCAAGGCAATGGAAACGCCACAACTAAAGGGATCTTGCTCCAACTGAACTTTGATAAACAAGACCAAGACAAAAGAACTACATTACCACAAAACAAACAATCAATCCATGATTAATAATAGCCATAATGTTTGCTTTCCCTTAGTCATAGTCAACTTACTATTCACTTATTGCAGATGTATCAACACATATCAGAATGACACTGAAATTTGCAGTCCAATAAGATATCTACTCGTACCAAAGTACCTTTTCATTTGTGTCACAAAAAATTACAGTCCGTATGTACAAAACCTTTTATAAAATATATGCAGACCCATGTTAAACACAATTTGCATTCAGAACAAATCCATTAATTATAAGTTACTAATGGTGTTGTAGAGCTGAGTTTGTGTTGAATTCTGAACAAGCATCACAGTGAGTAAGGTTAAGCAGTTTATTAATATAAACAACAACTACCTTTAAGCAACTACAGATTTCACGACATATATTGGCCTACCTTATTTTTATGTTTTCTCATTCTCATGTTTGTGAGATCACTCACTCTCTGTCATACATTCCAACTTACTTTAGCACGTCTAATTAGGGTCCTATTTGGATGCACCAACTAAATTTTAGCTGGCTAATGTTAGCTATAGTGCATCCAAACAATCCATAGCTAAACTCAGCTAAAGTTTGCTAGAACCTAAAATGTACATAATTTCTTTAGCTATTTCAAACCTAGCTAAAACCAGCTAAAAGACCTCAGTGACCAAATTACTCCTAGCTAAAGTTTAGCTAGAGGATCCAAATAGCCCAACTAAAGTTTAGCTAGCTAAAAACAGAATTGGTGAGGGGTAACATGGTCAAATATTCATTTAGCTAGAAAATCTAAACACCCCTAACTAAAGTTTAGTTGAGGTACATCCAAACAGGCCCTAGGTAAGTATAGTGTCTATTTCATATATTTTCATAAGATTATAATGCCTACATGAAAAACAAAATAGAAAGATACATTATTCATGATAACAAAAAAATTGTGGGGTATATTAAATAATCCAATTTTAAACACCTTGTTAGAAATATATGTCTTCAGTGTTGTCACAGCTAAAAAATGTGATACTTAAATGAACTTTCTGGATATATGTCATTAATAGAGTTCGAAACTTACGTCAAGTAACACAATCGATAAATTTGTTGGAACCAAATTAACATTGTTAGTTAGTACAACAAAATGAGATGTTCGTTGCTTATGAGATTGAATGCAAACCTATAAGTGAGATAATGCAAGAACTTGGGGAAAAACAAGAATACCAATTACTACACTAATCGGGTCACCGGTAGGCACCCTTTCAATACAATTTCATTATGTTTGTGCTCAATTAAGAAAAATATCCATAATTAAGAAATCGTATCCTTTCATTACGTTGTGAAGCTGATGTATTCAATCTACAACTGCTGATCAAACACAATCTTATAGCTACTGAACATAAAAAATATATAATCTAGAAACAAACACTCACCGTATTATATTTTTTTAAAAACCAGTTAAATTTGAGATTGTTTGGCTTATTTGAAAACCGAGAGTAATAATGAACCGTACCTATGACGTGTTGCCACCAGCACGCCGGCTGCTTTGCCTCTGCCCGACATGAAGCATCCCGGGCCAAACAGAGGCCCGTAGTGAAAGACAAAAGGAGTAGGGGCTGCTGCTTGGAAGTGTAGTAGTAGTAGAGACAGAGAGACATATGGCTGGGCTGGGCTGCGCTTCGAAGTGCTCACAGCCCTCGTGGGCATCGCCGCAGCCGCTGCCGGCAGCTGCCACAAATTCGAGTTCCAAGAGGCCACCGTGGACGCTATCCACCTCGGCTTCAAGAACGGTAGCCTCACCTTGACGGCGCTCTTCCAGTTCTACCTGGACCAGATCGCCCACCTCAACCCGTTGCTCCGTGAGTCCGTGCCGTCATCAAGGTCAACCCGGTCACGCTCGCGCAGGCGGCACGCGCTGACGCCGAGCGCTCTGCCTCCCACGGCCACTACGCCGGCAGCCTGCACGGCATCCCCAGTCCTGCTCGATTGGGAAAAGAAAAAAAAGGTTGGTGTGTCATGCGTGGGATGGGCAATGGCGACGGACGGAGGAGCGACGGCGCGGACGATGGCCTTCCTTTTTGTCGAGCACTGATTGGGCTAGGGGGCAGCCCGATGGGCTTTAGAGATTGGGGGCCTTCCTTTTACGGAGGGTTGATTGCCATAAGTGCGTGGGTTACCGGGAGGTTCAGGACCAGGAAGATTGCAAGGTTGCCGGTCGAGCGATGGGGGGTTTGGTGTAGCCGGTGGACGGAATCATTACGAATGTTTCAGTTGTAGATAGATAGATAGAGAAGAGAAGAGAAGAGATTGCTTTTACAACTTGCCAAAAACTCGTCCGAGGGTAACTTGACGCGAGTTTGGCTCGCAATGCTTTTTCCTTGAGCGTTGGGTAAGCTTTTTCTCGTTTTCTCGCCGGCTCACAAATGAATTTGTCACTACGGCTTTGGCGAGCGTGCTCAGGACGCCTATGACAGACATGCCCGTGTTCGGTTGATTCAAAGATCGGCAATCTGACCTAGGCGTCCGGCCATAGGCACATGGAACCGGTCAAGTAAGGTGCGGATAAAGCATTAATCTCTCGAACACATTCGTAATTATATACTCCCTCCGTATAGAAAATATATGACGTTTTGGACAAAGTTTCAGTCAAACATTAGAAATATAAATCATGAATAACTTTTAAGTTATTGAGTTTGAAAATATAAAAACCATATGAATAGATTTGTCTTGAAAAATACTTTTATAAAAGTATACATATATCACTTGGATAAATATTTTTTTTGTATATAGAAAGTCAAAGTTACACTTTGGAGACCGTGACGATGCTAAAACGCATCTATTTCTAGGAGGGAGGGAGGTATACCCACCTTCGGCCATAGATATTGATCAAGTAAGGTGTTTTTTTGAGGAAAGCCATTTGGCGCACTTTATGATCTTCAAATAATGTTACATCGTTCACCAAGCTTTCTACAATAACTCTAGGGGGTTCATCGACCCAATTACAAGATAATTTGGATGACATGGCTAATCTAGCTAACTCATGTGCTACTCTATTAAACTCACGTTTACAGTGATCAAACGAAATGGAGGTGAACTCTTGCCGTAAATCATTACATTCATCGAAAACTGGAGCACTTGCCGTCGCGGAGAAGCCTCCCTGCCTCATTGTATCCACCACCTCCAAACAATCTGAGTGCACCACCAATTTGCTAATCCCCAATTGCTGGGCTAAAAACAAGCCCTCCCTGAGCGCCACTGCCTCCGCCATCCTTGCATCCAGCACATGCTCATAGAATCTTGCTGCTGCAGCTACGAATGATCCATTGGCGTTCCTGATCACTGCCCCAATGCTTCCATTACTGCATTCCTGAATGTAACTTGCATCTATATTCATCACCAGAAAATCCTCCGGGGGTCTCTTCCATCCCTCCCTCGGTTTTGTTGTCTTCTTGCTTGCCCTTTGATAGTTGATCGTCAGAGATGCAATTGACAACGCCGAGTTTGTTGGACTCTGAACAGTTTTGTCATGCACTATCTTCCTTCGCTCCCACCATAGAAACGATCCACCGGTTAAAATTAATTCAGCCAAACCAACACGATTCAGATCAGGTACTATCTTAGTTGATTTTATGATCTCGGCTAGCACTATTGAACCAGATGGATCATTTTGAATCACCTTCTGAATTTCTTCTGAAACCCCAAGCAGTCTCCATACTTCCTTTGCTCTATTGCAGCCAAATAACAGATGCTTTATGTCCTCACATGCCTCCTGACAAACTGGGCAACTCCCCACACTACCAATGTGACGATTTGCCAAAATCCCCCGACAAGGAAGCAATCCATGCAGTACCCTCCAGCCGAAAATTTTGATCTTTGAAGGGATGTCTAGGCTCCATAATTTTGACCAAACTTTCTCATCGCCCACACCACTCGCTTGCTGATTCACCCTATTTGCACCAAATTTATGTAGCCATTGACAATGATATGCTAATCCCACTGTGAATAAACTGTTTCGGTTATGGTGCCAGGCAACAATATCCTCCCTTCCCTGCACTAAAGGGATCTGCATAATTTTGTTGGCATCAATATTCCAAAAATTATCTTTTATCAGTTCCTCATCCCACCCACCAGTAATTGGGTTAATAAGTTCATCCACTGTTGTCACCAAATTATGGCCTCTTGGAGTTTGCACTTTTAGATTATGACTTGCTGGTATCCAACTATCCTCCCAAATGTTAATCTGAGATCCATCTCCCACTCTCCAAATATACCCCTTTTTAAAGCATTCCAAACCAGCTAAAATGCTTTGCCAAGTGTAAGAGCTTCCACTTTTTTGTCTAGCCTTCAAAATCTTTCCATCAGGGAAGTATCTTGCTCTCAACACCCTTGCACATAATGAGTCTGGTTCTAGCAGTATTCTCCAAACTTGCTTGGCTAACAGTGCTCTGTTAAAACTTTCCAAATCCCTAAACCCCATACCTCCTCTTTTCTTTGGAATACATAATTTCCACCAAGCCTTCCAATGGATTCTTCTATGGTCATCGTCATCACCCCACCAGAATTGAGATATGGCATCAGACATCCCTTTACAGATTTTTTCGGGATTTTAAACACCATCATCGCAAAAAACAGGAACGGCTTGAGCAACTGACTTTATCAGAACCTCCTTACCCCACATACTTAGCAGCTTCTCCTTCCAACCTTTTGTTTTAGCCCTGACCCTATCAATTAGATGCTGGAAACAGTCACTCCTATCCAACCCCACCAGGGCCGGTAATCCTAGGTATTTATCGTTCAAGGATTCAGTAAAAATATTGAGGATTTCACATATCTCTGCCCTGGCTGTCACCTCTGTATTTTCGCTGAAAAATATACTGCATTTTGCCTCACTAATTTTCTGCCCTGAGCACTCACAGTACAGATCCAGAATGCTCTTCAGTCTGGCTGCATTCTCTCTACTAGCCTGCATTAAAATTAGGGAGTCATCTGCAAAGAGTAGATGAGATACTGATGGTGCCTCCCTACACACACGGACTCCCTGCAAATCTCCTCTATTCTCAGCTCCTTTTAGAAGACTTGATAAGCCCTCAACCACGAGTAAAAATAGGTAGGGGGATAAAGGGTCCCCCTGCCGAATTCCTCTTGTAGGGGTGAAGGTTTCAGTCTCCATTGAATTCACTCTGATTTTATACTTGACAGACTTAACGCACGCCATTATTAACTTAACCCATCCTTCATTAAAGCCCATCTTAATCATCATCTTCTCAAGGAAACCCCACTCTACACGATCATATGCTTTACGCATATCCAGTTTAACAGCACACAACCCTTTCTTTCCCCGTTTCTTCTTGATGGTATGGATACTTTCATAAGCTAGCAAAATATTATCTGTAATAAGTCTCCCCGGGACAAAAGCGCTCTGATTATCGCTGATGATATCCAGCAAAATAACTCTAAGTCTGTTCCCTAGCATTTTAGAAATAATTTTGTACACCACGTTACACAAGCTGATGGGCCGAAATTGGGAAACCAAAGTGGGACTATTTACCTTGGGAATTAGCACGATCGTAGTGTCATTCCACCCTTCTGGTATCTTTGCCCGATTCACTGCTACCAGCACTTCTTGAATCAGATCATCACCTAGAAGCTCCCAAAATCTTTTATAAAATACTGCATGCATTCCATCTGGTCCTGGCGCCTTCAGATCCCCAATCTGGAATAATGCCTTCCTCACCTCCTCATAAGAAAACGGGGCCATCAGACCATCATTCATCTCTGAAGTTACACTTCGTTGGACATCCTCAAACACCCTCGGGTTCAGTTCTCCCACTTCTGAAGTAAAAAGGTTCTCAAAATATTGTTGGACTATATTGCACATCACCTCCCCGTCCTCCTGTACCTCTCTGTTAATGTCAGTCAAACCCTTAATAGTATTCTTCTTTCTTCTTTTTGATGCATAATTATGAAAAAACCTTGTGTTACTATCCCCCTTCTGTAACCAGTTTGCTCTAGCTCTCTGAAACCAATGGATTTCCTCTTGCTCAATCATTAATTCAAGGCGCACCATAATCTGTTTCTGAGCTTCAGAATTTGCATCAGTCATTGGTCCCCTCCTTAATCTCTCTAACTCCCTTTTCAAGTCTGCTATTCTTTTTTCAGGCTTCTTCAACACTTCCTTATCCCATTTGTGTAAATCTTCCCGCACATCATTTACCTTTTGAGCAAGAGTTGGCCCCTCACCTCGGGCCTTTGCCCTTGCCCAGGCAGCTTTAATCATCTCTTCCACAGTATCCTCTTGCAACAACCTAGCTTCAAACCTTTTCTTTCCTTCCCCTACTCCTTGGATCGGGGCCAGGTAATTTGTATCCATAACAATGGGCCGGTGATCCGACCGTATCATCTCACTATTTATCACAGACGCTTGGGGGAATAAATTAGACCATTGGAAATTCGCCAGCGCTCTATCCAATCTCTCTCTTATATGACCCCGTCGCCAAGTATACATGTCCCCAACGAAACCCATGTCATTGAGTTCACATTCTGATAGCACATCATGGAACGCCTGCAGCTGTCTTTGTGTTCGTGGTCTCCCACCTTCCTTCTCTGAATTATATAAAATCTCATTAAAATCACCCATAAGGAGCCACGGCCTTGTACTATCCTCCTTGATTGAGCAAATTGCTTCCCATGTTTTATATTTCTGATTCCACTCCGGTTCACCATAAATTCCCGTGAACCTCCACCCTCCATCCTCTTCTATGATTACATCAATATAGTTCTTTGTCACTTCTTTCCTACGAATCTGAATATCCTCCTTCCACATCATGATCAAACCCCCGCTTCTTCCATCACTCTCATGCAAAATCATCTGGTCAAAACCTGCTCTTCTTCTTATCTTATCCGCCTTTGTTATGTCCAGATGCGTTTCCGAGAGGAAACATATATCTGGATTTATTCGCTTCTGGACCTCCAGAAGCGACCGAACTGCCTGAGAGCTAGCAAGCCCTCGGCAGTTCCATGCTAAGAGTTTCATTGTGCCCGGCCACTCTCCTCGAAGGAGAGCGCCGATCTTGCATTTGGGTGTTCCACTAACTCCGATTCAGAACTGCCACTCCTTCTTGGCCTTTTCTTCTCTTGCTCGGCCAAAGGACTAACATCATTATTTTTATGGGTCGAGTGCTCTAGAAGGTTGACTTGCAAAGCCACTCGACCGGAGCCATCAGTTTCCATCCCATCTCTCTTTTTTATCAGATTATCATCTAGATCATTATTCTCCTCCACTGGGATCTCCATATCATAAGCTTCATCATCAGACCAAATTCCGCGCCCTCCGTTCCTACCTCTTCCTCTTCCCCTACCTCTGCCCCTTCCACCACGGCCATCTCTGAAAGGTCCTAGTTTGGTTTTGGTAATTGAGTGACAACTTAGGTGGACTAATATGTGTTTGAAGTAAATTACACAGGTGATTAGTCCATAGGTGATCATGTGTGAGCAACATATGCCATAGAGGAGAATTGGCTTGGAGGATGTTGCAATGCTCATGCATGAAGATGAAGAAGGAGCTTAATGCATATGTGACATGACATGTGGTCATATGGCTAAGATGAAGAAGATCAAGGCAAGACTTGGCTTGATGGACCGGTTGCGAAGGTGAAGGGCAAGTTGAGGCTTTGAAGCCGTTGGTACCGAGTGTCGGGAGGCTTAAGCAAGACTTGGCGCCGAAGGACCGAAGCGATGGTGAAGAGCAAGTGATGTCAAGATCGATGGACCATGGAGGCCATGTGATGATATGAAGTGGATCATATCATTTGAAGATAGGTTGGTGCATGTGTTGCATCAACACCGAAGGAGATGGAATGGAATGCGCAAGGCAAAGGTATATTTGTAGGGCATTTCATTTCACCGGTCATAGGTGTGTAGAGAAGATTATGACCGGGTTTAGGATAGATGGCCGTACTATTAAGAGGAGCAAACTTGTTTGCATATCGGTCATCTAGTGCCACTTGAGCGATCTAACTTTGCGATGTTACTAAGATCGAGTGGCGTGGTGAGAGCAAGTGAAAATCCTTTGAAAATTGTTTGTGAAAATGCTAACACACATGCACATGATGTTGTACACTTGTTGGTGTTAGCACATTTGCAAAGGAGGAGTTGTTGGAGTTGGTTTGGATCAAAACAGAGAAGAAAATGGAGTTTTCTGTGTGTTGTCGGTGGTACCGACCCTGGGTTGTCGGTGGTACCGCCCATAGGTGCTGCGTGCAGCCTTCTCTGTAATGGGGCGTTTTTGGCCTGGCGGTGGTACCGCTATTACCTCGGTACTACCGCCGGCGGTGGTACCGACCGGATGGTCGGTGGTACCGTGGCCCTGAGGAGTTTCGCGAGGCTCTCTGTAGTTTCTGAAAATGGCTTGCCGGTAGTACCGCCATTACCTCGGTACTACCGCCCACGGTGGTACCGACGCAAGGTCGGTAGTGGCTGGTTTTTCGCAGAGCTCTCTGGTCGCGGCGATTTTGGCCTGGCGGTAGTACCGCCATGACCTCGGTACTACCGACCTCGGAGGAACCGACCAGGGGTCGGTGGTTTGCCTAAATCTGCGCGATGTGAGGTAACGGCTAGTTTGACTAAGCCGGTAGTACCGCCCAGGAGGGGTCGGTACTACCGACCGGAGCGCAGAATGCCCAGTTGAAAGGTCCTAAATGGCTAGAGGGGGGGTGAATAGCCTATAAAAAAAACCTACAACAACACTTAAACAAACTAGTTAGACAACTAAATGGCGAAGCGAAGTTTGCGCTAGCTCTACACAGATGCAAGCCACCTATTCACGATTCTAGATAACCACAAACTCTAAGTCACACAATATCAAAGGAACTATTCAACAACTAAATAAGCAATAATGTATATCACTACACAAGATAAGAGAATGTAACTAACAACAAGGTATAACATTAACTTGCAAGAAAGTAACTAATGTAAGTACAAGAGATAGAAGTGTGTATACCGATCCGGCAAGAGATTAATAAATGAATATCAAAGAATACCACGGAGACAAGTTGACACAATAATTTTTCCTCCGAGGTTCACTTGCTTGCCGGCAAGCTACGTCCCCGTTGTAGCGATACACCCACTTGGAGGTTCACGCGCTAATAGGCATCACACGCCTAACCCTCAATAGGGTGCCGCACAACCAACACAAGATGGGGATCCACAAGCTACGAGCAATTCACTAGAGTTACCTTTGGCGCTCCGCCGGGGAAGGTACAAGAAACCCCTTACAAATCACCGGGAGATGGCCACGAACAATCACCACTCGTGCCTGATCTCCTCCGCTGCTCCAAGCCGTCTAGGTGGCGGCAACCACCAAGAGTAATAAGAATATCCGCAGCAACCACAATCGCCAAGTGCCACTAGATGCAAACTCACAAGCAAATGCACTTGGATCTCTCGATCTCACTTGGATTCGCACTAACAAGCAAAGAGATCGGAGGGAGGGATTAGATCTTACTCAAGAGGATGTTCAAGAAGTCAGAGAGTCAAGAAGCTATCCCCAAAGGCGGCCACGGACAATATATAGGGAAGGGGCGGCGGCGGCCCGAACCCTACCTTTCTGCGCTTGGTCGGTAGTACCGACCCCTCCTGGGCGGTACTACCGCCAGAGTCAAACTAGCCGTTTTCCCATATCCCGCTGATTTCGGCAAACCACCGACCCCTGGTCAGTTCCTCCGAGGTCGGTAGTACCGAGGTAATGGCGGTACTACCGCCAGACCAAAAAACGCCGCGACCAGAGAGCTCTGAAAAAAAAACCAGTTACTACCGACCTTGCGTCGGTACCACCGAGGGCGGTAGTACCGAGGTAATGGCGGTACTACCGGCAAGCCATTTTCAAAAACTTCAGAGAGCCTCGCGAAAACCAGCCACTACCGACCTTGCGTCGGTACCACCGTGGGCGGTAGTACCGAGGTAATGGCGGTACTACCGGCAAGCCATTTTCAGAAACAACAGAGAGCCTCGCGAAACTCCTCAGGGCCACGGTACCACCGACCGTCCGGTCGGTACCACCGCCGGCGGTAGTACCGAGGTAATAGCGGTACCACCGCCAGGCCAAAAACGCCCCATTACAGAGAAGGCTGCACGCAGCACCTATGGGCGGTACCACCGACCACCCTGGTCGGTACCACCGACCATACACTGAAAAAACCATTTTCTTCTCTGTTTTGATCCAAACCAACTCCAACAACTTCTTCTTTGTAAATGTGCTAACACCAACGAGTGTACAACACCATGTGCATGTGTGTTAGCATTTTCACAAACACATTCAAAGGATTCGAGTTAGCGCACTAGGTCCTAATGCATATGCATGTATGAATTCACCTAGTGGCACTTAATAACCGTGATGACTGAGATATTCCCCTCTTAATAGTACGGCTATCTATCCTAAATGCACTCACACCCTCTATGGTGTCTTGAGTGCCAAAACAAAATTCCTATTTATACCTTTGCCTTGATCTCCATAGGATTTTGTTTTTCTCTTCTTCTTCTTTCACACGTGGAGCACTTGATCTATCTTTTGGTCATCACCACCAATACCATGATCATCATTTGGCTCCCGTACTTGGAATGTACCAACCTAGCTCATAAACACTTCATGACACGGTTAGTACCCTAGGTGACATCAATTATCCAAAACCAAACAAGGACTTTCAATCTCCCCCTTTTTGGTAATTGATGACAACCTTTCACAAAGATATATGTTTGAAAATTTGAGACACACTTTGTTAGTATTAGCTCCCCCTACATATGTGCTATAGTGTTTGGTTCAAGTTCGGCACATATGCATAGATATAAAATGTGGGAGAGTAATACTATCAAATGATGCTAAGGTATAAAGAATAGACCTTTGAAGCGTGATACAAATCGGAGTTGCCAATGTACACCATCCTTAGCATCTTGATTAGCTAGACTTACAAAAAACACTAGATACCTTATGAGATCAATATTATATAAAAGGTTCTAGTACCATTTTGCAAAAACAGATTACATCTAGCTACCACTTATACATGCTAGTTCACAAATCATCATTCAAACTTTATTTCTAGCATACATCACACAAGCATGTATATTGAATTTAAATTTTTACAATGCAATCACTCATATGAATATGCACATTCAAATGCAACAATCAGTTCATGAGCTTGCTCCCCCGACTTATATGCTCAAATTTTATATATATATCTATCTATCTTAACCATTTCTCCCCCTTTGTCATTAAGTACCATAAAAGGCACACCAATTTTAGTAGGAGTTAAGTTAATCAATAGGGTGATCAAGTTCATAGTATGGTTCAACCTAGCAAACAAACATAAGATATTTAACACAGTTTGCTCTAGAGTAAGCTTCTTCACACATCTTTCAATGGTTATCTTACTCACGTCGGTTAAACCCTTGAATGCTTGTTTCCTAGATCAACCCCTAGGTTCACAGGCCCATAAACATGTCATATGCTACCACTAGATCATATCAAACATAGAAGCAATAGTGGTACCATATGTACATCCAAAGTATTTTATTTTCATGAATGAGCCTATAAGATGCAAGGAATGACTAAATGCACTAAACATACCCTTAGTAAGAATGAATGTCATGCCAAACAATTTTACCTTTGCTTTGTCGAAGGAGAGGCATGTCATATAACGGAGGGTGCATCAACTCATATTTGAGAAATCAAGTATATTCAATTCATTCCTTAGCTTGCAAAATCTCTTTTCATCAAGTGGCTTGGTGAATATATCGGCAAGTTGATCATCGGTACCAACATTCTCAATTGAAATATCACCCTTTTGTTGATGGTCTCTTATGAAGTGATGGCGAATGTCAATGTGCTTTGTTCTTGAATGTTGTACTGGATTGTTGGTGAGCTTCACTGCACTCTCATTGTCACATAGCAATGGTACTTGTTTGAATTTAATTCCAAAGTCATCCAAAGTTGCTTTCATCCAAAGTAATTGAGCACAACAACTTCCTGCGGATATGTATTCTGCTTCGGCGGTTGAAAGTGCAACACTGTTTTGCTTTTTCGATGACCATGATACAAGTGATCTTCCAAGTAATTGACATGTGCCCGATGTGCTTTTTCTATCAACTTTGCATCCTGCATAGTCGGAGTCCGAGTATCCAATCAACTCAAAGTTTGACCCCTTGGGATACCACAATCCAACATTTTGTGTATGCTTCAAATATCTCAATATTCTTTTAGTTGCCTTCAAGTGACTCTCTCTTGGTGAAGCTTGAAATCTTGCACACATGCATACACTAAACATGACGTCCGGCCTAGAAGCGGTCACATAGAGTAAGCTTCCAATCATAGACCGATACAACTTTTGATCCACCATGTTGCCACTAGCATCACTATCCAAATGTCCATTTGTTCCCATAGGTGTACTAATAGCTTTTGCATCATTTAGACCAAACTTCTTGAGCATATCTTTGATGTACTTGCCTTGACTCACAAAAGTGCCATTCTTCATTTGCTTGATTTGAAGACCAAGGAAGTAACTAAGCTCTCCAATCATAGACATCTCAAACTCATTTGCCATCATATTCCCAAACTCTTCACAAAACTCTTGGTTGGTTGACCCAAAGATAATATCATCAACATATATTTGCAACACAAACAAGTCTTTGCCAATCTTCTTGGTGAAGAGAGTAGTATCAACCTTGCCCATCTTGAACCCTTTAGAGAGTAGGAAATCTCTCAACCTCTCGTACCATGCTCTTGGTGCTTGCTTCAAACCATACAACGCCTTTTTGAGCTTGTAAACATGGTTGGGCTTCTTGTCATCTTCAAAACCGGGAGGTTGTTCTACAAATACTAACTCATTGATATACCCATTGAGAAATGCACTTTTGACATCCATTTGATATAACTTGATATTATGAGCACATGCATAAGCCAATAGAATTCTAATTGCTTCCATTCTTGCAACCGGTGCATATGTTTCTCCAAAATCAAGACCTTCAACTTGAGTGTAACCTTGAGCTACCAATCTTGCTTTGTTTCTTACTACTATCCCGTCTTGATCTTGCTTATTTCGAAATACCCATTTGGTTCCAATTACATTGTAATTCTTTGGTCTCTCAACAAGTTCCCAAACTTGGTTGCGGATGAAGTTGTTTAGCTCTTCATGCATAGCGTTTACCCAATCAACATCCATCAATGCATCTTCTATCTTGGTTGGCTCAAATGATGACACAAAAGAAAAATGCTCACAAAATGATGCCAATCTTGATCTTGTTTGCACACCACTTCTAATATCCCCAACAATTTGATCTATGGGATGATCTCTTGCAATGTTGGTTGGTTGGAGGATTTGCACTTGATTGCTTGGTTGAGATGAACTAGCTTGTTGATCTTCACTAGCACTTGATTGATCATGAGAACCACTAGCTTGATTTGCATCAACTCGCACATTTGAGGAGAACATTTGGTCATCTTCATTATCATCCACTTGTCTTGGCCTAATATCACCAATATCCATATTCTTCATTGCATTTGACAGTTGAGTGCCTCTCACATCATTAAGATTTTCATTTCCTTCTTGAGAGCCCTTAGTTTCATCAAATTCAACATCATGCACTTCTTCCATAATACCACTAGCCAAGTTCCAAACTCTATATGCTTTGCTTGTTGTTGAATATCCAAGTAAGAATCCTTCATCACATTTCTTCTCAAATTTGCTCAATCTTGCACCTTTCTTCAATATATAACATTTGCAACCAAAAACTCTAAAGTATGCGATATTTGGCTTTCTTCCATTTAATAGCTCATATGGTGTCTTCTCTAGCATGCCATGGCAATAGAGACGGTTGCTACAATAGCAAGCCGTATTGATAGCTTCGGCCCAAAAAGAATGACTGACATTGTATTCACTGAGCATAGACCTTGCCATATCAATCAAAGTTCTGTTCTTCCTTTCAACAATCCCATTTGATTGAGGAGTATACTTGGGTGAGAATTGATGTCTAATGCCAAAGTCATCACACAACTCATCAATTCTTGTATTCTTAAATTCACTCCCATTGTCACTTCTAACTTTCTTGATTGTTGTTTCAAACTCATTCTGACATCTCTTGACAAAAGTTTTGAAGATCTCAAAAGTTTCACTTTTATCACTAAGAAAGAAGACCCATGTGTATCTAGTGTAATCATCAACTATCACAAAGCCATATTTACTTCCACCGATGCTAGTGTATGTTGTTGGTCCAAATAAATCCATGTGCAATAACTCAAATGCTTTGCTAGTACTCATTATGCTTTTCTTAGGATGGGAGTTACCAACTTGTTTGCCAGCTTGACAAGAGCTACAAAGTTTATCCTTCTCAAAAGTGACATCTTTCAAGCCTCTAACTAAATCATGCTTCACTATTTTGTTTAACTGTTTCATTCCAACATGACCAAGCCTTCTATGCCATAACCAACCCAAACCAGATTTAGTGAACAAGCATGTTGACAACTGGGTTTCACTAGCATTGAAATCAACCAAGTATAGGTTCTCATATCTAAATCCTTTGAATATCAAATTAGAACCATCTACACTTATGATTTCTACATCATCAACTCCAAAAATGCATTTGAAACCAAGATCACACAACTGAGCGACTGACAGTAAATTGAAGTTCAAGCTCTCAACTAGCAACACATTGGAAATGCTCATGTCATTGGATATTGCGATCTTACCAAGCCCTTTAACCTTGCCTTTGCCATTGTCACCAAATGTGATAGAATCAAAACCATGATTGCCACTTGAATTGATTGAATTGAACATTCTTGAATCCCCGGTCATATGTTGAGTGCACCCACTATCAAGCACCCAATGCCTCCCTCCGGCTTTATAGTTGACCTACAAGAACAAATCAATCCTTTTTAGGTACCCAAACCTTTTTGGGTCCTCCAAGATTAGTGACCAAACTCTTTGGTACCCAAATAGCTTTCTTCTTTGAGCCCACAATTGGTGTACCAATGAATTTAGCTTTTATGCCATTAACACCCTTGGTAAGCAAATAACAAGAATCAAATTTAATAGAGGATACATTAGCGTTCTTGTTCTTGTTCTTGCAATATTGCTCTACATGCCCACTTTGCTTGCATCTAGTGCAAAACCGACCATTGCTCTTCACAAAACTAGTCTTGTGAGTAGCAAAAGCCGCCTTGCCATTCTTGGGGGTATAGCCCAATCCCTCTTTGTTGAGAGAAAAACGTTGGCTACCCAAGCACTTAAGCAAGCGGGCCTCACCACCATAGGCTTTACCTAAGGCGTGAGTGAGCTCATTTACCTCCTTCTTCAATGTCTCATTTTCAACCATGAGTGAGGCATCACAAGTGAAGCCATCATCCATAGATGAAGTAGTAGTGGTAGATGATGAGCTACATGAAGGGTTAGTAGCAGCAATAACAATAGGCTTATAGAAAGATTCATCGATTATATCACAAGCTATGCCTATGTCACATGTTTTAACCACTTTTTAGTTTTAGCTTGATCAACAAGTGAGGAGTGAGCTTCCTTAAGCTTAGTGTGAGCATTGCCAAGCTCCTCATGGGCTTCCACTAGCCTCTCATGAGTAGCATTGAGCTCCTCAAAGGATTGCTCAAGAGCTTTTAGTCTCTTTTGCAATTCTTTGCACTCCTTTCTCTTTTTATCAAAATGTTCTCTAGCATCATCAAGCATTTCAATTAATTCATCTTTAGTGGGTTCATCATCATCACTATCATCACTATCACTCTCATCATCATCAGATAGTACCTTTGTGGCCTTAGCCATGAAGCATGATGGAGTATCGAAGATTGAAGGCTTGTTGTTGATAGCAATACTTGCAAGTGCCTTCTTCTTGCTTGTCTTGCGATCTTCATTATCACTATCTTCATCACTATCACTTGTGGATGCATCACTATCCCAAGTGACCATATATGATTGCCCCTTCTTCTTCTTTGTGTAATTCTTCTTTTCTTTCTTCTCCTTCTTCATGTCCTTCTTGTTGTCATTATCATCATTCTCACTGTTGTACGGACATTGAGCAACAAGATGGTCCTTGCTACCGCACTTGAAGCACCTCCTTGGTTCATCCTTGTTCTTGTATGAAGTTTTCTTCCTCCTTGCCCGGTAGCCCTTCTTCTTCATGAATTTGCCAAACCTTTTGACAAATAGAGCCATCTCTTCATCATCGTCATCACTGTCATTTGAGCAAGTTATCTTCGCTAGAATTCTTCTTCTTTGCTTTGCCCTTGCTTCTTCGATGATGATGTTGTGGCTTTGAATGCCACACTCTTCTTCTTCTCATCCTTCTTTACTTCTTGATCATTCTCATCTCTATAGGTGTCATCGGTCATTACATCTCCAAGAACTTGGTTTGGTGTCATAGTGTCCAAACCGCTTCTTACAAGCAACGTGACTAACATGCCAAATCTCTTGGGAAGACATCTCAAGAATTTATGAGAGAAGTCTTTGTCCTTCACCTCTTCTCCAAGTGCTTTGAGATCATTGACAAGCACTTGAAGCCTATGGAACATCTCTGGAACACTTTCATCTTCATTCATCTTGAAGCTAGCAAACTTTTCTTTGAGAATGTATGCTTTTGCTCCTTTCACTGCTTGAGTGCCCTCAAATGATTCTTCCAATTTCTTCCAAGCATCATATGCCATCTCCAAATTTTTGATTTGCTCAAATACCCTCTCATCAACGGCATCATGAATAGCACTGAGAGCAATGTCATTGTTCTGCATCTTCTCTTCTTCGGCATTGGTGAGATGCTCCGGATCAACTATCTCAATCTTGACATCCACAACTTGCCATATCTTTCTATTGATTGACTTTAAATGAGTGGTCATTTTTGCCTTCCAATAGCCATAGTTTGTGCCATCAAATTGGGGTGGCCTTTTGGTGTTGTTGATATGAGCCATTTTGACACCGAAGGTTGTTAAGCCTCAAATAAACGGTGACCTTGCTCCGATACCAATTGAAAGGTCCTAAATGGCTAGAGGGGGGGGTGAATAGCCTATAAAAAAACCTACAACAACACTTAAACAAACTAGTTAGACAACTAAATGGCGAAGCGAAGTTTGCGCTAGCTCTACACAGATGCAAGCCACCTATTCACGATTCTAGATAACCACAAACTCTAAGTCACACAATATCAAAGGAACTATTCAACAACTAATAAGCAATAATGTATATCACTACACAAGATAAGAGAATGTAACTAACAACAAGGTATAACATTAACTTGCAAGAAAGTAACTAATGTAAGTACAAGAGATAGAAGTGTGTATACCGATCCGGCAAGAGATTAATAAATGAATATCAAAGAATACCACGGAGACAAGTTGACACAATAATTTTTCCTCCGAGGTTCACTTGCTTGCGGCAAGCTACGTCCCCGTTGTAGCGATACACCCACTTGGAGGTTCACGCGCTAATAGGCATCACACGCCTAACCCTCAATAGGGTGCCGCACAACCAACACAAGATGGGGATCCACAAGCTACGAGCAATTCACTAGAGTTACCTTTGGCGCTCCGCCGGGGAAGGTACAAGAAACCCCTTACAAATCACCGGGAGATGGCCACGAACAATCACCACTCGTGCCTGATCTCCTCCGCTGCTCCAAGCCGTCTAGGTGGCGGCAACCACCAAGAGTAATAAGAATATCCGCAGCAACCACAATCGCCAAGTGCCACTAGATGCAAACTCACAAGCAAATGCACTTGGATCTCTCGATCTCACTTGGATTCGCACTAACAAGCAAAGAGATCGGAGGGAGGGATTAGATCTTACTCAAGAGGATGTTCAAGAAGTCAGAGAGTCAAGAAGCTATCCCCAAAGGCGGCCACGGACAATATATAGGGAAGGGGCGGCGGCGGCCCGAACCCTACCTTTCTGCGCTTGGTCGGTAGTACCGACCCCTCCTGGGCGGTACTACCGCCAGAGTCAAACTAGCCGTTTTCCCATATCCCGCTGATTTCGGCAAACCACCGACCCCTGGTCAGTTCCTCCGAGGTCGGTAGTACCGAGGTAATGGCGGTACTACCGCCAGACCAAAAAACGCCGCGACCAGAGAGCTCTGAAAAAAACCAGTTACTACCGACCTTGCGTCGGTACCACCGAGGGCGGTAGTACCGAGGTAATGGCGGTACTACCGGCAAGCCATTTTCAAAAACTTCAGAGAGCCTCGCGAAAACCAGCCACTACCGACCTTGCGTCGGTACCACCGTGGGCGGTAGTACCGAGGTAATGGCGGTACTACCGGCAAAGCCATTTTCAGAAACAACAGAGAGCCTCGCGAAACTCCTCAGGGCCACGGTACCACCGACCGTCCGGTCGGTACCCACCGCCGGCGGTAGTACCGATGGTAATAGCGGTACCACCGCCAGGCCAAAAACGCCCCATTACAGAGAAGGCTGCACGCAGCACCTATGGGCGGTACCACCGACCACCCTGGTCGGTACCCACCGACCATACACTGAAAAAACCATTTTCTTCTCTGTTTTGATCCAAACCAACTCCAACAACTTCTTCCTTTGTAAATGTGCTAACACCAACGAGTGTACAACACCATGTGCATTGGTGTTAGCATTTTCACAAACACATTCAAAGGATTCGAGTTAGCGCACTAGGTCCTAATGCATATGCATGTATGAATTCACCTAGTGGCACTTAATAACCGTGATGACTGAGATATTCCCCTCTTAATAGTACGGCTATCTATCCTAAATGCACTCACACCCTCTATGGTGTCTTGAGTGCCAAAACAAAAATTCCTATTATACCTTTGCCTTGATCTCCATAGGATTTTGTTTTTCTCTTCTTCTTCTTTCACACGTGGAGCACTTGATCTATCTTTTGGTCATCACCACCAATACCATGATCATCATTTGGCTCCCGTACTTGGAATGTACCAACCTAGCTCATAAACACTTCATGACACGGTTAGTACCCTAGGTGACATCAATTATCCAAAACCAAACAAGGACTTTCACCAGTGAAGGGGCATAACGGCTAGTTGGCCATTGAGGCTATATATAGTCGTTGAGGCCGGCTTTGGGCCGGTGGTTGGAGCACTCCAAAGCCTTGGTGGCTTGTGTGGATGTGCTTGGGAGCCCTCTAACACACATATGCTTTATTGCTCATCCGATTGTGTGAGAGAGTGATCCTAGTGCGTTGCTTTGAGAGATAGCATCGAGTGGCACTAGGTGTTCGAGTTGCAAGCCGGTGGTGCTTATTACTCTTGGAGGTTGCCACCTCCTAGACGGCTTGGTGATCGAGTCTCCGTCGTGAAGCCCGCGTGAAGATTGTGCGTGGCTCCGGAGAAGGATTGTGAGGGGCATTGTGCTCGCCCCGCGGGGATCGCGAAGAGCAACTCTAGTGGATTGCGCGTGTCATTGAGTTACCCTCACTTGTGGGTGAGTTCTTGCGGCGCTCGAGTGTCGAGCTAGGTGTGGTGCCTATTAGCCGCCGAACTACCAAAGTGTGTGGTCGACACAACGGGGACTAGCTTGGTGGCAACCAAGTGAACCTCGGGGAAAAATCACCGTGTCAACATTGTCTACTCTTCTCGGTGGTTTGCAATCTCCTTACACAAGCTTGTATTTACTTTCATACATATTGTGCTTGTGTAGCTATCTTGCTTGTGTAGCATAGAGTTGATCCCATGAGTGACTAGTTGAGTTGTAGTCTTACTAGTCACATTGCTTAGTTTGTGTAGCTAAGTTGAGCTCTCTAATTTGGCTTGTGTAGCCTTGTTATTGAGCATTGCTAGTGAGCTTAGGCTTTGTGCTTTTTGCTTAGTGGCATGTGTAGGAGCTCCCCCGTTGTTTGAAGTACTAATTGCTTAGGTTTGTGTAACCTTGCAAGCTAGAATTGTTTAGGTGAGCTCTAGCTAGCACGACACCTTATTTGCATTGTTTAGGATTTTTTATAAGGTGTCATAGAGTATAAGTAGAGGGGTGTAGTCTTGGCTAGACCGATAGTTTTAATTCCGCATTTATTTCGGTTAGCCATTCCGCTGCAATTAAGTTTAAGTTTTTAAAAAGGACTATTCACCCCCCCCCCCCTCTAGTCCGCCATCTCGACCCTTCAATTGGTATCGGAGCGAGGTCTCTCATTTGTGGTCTTCACCGACCCGAGAGGATGGCGTCTAGTGGGCTAGATGATGTGTGTGATACACATATTTTTGATGGCACACACTTTGCACAATGGAAACACCATATGCTTGATCATTTTCGTGCAAAGGGGCCAAAGTTTTGGTGGATTATCACTAGTGGTCTCACTCATGTTTTGGACCATAGAAATCTCACCAAAGCTCAAAAGGATCTCTTTGAACTTGATGCAAATGCTTATTGTTATCTAATGGATGCATTGAGTTTTGAGTTGTTTTATAAGATCAACTCCAAAGGGACCGCCCATGAGATGTGGGAATCCATCAAGACCACCTTCGGTGATCCCTCCACGTTTGATGATGGCAAGTTCATAAAGGAGGATGAACCGGTGGCATATGAGGATGTTGAGCAAGACCACAACTCCATGATTGTGGAAGATTGCTCCACCTCACGTTCAAGTGATGCAATCAATGAAAATACTTCAAGCACACTTGACAAGATGGAAGATGATGCCTCAAGTGATGCAAGTGATGATTCAACCTCAAGCACACTTGATGGTAATAATGGTACACGCTCCAATGATGATGCTACTACAACAAGCTCTCCAACATCATCATATTGATGCTTCATGTCACAAGGTGACACTAAGGTATCAATTGCAATATGATTAATCATTATTCATATGAATGAGCTTGTATTGACTTTGCTAGCATGACCGGATGTCTTATAGAAAATGATAAAAATAAAACAATGAAATTAGCAAAAAAATGAAAACTCATTTCTAAAGAACTCATGTGAAACATAAGCGCTTACTTGATGTTCTTAGAGCTTCACATGATGATTTAATTGAAAAAGTATGGCTCTCTCATTAAGGAAGTTTTTCAAAGAAAATTAAAATAATGAGAGCTCATCACATGGATCAAATGATCAATTGCAAAATGTTGCTGACCCATGTGATGTAGGCAAGAAGAATGTATCCATCTCTTGTGATGATTTTAATATCTATGCCATGTTCTTCACATATAGATGCTTGTTCTACTTCTATGTCTTGTGAGACTAACCTTTTGAAGGGAAACAATGAGCTCAAACTGAAGTGAAACTTGAGCAACAAGTTAGAGAGGTGGTGTAAATCAAAGGTCACCCATGAGCACATGATGAAGAATCAAAGAAGCTATGGTGACAAGAGTGGCATTGGCTTCAACAAGAGCAATGTCAAAGGCAAGAGATGGGGCAAGAGAAGACATGAAAGAGAAATGAAGAAGCAAGAACAAGAAAAGCTATCTCATTTCATGTGCTATCAATGCCATGAGATGGGACATCTTGCAAAGGCTTGCCCCAACAAGAAGAAGCCCCAAGCTCAAATCAAGAACAACCATCATGATGGTGACTTGATGAAGAAGAAAAACAAGAAGGGGCGGAAGAGCAAGGCATCCAACTCATATCCAAGATGCCAGATGATGAGCAAGAATCAAGATGAGAAGAAAGATTTGGCTCACATCAAGTGCTACAAGTGTGGTGATATGGGACACTTTGCCTCGAAGTGTCCTAACAAGCTTGAGAAGAAGGCTCAAGCAACTCATGAGAGGCAAGGCAATGAGAAGCAACAAATGGGCAAAGAAAAGAAGGCTCAATCAAAGAGAAGTTGCTACTCATGCCGGGAAAGGGGACACATGGCTCATTCATGTCCCCTAGGTATGACCCCTAAGCCTATTTCAATGTTAATGATTCTATGCTTAGGAAGGATGAAATGGTACCTCTAAGGCTACTATTGCAACTCATCCCGCTACTCATACTAAGGCTATGCCTAAGTATGTTGCTCCTAACTTGAGAGGACCCAAACTAGTTTGGGTACCATCAAAAAGTGGATGAATGTGTGTAGGTACCATGGCATTGGAGGCTTGACTCAATTGATTTCATATTATTCATCATGTGATTGAGTCAAGTAATGAAGCCTAGTGCTATCCAAACCCAATGCCAAGACAAAGAAGTGAAGTCCAAGTGCAAAACATACAAGTGCAAAAGATCAAGTTGTGATGGTTGATTGGAATTATTTGAAGGCTTGCAATCTAATTGAGTAGAAGCTTGCTATTTGGATGATCATGAGCTATTAAGGTATATCTCTAGTTGATCATGTTATTTTAGATGCATATGAGATGATCGAATCGGATATATATGCATATGTTGCTTGCTATAAGGTGATTGAATGGATAAATTGCTTAGTGATCAAGTTTGAGTTAGTTTGATTGGATATGTTCATGAGACTTCTTTTAGTAAGTGGTTTGAATGGATATATGTCTTGTGTTGATGTTCAAACAAGTTTAGCTCAAGTTTGATTCAAATTGGTAGAGTATAGCTCAATTGCTCAAAGTTGTCAAAAATCTGAAATCTGAGCTAGCTGTGATAAGCCATGTTTGAATGATCAAATCTATTTGGATTGGCTTGAAATTTGGTACACATGCTCTACACTTGTGATATTAGTCGCTGTGCAAAATTCATGATTATTGGATAAGATGTACTTTGGTTTTGGAGTAGATCTTGTCAACTATTGTGCAGCAGTTTTCAGCATGTAGTACTATGGAAAGAATTGAAATCTGGTAGCAATCTAGAAAGCCAATGAAGCTCAAATTTTTATGGCTGCTAGAACACTTAGAGAGGCACATCTCCACCAAATTTCATAGTCATTAGACTTATATTTTGGGAGATAAGCATTTTCTTTGAGAAGGACAGAATCTGCCAGAAAGTGACAAATATTGGATTGATTTAGAGTCACTTTGATTGAAAGGCCCTCAAGTTGGAATCATGTTTATAAAGTGGTTGAGGGACCTATGTTTGGTTTTGAGATGAGCTAGAAGTATGGCAAATATGAGTACAAGTTCATGTGATTGGGAAGTGTATTTGGCACACATTTGGTACTCAAATTGAAGATCAAGACCAACATCAAGATGAAGATAAAGATCAAGCTCTAGTATCAAATTGAAGATCATTTGGAAGAAAGAAAAGGACTCAAAGAGGAATTCAAAGTCACATTTTCAAGAAGATTTAATTGGATCAATCAAACAAGGTCAATTCAAGTGAGTATCAGGATGGTTCTTTGGAGAGAGGTCACTTCTCCCTTTTGTAGGGGCTTGCCGCCTTTGGTAGGTTAACCAATGATACTTGGAAGGCTAATATGGAAGTGGTGATTCAAAGGATATTTGAGATGCTTAGTTGAAGCAATGAAAGGATTGACCAAGCAAAGCAAGCAACATGCAAGATAGAAAAGCAAATCATGTCAATTCAAGTGGTATTCATATGCAAGCTATGTTAAAATGAAGAAGCAAGCCAACCACAACAAGATAGTGCACTTAATCATATGAGTGAAGATTTGTTCTATCAATTGGTATATATTGGTCTTCACCATGGACTTCACATTGCTATTTGGAGCTTAATTGGAATCAAATGACTATCCTCTACTCCAAGATAGCAAAGGTATCATTGTAATGTGCATGATCATTTCATCCCTTACTAGTATGCGGTTAGTGCATATAGTACATGCTCAATAGGATCATGCATAACAAATAAAAAGTTTAAATTCATAAGCTTACCACTATTGCTTGATTTATTATATGATCTAGTGGTTAGTAATGATTTGTTCATGAGCTAGTGAACCCAAGTACTTGATCTAGAAGATGAACTTTCAAGTGTCTAATTCAACATGAGTAAGATAACCATTGAAAATGTGTGAAGAAGCTTACTCTAGAGCAAACCGAGTTAGATATCTTGTGCAATATTGCCTAGTTCAAGTCACAAATGAGAAGCTCATGAAGATGACAAGAGTTCAAGAAGAAGATAATAATGCAAATGGATATCAAGTTAAACTTTATTCAAGTGGTATCCTACAAGACTTCAAGTGATCCTCAACTATAAGTGATCAAATCAAGTAAAGCATCCCTCTCCAACAAGAGCTCAAGTTTATCAAGTGGATGACCCATGCTATGACTTAGGGAGGTGCCCCACCTATTGGTATCAAGGTCAAAGATCCTACACATGGTCATTCCAACACATATGGTGGTGTCCATCAAAAATGAAGACTCAAGTATCATCCATCTACCCTAGTCCACCCTTTGTATCAAGAGAAGCATACCTTTTATGGTCATTGATGACAAAGGGGGAGAAGTTATGGAAAAGATATGTCAATTATGATATGTCAAGGACAAAGAGGGAGAAAAGAAGATGGACATGGATCAAGAGGGAGCAAGATTGAAGGAACAAAATTCTTGGACAATGAGAGCACACAAGTAGGGGGAGCAAGCTCATGAACTTGGTTGTTGCATTTGATATGTGCATAATCATGTGCTTGTTTGCATTGCATAAGTTTTAAAATTTATATGCATGCTTGTGTGGTGTATGCTAGTTATAGGATTTAATTGATGAATTGATAACTAGCATGCATAGGTTAATAGCTAGACTTGTGCTTTTAATGCAAAACTAGACCCTTGCTATTAATGTTGATCTCACGGGTTTTCTAGTTTTTTGATGTCTAGCTACTCTTCGATGCTAAGGATGAATCAAAATGTGGTATGCACGCTTCAAAGGTAAAATTTCATCATGTATACCTTAGCATCACTTAGTAGTGCTAACACTCCCACAAATTTCATATTTATGCATGTGTGCAAGCTTGAAACCAAACCATTTGAGCACACATGTAGGGGGAGTTAACACTACAAAGTTGGGTTGTATGGTGCTTATCCAATTCTCTTATATGGTCTTAACGTTGGATAAGTAACATAGAATCCAAAGAGCTTAATTTCCATATCTTTGTAGAGTTGTCATCAATTACCAAAAGGGGGAGATTGAAAGGTCCTAGTTTGGTTTTGGTAATTGAGTGACAACTTAGGTGGACTAATATGTGTTTGAAGTAAATTACACAGGTGATTAGTCCATAGGTGATCATGTGTGAGCAACATATGCCATAGAGGAGAATTGGCTTGGAGGATGTTGCAATGCTCATGCATGAAGATGAAGAAGGAGCTTAATGCATATGTGACATGACATGTGGTCATATGGCTAAGATGAAGAAGATCAAGGCAAGACTTGGCTTGATGGACCGGTTGCGAAGGTGAAGGGCAAGTTGAGGCTTTGAAGCCGTTGGTACCGAGTGTCGGGAGGCTTAAGCAAGACTTGGCGCCGAAGGACCGAAGCGATGGTGAAGAGCAAGTGATGTCAAGATCGATGGACCATGGAGGCCATGTGATGATATGAAGTGGATCATATCATTTGAAGATAGGTTGGTGCATGTGTTGCATCAACACCGAAGGAGATGGAATGGAATGCGCAAGGCAAAGGTATATTTGTAGGGCATTTCATTTCACCGGTCATAGGTGTGTAGAGAAGATTATGACCGGGTTTAGGATAGATGGCCGTACTATTAAGAGGAGCAAACTTGTTTGCATATCGGTCATCTAGTGCCACTTGAGCGATCTAACTTTGCGATGTTACTAAGATCGAGTGGCGTGGTGAGAGCAAGTGAAAATCCTTTGAAATTGTTTGTGAAAATGCTAACACACATGCACATGATGTTGTACACTTGTTGGTGTTAGCACATTTGCAAAGGAGGAGTTGTTGGAGTTGGTTTGGATCAAAACAGAGAAGAAAATGGAGTTTTCTGTGTGTTGTCGGTGGTACCGACCCTGGGTTGTCGGTGGTACCGCCCATAGGTGCTGCGTGCAGCCTTCTCTGTAATGGGGCGTTTTTGGCCTGGCGGTGGTACCGCTATTACCTCGGTACTACCGCCGGCGGTGGTACCGACCGGATGGTCGGTGGTACCGTGGCCCTGAGGAGTTTCGCGAGGCTCTCTGTAGTTTCTGAAAATGGCTTGCCGGTAGTACCGCCATTACCTCGGTACTACCGCCCACGGTGGTACCGACGCAAGGTCGGTAGTGGCTGGTTTTTCGCAGAGCTCTCTGGTCGCGGCGATTTTGGCCTGGCGGTAGTACCGCCATGACCTCGGTACTACCGACCTCGGAGGAACCGACCAGGGGTCGGTGGTTTGCCTAAATCTGCGCGATGTGAGGTAACGGCTAGTTTGACTAAGCCGGTAGTACCGCCCAGGAGGGGTCGGTACTACCGACCGGAGCGCAGAATGCCCAGTGAAGGGGCATAACGGCTAGTTGGCCATTGAGGCTATATATAGTCGTTGAGGCCGGCTTTGGGCCGGTGGTTGGAGCACTCCAAAGCCTTGGTGGCTTGTGTGGATGTGCTTGGGAGCCCTCTAACACACATATGCTTTATTGCTCATCCGATTGTGTGAGAGAGTGATCCTAGTGCGTTGCTTTGAGAGATAGCATCGAGTGGCACTAGGTGTTCGAGTTGCAAGCCGGTGGTGCTTATTACTCTTGGAGGTTGCCACCTCCTAGACGGCTTGGTGATCGAGTCTCCGTCGTGAAGCCCGCGTGAAGATTGTGCGTGGCTCCGGAGAAGGATTGTGAGGGGCATTGTGCTCGCCCCGCGGGGATCGCGAAGAGCAACTCTAGTGGATTGCGCGTGTCATTGAGTTACCCTCACTTGTGGGTGAGTTCTTGCGGCGCTCGAGTGTCGAGCTAGGTGTGGTGCCTATTAGCCGCCGAACTACCAAAGTGTGTGGTCGACACAACGGGGACTAGCTTGGTGGCAACCAAGTGAACCTCGGGGAAAAATCACCGTGTCAACATTGTCTACTCTTCTCGGTGGTTTGCAATCTCCTTACACAAGCTTGTATTTACTTTCATACATATTGTGCTTGTGTAGCTATCTTGCTTGTGTAGCATAGAGTTGATCCCATGAGTGACTAGTTGAGTTGTAGTCTTACTAGTCACATTGCTTAGTTTGTGTAGCTAAGTTGAGCTCTCTAATTTGGCTTGTGTAGCCTTGTTATTGAGCATTGCTAGTGAGCTTAGGCTTTGTGCTTTTTGCTTAGTGGCATGTGTAGGAGCTCCCCGTTGTTTGAAGTACTAATTGCTTAGGTTTGTGTAACCTTGCAAGCTAGAATTGTTTAGGTGAGCTCTAGCTAGCACGACACCTTATTTGCATTGTTTAGGATTTTTATAAGGTGTCATAGAGTATAAGTAGAGGGGTGTAGTCTTGGCTAGACCGATAGTTTTAATTCCGCATTTATTTCGGTTAGCCATTCCGCTGCAATTAAGTTTAAGTTTTTAAAAAGGACTATTCACCCCCCCCCCCTCTAGTCCGCCATCTCGACCCTTCAATCTCCTATTGCTAATGGCGTTGAGAAAGGCACTCTCAGCCAATCCCCCCATGCACAACTTTCTTTTGATGGACACCATCCCCACATTTGGCCACTTCATGCCCCAAGCATCCGCAGAAGAAACAGAAACTTGGAGCCTTTTCATATTGTACCAAGCACATCATCCTCTCTTTCAAAGTAATTGGCACGACCCGAACTAAAGGCTTCCTGAGGTCCAACCATACTCGAGCTCGCAGAAACGGTGTCGAGTTGATCTTTCCTTCATTCACCACCACTGAAATTAGGTCCCCAACCTTCTTTACCACTTTCTCCGCTAGCTCTCGCTTCCTCATGAGGCCCTCCGGGACACCCTGAATTCTTGCCCATATTGGTATTCTATCCAACTTGTATGTCTTCACATTTGAGAAGCCGTCGTATTCCTCCATGACAATGGCAGCACCACGAAATAACCATGGACGGCCATCCATCACCCTCGACACCAATCTCCAAGGCAGTGAAGTTGGACTACAAAAAAATTGGGTTCCAATGCTTTGAAGGTCACCTCCTTTGCCGCTACCCACGCGTTCCTCAGAGCATTGAACAACGTAGCATGGCTAAAGGTTTCGTCGTGTGAACCCTGAAGAGGGCAATCCATCGTATCTCCTTTACAAGCTCCTCAAATTCTCCCGAAAAATCGAGATCTTCCTCCTCCTCCCTTGTAGCGTCATCTCTTCCAAGTGCTTCTCCAGATTCGGCAACCCGCCATCTTCTTCCATCTCCTTTCCCTTCCCCTTCCCCTGCGATGCTTTTTCTGCCATGCAGCAAAGCTTCTAGGTCTTCCACCACCAGGCTTGACCGCTGGCACAAACACCTTCGTTTCTGCTTGAAATCACGTCAAGATTGACGTGAGAGAGATTGGACTCCGGCGCCGCCGCAGCCGCCGCCAGAGTAGGAAAAACCCTAATTTAGGGGAACTCGTCAGACTCTATTTTACCCATGCCTGACTAGAAGACTTCATGTAAGGTGTTAGTTAGGCATTTATTCACCCACGAACCGTTTGTGAGCATATCCGTCATTTCTTCTGACTTATATCCATACCCGATGGGCATTGAGTACCACTGAGTATACTTAAAAAAAAGAATAAATAATAAAATCAAAGCGATATAAAATAATAAATTCATAGTTAAATGACATGCTCATAGGCCAAAGCATAAAAACATAGTATATAGAGATTTATAACCGCAAGTCAGCAACAAACACATCACAAGTATATTTAAAATAAAATAAGCAAATATATATAATAAAAATATAAGTATGCTATCATCCATGACTATGATCCATTGATCGATCCCATTCATCTATACATTATTTAAGAATGAAGCAAATAAATGAACAACAACTAGAATCAGGTTTGTTCTAGTTGTAGTCTTATAGACATGTAATTGCAGCAACACCCTACCATATGAGTGATTGACACACCAAAAGGTGATCACAAAATTCAGCGACAAGAGATGTCAACATGCAGTGTGTGGTCCTCGGAGACAGAGAGGAATCAGAGCCGGAGGGGAGGACAGAGGACTCATCTCGCGTAAACATGATGTTATGGGAGTAAACATGATGTGAATATCTTGTCTCGTTTTGGCTTGCGTCCGGCTCGTGAATTGGCTTGTTAATTAAAATCCAAATGAACCGAGCTTGAACTGAGCCACTAACGAGCGAGTCTAGCGAGCTAGCGAGTTACGAGATAAATTCAGGCCTACTTATTGACGTCCTATTATTTACTCTATTATTACTATCTTTGAATATTCATTTCAAAAAATATTTATAGTTTACAACATACAGATTACATATATTATATATTACTCCCTCCATACCCATATTAGTTGTCGTTTTAGACAAGATTTGGGTCAAACATTGGGAATATAAATCATCAATAACTATTAAGTTTCTAAGTTTACAAATATGAAAATTATATGAATAGATTTGTCTTGAAAAATACTTTCATAAAAGTATACATATATCACTTTTTCATAAATATTTTTGTAAAATCAAGAGGTCAAAGTTGTGTTTTGAATACCGTGTCGCTGTCCTAAACGACAACTAATATGGGTATGAAGGGAGTATATATTATGATAATATGTCTCATAGTGAATTTAGAAACATAATTATGTTGTTGTGAACCTATATATATTTTTAAAAACCGATGGCAAAAAATGGAGGAAGTACTAAGTAATAACGTCGGTCTACTAGTAGTAAGTTGTAATTTGTAATACTAAACAATAACGTTTCTGTGAGTGTTTCATTGCTTCTTTTTTAGATCGGCTGTTTCATTGCTTTTTTTTATTTAAAACACGCGTTTAAACTTTGGTCCAAATGTCCAATACGGCCCGATCTGCCATTTCCTCAGCAGGTTGCCATTTCTGCAGCTCCTGCTTCATTTTTTTTTTTTGAAGGAAAACTCCTGCTTCATTTACTGGGCTCTTACATCTACACACGGGCCGTGCCGTATTTCGGAAAAATACGCGGCCCAGCCAGAGGAGGGGGTTTCTGTTCTCTCCTTCCGTCCTTGCCTGCTCCGCGCCGGCAGCCTGCCCCTCCGCCGCCACCGCGATCTTGTTCTCAAATCTCAATTCCATTCTGCGGCGGCGATGGCCCTCTCCTCCTCCCGGGCGCACCACGTCCTGCGCCCTCTCCTCAGGGGCTTCCACGCCTCCGCGCAGGCCCGCGCGGGTGGAGCCGCACGAGTTCTCCAAACCCAGCGGGTACCTGGGCAGCTGGGAGCCCGCGGCGGAGCCCCGGGAGGCGTGGGCGCAGCTGGACCGGCTGCGCAAGGGGTACGCGCGCGACGTGCGCGAGCTGCGGCGGCAGTACGCCTACGAGGTGCAGCTGATGGAGGCCGAGCGGCAGCGGAAGGCCGACGCCCGCGCCGAGGCCGCCCGCATCGCCAGCCAAGAGCGCAAGGCCGCCAAGCTCGCCGCCGCGGAGACGCGCGCCGTCGAGCGCCGCGCGTTCGAGGAGGAATTCCGCCAGACCCTCGTAGGCTTCGATCCTCCTGCCTCCTTCCATCCCTTGCTCCAGTTGCCCGCAGCAGCACTTGCAGGCTTGCACGCTTCTCCATTGCATACAACTTGTTTGATTAATTGCCTTGTCCGTTCGGGCTTCTAAAATGCGAGCCATAAGTCCTAACACTGTCGTAGTTGCTACATGCGGTTAGTTTCTGATTGTGTGGGCATCTGATTAGTTTCAGAAGCATGTCTAAGAACAACGTCTCTAGACACCATTAGCGCTCAACTAGTCAAACTATGCATTGATGAAGCGAAAACGTATATAGCAAATAGATTTGTAACTGAAATGAGATAATGTGCAGATGAAAGAAAGAGCTGAGAAGCTGGAGAGCTGGCGGAAAAAGGAGAAGCTCAAAGAGGAGAAGAAGGCAAAACAAAAGGAGCTCCTGCGCAAGAAGAGCGGTATGTGGCTTTCTGAAGATAAAATTGAAGAACAGATGCTCATTGCTGTCATGCAAACCACTCCTCTATGAGGTTGGTTCTGTGAGGTGAGTTGTACTGTCTTTCTTTTTGTGGTGTTGCAATCTTTTCTCTCTCCTCTTAATTTCAGAACAGGAAGGACATCCATGTTTAACTTTTATTTAACGTGTTTGGAATAAAAAAAACTTCACACCTATAACCTATTGAAGTGCAGGACACAAAATCAAGTCTTCTTAAATATATTAAATCTCTGCATATATTACATGTCTGTGTTTTAGATTGTATGGGTTTTGTTTTGTCTTTGATCCTACTGTAACATAATTTTCCTTATGTATTAGAAGTTTGGAACAACAGTGATTCTAAGTCTTATTTAGTCTGCTTATGAATTTGTAATTTTTATTCAGTTGGACATCATATATACAAACATATGGCTCGCTAAGGTTTACATGAAGTTGCATAGATCTTAGAGAAAAGTGAATGCTAAAAAATCACAGGCTAAAACATTCGCTCAATCAGCTAGATAGATCGTATAAGGTGTATTACATTATGTAGATTTCTTAAATTTGAGGGACAAGTATTATAAGGCTGAAGCAGCATCAGGTGCTGTTTACCTTGGAATTCAGTAATAATTTCAATTAGCTGTAGACCTCAAGGAATAATGTAGTTCCTCATTTATAACAACTTCCTATGAAATAAGACCAGGCTTATGGCTTTCAGAAACCCCACATAAAAAAACTTAAACTTCAATTTGCATTACTTGCGTAAGATAAACTAGTATGCTGGTAGAATTTCAGTGGACTATTGAATGGTTGCATAACTCTTCTGTATACAATCTTTGGCTCTTCACACGAATATTTGCATGAGATTTGAGTTTCAGTACTAGGGAGGGGCAAGTTGATGCACCTAATAGATACAATATGACTGTATGAGGCATGTCCCCCATTAATGGTAAAGTTGTTAGCTGGTCAGGCTGCCATACATGGAGCTTTGCAAATGCTGATAGCTCTGGGTCTTCAAAGAGGATATTGAAGAGATTGCAGAAGTGCAGCACTTGATTTCACTAGGAACTGAATTTACAAACACCGGTCTAAGATTTCAATTAAGACTTTTAACATCAACAACATCACCATGGTAACAACAGGAACCACATCAAAATATCCATGTGTTTGTATATTGAAGAGATTGCAGAAGTGCAGCACTTGATTTCACTAGGAACTGAATTTACAAACACCGGTCTAAGATTTCAATTAAGACTTTTAACATCAACAACATCGCCATGGTAACAACAGGAACCACATCAAAATATCCATGTGTTTGTGATGTGTGAAACGTAGAGCAGACAATCTATCAAATTTGGTACTAAACTCTAGAAAAACTCGGTGTGAGATATCCTTGATCTGAACCCTGCAAAATGGTCCAAAGGGTTATAACCATTCTGCTAAAAATGCATTATGTGCTATCAAATATTATACACTGAACTGATGCTGCTTACTGAGTATAGGTGTTGTAACTCTCACAACTCCCAATCATTTTGAGCATAGCGGATTTGTGATTTTCAGATTGCATCGGTTGTGTTCATGTGGACATGCAGGGTAGCGAGTGGGTTTTGCTATTAAATTAGGAGTATTATTTTTGTAACACAGATTTAGTACATAGTTGCTCTGCTCTGATTAATAAGTAACCATGGCCTTCCGTAAACTGACGCGGATCGATTTTTTTTTTCCTTTTTTGCAGGAAAGCTAATAGTAGCATTCAAATCATGAGGGGACGGACATCACATGGACGTGTCCATCGCTCCTTGTGAGCACTAGATCGCTGCTAGCAGGCAGCCCTATGTATGAGCAATAAGAAAGAACTCGGTGTTTAACATGAAAAGGCCCATGTGTTTGTTAGTTAGACTTGATCACGCCAAGCCGTGCTTGGAGAGATGGGCTGTTGGCTAAGCAGAAATGATTTAGCCTGGGTGGTAGCACAACGGCCTGTGCCAAAATTGGTGCCCTCCTTTTCATGTCACGGATTACGATCCGTTTGTTGTTCTCATTTGCATAAAACTCTTGGCATGGTCTGGACTAAACATATGCCTTGCTTTCCCTTTTGGCAATCAGTAATTTTCCCTGTTACTTGGACGAAGGATAGTCAGTCACCATCATCCAGTTATGCTAATGATTTTGTTCTACGTTCGTTGATGGTCGAGGCATCTTGCCTGCTGGCCCCCTACAGTGCTGGTGATCTGTGATCTCTTTAGAGTGCAAATCTGCAATCAGCTCGCCGCGAGAGAAGGGGGGATATGATGCCGACGAGAAGGGCGAAGCATGAAAGAAGAGGCAAAAGGCCAAAGCAAAAATGACGAGCGAAAGTGGCACAGGATCATCCAATCGTTGAATCTTTCTTGTCACACCCGGAGGGGAGATAATGATTTGGGCCCACTGTTCAGCCTTGTGTTCATAGATAGCATGGTCAGATAGTAAGCACGGCCATATTAACTCAGCGTGTGTTACATTTTAGACAATTTGGTAAACATGACATCATTTTAGACCACGTAAAAAAGTGGAAAAGAATCATGAAAGTAGAACGCTGGGTCGTATGGAATTCAGGGCCTATTTGTTTTCAGGGCTAAAATTCTTTATAGACTAAATTAATATCGTAACATTTTGATGTGACACGGCTAAAATTTTAGTCTTGATTCAAACACGAAATAAAATTCAGTTTCCCTTTCAATGTTAGCTTCCTGTTTCTTGTGAACTGATTGAAGCAGGACATGAGTGGGCTGTGGAACATGGGTCTTGTACTGATTTCATGCGGAAATCACAGCCGTTCTGGTTAAAAATTCAGCTGGATAATTGCGTTCCAATCAGGCCCCCTGTGCCTCCGTAAAATTAGGTAGCCCTTTGCTTCCTCCCATTGCTTGGTGTTGACCTTTATCTCCTTATACTCGCTGCCACTGTTGCACAGTGGCGGTAGTGTGATGGACAAGGCTGCTCCCCTCCGGCCTACTACTAGACCTAGGCTAGGGAAGGGCCCCACGGCAGACAGAAACAGAGCAAAAGCGAAAAGTGGAAGCCTCCAGTACTGACAACCTGACACTGGTCTACCGAAGAGGACCGCCCAAACAGAGCAGTGGTGTGGAGCAGCGACGAGGAGGACGAGGAGGAGGTCCCAGTGGCCAGTCCAAGCTCGGCACAAGCAGCTCCAGCCTCCTCCAAGCCCAACCCCAGCTCGATTCAAAATCAAAAGTTGCACGGGAGTACTAGAGTTCTCTCGTCCCAATGCAGATTGATGGAGCAGCCAAGATCACTCATGGCTTTGCCTGATTGATTCCTCCGGACCTCTCCTTTCCTCCCTCCCTCCCTCCCTCTCCTCCCATATCGATCTTGCGGCGGCAACGGCAACGGCAGCGGCAATGCCAATGGCCGTGCGGTTCTTGCTGCGTTCCGCGGCATTCCTGGCGATCCTGGCGGCAGCGACGGCGGCGGCGGCCATGCCGCAGCCGCAGGGCCTGCAGCCGTTGCCGGAGCCAGAGGTGAAGCCGAGCGACACGGACGCGCTGACCATCTTCCGGCACGGCGCGGACGCGCACGGCATCCTGGCGTCCAACTGGAGCACGGGCGACGCGTGCGCGGGGCCCCGGTGGGCGCGCGTGGGCTGCTCGGCCGACGGCCGCCGCGTGACCTCGCTGACGCTGCCGTCGCTGGACCTGCGCGGCCCGCTCGACCCGCTCTATTCCCACCTCACCGAGTCCGCACGCGCTCGACCTCCGCGGGAACCGGCTCAACGGCACGCTGGACGCGCTGCTCCGCGGCGCGCCGGGGCTCGTGCTCCTCTACCTCGCCGGGAACGACGTGTCGGGCGCCGTCCCGCCGACGCGCTCGCGCGCCTCACCCGCCTCGCCCGCCTCGACCTCGCCGACAACAGCCTCACCGGCGGCGTCCCGTCGGCCGCGACGCTCGCGGGGCTCACGGCGCTCGTCACGCTCAGGCTCCAGGACAACCTCCTCACGGGCCTGCTCCCGACGTGGCCGCCGCGCTGCCCAGGCTCGCCGAGTTCAACGCCTCCAACAACCAGCTCTCGGGGCGGGTGCCCGACGCCGTGCGCGCCAGGTTCGGCCTCGCGTCGTTCGCCGGCAACGCCGGCCTCTGCGGGCCCCAGCCGCCGCTGCCGCCCTGCTCGTTCCTGCCGCGGGAGCCCAACGCGCCGACGCCGCCTGCTGCTTCGTCGTCTTCGTCTTCGTCGTCCGTGGTGCCGTCCAACCCGGCCGCGTCATCCTCCGTCGCCTCGTCGTCGCCGGCGCTGGCCACGCCGGAGTCCCTTGGCGGGGCCCGCGACCGTAATAAGGGGGGACTGAGCCCCGGCGCGGTCGCCGGGATCGCCGTCGGCAACGCCCTCTTCTTCCTCGCTCTGGCGTCGCTGCTCGTGGCCTGCTGCTGCTGCGGCGGCCGAGGCGGCGGCGACGACGGCGAGGCCAAGAAGAGGAAGAGGCGCGGCCGCGTCGGCCTGGAGGACGGAGGCGGCGGCGGCGCGCTGTTCGGCCACCTCAGGGGGAGCAGCAGCAGCAGCAGCCGGGTCGGCCGGGCAGCGCCGGCCGGTGCAGCGACGGCGGCGACAGCGACGGGGCGCGCAGCAAGCTGGTGTTCTTCGGCGCGGACGGCGGCGGAGAGGAGGAGGACGACGAGGACGACAGCGACGGCAGCGCCTGCGCGCCGCTGACGTCGCACCTGCAGCAGCAGCAGCAGGGAAGGCGCGGGAGCAGGTTGTTCCAGCTGGAGGAGCTGCGGCGCGTCCGCGGAGATGGTGGGCAGGGGCAGCCTGGGCACCGTGTACCGCGCCGTGCTGGGCGACGGGCGCATGGTGGCCGTGAAGCGGCTGCGCGACGCCAACCCCTGCGCGCGCGACGAGTTCCACCGCTACATGGACCTCATCGGCCGCCTCCGCCACCCGCACCTCGTCCCGCTCAGGGCCTTCTACTACGCCAGGCAGGAGAAGCTCCTCATCTACGACTACCTCCCCAACGGCAACCTCCACGACCGCCTCCACGGTACGGTACCGTCTTCTCCGGCGACCTTACCTCTCCTTGTTGCTGCCAGCCAGTGCTCCCTTGCTTGCCATGCCGGTCAGTCCACTCACTCACCACACACACGACATCGTCGTCTGCTTGCCTGATTCACATCACAGGACACAAGAAGATGTCGGGGGAGTCGCCGCTGGACTGGACGACGAGGGTTCGGCTGCTGCTGGGCGCGGCGCGCGGGCTGGCGTGCATCCACTGGGAGTACCGGACCTCCGGGGTGCCG
Source organism: Coix lacryma-jobi var. lacryma-jobi (assembly GCA_009763385.1). Taxonomy (NCBI): domain Eukaryota; kingdom Viridiplantae; phylum Streptophyta; class Magnoliopsida; order Poales; family Poaceae; genus Coix; species Coix lacryma-jobi. The sequence continues at coordinate 125,658,844 of CM019831.1, forward strand.
CACGGCAACGTCAAGTCCACCAACGTCCTGATCGACAAGGACGGCGCGGCGCGCGTGGCGGACTTCGGGCTGGCGCTCCTGCTCAGCCCGGCGCACGCCATCGCGCGGCTGGGCGGATACATGGCGCCCGAGCAGCAGCAGCAGGACAAGAAGCGGCTGTCGCAGGAGGCCGACGTGTACAGCTTCGGCGTGCTGGTCCTGGAGGCGCTGACGGGCAAGGCGCCGCGCGCGCAGCACCTGCATCCGGCGGCGCCGACGCCGGCGGCCGACGCGCACAAGAAGGGCGGGACGGCGGCGGTCACGGCTATGGGCCTCCCGGAGTGGGTGCGGTCCGTGGTGCGGGAGGAGTGGACCGCGGAGGTGTTCGACGTGGAGCTGCTCCGGTACAGGGACATCGAGGAGGAGATGGTGGCGCTGCTGCACGTGGCGCTGGCGTGCGTGGCGCCGCGCCCCGACCAGCGGCCTTCCATGGGCGACGTGGTGACGATGATCGAGAGCGTGCCCGTGGACCAGTCCCCGGCGCCCGAGGAGGACAGGGACGTCTCCGTCACGTCGCCGTCCATCGGCGTCACCACCGACGACGGCGGGGACGGGCGCCTCAGCAGCTACTAGTAGCTGTCCGCTGTGTCGTCGTGTCCAGATTCTGTTTTCTTGTGTGTGGTCTTGACATCATCTTCTTCTTCTTCCATGCATGTATTATTATGGCTTTGGTTGGGGTCTTGAACACATTCGTCTCGTCCGGCTTTTGCACGTCTGAGCGAGTCTGAGAATGGATCCATGGAGTGCTGCTCACTGTTGCAGCTGCTGCAGTTTCCCTGCTCGTTAGAATGGATTCATGGAGTACTTCTCTTCGAATTGTTCAGCTAGTAATAACCTGCTGCTGTATGGAGCTCATGAAAGATCACAAAGACATTTGGAGTTCACGTAGTACGGACGTACCCCCAGAGTTCGCTAGCATGATCACATGAGCTACTCTGCTAATTTTAATCTATTTAAATTTGTTATACGATATTATTTTTTCTTATAAAAAATCAGTGGTACCAATGAGTCGAACAAGTTTCTAGTTCAGGAGACGTGGATAGGAGAAGCAGGTTCAAAGTTGGGCCATGAATGGCTAGAGGATTCAAAAAAAAAAATTATCTCAACATCGGCTAATAAAACCCAGATCAACTTGAGCAACCGTAGCATTTACCGTACATGAGAATGGCCCGGTACTGAGCTCCAACTACGTTTAGCAAGTTCGTGCTATTCAAAGTTGCAATTATCTTGTCAAAAAAAAGGTTGGAATTACAAATTCACTGCTGTCCTCTTCTATTTGATTTCGATTTTATGCGAACACACCACAGCTCCCACTCTGGGCTGCTTTTAGAGGCACACTGGGCCGACATGATGGTTGGGCAGGGGGCGCGGCCCTTCTACTGCTCTGCTCTGCACCCTGCCCTCTGCCTCTGTTTTTGTTCTTTCCTGGGCCGACATAGGACTGTCCTCTCTCTCTCTGACATGGACTCTGAAATTTCCCGGTCAGATTCAAAACAGTTTCTTTATGGAACAAACCCGGCTGTTGTTGTTTTATTGAGAACAAAAAATTTATGGAAAGTTAATTTCGATTGTTTCAAAAGTCTTCTACTGTTATATGAGATACACTTAAGACAAATTTCAGCTGATAAGTTCAAGCGAACGACGCCATTATACTATGGTTGAATACAATTCTAAACACATTATCGATTAAAGTGTTTTAAAGTTTAACCAGATATATAGATAAAAATCTTAATGATATTAAATAATATATTATAAAAATATGTTCAATAAGAATCAAATGATAACTATTTTGCATGATCAATATTAGTATACTTTATATAAATTGGAACAAACTTGACATAATATAATATAACACTATTCTACTGTTATTTTTTTTTGACATAAGTACTTTTTTCGGATTATGCAAAAGGTATGCACGTCTTTATATTAAGATAGAAAAATTTTGATTACAACAGGCTCGTATGGCGGCTTAAGGAGGATCAAAAGGATTTATGATGTTTTGACGCTCCGGAACTAGGCTTTTATTTGTGTAAAAAAGGCAACTTAAGTTCTTTTTTTTGAAGGAAGCACCAGGGGAGGCCCCTACTTAAAATTTTCATTATATATTTTCCTGTACAAATTACAAAGCTTGCAAAGCCAACAAAAAAGACTAAGGTTGTACATTAGGGTATATTGTCTAACCACAAATCTAAACAAAGCTTCACACTATTCTTAGCCTTGATGCAAACCAAGCCAAGCTCCCTCTTAAAGTCATCTACCCATTTGCTAAGTGCAAAGCAACCTAAGTTCTTGGCTTCACTCTAGAACCGAAATCAGTGTGTCCCACAAACAAATACATGCAAAAAATGTCTTTTTGTAAAAAGAAAAACAAACCTAATTATTTTAAAACAAAGCGCTCAACAAAATGTGTGTTGCCCCTGTCAATAAGAAGTGTTTTACATCAAGAGGACAAAGAGCCATGCCATTTGTGTTTTAGAAGAAACACGACATACTCCATCCGTCTAAAAAAAAGTCACTATAAGATCCGGTTTATTTAAACTTTCTTAACTTTAACTATGTTTATAGAATTACGTGTAACATTTGTATCTTCAAATAAGTTTATTATGAAAGTATATTTAAAGATCTATCAAATAATACTAATTATGTACCATAAATATGAATGTTCAGTTATATAATTAGTTAGTTTTTTTTTGTCTTTTTGGAAGACGAGAATGATTTTTTTTGAGGGACGGAGAGAGAGTACGATTTACAATGTCGTTCATGTCTTCTTCGTCCATGCGTCATGGTTGCAACTGTCAAACGCATCTCGGTGTGAGCTACTAAATACTAATCTGCTGTTTTGCCACATTCTTATTTTGTGTGTATACAGGATTTCAAATCCAGATTTCTTCAAAGAACTCTAGAAAATGTGCGTATCTCATTCATGGGACAAACACGCCGCTGCCACGACACGAGGGAAAAGCGCGAGGGAATCGTCAAAGCCGCCGAGAGACTGGAATTGACCCGGACACGTGAGAAGAGCATGGAATTCGAAACAACGTGATGGGCTCCACAAACGCTTCTAGTTGGTCTGGGCCCGGATGGGTCCCGTGGCCGGACCCAGCAGCAGAAAACCGGCGGCGGCCGCTGGTCCCGTCGGCCGGCGTGTCAGCAGCGTTCCTTCCTTCGTTTCCCGCAGCAGCCAGCAAGGCCCATTGGAAAATTTGGGAATCGGAACTTGGGGCTTTCCCAACTTTTCCCAAATATTTGTAGATTCCCGTCACATCAATCTTTAGCTACATGCATGGAGCATTAAATGTAGGTAAAAAAATTAACTAATTGTACTTTCAGTATGTACATGTCGAGACAAATCTTTTGAGTCTAGTTAGTCCATGTTTGGACAAAATTTGTCAAATAACAACGAAAGTGCTACAGTGCCAATTCCAAATATTTCCCCAAACTAAACAAAACAAGGCCTTGGAAGACCTCAAATCGTACGCCGTGGGCCAGGGGGCTCGAGAAGCACCGTCCGACACGTCGGCCTCGGCCTGCCTATTAAACTGCACGCAGCAAAGAGAGATTCGTTTCGAGGAGGCGCACTCGCCATTTTCTTTTGGGGAAAAATTTGAAGCCTGCGCATCCTTTTTCTTCCTTGGAGCAGAAGAAGAAGAAAAGGGGAAGACTCGCCGCCGCCGCCACCGCCGCTGTCAGGATGCATTCCACCAACCTCCTGCTCGAGGAGCCCATCCGGATGGCCTCCATCCTCGAGCCCTCCAAGCCTGTAAGCACCGCCGGCGGCCCGCGATCCCATTCTTCAGATTCGTTTCGTTGCTGATTCTGGGCGGGATCGGTCGGTCGGTCGACGAACCCTACCTGCATACCTCGACTGTGGACTGACTAGCTTTTTTTTTTCTCGTTCGGTGCTGTGCGGGCGGATCCCTGTCTGGTCTGGAGCAGAGCTTCTTCCCGGCGATGACCAAGATCGTCGGCACGCTCGGCCCCAAGTCGCGCTCCGTAGACACCATCTCCGCCTGCCTCAAGGCCGGCATGTCCGGTAACTGTTCACACACTCCCCGTCTGCCTGTCTCTCTTTCTACCTCCCCAAATTCTCAATACCGTCCCGAGCTGATTTGTGTGGTTGGTTGGTTTTGGTTTCCTTTCCTCCTCCTGTGACTGCAGTCGCGCGGTTCGATTTCTCGTGGGGGGACGCCGCATACCACCAGGAGACGCTCGAGAACCTCAAGCTCGCCATCAAGTCCACCAAGAAGCTCTGCGCTGTAAGTTTTACCATACCCTCACTTGTTCTCAGTCGACGCCGCGGCTCTGAATGAATTAACGAACTAAACGAACGAGCCAACAGTTCTGAACAATGTGGTTCCTCTCGCGCGACGGGCTGACAGTTCGATCCCTCTATGCTTGCCAGGTCATGCTCGACACCGTGGGCCCGGAGCTGCAGGTGGTGAACAAGAAGGAGACCACGATCTCCCTCGAGGAGAATGGCACCGTCGTTCTCACCCCTCACCGGGGCCAAGAAGCCTCCTCCAGCCTGCTGCCCATCAACTTCTCTGGACTCGCCAAGGTCAGCACATGGTGACGCTGTTGTACTCGGATCTAATATCCTATGCTGTGTTTACTTCTTCTGATGAGCACGAGATCAGCGGCGATCGCTAGTTGACCATGATCTAGATATATTTTTGTTAGTTTTATGCACTATGCAGCTGTGATGTCCTTGTCCTTCGATTAGTCTAGTATTGTTTCCACATCACATAGAGGTCATTTTTTTTTTAAAAAAAAAACTTGTTCCTTTCAGGCGGTGACACCAGGGGCAACAATATTCGTGGGACAATACTTGTTCACTGGCAGTGAGACCACCTCAGTTTGGTTGGAGGTAAAAGGCCTTTGGCATGCTTACCTTTAAGCGTTTTGTGTGCCTCATATGTCTTCCAGTAGGATTTGGTTTGCTCTCTGCATTTTTTGATAAAAGAACTCTTTTTATCTTCCTGATGTAGGTTTCTGAAGTGAAAGGAGATGATGTGGTCTGTATAATCAAGAACACAGCCACCTTGGCTGGGTCATTGTTCACACTGCATTGCTCCCGGATTCACATTGACTTGCCCACCCTGTCTGATGAGGATAAGGATGTAAGCAACTACTCTAAAAATCCTTGTGTAGTTGTTGCTTCAAAAATCGAAATCGTCCCCTTCCTTTCAGAATTTCACCTTTAACAACATGAAAATTTGGGGACGGAACTAGATTTGTGGTAAAGCTGCAGCGCTGTCCTTTAGCCCATCCTAAGACTTACATGCATGAATTGCTTTCAGGTTATCAGAAAATGGGGTACTGCAAATAAGATTGACTTCCTTTCTCTGTCTTACACAAGACATGCAGAGGATGTGCGGCAGGTAAACAACTTGCATTGTGGAGTTATTCTGTTTGTCCTCTCTGATTGCTGTGCTTCTAAGCAGTACCTTTATCTCTACAATGAAAGTCATCATTTGCTATATTTGATACACTATCTACTGTTTATTTGGGTACAATGCTTAAGAACAATGCTGTCAACAGTGCTAATATTTGTTTCTTGCAACACAGGCACGTGAGTACCTGTCAAAATTGGGCGATCTAAGCCAAACTCTGATTTTTGCCAAAAATGAGAATGTTGAGGTATTTTCAAGCAAATCTTCTTACATTATTAGCCAGCTATCATTTGTTGCCCTTCAAATACACATACACTCCTTATTTCTTTGCAGGGTTTGAACCATTTTGATGAAATACTGGCTGAGGCAGATGGTATCATTTTGTCAAGAGGGAACCTGGGAATTGATCTTCCACCTGAGAAGGTTGGTTACCTATACTAATATTTTAGCAATTGAGAATACCACAATTTAAACATCTGGGTGGCTTTGTGGCCACATAATACACCCCTCACATCTGGGCTCCATCAGACCTCCTAGGGTACTATGTGGATTTGAAGTCAGGGGTCACAACTATATTTTTTCTTAAAATTGTGTTAACATGGTCTTATAGTCAAGACCTTTGACTCTATTATCAGAATTGAATTGAGTTTCATACCTGCCAGTTTACCGAAAATTCTAAGGCGTCGAGGAAAGATATGACACAACACACATGAACCTTAGATTTACTTCTAGTTTAGTATTTTCTGTCTCGTTTTAGGATGCAATAATTGTCTATATTTTACTACTAGTTTATTTAGCTATTGATCTTTATCACTTCAACTCTCCTACTGCAGGTCTTTTTGTTTCAAAAATCTGCTCTTCACAAGTGCAACATGGCTGGAAAGCCTGCTGTGTCACTCGTGTTGTGGACAGTATGACTGACAACCTCAGGCCTACTCGGGCAGAGGCAACTGATGTTGCAAATGCAGTACTTGACGGTAAGTTATTAACAATTTTTGTAGCTTTTCAAAAATCTTGGGTATACTTGTGCTCTTTTAGCCTGATATGCAGTTGGTCCTTAGTGCACTAAAAAAGGGCAGTTCAATCATGACTCAGGATTGTATTAATTGCAGGGAGTGATGCCATTCTCCTTGGTGCTGAGACCCTCAGAGGTTTATATCCAGTTGAGACTATTTCAACAGTGGGCAGAATTTGTGCTGAGGTGAAATTTCTGTTATGGAATCTAGATAGGGTTGCATTTTCAACAATTATTGCTAATCTTATTGCACATTTGGGGTCTTTTTACGCTCTGCATCTGACTTGTTGTCATTGATTTAGTTATACATGTTTTGAAATTGTTTTACAGGCTGAGAAGGTATTCAACCAAGATTTATACTTCAAGCGAACTGTGAAATATGTGGGAGAACCCATGACCCACTTGGAGTCAATTGCTTCCTCAGCGGTAAGATCTATGTGCTTCTTAGATTCCAATATTTTTTTTTATTAATGTTTGCAAAACACAGATATTGTAATTTGTAGTCTAAGTTGTGTTACTACTTTTTTAGGTGCGAGCTGCTATCAAAGTTAAGGCTTCAGTGATCATTGCTTCACCTCTTCTGGACGAGCTGCAAGGTCGGTAGAAACAAATATTCTTATACTGGGCTGCAGTTCAGTGGAAATTAATCTCATGTATATTATCTATATGATCTGCAGGCTCATCGCCAAGTACAGGCCCAGCATGCCTGTACTTTCTGTTGTCATTCCTCGTCTGAAGACAAACCAACTGAAATGGAGTTTCACTGGTGCTTTTGAGGTACATGGACTCCGATATTCTTTGTGATCTTTCCTGTTACATGTGTCATGCAATGCTTAAAAGAGACGTACTTTGTTTGAGAAATGAGAAGACTTGAATGCTTTTTTGTTTGAGAAGAAAGGTACTGATATTTGACACCATGTAACTCATTTGTTGTTTTTTTCTTGCAGGCAAGACAATCACTGATAGTTAGAGGCCTCTTTCCAATGCTTGCTGATCCTCGGCATCCAGTAAGTTAACAAAAGTTTTTCAGTTTACTACTTTAAGTGTACATGCAACACATACTGGCTGGTTTTGCCCACCTGTACACATGGGCATCCCATTTTAGCATCGTTGGGGACGGAAAGATTTTGCGAAACAAATCCCCGTTGCCCTTGTATCCTTGGACTAGCAATTTTTTTTTCAATTCATCTGTTTTGATAAGATGTCCTATGGAACTTGATGCTTTTTGGTAAGTATTATGAGACTGCTAGGAGTGATATCTGTCTTTATTAACATAACAATATTATCATTTATAGATTTATAGTGTACGGAGTACTTGCTTCCATCTGGCTGAGTATTAAAATTTTTGTAAGTTATAAAAGGTTTGAAAGCAAAGAACACTAGAATGCAATTCACTGCACTTCTAAAATATAACATTGTCTGATAGCATGGTTAATCAAAAAATTTATTTTTTTTTAAAAAAAATCTGCTGGTTTATTTGTCTATTAACTTATAGGAGAAGGCTAGGGACCTAGGGTACACTGAGAAGGCTCGAAGTGGCGATCCACTTAGCTTCTTGTTGCAGTTTTGACCCATATTATGTCTTAGTCTCAGTTTTGGACTTTTATTTGCCATGTTTTTTGTGTAATTTCTATGTGCGCTGCAACTTGGTTTTAATTTATCTTCATTGTGTCTTTCAGGCTGAATCAACCAACTCTACAAATGAGTCAGTTCTAAAGGTTGCTCTAGACCATGGGAAAGCCTCTGGTGTGATCAAGTCCCATGACCGTGTCGTTGTTTGCCAGAAAGTGGGAGATTCATCAGTTGTGAAGATCATTGAGCTGGATGACTAGACCCTTGTCTAATAGGGGCATATTTTGCCGATTTTTTACTAGGCCGAAATTTGTTGGCTATGTATAATCCTATAGCTTTGCAGAATGAGCAGTTTTTCCTATGGTGCCATCATAGGACTTGCTTAGCAATTTAAAACTCTTAGATGCAGTTGGAAGTTGTCAGATTATCCGTTGCTAAATGGGTAGATGGAATAATGAAATCATACTGTACCCTTTATCTGTTGCAGTTTACCTGAGCCTGTTTGTGTTTTGTTTCTCATCGCATCTGTTTTTTATGAGGACAATGTGTTTCCTCTCAAGTCCAACTACTGATTTGCCCCGTTTTCCAGACCTTGTAGCTTTGCCATATTTGACGAAGTTTAATTGGGGAAAGTTTATTAACATACTATTTTGTCAGTGTTTACATGGGACGGTGGCTACTGGTCAATGTGAATCAACGCTTTTAAATGGGTGATCATAGCCATCTACATATAATTAAATGGATGGCTTAATTATTTTGGATCACCTGTAGCAAAGCACGATTTTAAATGGCCTTTGCAAAAAAATAATAATAATTGTGTTGATGCATTCAAAATGTTTCAAAGCGATGTTCTAAGGATCTTCATCTTGACATTATTAGTTTTAGATAATATGATTCGTTTGCAGATATCTCTGCCCATGGTTTAGTTTCAGATGTTGTGACCTACCGTAGAAAATTTCATAAAAAGGGTGTTTTATGAAATGGAAAAGAGTGGATGCACTCTAAACTTATGCTATTGCATAGAGGTAAGACGATAAGGGTTGGGGCTTGCCTCTCCAAAATTTATGAGCAGAACTTCTCCCTTGAGGCTTCCACCTAGGGGTGGTAATGGATCATAACTCTTATGTTTTCTTTACAATCCAACTAAGTCCTATCTAATTTTAGTTCAAAATCATATAGTATTATGACTTGATCTTTATTGAACTCGATACTTAAATTGCTAGGCTAAATTGAAGGGCTCTTTACCACCCCTAATTCCACCACCTTTTCAAGGCCAAGTGAAGTCCGTCTGAAAAAAGTACAAGTGAAGTCCGTCTGAAAAAAGTACCATCATTTTTTCAGGAAGTCGAGGCTTGTTTGCTTTCAACTCAGGCAGTTGTGCTTGGCCTTCATGGGCTCCTAGGCATTGGATTTTGTGTGCATATGATGGAGATTGCTGTCTGGTAGGCCTTGAACCAAAGAGACCCTATGTTTGTCTCATGCTCTAATTTGTTAATTATTAGCCCCATTCTGTTGTCTCCTTTTAGTTTATGAAATTCTTTAGTGAAATGTTATCATGTTCTCAGTCCTACTATACTACGCCTCAAACAATTTACAAATCAATGTGTAGCATAGAGGTTTTTGCATTTTGTTACATAATATATTAAGAATTTCTGCAAGTCCAGGGGTAAAATCAATCATCTGAAACTACTGATCTTTGAGTTTGAGGTGATTACTATAGGTTAAAGCTTCTGTGTTTTCCTGTCATTATTCGCAACATTTACTTTTTATTTGTGATTCCGCCTTGTCCGCTTGAACTTATCGGTTGTACTTCAGCTTATTCTCCCACAAAACATTATTGAAATAACCGAAATCAGCCTAGAATAAGTTCAATCTGCCGAAATCGGCCGTCAATATGCCATCTTCCATGATCAAGAGATTAAAAGAAAACTCAAAGGAGCGCATTAATGTTTGTTTTGTTAGGTATATAGTGATGATTCTGGAATAAGGGATGAATTTATCTTCTATACGTTGCTTATTTTGAGTGTTTTTGAAGGTATATTGATCTCATATAAATTCTGTGTTGATGCATCAGTAGCGTGTGTTCAGGCATATGCCTGCTGCTTCCACTCAAATGTTTGTAATGCCATATGAATGGACTGAGAGTTGTGCTCCTCTGCAAGCAACTGCAATTTATATCGCAACAGCATCCAACAAGAGAATGATATATAGAGCTCCAGTGATGTAGTAACGGCATTATTACTAGCATAATTTAAATGTGCAAAAATGCAATATACAGTGCCATAAAAGTCCTTCGAACTTCAGCTGAAAGAATGCATGAGTATGGCTCCAAGGTGGCCAGTACACAACAACGTGGAGGGTTCATAACAACTATTTATCCCGATCAATCGACAGCTCTACAGAAAATTCAAATCTTATAGTACAAGCTTGGTCATCTTGGCCACCAGTTGTACACAATTTACTGGTAAAACTATACTAGTCGTTCTTTCGTTTGAACATCCTAATCAGATAAAGAAAAAATGACACCACCCAAGCCACTGCCAGAAAACAACAAGGTAGTTTTGCGTCTTTGGTTTCACTTCAGGTCTTGCCAAAAGAGACCTTTGTAGAGCTCCTTCTGCTTCTGGTACAGAGCCTTGTCTTGTTCAGAGAGCAACGAAGCTCCCGCAGGATCTCCTTGTTTCTGGTGAGTACTTCTTCGCTTTCAGGAAATCTTCCCTCGCTGATTCTGTCTGGCCAAGTTCAGATTTAGCTTTTCCTCGCCTGAACAGTGCTTTCACATTATTTCATCTTCTGACAAAACCTGAAGCATATCGTTACAAAAAGGAACATCCATCAAAGTTAGTATTTTTTTTCCTTTTCTTTCTAGACAAAGCAGGGTAATTGTATTAGGACCATGGGATTGTTCAATTCATCGAACATGAAAATGTGCAAATCAGCTGTTTGAAACTGTAATGCAGAATCTTGCATGTTGATATCTGGGTCATTTTGGCCATATGAGCTTAGCTGCTATAGGTATTTTAACATCATTTAAAAATAGACATGCTTTTACAGTCTGAATGTAATCATGTTTAGGTTTGCGAAGGTCTATGCAAATTGCAAAAATGTACTCATGAATGTAGCCGTGAGTTGAAGACTGAATGTATTCATGGGCAGGTGGTAGGGTAACATACAATGCTGCACTGCGCAATAGCTTCATCGAATCTCTTCAGTTTGATCAGGCATGCAGCCATATTGAGATGGCATGGGTTTTCACAGCCAAGGCCATGTCTCTGTACTTTCCAAATAATTGAAACATGAAATCGTCTCCCATGTATGCAATCGCCTGTAAAAAACAACAGGTCGACTGAAATCAGAATATGCTGATAACTATAATCATGTCCAAGGTATAGCATGCCACTAACCATTTCATATTGTTGCATGGCCTCCTCAAGCTTCTTTTCTTTGAAATATTCATTGCCCTCAATCTTTCTCCTGTCTGCAGCTGCAATCCTCTCTTCAACTGTCATGTCACTTCGGGCTTTACCCTGATTCACAGTTAATCATGATTTGGAAGTTCCTAACTTGAGAAAAATAAGTAATGCTAACCAATATGAATAATCTCAGCCTACTCTTCAAAATAATATCAACGATTGAAGTGTTATGTGGGGTGGCAGCAGTAGAACTTTGGTTGCCTACCTCTTTGACATCATCGAATCCAATAAGTTCAACTTCATAAACCAGGTCTGCCATTGGAGGGACATTTGGGAATGAAAAGCTTCCTTCTTTGCCATAGGCTAGCTCCCAACCAACATGCAACAATGCACGCTCCCCACTTTTCATGCTGCCAACACCAATACCTAAGCCAGACATTTGTTTTTTCTCTGTTGACAGAGGAAAAGCTTTAGAAAGTTACCCCATAGGCAATTATCACTGATAGACACTGTTGTACTTATTGAGGTTGCCCATATGATTCTCAGGTTAGTTACCCAGTACCTGTAGGCTTACTGGCAATGCAACATAAAAAGGGTGCAAATCAGAACTATCTATGCGTATTTCACTCTTTCATCTTACAACATATTAAACCATTAGTAGCAGGCATGGCAAGTTACTGGCAGGATAACTGGTGATACAGAATCCTCAGTAAGAACCATCATCATTGTACTATAAAGCCATAATTGCATGCAAAGTAAGCTGTTTGAATTTATGGAATCGATGGATGAAATGCATGAAGCAGAGCAAAATTGAGGAAAAAATGTGAACTGATTGTTCTGGCACCTTTTCCAATTACTAGTTCAATTGGATGCTGTTCTTGCCAGGTATCCTCAAATTTATGCGACGATCCTTGAACCCATGCTCTATAGTGCACTGCAACACAAGTTTAGAAAAGAAAAAATCAATTCACTGCCGTTCTCCTTTGAAGCACTTGTCACATGTGCTAAATCAAAATCCATGTGTGTGCTTCCACCCGATAGAAAAGGATCAATAACTTAGTGTGTGACACTGTGACGATTGAATTAGGCCAACTTGGACAAAACAGGATTAAATCTGAAGTTTTGAAATTTGACATAATCATTAGACCAACAAAATCAATAGTGGTGCTATATTGGTATTCAATGACCGAGAAAGAAGATGTGGGTAACTTTGGGCAAATAGAAAAATATGAATCTTCATGTTTGAAAATTGACATCAGCATTACTGCATTAGATCTGCGAACTTATAGGTACGGGCAAAAGATACTGGCACTCGATGAATGCAAAGAAGTAACAGGAAGGTGTAAGCACTATAAACCTCCACAAGTTTACAGGTCATAAAAGAGAAAGCAGCCTACGTCCAGATATAATGGAGTAGGAGTTTTGATTGACAAGAGCCTAAAGGATGGAGTAGTGGAGGTGAGAAGACAAGGAGATAGGATTATCTTAGTTAAACTTGTTGTTAGTGATATGGTTCTAAACGTAATTAGTGCTTATGCCCCTCAAGTAGGTCATGATGAGAGTGTTAAGAGGCAGTTCTGGGAAGATTTGGATGGCTTGGTTAGAGCTGTACCTAGCAGTGAGAAGCTCTTCATAGGAGGGGACCTAAATGACCATGTAGGGTCTTCAAGTGCAGGTTTTGAGGCGGCTCACGGTGGTTTCGGTTATGGTAGTAGGAACCAGGAGGGAGTGGATGTCCTAGATTTTGCTCAGATTTGTACAGCTTTCGATCTGATGATAGCCAACACTTTCTTTAGAAAGAGACCTTCCCATTAGTGACCTTTAGTAGTGGTCGTTCCTCTAGCCAGATCGACTTTGTCCTTACAAGAAGGGGGGACAAACACACTGCGCAGGATTGTAAGGTGATACCTGGAGAATGTGTGTGGTTCTCAACACAAGCTTCTGGTGGCCGATTTTCGCTTCCTGGTGCATGCTCGTAGGGTCAAACAAGCCAGAGTGCGAGGACAAAGTGGTGGAATTTAAAAGGAGAAGCATTGAAGGGCTTCAAAGAAAGAGTATTGATGAGGGCCCTTGGGAAAGACGAAGGAGATGCAAACAACATGTGGGAGAAGATGGCAACTTGCGTTCGGAAGGTTGCCGCAGAGGTGCTTGGAGTGTCTAAAGGAAGTGGCCGCGATCCAAAGGACACTTGGTGGTGGAATGAAGATGTGCAAAAGGCTATTAAGGAAAAAAAGGAATGCTATAAGTGCTTGTACCAAGACCGGTGCGCGGACAACATAGAAAAGTACAAGGTGGCTAAGAAGGCTGCAAAACGAGCAGTGAGCGAGGCGAAGGGGCGGGCTTACGAGGATCTTTACCAACGTTTGAATACGAAGGAAGGAGAGAAGGACATTTATAGGATGGCTAGGGCTCGTGATAAGAAGACAAGGGACTTCAACCAAGTCAAGTGCATTAAGGATAAGAGGGAGCAACTCTGGTGAAGGAAGATGAGATTAGACATAGGTGGCAAGAATATTTTGATAATTTGTTCAATGGGGAGAATGAGAACTCCACCGTTCGGTGGGATGATTCATATGATGACACCAATAGGCGCTATGTGCGGAGGATCCAAGAGCAGGAGGTTAGAGAAGCTTTGAAAAGAATGAAAGTGGATAAAGCGATGGGTCCTGATGGTATTCCAATCAAGGTGTGGGAGATGCCTCGGGGATATAGCTGTAGTATGGCTAACCAAGTTGTTTAACAGTATCTATCGTTCAAACCAGATGCCTCAGGAGTGGAGAAAGAAGCATATTGGTTCCAATCTACAAGAACAAGGGAGGGAGACGTCCAAAGCTGCACTAACTATCGGGGAATTAAGTTGATGAGCCCACACGATGAAGTGTGGGAGAGAGTTATTGAGCATAGATTGCGAGGGTCGACGCGGATATCCATGAACCAATTTGGTTTCATGCCTGGAAGGTCAACCATAGAAGCAATCTTCTTAATAAGACAAGTTATGGAGCGGTTCAGGGAGCAAAGAAGGACCTACACATGGTTTTCATTGACTTGGAGAAGGCGTACGACAAGATACCAAGGAATGTTATGTGGTGGGTTTTGGACAAACATAAAGTCCCAACAAAGTATGTTACCCTCATCAAGGACATGTACAACAACGCCGAGACCAGTGTGCGGACAAATGATGGTGACACTGATTTCTTTCCGATTAGAATAGGTCTTCATCAAGGGTCAACCTTGAGCCCATATCTCTTTGCCTTGGTTATGGATGAGGTTACGAGGGACATACAAGGAGATATCCCTTGGTGTATGCTTTTTGCAGACGATGTAGTGTTAGTTGATGAAAGTCGGACAGGAGTAAATAGGAAACTGGAGTTGTGGCGGCAGACTCTTGAGTCCAAACGGTTTAGAATAAGCAGGACTAAGACTGAGTACATGAGATGTGATTTCGGCAATGCTGCACAGGAAGAGGGAGAGGTGAGCTTGGAAGACCAAGTGGTGCCTAAGAAAGATGTCTTCCGGTATCTTGGATCAATGTTACAGAAGGATGGAGATATTGATGCAGATGTTAGCCATAGGATCAAAGCAGGGTGGATGAAGTGGCGCCAAGCATCTGGTATTCTCTGTGACAAGAGGGTACACAAAAGCTCAAAGGCAAGTTTTATAGAACGGCGATTCGACCGGCTATGTTGTATGGAGCAGAATGTTGGCCTACTAAAAGACGACATGTCCAACAAATGAGTGTTGCAGAAATGCGTATGTTGCGCTGGATTTGTGGCCACACAAGGATGGACCGTGTCCGAAATGACGATATTCGTGACCGGCTAGGGGTAGCACCAATTGAAGAAAAGTTGGTCCAACATCGGTTGAGGTGGTTTGGTCATGTCCAAAGGAGACCTCCAGAGGCACCAGTGCATTGTGGAGTTTTAGCCCAAGATTTTCATATGAGGAGAGGTAGAGGTAGACCGAAATTGACGTGGGGGGAGGCAATAAAGAGAGATCTAAAAAGTTGGGATATACCTAGAGATCTATGTTTGGATAGAATTGCATGGAGAGCAGCCATTGATGTGCCTGAACCGTGACTAGGGTCTCTTCTTGGGTTTCAACTCTAGCCTACCCCAACTTGTTTGGGACTAAGAGGCTTGGTTGTTGTTGTTGTTGTTGTGTTTGCATAGGCCCATTTCAGTCATAGGCTGTTATTCGCACGCAGTGTGAACAAGGCCATCAGCGCCTCATGATTGTGATCGATCAAACAAAACATAAACAGGATATCATCTATCATAGAAAACAAAACATATACAGGCAGGCGCCAGGCACACACACACATATTAGCTTATTATATCCTAAAATTCAACATCCGGAGCACGAGCATATGGACCGACCGAACCACTTACGCCATACTCACCAAAGCACGTCGCGAACTTGAGGGGCTTCCTGCCATGGCCTTCTTTGATGACTTGCTTCTTCACCTTGTCATGAAGGTTTTCCATGTCAGAGGAAACCGCGGGTGGGGCGCTGCCATCCGGGAGGTTCAGAATGCACAAAAGAAGCCTCTTCCACTGTGATCTCGTTATCGCTGGAGCCTGAGGATCAGACAAGCAGTAGTCAATAACCAAACGGTGGGGGCAGAGATGATCCGTCTCGACACAGATCCCGAATTTCATCGTCCATCCACATCCACACTACAATTCAGATTCCACTTGCTGCTACACTACAGTTCTGAATGGCTGGAACCCGAAACTGCCTCGCTGTGAAGTACTACCGCCCAACTTGCTCTGACTCTTCCGAATCCCAACGGAATGGATGGACGAGTCACCCACCAACACCCGATTCACTGAGCAGCAGCCAGCCACAACCACAAGTGGGATACGAGGGGTAGTAGGGCGGTGGTGGTGTGTGCCGCGTGCGAGGAGGGGACTCACCAGCGGCGGGATCGGAAGCGGCGGCGGCGGCGGGATCTGCAGACGCCGCCGCGTCCTCTTCGACGACAGCCATCGGTGGAGGGTGCTGCTGCGCGGACCGCGGCCGGCCGGCGGAAACTTCTAGGCTGGCGGGCGCGGCGGCTCGCGCTGTGGAGGTCGAGGTCGGAGCCGCTTCCCGCAGCAGCAAGCAGGACAGGACTGCAGCTGCAGGAGGATATGCACCGGAGGGACTTCTCGTTCTCACTCGCAGCTTCTCAGCTTATCGCACTTCCGAGTTCCCCTTCGAAAACGTACAAGCGCTTCTCCGATAAGCTACGGAGAAGCTGAGGCTTTTGATTGTGCTTCTTCTATAGAAAGGGTCAAGCTGGCAACTGAATAACTAAGAGGGTGTTTGGTTCCCACACCCTAGAGTTTAGCCACTAAAGTTTAGTGAAGGTCACTAGAGTTGTAGTGTTAAAAATAACTTTTAGTGAGGGTGTTTAGAACTTTAGTGACTAAAAGTAACTAAATTTAGTGACTAAACTCTACGGGGTGGGAACCAAACACCCCCTAAGGCCAGCTGACAACCAACAGCGCCCATCTATGAGTCATGATGCCACGCGCCCGGGCTTGGCGAATTTGCCAAGCAAAAAAGGTCAAACACTCGATCCGTTCCAACTCGAGTCGCTGATACATTTTTACATTTCTGTTCTATCGCTAAGCCCCCAACCTCCTAACTCCTATCCTCTCTTCTTTTTTTTTCTTTTTTTTTTCTTTCTATACTTCCGCAGAATTCCTTTTCATCCTCAAAATTTGCTTGCATGAGCAACTGAGCATACCACATTTTTTTCCTTGCATCATCTATCCACTCATTACTTATATCTTTGTTGATCTTTTCATGCACATTTTGATGGTTTTTTTTTTTTAAAAAAAAAAGTGTAAGCATGGGAGGCGCTGTCAGTCTGAACAACCGGATCGGGTGCGAGTGCGATGGCTTCGTGTTGTGTTTTCACAGTTCAATTCATGCCTCTGGACAGCGCCTTCAAATTCAAATTACAAACCACACCTCCATTCCACACTTCAAATCATCAGGCACAAAACAGAAACACAGCCATGCAGATTGCGGCTTACAGATTCGCTTCAGTTAAAAGCGTTGGCATTCCCCATGTTCACCTCCGCCGCTATTAATATACTACGTATCTACATCATTCACTGTAGCCCCAGCTATGTTCACCACCGCTAACACACTAATTACCACTGCTTTCCTTTCCTTCTCAGCTAATTTTGCTACCAACCTCAACATGTACAGACTACAAACACGGCATTACCCACTAACCAAAAACGCGCCTTGCTATTCTGCCATCTGTAATTGGTATGCCATCAACAGCGCCATCGCCCACTATTGAGTCTATGACCATAGAGCTTGCTTTGCCAATGGATTTGCCACCTCCCTCTTCAGACTTCAGAAGGAGAGCATTCAGTGGAGCACCGTTATCAGCCAGTGTTCAGAGTTATACTGCCATGGAGGGGACACTCTGATCCATCCTCGGATGTCTCCTCATGACCAGGGCGTAAAGGAGCTCATTCCAGGCATCAGGGACTCCAGGCAGGCACCAGTGGCTGCAATCCTGTTTGTAGCGGGGGACGTTTCCTGAAGGGCTTAGGTACACCGAGAGGTGGCCGTCTTTTCTCTGAGCCGTCATCCGCGTCACGTTCAGCAGATCTAAACCAGCAACCTTGGATTTGGATCTGAGGTGGTTGTTCCCTAGAAAATCGTACACGGGTTGGAGCAGGTAAGTCCATTCATCTAGCGACTTGACCGGCATCAAGTCCGGAAGAGTTTCTAAGTGGCAGCTCCCTCCGGTATTCCAGTCACCACCTCTGCAGAAAGAGACAACTTAATAATATCACCCAAAAACGCATCTTGCTCATCAACAAAATTTTGCATAGGACGAAGTAAAAAAAGAGCATGTAATGTACTATTCAAGGCATCAACACTTTTTCACCAGTCAGGTGGTTAAGTTTAGAAATAAAGAAATCTTAAGTATTGTCATCAAATCATTATACAACAAGCAAACAGAGAAAGGAAAGATCACTAGTAGTGAGTTGGCGATCAGACCTGAAATGCACGGGAGCATATTGTGCGGTATATGACATGGGTCTTTTCGTGTTAACTTCTCTGTGAAGCCAATCGGACAATGGTCTGTATCGATTCTGTAGCATCTGCGACATTCATGTCCATCTTCACCTCATCTCCTTCTTGGAAGTAAGGCACCCCTGACAAAGAAACATAACAGTAAGTCAGCAAACATAGCTTGAAGCGGATACAAGATTCAACTATACGGTGATCTGAGAATCAATAACATCCCAGCATTCCATATTCTCAGTAATTTGAGAGGATATCACATGTTTTTTCTCCAAAAGCTAGCAGCGAAACATACGTGAAATACATTAGGTCTGAAATTGAATGGTGAATTCTTAAACACGACGATCAAATTTCAACTAATCCAAACAATATTGGAAAGAATCAAATGGCAGCTATTTCTAACATAAGAACTAGCTGAGCTTAACACACTGGATACCAAGATGTTCCCCTTACCCCTTGATTGTTTTTCTCATTGTTCCACCAGTGTCCAGTGTTGAAGATCAATACATCAGCATCCTTCCACTTAGCCCTGTCAGACATCCAATCATGGCATCCACTCGAATTGTGTACTTAACAATCTCAGGGGCTCCAGATGGTGGACGACCTTGAAGGGCTATAAATGGAGATCTGTAGTATTCCACGGTTGCAGTTGTAGTCTCTAAATTTGAAGATCAAGAAACCCATGTGCGTTGTGATGGGCTGCCGTTAACTTCATATATAGCGCTCTTGTTATGAACAGCAGTAGAGAGCATGCAAAGTAGAGACTCCCATTGGTTCCTTCCAATTGAATCACCAACAAATACTACTCTTCTGTTCCGTAGCTTCTCCAGCATGCTTTTTGGCATCAAATCTACAACAAACCAAAGAAAGAATATGATAAGGTAGGGTAAAAAACAAGAATTATTGTAGGTCCTTGGCCCTAAATCACAAGCACCAGATAGACATGATTTACAAGGCCACAAAACTAACCATGAACAGCAGCACAAACATTACTACTGTAATTATTCCTCTCTATACTTTTTTTCTATCATAATTGTACTTTAATTTGAAAAGGTAATTGTACTTAATCAGCAGTTGGAAACTAAAGCCATGCCCAATTAATGGTAGCAGATGGCAGACAGCGGCATAATCCGGTGTGACTTAGCTATTCATGGAGCTACATCAGTCAACATCGCTACCATAGTTGTTGGCATGTAGCCAATACCGTCAGTCCCTATTATTAGCTCTGACAAACATAACACAGTAGTACATGTAGCATTACATGTCAGCAAGGACATACAGGCAGCAGACCTTTGTGTGCCAACAAGGACAGCTGAACATATAACAGCGATTTACTTATAAAAAGAAAAACAGAAAGGATCAACCAATAACAAGAAGAGACCACCTGGCATAGTGGCACCTTCCTATGAAAGGTTGCATTGGAAGATGGAAAGATCATGACATGCTGAATAATAATTAAAGAATACCATATGATTAACTAAGATAGAGTGTAGTATCTTCCCCAGGAGAAACTAAACATTGTGTTGTGACAGATTGGCAGGCAAATGGCATCGTGTTCCCAATTGCTGCTATGATGTCCCACGTGAGGTGGCCCGTCGAGACGTTGACAACCTCGTCTCGTGCGTGTTCCAATAATCAAACTGCAACCGCGCATCCACCGATCCAGATCGCACTAGTAACAAGTACGGAGTACTCGATCTCCTAGTAAGCACTGAAGGATCATATCCTTGTTGGAAGTTGGTAGGTCGGACTCGCACCGCCAAGTATAGACTGGTCGATTGAACAGGCATAAGTGCATAACCAATGTACAGCTGCCCCCAAGTTTGTTCGCTGTGACAATCGAAGAGCGAGTTCTGATGACTGAAGACGCTATAATCAAATCAATCTATACATCGAACTCCCCGAATCAAGCAAGCAAATGGGAGGGGTGCGGCAACCCGCAACCGGCAGTGAGTTGAGTTGCGGCAGTGAGTTGAGTTGCGGCAGTGAGTCGAGGCGAGCAAAGGAGATACGAAACGAATCGAATCGAAGCAAGCGAGTACGCAAGCAACCTGGGGAGATGGCAGAGGGACGGCTGCCAGCGCCACTTGGTGTAGGACGCGTCGGGGCGGCCGTTCTCGGCGCAGCGGAAGCCGGAGTCAAGGAAGGGGCAGTCCGCGGAGCCGTAGAGCGGGTAGCCTCCGCCGCCGCCGCCGCCGCCACCCCCGTCGGCCCACACCCACTCCCATCGAACAGGTCGCACTGCTCGTCGTCGCCGTCGTCGCTCTTCCCCGCCGCCGACGCACGTCCGCCTCGGCCGCGACGGAGACCCCGCCGGACCAGAGCGTCCCGGAGGACAGCGCGCAGCCGAAGGCCGGCGGCGAGCAGCGGAGCGAGGCGGCGCAGAGCAGTAGCAGCAGCAGCAGCAGCGCCGGCGGCCGCCACGGCCAGCCCCACCGCGGGAACGGCCTGGACCCGCCGAGCAGGGCGCTTCACCGGCGAGCCAAGCACCATTGCCTCTGTGGTGGCCCCGGACGGCTGCTCGGGCTTGGCTCCCTCTCCTCGGGAACGGAACGGAACGGAAGGTGGCCGAACCGAAGTACCGAACCCCGTGCCAGGAGAGGAGACAAGGGAGGAGGAGGAGCGGGCGCGCACGCAGAGGAGGCGGGCAGCGAGGAGCGCGGAGGCCACGGTGTAATAACTCGTGAGTTCAGGTCAGTCGTCGGTTGTGCGTGCCACGACGCCGCAGTTCCCTTCCCGGTACCGGGAGTCGCGGCGCGTGGGCGACGACATGACGAAAGCAGCGGGTGGGGCCGTGCCGTGCCGTGCCGTTCTGTTTGGGAATTGTGAACTGTGATAGCGATGGGATGGGAAGCCGGTGGGGGTGGGCCGTGTACGGCATTTGGCTGGGCCATGAATGTTGTCGCAGCACTCACTGTAAAACCGCCGGCTCGGACGCGAAGCGCGCGCCGAACGGCAATCAGAGAGTGCATAGCCCACGAACAAACGCGGCCCATGAGGAGGGCAGTTGTAGAACCGAAGCTCATCTTTTCTAGGTGGCTTGTCGTTCTTTTTTAGTTTTTTTTTTATTTCATATCATTTATTATATTTTATTTATTATTTCTATTATAATTAATTATTTTACTTACTTGGTTTTTATTTTTTTATCTATGAATATTAAAATATCAACTCATAGGAATGAATTCTTTCAACGGATCGGATTGAATTCTATATTATAAGTAACAAAATAATTCAATTATGTTTATTTTATTTACCTATTGAAAAAAAATTAGTTTCACGGAATCAAAATCAAAATGTTGTTTGCATACATCACGACACTGAATCGACACTAGTACAGGATGTGTATGAAATGTTCACAACACCTTGCGGAGTTACAACTCTTTTTGGTTTTGCTGGCTTGACGTATAAATCAGTTTTAATCCGTATAAATCAGTCATAGAATAATTTTTCTCATAAAATATTAGCCGTTTCAGCAAATCAACTGTTGAACAGTATTTGTCTCCCTCCATATCCCTACACAAATATATTTTCACGTCTCAGGGAACTAATCCTGTCTTATCTTATATTATTTTTTATACTCTTATAAAGCAAAATCCCACTAACATATTTCAGCAAAATTAAGTTAACTAATGAAGTTACAGGTGAAACAACTTTTTTCCAAGGTTAATTAATGAAGCTGTTTATCACGTCCACACACACACACCCAGAGTTCAGTTTGTTTCCAGTTTTCCACCCATAGGAGAGAATTCAGAATTTGTGAAAAAATTGTAAAAGACAAACATTACAGCCGAAGAAGAGAACTCCAAGTTTGTGAAATTTTGCGAAAGTTAGTAACTATGCTTTTGAGTTGTGTACGACGAAGCATATGGTTCTTGCGGCGTGCACAGTAAACAAGCAAAGTTTCTGCAAAAGTTAAAAAAAAATTTGCTAGCTAGCACAAGCACGTGGGCTGCTTGTGTGCTTATGAATTTCGGGCCAGGACAATCGATCACCTGTTGCTGGCCCGTCACGCGGGGCCCAGCTGCCTCGAAATCGAAACCAGGACGGCCCTGCCGCCTATCGGCCTATTCATCTCTCAACGCCGGAGCACGCAATATATTTTGAGCTTTTTACCAATATATGGCCTTACAAATAATCGCTCTTCATTGTATGACCTTTTTTTTTTTGAAGTTACTTCTATGGCCCTGAAACGAATTTTTATTCCTTCTATGCTCTTCCGTCCGTTTTTACTACTTAACGGTGTTAAGTCAAGGGTGAAAAGACAATTTTACCCCTACCATAAAAAAATTGCAGAGTTATATTTTTGCTGTATATTAAAATTAATATTAAAAAAATAAATTCACACATGACAATATTTCACATAAAAAATATTGTTATGTACAAATTTATTTATTTAATATTATTCTAAATATACAACAAACAAACAAAATTGTAATTTTTTATGTCAGGGGCAAAACGGTCTTTTTACCCTTGAATTAACACCGTCAAGTGGCAAAAACGGACGGAAGGCCATAGAAGGAATGAAAGTTTATTTCAGGGCCATAGAGGTAAGTTCAAAAGAAAAAAGGTCATACAAGGAAGAGTCATCTTTTACAAGGCCATATAGGTAAAAAGCTCATATATTTTTGAGTAAACATTACTAGCGATCTTTAAACTTGTCTCGATACTTTCAAAATACACATTCAGCTTCCTAAACCTGTTCTGAGTCCTCATCTAGGTTATGATACTTTCAAATTACATAATCTAACTGCCCTAAAGTTGTCTCAAGTTCTCATCCAGCCAGGTTCTAAGTCTCTAAAATCGTTTTTATTAAACTCTCCATCTAGCCTCATAACATTGTCCTCACCACAACACACATGCCCGACTTACCAGTATAGCCACGTAGTGTTGCACTATGCTTTCCTTACTATCTCATGCTTGCCTATGTTGCATATCGTCAGTGCAGTGCTACACTCATGTTGCCACGTTAGACCATGCCATACCTACTATGTCACATACTATACTCACCTTACTGTGGAGTAGGGACAATCGTGTCATTGTCGATGGAGGTGGGGAAGGCCGGGACAGTGGAGATTTGAGATTAGGGAGAAAGGAGGGGTGAAAGGACCGAATCAGCCTAGAGGAGGGTGAATAGGTGATTTTTGACTATCTGAAACTTCACAAACTATAAGATGTAGTTAGATAGCAACCGGAGAGGCCGGTTTGTTTGGGTAGGTACTACCGGGTGTGAAACACCGGTACTACCAACACAAACAAACGGCACAACCGGGATCCTAAAAGAAACTACAAATCCGATGAAAGTAAGATATGAAGATAAAACAAGTTTCTAGCCGACTTTTCGAAAACTATTTATGGTAAAACTACTCTCACGAAAACTTGGTTGCTCCCCTTGATGTAGATCGAGCCTTTCCAACCTAAGAACAAGATAGGGATAGGAAGAACACGAAGAACACAATAACAAGAGAAGTAGAGAAAATAGGGACAACAACAACAAGCACACGGGACACAAGATTTATCCCGAGGTTCGGCCAATCCACTAAGGAGTGCCTACTTCCTCGTTGTTGAGGTGACCACAAAGGTCGGAGTCTATTTCACCTCCTCGCCTCACTCAAGTAACCACAAAGGCTACGAGAGTATCTCTACTAGAATTCTCAGGGTAATACAAACGCTTCGGGGAGCCCTCACAAGTAAATCAATACGGGCTACCACGAAGAACGCCTAACCGGCTAGAGCTCAAGAGCTCAAGAGTAAAAGACACAAAGCAAGCCGGCAAGATGGAAACCAAGTGCTCAAGTCGAAGATTGATGTTTCCCACTCTCGAATCTCACTTCCCTAGCTCAAATCTTGCAAGGGAATGAATCTAGGAGCAAAGGGGGAGAGATGGGTGAGTCAATGCTTGGAGAGAGTTTGTCTAGAGTTAGGTCAGCAATAAGTGTATAGTCTCAGTCGATGACCGTGAAAAGTGAAGAGGGGAGGCATTTATACTCCCTCAGTCCCGAGGCCGACCAGCCATGGTCGGTACCACCGACCATGACACAACGGTCGCATACACCAGATCTGGTCAAACTGACAAGCACCGGGCCAAGGTCAGAACCACCGAGGCCGGTGGTACCGAGGTAATGGCGGTACCACCGCCAGGCCAAAACAAGCTCGAACAGAGAGCAACTCAGTTAGGGACTCGGTCCCTCGGAAACTACCAGCCGAGGGTCGGTTCCTCCGAGTTCGGTGGTACCGAGGTAATGGCGGTACCACCGCCAAGTCAAAAGCTAGTCAGACCAGAGAGCTCTGAAAAACTTTCAACCACCGAACCTGCGTCGGTGCTTCCGAGGCCGGTGGTACCGAGGTTATGGCGGTACCACCGCCAAGTCATATTCAACACAACACAGAGAGCCTCGCAAAGCCAAGTTACCACCGACCTTCGTCGGTACCTCCGATCCCGGTGGTACCGAGGTGATGGCGGTACCACCGCCAAGCCTTTTTCAATTCTACACAGGGAGCTCTGCAAACTTGGTTACCACCGGCCTTGCGTCGGTAGCACCGCAGGCGGTACTACCGAAGTAATGGCGGTACTACCGCCAGGCCAAAAACAGCGCGAAACAGAGAGCCTTGCAAAATTGGAAACTACCGGCCATGGGTCGGTAGCACCGCGGGCGGTACTACCGAGGTGATGGCGGTACCACCGCTAGGTCAAAAACAACTCTATCCAGAGAGGGTTGCAAACCAGGTTACTACCGACCTTGCGTCGGTACCACCGCGCGCGGTAGTACCGAGGTTATGCGGTACTACCGCCAGGTCATTTTTTGACCAACACAGAGAGGGTGTTTGAGCGCTGCGCAGAGAAGCTGTGGTCGGTACCACCGACCACCCATGGTCGGTACCACCGACCAAAAGAATTTACCCTCTACGTGTTCGTGATTGTGCGGTGTCTCTCAAGCGAACTAAGGTTAGTCGATTTGAGCACTTTTCTCCACATCTAGCCAACTTACTTTGTGACCCTCTTCATAGTCCGGCTTACCTATAACTCAAGTTTAAAATTAAAATTTTAAACTACCACTTGAGCTAGGCATCTTTATATCCAAAAATATCCTACGTGCTTTGTTCACGAGATTTCAACGTTTCAAATCTTTCAAAGGACTAACACCTGCATACATGCTTTTATAAACTGGTTAGTCCCTAATTTGATTGTCATTAATTAGCCAAAACCCACATTGGGGGCGAATGCACTTTCAAACTCCCCCTTTTGGTAATTGATGACAACCAACTTAGGCTTACAATTAGGGATAGAAAGAATTGAAGCTTTTGAATTCCAAAATTTAGTTGAAGCTCCCCTTAGTGTATGCTTTGGATATTAATTTCAAACCTTGATTAGAAAGCAAGGTTGCATACACAAGAACAAGAGCTCCCCTAAATTTTGCAATCCGTGGGGTGCCTAAGTGTGTGACAATATCAAATATATCAATTTGTGATGCATAAACGGTATGACATGGTGATACACATAACAATGTAATAAGAAAAGCGAATGGCTATTGAAGAAAGAAAAGAACTCAAATCACATAGCCATATCGAAAACAACAATCACCAAGACAAGAGCAACAATAACGAGGATGAACCAAGCATGAATATAACAATAAGCATAAAAGATTTACATCCTCAGCATATCACAAATAAAATGTAGCATACCATACTTAGTCTCAAAGATTACCCTTTCTTACAGCTATTACAACAAGATAAGCCTAACACTCCCCCTTTGGCATCAAGTACCAAAGCGGGTAGGCCAAGATAAGCAAAGAATCAATAATAGCTGCTAGAAGATCCATCATGATAAGAGCCCCCGAAGAGAGAGGAATAGGCACTCTCTCCAACGTCACCACCAGGGAAGGATGAAGGAGCCGAAGAATCAGGTGGAGGTGTAGAGTCGCGAGGACCACCACTCCCAGCTGGATCGGCGTCGGGGCCAGCAAAGCCCATGTACGAGCCTCCACCCCCTCCTTGATACGATGTGGACCCGCCAGCAAAGGACGTGCCCATACCATAGTCAGGGAAGAAGGAGTGAGGCTGGTACTGAGGTGGTGGCGGAGGATAGAACTGATGAGGGCGGATACAGCATGGAGCTGTACAAACCCGCCTCACCACCACCTGGAAACTGGGGCTGCTGCTGAGCCTGCTGCTGGGGCTGCTGCTGGGGGAGACCATCATCATCATCATCATCATCATCATCACGCCGGGCCTGAGCATCGTACTCAGCAAACGGATCTGGATGAGGTCGGACCGGAGAGCGCGGAGGAAGACCGAGATGCTGACGCACCTCCTGCTGATGTCGCTCGTCACGATCGGCCCGATAGCACATCCACTCAAAGATCTTTCCAAGGGCGGAGCGAAGACCGCCACCCCTACGCCTCTCACGACGCGGAGGAGGAGCGGTAGCATGGGGAACATCTCCACCCGGCTGAGCCTCGCCAGGCGCTGTTGCATCTGCTGGGACCTCACCACCTTCATCAACTTTTTGTCCTTGGAAGGAGCCGAGGTGAACTTGCGAACACTGTACTCCTTCATGGTGCGATCATACTCGAAGGTGGCGCCAACCACATGCTCAATGATATGCATAAGATATGGAGCATATGGCAAGGCCTTGTGAGGATCATTGTAAACATCGGAGATTTTCTGCCACAGAAAGTGAGAGATGCTAAACCGTCCATCTGGCAGAGCAAAGCGGACGAGGACCTTGGCAGCATCATCTCTCAAGTTGTCCTGGTCACCAACTTTAGGATCCAGAGTTAGGCGCATCAGGTTGTTGAGCACATAGTAGGCAGGCTTCAGGCCTTGGACCTTGAAGGTTGCCTCGGCACCATCCATGTAGACACCTGAGTTCTGCAGCTGCTCGGTGTACATGCCCCCACCATACATCTCTGACAGGCGAGGGGCATCCCTGTCGACATGGTCGAAACCCAACAACCGGGCGAAAGTGACAAAATTGCACCGGTAGTGGACCCCTTGGGTCATCCAATGCAGCACGCGAGCTTCCCTATCAATGAACAAGGTGGCCCAAAACTGACAGAGAATCTCCTGATTGTAGCTGCGCTCACCAGATATCAACCCCAAGATCCTCCACTCCTCAAGCCTCTGCACCAAAGACTGAATCTCATCGGAGTCCTTGTCTGTCAAGGAGCGGATAACTAACCGCTTGTGCTCAAAAAGAGGGGGATAGCCCTTAGCACAGAAACCCTTCCAGAGGACGGTCACATAGTAGTCCTGCTGGAATCTTGACCAGAACCTCCGATCAACTGAAGCATCTCTGATAAACAGATAGGGGTTCTCCTCACGCTGCCTTCTCATCAAGCTACCCCGCTTTCTATTGGAGTAATCCATGGGATTTCCAAGAAGAGCAGGAGGGACAGCGGACATGACAGCTTCGGCTTCAGGGTGCATGTCAAAAGCCCGGTTGATTAGCATCAACCCTGAAGTCCGAGGGGATGCCGGTCCAACTTGAGGATCGAAGGAACGACCCTCACGATCGAGACCAGCTGAAGGCACTCCTCCCACAATGACGCTGTGCAGGCGACCCGCCGGACCAGCGACAGGGGGCGGAGAAGGCTGAGGAGGAGAGAGGAGAGGAGCATGCCCACTGCCACGGGCATGACCGCTCCCGCTCGCCCTTGCGCTATCCACGCTGCGACGACCCGTAAGGCCCGCGGACGAGCGTCCACGGACCTGACGAGAGGAGTCATCCATACTCCCAGACCGACCACGGCGCCCGGGATTGCGACGCGGCGGCTCCCCTTGCGCATGACCACCTTGCTCCAAGGCGGCATAATCCTCATCATCATCACTAGGGGAGCGAGCACGAGAGGGCCTCCGGCTCATCTAGACAAAGATAGCATAGACCAACATGAGACAAAGATGATGGAACGATTACTTCAACGGATGTAGCAAATAAGACGATCGAAATCGGGAAGGAGAACGTCGCGCGGGCTACTACGCGCGCAGGGCGGTTCTACCAACCCGGCTGGCGGTGCGGGGTGCGGTTTCCTTCAATCCAATCTACCAAATCGCTTGATTGCAAACATAATCTTCATCTTAAAAGAATCCTACAAAAGAATCGACCTAGAACAAAGTACATTGAGAGATCGGGCATGAACACCCTAGTACCTTGCTACTCAAAAAGAGGTCGAAATCCAATGAAGGAGGAAACTTCGGGCTTCAAGAACACCACCAAGACGATCTCCACGCTCCAAAGCAACTTTCCACCGGAGGGATTTGGATTTGGATGGAGGAGGAAAAAGATCGGGAGAGGAGAGAGCGATGGCGGCGCACGGAGAGAAGGCACGAGCAGGCGGCGGCTGCAAGGAGGCAAGGGGCGGCGGTCAAAAGAAGTTTGACTAGGGTTGAAACGGATTCACCGCGCCCCTTATATACCCAGGTCAAACCTGGTCGGTGGAACCGCCCAAATGGGTCGGTACTACCGCAGTCGGTAGTACCGACACAATGGCGGTACCACCGACAGGCCGAAAAACAGAGGGACCAGAGAGGGTTTTCAGGAGGACTTTGTGTGGTATACTACACACACTTCAAATATGTCCAGATTTCATAGAATCAATACATAGCTATGGACACAAGTGAAGCATGCAAAATAGATTTTGAAATCACATACAATATTTGTTAAAAGCATTTGTTTAGGTTCTAGGTGAAAACAAATATGTGCAAGACATCAAGCCACGTTACGAGAATCAATGATATTTAGTTCACTCCTCAAAGCACAAAATCTTGACTCATCTAAAGGCTTTGTGAAGATATCGGCTAGTTGTTTTTCGGTGCTCACATGGCGTATTGCGATATCTCCTTTGGCTTCATGGTCTCTCAAGAAATGGTGTCGGATGTCTATGTGTTTTGTGCGAGAGTGGTTTACGGGATTGTTTGCTAGTTTGATAGCACTCTCATTGTCACACAAAAGTGGAATTTTGGTTTGCTCACATCCGAAGTCCTTTAGTGTTTGCTTCATCCAAAGTAGTTGAGCACAGCAAGCGCCGGCCGCCACACATACTCGGCTTCGGCAGTGGATAGGGCAACACTATTTTGTTTCTTAGAACTCCATGACACCAAAGACCTCCCAATAAATTGGCAAGTCCCGGTAGTGCTCTTTCGGTCTACCTTGCAACCGGCATAGTCCGAATCGGAATAGCCAAGTAGATCGAAAGTGGAGCCCTTGGGATACCACAAGCCAAGATTCGGAGTGTGCACTAAGTATCGAAAAATTCTCTTAACGGCCATAATATGACATTCTTTCGGATTAGCTTGAAACCTTGCACACATGCACACACTAAGCATAATATCGGGCCTAGATGCACAAAGGTAAAGTAATGAACCGATCATGGAGCGATATACCTTTTGGTCCACTGACTTACCATCCACATTTAGATCAAGATGTCCATTGGTAGGCATCGGGGTCTTGATGGGTTTGGCCTTGTCCATCTCAAACTTCTTTAGCATGTCTCTTGTATACTTGGTTTGACTGATGAACGTGCCATCCTTGAGTTGCTTGATTTGGAATCCAAGAAAGTACTTCAATCACCCATCATGGACATCTCGAACCTTTTGGTCATGATCCTACTAAATTCCTCACAAAAGACAACATTAGTACTACCAAATATTATGTCATCGACATATTTGGCACACAAAGATATCATTATCAACTTTGCGAGAAATAAAGTAGCATCGGCCCTTCCTATCTCAAAACCCTTTTTGAGTAGGAAGTCCTTAAGACAGTCATACCAAGCTCTAGGAGCTTGTTTAAGCCCATAGAGCGCCTTGTCGAGCTTGTAGACGTGGTTGGGAAACTTTGGGTCCTCGAAGCCCGGTGGTTGCTCCACATAGACCAATTCGGAGAGGGGGCCGTTGAGGAATGCACTTTTCACGTCCATTTGATATAGCTTGAAATCATGGTGAGTAGCAAAGGCAAGTAATATACGAATTGACTCGAGCCTAGCTACAGGTGCATAGGTTTCCCCAAAATCCAAACCTTCGATTTGAGTGAAACCTTGAGCCACCAACCGTGCTTTGTTCCTTGTCACCACGCCATGCTCGTCTTGCTTGTTGCGGAAAAACCATTTGGTTCCTATCACATTTTGCTTGGGCCTTTCCACCAAGGACCAGACTTCATTCCTGGTGAAGTTGTTCAGCTCTTCTTGCATAGCCATCACCCAGTCCGGATCGTCAAGTGCTTCTTCCACCCTAAGAGGTTCCAAAGAGGAGACAAACAAGTAATGTTCACAAAAATTTGCTAAACGAGAACGTGTCGTTACCCCACGCCGTATGCTCCCCAATATGTTGTCAACGGGATGATCCCGTTGAACTGTATGATGAACTCTTGGTGTGGTACAGGTGATCTTCGTTGGATGGGTCCATCTTCATCATATGCATTGATGTCCCCATCTTCTTGTCGGACTTCATGTTGAGTTCGTGTTTGATCATCAATTTGTGTATCACTTGAACATCATCCACACTACCACCATTCGGAGTTGCGGAAGCTTCATCATGCGCATTTGGATGCACATGATGGATATGAGAATCTTGTGGAGTGTGTGATGGTTCATCTTCATCATCTTGTACTTCAACGGGCCTTACATCACCGGTTGCAAGCTTCTTGATAGCTTCGACGGATGGAGGCTCGTCATTACCTACAAGCTCATCATTGACTGCTCCTTTTGAGAGCCGTCGATTCATCAAAAGTCACGTCTACCGTTAACTCAATAGTGCCGGTGGCATTATTGAATACACGGTAGCCATGTTCGTTAGTACCATAACCAAGTAGAAAAGCCTTCGTGTACCTTAGGTGCAAACTTTGAACTTTTGGCCCTTTTGTTAAGTATGAAACACTTGCAGCCAAAAAACTCGAAAGTAATGCACCTTTGGTTTGTTACCGGTTAGAAGCTCATATGGCGTCTTCCCTCTTAGCTTGTGAAGGTAGAGGCGGTTGATTGCATGACACGCCGTGTTCATTGCCTCCGCCCAAATCCATGGGAAGTCTTGTACTCATCCAACATAGATCTTGCAGCTTCAACAAGAGTTCTATTCTTCCTTTCCACAACCCATTTTGTTGTGGGGTATATGGAACGGAGAACTCATGCTTGATCCCTTTCATCAAGATACTCTTCTATGTTGGTGTTCCTAAACTCGGTCCCGTTGTCGCTTCTCACTTTCTTGATTTTGATGTCGAACTCATTTTGTGCTCTTCTAGCAAACTTCTTGAAGATACCTTGCGTTTCGCTTTTGTCTGCTAAAAAGAACACCCAAGTGAAACGAGAATAGTCATCAACAATAACAAAACCGTATTTGTTACCGCCGATGCTTTGATAAGCAACGGGTCCGATGAGATCCATATGCAATAGCTCCAATGGTCTTGAGGTCGACACAATGTTCTTGATTGGATGTTTTGCTCCTACTTGCTTTCCGGCTTGGCACGCACTGCAAATCCTATCTTTCTCAAAGAAACATTGGTTAGTCCAAGGATGTGCCCTTCTCTTTGAAGTTGGGCCAAATTCCTCATCCCAACATGAGCTAGTCGGCGATGCCAAAGCCAACCCATGCTAGATTTTGCCATTAGACATGTTGTAGGCTCTACTTAAGTCAACTAAGTAAAGTTTTCCCTTCAACACGCCTTTAAATGCAATAGAGGAATCCCTTCTTCTAGAGACGGTCACACCCTTATCCGTAAAGAGACAATCGTAACCCATTTCACAAAGTTGAGGAGAAACGGATAACAAATTGTAACTCAACGAATGCACAAGTAATACATTAGATATGGAATTGTCAGTTGAGATAGCAATTTTACCCAAACCAAGCACTTCTCCTTTACCATTGTCCCCAAACACAATGTTGTTGCATGAGTCGTCACTTGGTTGAAATGAGGAGAACATATCTTTTGCCCCGGTCATATGATTGGTGCATCCACTATCCAACACCCAACTTGATCCACCGGAGGCATATTCCTACAAAACAAGTTTATGTTCTAGATTTAGGTACCCAAACGAGATTGGGTCCTTGGGGGAGTCACATAAGCTTTTGGTACCCAAACATTTCTCATAATTTCCCTCTTCTTGAGGGCACCAACATATTTGACAACTATTTTGCCATCATCACCCCAACAACACAAATAATCACATGTATAGCTTCTTGATATGGGCTTTTGTTGCTTGAGGGCCTCCACTTGCTTCTCCTTGTTGATCTTATCATTAGCAAGTGGAGCCTTTGGATTGGCAACCTTGTTGGCCTTGTTCATTAGGTCAAAGAGAGGAACCCCTTTGTTAAAGTTAACAAAAGGTACCCCATTGACCATCTTTCTACCGTTGGCCTTACCACCATACCTATTGTACCCAATTCCATCCTTGATGGATGGTGCCTTGCGGTCTTGAGGATATCTTTTGGTTGTTGCACCTTACACTTGCAACCATTCCTCAAGATCATGTTCAACCTATGAATTTCTTTGTCTTTCTTTCTAGCTCAACAAGGTTAGTTGCACAAGCATTTATATCATGTTTATAGCATCTTTTGCAACCATTACTAGTTGAGGCATTAGAGCCATCGGAATCTTTAGAAGAGGTTGAAGAGGTGCTATTCCAAAGAGTGTTGTAGCTTAGTTCAAGAGTTTGATATTTATTTTGAGAGCTTGTGAGGCTCTCTTGAACCATGCTAACCTCATTCTTTAGGCTTGCAATTGAGTCATTGCTCATGGAACACTCCTTAGCCAACTTCTTGTTGGAGTCATTGGCTAAGAATAGTTCCACGGTCAATTTCTCAACCTTCAACTTCTCCTCGGCAAGAGAGGCTTCCAATGCACGGTTCCTTTCTCTCTCTTGAGAGATCAAGTCCCCTTGCATTGCAAGACTCTCATTCCGACTCTCTAATTTAGTGAGCAATTTTATGATTTTAGCTCCACCTTTCTTTCCAAACTTTCTAATTAAACTAAGCTCAAATTCATCCATATCATCATCACTACATTCATCACTAGAACAAGTAGGAGAGTGAGGTGATACCTTCTCATTCTTAGCCATGAAGCAAGAATGAGTGAAGTCATCCTCGTCGTCGAGAGGTTCTCGAACAAGCGTGACGAAGCTGTCGATGTAGCCATGTTGAGAAGAGACTTGGAGAAGAGGTCTTGTGTATGGCGATGTTGGCCGCTCCCTTCTCCTTCTCCTTGCTCTTGCTCTTCTCTTCATCACTTGAGTCATCTTCCGAGAACCACTCCTCACCAAGATGAGCTTCACCACCTCTTCTTCTTCTATGCTTCTTGTCATCACTCTTGCTATACTTGTTCTTGTTCTTCTTTTGTGGAATCGGCAATGAAATGATCATCCGCTCCACATTCATAGCAATTTCTCTTCTTTGACTTCTTGAAGTAACCACCTTTGCCCTTCTTGTGCATCTTCTTTCTCATGAATCTTCTAAAGTTCTTCACAATAAGGGCCAACTCATCATCAGAGTCTTCACTTCCTTCGCTTGAAGAGTCATCTCGGGCCTTGCTTCCTTCTTCTTGATTAGCCTTGAGTGCTACCACCTTTTTGTGGCTTGCCTCTTGTTCTTCTATATCTTCATCATCCAAGACTTCATGATGCTTTATCTTGGCAAGCATCTCATGAGGTCCCATGCTCTCATAGTTAGGTCTCTCCATGATGATTGATGCAAGGTTCTTGTTCCTCTTTCTATATGCTCTTAATAGCTTTCTTCCAGCTGAGTAGTCATCCACTTTGTGTCTCCGAGTGCTCTAATCTGATTTACCAACGTCATGAATCTGTCAAACATTTGTTGAGTGGTCTCATTTTTCTTGATTGCAAAGTTCTCAATCTTTCCATGAAGAAGCTCTATGTTGCACTTCCTCACACTCGCATCACCCTCATATGATATCCTGAGTGTATCCCAAATCTTCTTGGCATTCTCCATTCCATGTACCTTGTTGCTTTCTTCAGGCTTTAGGCATGATAGAATCAATGATGCGGCTTGAACATTTTGTTGAAACTCAAACACATCATTGTCGGTGAACTCTTGACCTTCAACATGACTTGGTCCATTTTCAACAATCTCCAAACTCTTGCAGCAAGAAGGTGTAGCTTCATCTTGTGTGCCCAATCATTGTAGTTGATTCCATCGAAGGCAGGTGGCTTGCCTAGATCAAGGTGGCGCCTAGTTGACGCTAGGCAATTGTATGACCTTGCCCATATGGCTATAGTCATATGGCAACTCTAGTGAACTCGGTGTCTTTCTTGCCTTTCTCTTCATCTTCCTTCTTCTTGTCATCCTTGGGCGGCTGATTTCCACTGCTTCCGGATGCTTCGGCTTGCTTTCCAAAGCTCGCCTCAAACTCTCCATCTCATCTTTCATTCTCTTGATCTCATCTTCATGCTTCTTTGCTTGATCTTGAATTATCTGAGCAGTAACCTTCTTGACAATCTCATCAAGCTGTTCTTGACTTATGGTAGACATGATTCTCCCTTACGCGGTGAAGCGCTAACACAAGGGTTAGCTCCGATACCAATTGAAAGGACCGAATCAGCCTAGAGGGGGGTGAATAGGTGATTTTGACTATCTGAAACTTCACAAACTATAAGATGTAGTTAGATAGCAACCGGAGAGGCCGGTTTGTTTGGGTAGGTACTACCGGGTGTGAAACACCGGTACTACCAACACAAACAAACAGCACAACCGGGATCCTAAAAGAAACTACAAATCCGATGAAAGTAAGATAAGAAGATAAAACAAGTTTCTAGCCGACTTTCCGAAAAACTATTTATGGTAAAACTACTCTCACGAAAACTTGGTTGCTCCCCTTGATGTAGATCGAGCCTTTCCAACCTAAGAACAAGATAGGGATAGGAAGAACACGAAGAACACAATAACAAGAGAAGTAGAGAAAATAGGGACAACAACAACAAGCACACGGGACACAAGATTTATCCCGAGGTTCGGCCAATCCACTAAGGAGTGCCTACTTCCTCGTTGTTGAGGTGACCACAAAGGTCGGAGTCTATTTCACCTCCTCGCCTCACTCAAGTAACCACAAAGGCTACGAGAGTATCTCTACTAGAATTCTCAGGGTAATACAAACGCTTCGGGGAGCCCTCACAAGTAAATCAATACGGGCTACCACGAAGAACGCCTAACCGGCTAGAGCTCAAAGAGCTCAAGAGTAAAAGACACAAAGCAAGCCGGCAAGATGGAAACCAAGTGCTCAAGTCGAAGATTGATGTTCCCACTCTCGAATCTCACTTCCCTAGCTCAAATCTTGCAAGGGAATGAATCTAGGAGCAAAGGGGGGAGAGATGGGTGAGTCAATGCTTGGAGAGAGTTTGTCTAGAGTTAGGTCAGCAATAAGTGTATAGTCTCAGTCGATGACCGTGAAAAGTGAAGAGGGGAGGCATTTATACTCCCTCAGTCCCGAGGCTGGTCGGTACCACCGACCAGCCATGGTCGGTACCACCGACCATGACACAACGGTCGCATACACCAGATCTGGTCAAACTGACAAGCACCGGGCCAAGGTCGGAACCACCGAGGCCGGTGGTACCGAGGTAATGGCGGTACCACCGCCAGGCCAAAACAAGCTCGAACAGAGAGCAACTCAGTTAGCGACTCGGTCCCTCGGAAACTACCGCCCGAGGGTCGGTTCCTCCGAGGTCGGTGGTACCGAGGTAATGGCGGTACCACCGCCAAGTCAAAAGCTAGTCAGACCAGAGAGCTCTGAAAAACTTTCAACCACCGAACCTGCGTCGGTGCTTCCGAGGCCGGTGGGTACGAGTTATGGCGGTACCACCGCCAAGTCATATTCAACACAACACAGAGAGCCTCGCAAAGCCAAGTACCACCGACCTTCGTCGGTACCTCCGATCCCGGTGGTACCGAGGTGATGGCGGTACCACCGCCAAGCCTTTTTCAATTCTACACAGGGAGCTCTGCAAACTTGGTTACCACCGGCCTTGCGTCGGTAGCACCGCAGGCGGTACTACCGAAGTAATGGCGGTACTACCGCCAGGCCAAAAAACAGCGCGAAACAGAGAGCCTTGCAAAATTGGAAACTACCGGCCATGGGTCGGGTAGCACCGCGGGCGGTACTACCGAGGTGATGCGGTACCACCGCTAGGTCAAAAACAACTCTATCCAGAGAGGGTTGCAAACCAGGTTACTACCGACCTTGCGTCGGTACCACCGCGCGCGGTAGTACCGAGGTTATAGCGGTACTACCGCTAGGTCATTTTTTGACCAACACAGAGAGGGTGTTTGAGCGCTGCGCAGAGAAGCTGTGGTCGGTACCACCGACCACCCATGGTCGGTACCACCGACCAAAAGAATTTACCCTCTACGTGTTCGTGATTGTGCGGTGTCTCTCAAGCGAACTAAGGTTAGTCGATTTGAGCACTTTTCTCCACATCTAGCCAACTTACTTTGTGACCCTCTTCATAGTCCGGCTTACCTATAACTCAAGTTTAAAATTAAAATTTTAAACTACCACTTGAGCTAGGCATCTTTATATCCAAAAATATCCTACGTGCTTTGATCACGAGATTTCAACGTTTCAAATCTTTCAAAGGACTAACACCTGCATACATGCTTTTATAAACTGGTTAGTCCCTAATTTGATTGTCATTAATTAGCCAAAACCCACATTGGGGGCGAATGCACTTTCAAGGGGTGAGTCAAGCAAAAATCGATGAGGACCATGGAAGCAAAGACTTGTAACATGTGGTAGGGCAAGCACGACAAGAGCGCCCATGTGTCTTGGCAGGTCCTAGAAAGTTAGGTCTACATATTCCTCACAAGCTCCTACTGCATGTCTTGCCCCCCCCCCTCCCCCACCCCCCGGTGAGATACGAAATTGTGTTAGAGGACTGTAGTGGAGGCGATGTGATCGCACTAGTGTGGTGGGCACATCAATGCATTGTGTGGGGGGGGGGAGATGACGTACCAGGATGGTAGAGTAATATAAGTTTAGGAATTTGATTATATATTTTAAAAGTTCTAGGACCAAGATGACAACTTAAAACAATTTTAAGGAGCTGACGGAACCTAGATGAGAACTCAGAACAAGTTTAAAAAGTTAATGTGCAATTTAAAATACTGAGACCTAGATGAGAACTCGAGACAAGTTCGAGAACTGTTAGAGAGCACACAAAACAAGTGGCAGTGGGTAGTGGCCAGCCGCTAGGCCACCACCCACAGATCTATCTCTCAAAGGCCTTGTCGTGTCACTGTTCTTCAAAGCATATCCTCCTGACAGCTTTGTCAAAAAGATGCAATTCCAAAATGTTATTTAATCAAACTACGGAGTACCATAAATAATTTATAAAAAATATTTATGTTTATTATCATATTAAAAATGATGTTAGATTTGCCATATAACATATTTCCATAACATATCTATGTAGAGTATTAAATGCTACTTTTTATAAATTTAGTTAAATTTAAATTTGTTTAACTCTGAACAAACCTAATTACATCTTCTCTTCAGAATTTACTTTCCGGCTATGTAAACTGGCAACAAATCGATTAGAGGCTGTTGAGATGCCGAGGGCTGAGGCACTCTGAGCAATGAGCATTTCGTTTCGTTGCTTCAGGGTGTCTTGTTTTGTCGTTTTCCGCGCCACAATAAGCATCCAAACGATGCTAAGCCTTCTACCTTCTTTTGCCTGCCACAAGCGTGCATGTGCATCAAACCGAACACACCGTATTAAAAACAGACGAGAAGAGGGCTAAAGTAATGCCACAGCCCACAAGGAATGAAACATGCAGAGCATTAACCCAAACAAGGATGACCTGCTCCTCCGAAAAGAGCATGTGTCCACGTCGCCCGAAATTTTTGTGGCCGTCTGATCTTCGAATGAACCGTCTAGATTGTTCGAAACGGCTTTCGTTTGAAGCCGCTCCTTATGACAAGGATGACCTGCTCCTCCGAAAGAGCATGTGTCCACGTCGCCCGAAATTTTTGTGGCCGTCTGATCTTCGAATGAACCGTCTAGATTGTTCGAAACGGCTTTCGTTTGAAGCCGCTCCTTATGCTTCTCGTTGAGTTCTCTAGCTTTTCTCTGCCTTGTCCTGCTTCTAAGCGGAATCCAGCGAATCAAATATATACGCCCTCAGCTTCAGCTTCTCATTCACCAAACTTCTCTTCCCCTTCTCTCTTCGCTGCCCTTCCCTCTCCTCTCTCCCGACGCGGCCAGCGACGGTCCCAGCCGATCTCAGCGACCATCGGCCCTCGGCACGGCGGCGTCGCGGCGGCCACCCTCCTCTTCCACGCACCTCCCCGTCGCGCCGCAATGGCGAGGCGACGGCGCCTCCGCTGGCTGCTGCGCCGGTGCAGCGGCTAGCCGCCCCCGGTTACAGAGCCCCGACGGTCGTTGTCCCCGGGAACGAGCTGGCCGACTGGGCACTACCGTCGATCGCCGGCGTGCTTGCGCACTCGATGTGTCGTCGTTCCACCGATTCGTGTCTTCTCAAGTAAGTGATTCATGAAACCCTAAGTGCCTATGTTTACCTCTTCCTCTCTAGATGCGACAATAGTCGGATCCTGTCCTCTCGGCACAGACCCCTGCCATGGTGGCACTGGCACCTGCACGTGCGCTCCCCGACGTGGCTGCTTGGGCGGTTCTGGTAGGTCGCCGGAGTTGCCGCCGCTGCCCACCACCAGCTCCTCCCCTACCGAACCTCCTTCTCCCAATCCCAGATGTCGTAGTCGTGAATCAAAGGTATGTATGCACCATGCTCTGCCTCCCTCTGCCTTCTGTTCATTTGGGATTTTAAGTGCCTACTTCCGCTTCCTTTTCTCTATTCGTGGAGCACAACATATTCCAGCGAGTTCAGAATATGGAATGTCATGTTTCTTCTTTGCCTCCACCTAGGCATTGACAAGGAAGGAGGTGCTCAGTACCTTGGACTGTACTGTCTAAATTTAGATGGATGAATCATATATAGATTATTAAAGTCAGGCTCAAGCATATTTGAATCACACGACAAGTTAAATTATTAATTGGCAAAAACAAATAGTACGGTCTTAAGATGTTCAGCTATGATTCATGGACCATGTAATTTTTTTGAGAGGATCACAAAAGAAGCAAACAGACGACCACTATAAAAAAGGGAAAATATGATGAACTATCTAATTTTGGGCACTGGATCGTCTGGGTATGCACAAAAAACGTTCACATCCTTCCTTATATTCATATTTGTAAAAATTGTATGCATCTCTTGTTTCGGAGTTGGCCATGTAGAGCCAACCTATTTCCATACATCTTCCTTTAGATGTTCCCAGAAAACACTATTTTGACAGCGCATTGCTACATTTGATTTTGCAAGAATCTTTCTATTTTTATTAGTATCGAGACAAATGCCAATGAAACTTTAATTAACTCCATTACCATTTTTAACCTTATACGGTTAACTGTTCCCATGGGGACTACTTATACTTTACACCAGCGAGTTCTCATGGAGGGACATCTGTCTGCATAGTTGTTGCAGTTCGTGGCAGCTCCTGAGTCTCAGTTGGCTAACTTTTAGCATAACATTTAACCACTCATGGGTATTCTTCGTGTTCGCAATTAATGTTGCTTATTTCTTCCTGATTGTGCAGGTTGCCAACTACCTGAAGACCTCATTTCATCTTTACTCGACAATTTTAGTTTTTTGGATTGCTTATTCACTAGGCACGCACAAAGCGATCTTTGCACACACACACATACACCTGCAGTAGTTGGGTCATAATCCTTCGTTGGCAGTATAGCACCACTTCTAAAGTGAGTGTTTCTGCAGTCTATCCCTGAATTGGTTTTCAAGTGGTTGTGAATGCAGTATGTCGCCTTCAGCTACTTTCTTGATATAGTTTCTTGTATGCCTGTTAACTCCGCTAATTTGCCGCCTCTATCTTGATTGAGTATTTGAGTTATTGGCATTCTTACAAATTAGGGACATCAAGTGGTAATGCCTTCGGGTTTCATGCCATTACTGTCTTTGTCATATGCCATTACTGTCATATTGTTTGAGTTACCCTTTCTTTGTCCAAATCTGAAAAGACAAATCTATTTACACAAGAATCAGTGCTTTCATAGGTTCAGAGGAAAAAAAATATGCGGCTCCAAACAGCCATCATTATAAGCTAACACATTTACATCTTCGTAGGAGTTTATAAAATATTTCAGCCCCTAAAATGATACTTGATTTAATTATCCATCTAACTCTTATGTATGATCCATTTTCGTATTACTTTTAGGCTTTCTATGCTCTTGAAAAGGTTGCAGGCTTCCATGTCAGCTAAGGTTGCATGTTTCATAATTCATATATTCGTTTTAAAAGAGACCTATATATCTTTGGAAATAATCTCAATTATGCAATTTGAGTTTCTAAAATATTTCAGCTCATAAAATGATTCTTGATTTAATTATCCATCTAACTCTTATGTATGATCCATTTTCGTATTACTTTCAGGCTTTCTCGGCTCTTGAAAAGGCTGCAGGATTCCATGTTAGCTAAACTTGCATGTTTCATATATTTGTTTTAAAAGAGACCTATACATCTTTGGAAATAATCTCAATTATGCAATCTGAGAATTAGTTTATCAAATGAGTGATGCGTCCATTGTGATTGATAAAAAAACATTTAGTAATGTCCACAGAAAGACTGCCTCTATTACTTACTCTATGAGTAACAGTGCCTTTGAGTTCTTCCAACCAAGATGCCACTGCAGTTCACCTGTTGTCTATAAAACATCCTTCACCTGCTATTGCAACTTATGTTCACCTGTCTAGCTTATTTAAATGTAGCTTATGTTTACTGTTTGCACTATTGCAGATTGTATAGTGAGGATTTATGCCAGCTGATTCTTCTTGCTTGTTTTTCCATTATTATCAGTTAAGATATGCATCTCACTCTATTGTTAATTCTCATTCAATATTTGTTAGTCCCCTTTGCTTGTCCAGATTTGTAATGCCCTTTTGCTTGCTTAATTTGGCAAACTGTTACTTTGCTATGCATATTGTTGCTATCTCCTTTCTGTCCTCTTTTTGGTTATCGATCAATTCAAGTTCTAAAAATTATTGGGACTACATGGCTTAATTTTAAAGATCTAATCACGTGCTATATCCTATGAGGTTTATGCAGCGTGAAAACTTCTACCATGCTCACTGGGCTTCATCTCAGCAAAAAATGGTTCCAGTCTTATTCCTATTCCATCTTGTCTGTGCATGCCTTCCTGTGGTCTGAGTGGTGGTGGTTCAGTCACGGTGTTGGCTGTTATTGGCTATCTTCAACATTGATTAGAGAAATTAGATGTTGATCAAGTACTATCACACCGCTATAGAGAGGTACGTTATCTATCTCTGTATTATTTGTTTTGGTGGAAGGTGAATAATTAACAATTGTGATTATAGGTTCCTTACCTATTTTAGTTATCTACCTACATTTTTGGACTGCATAGTTATGGGTCATTGCCAATTTGTTATCAAATTAGTAGGATACTGAACATGTTTGTTTGGCAGATCTCCTTGGCCACAACCCTTTATGCCTTTAGCAGCTATGATTTTAAAATGACCATGCACTTCGATTCACTGGTTACAAAAATTTGGTTCTGTAGCTACCCACCAATGCTCAAATTTGTAACTTCTTTACTTGAGTCTTAGTTTATTTATTGTTTTGGTTCAGTTAAAAAAAATCTGAAGCTTATGTGTCCATTGCCCTTAGTTTAGCCCACTCTGCATATTAGTGCTAATATTGGCCACATCCTTAGTTGTCTTGGTTCAGTCTTCATCTGAATTTTAAAGGGAGCAGACCAATAATTAGTGGTTCCTCTTAGTCTTTTTGAGTTTTAGGGGTAAGTCCAAAGTCTTTGAAATAATGATAGAAGATGGTTTAATTCATTACGACACCCAATCCTGAACCAAAAAGCCAAATCCATGAAAAACTTTATACCACATCAACACAACAGGGAAAACACAAAAGATTCCATCTTAGTTTCATAGCTATACACGCCGGTTTTAGTTTTAGTTACTCATTTTTAATTGATTGTTTTTGTTTCATTTCTTTACTAAAATCACCTAAATAGGTGATTTAGTAAAAAATGAAACAAAAACAATCAATTAAATGAGTAACTAAAACTAAAACCGGCGTGTGTGTGTATATAT
Source organism: Coix lacryma-jobi var. lacryma-jobi (assembly GCA_009763385.1). Lineage (NCBI taxonomy): Eukaryota > Viridiplantae > Streptophyta > Magnoliopsida > Poales > Poaceae > Coix > Coix lacryma-jobi. The sequence continues at coordinate 125,701,463 of CM019831.1, forward strand.
ATATATATATATATATATATATATATATAGAGAGAGAGAGAGAGAGAGAGAGAGAGAGAGAGAGAATTATAAAATGTGTGAACTGTGCATGCTCCTCCATGTAATCATTTATATTTCATCTGTTCATTACACACACACTACTTCCTTTTCATAAACCTTGCATTTGTTCGCTTATAAATTGAAGTTGTTTGTACAAGCAATGTATGCCTTAAAAATTAGATAAGATGGTCTTATACTGATCCTATAGTATGGTTTAGTTAGTTTACATAAAGATTATCTCAAATTATAGTGTGGTTTAATTACTTTAGATGGTACCATTATTGTCAAGTATGCTACCATCTCGGAAATAAATTTGTAAACATAGCACATCGGTTTTCCATTTTTTTTATAATATGGATGAACACCATCTCTTACATATTTTATTCTTATAAAAACAATCTGAAAATAATATAAGCTTTCTTATCTGAATATGCACTTCTGAATTTTAGTCCTAATTATGACACATTCAATGATCTAAAGATGCTTATGAGTTAGCTTCACATGCAGCTATAGTACTACAATAGATGCAGGACGCCTTTTTAGAATGTGTCTCTATGTTGTTGTCTCAGATTAATTTATGTGTCTACTACGTTGCAGTTTATATATATTTGTAGGTTTATGCGTCTGTGTTTCTGTTTGGTAATGTCATCACATATAAAATTAATGATATTGTTCAGCTTAGACAAGACAAGACCATATGCCTGGTCTCATGGCATTGTCTGCTTTTGTAGGCTGTCTACTGTAATCAAGATCTTCAAGTTTATGCAGATAACAATCTTTTATTTCTATTTTAGTAGGATCTCTTACTACTCTATGAGGTATACTAAAACTAGCAGAAACACATCATACTGAAAAAACAATTATCAGTTTTTTGTGCCAGTTTCTGGTGCTTATGAGTTCTGGAAACACTCCACTTCAGAGGACTGTTCAAAACTACAGTGGTTGAGTGCAGAGCTACATAATCACAAATGCTCAGATACATTTGCAATTCTAAGATTCTTTTGATGTTGGCGCTGCAGTTTTCATAAAGTTTCTTCATTTCATATTCCCTTACAGTTTTATTTAATTATTTACAGCATCTAGGAGAAAGCAGTGTGTTTGGTAAGATGAAAACCTGGAAATTTTGTGTTTCAAGGTGATAAATGATTTTAATAGTGTGTATGAAACCTTTTTTTGTTGTGTACCATTCTTGTGTTCATGGAACAAGGTACTTCTCAAAAAAAAATTACGATGCATATGTTCCCATACTCTTTAATTAGCTTTTACAATCATAAATCAATCATATGTTTTTATACTACCATCTTTTATGATGCATATGTTTCGTGGAACAAGGTACTACCGTCTTTTTTATGATTCATATGTTGCAGTATTATATATAGATATCATAGATCAACGTAATGTCTTTCCTGTTTCAACGCCATCCTGGAAATTATATTCATAGCTTGATTCTCTAGATATATAGCCGCATAAATGTACGGGCGCGCATCTCGATACTAGTAGAGAAAACCATCGGCGCCGCCTTGGGATAATCGTGGACTTCAGCAGGGGAAAGGTCTGGTTTTTGGGATCTTTGGATGAAAACTATGGGCACATAGCATTCACAGTCACCAGACCCTGTTAGAATATATAGGTGCCTCTCTTTTTTTCGTCTCAAGCCAAATATTCTGATTTTCTGAACCACAAGTCCACAGTCACAGGTTGTGCGTTGTTTTCAGTATTTGAAGATGGTACGATTAAATCAGCATTTGTACTAGTTTATACTAACATTTTATTTATTATAAAAAAACATGTTGTTTAAGACAATATTTGATCGGGCCTTAAACAATGCACACGTCAACGACATCTAAATTATTTAGTTTGGATATACATAAAACATTTGGGTCAAATTATTTTTAAAAAAACTCATATTTTTTTTTGATATTTTAAATGATTCGCTACCAAAATTGTGGACTTCTCTGGTGTTTTTAAGTAATAGTAAAACACTACCACTAGTCATAACACATGAGAATCTTACTAAGAGACATTAATAAGGAAAACACTAGGAGAAACCACTTGTCTCCAAAATATATTTTCTGGAGAATATTAATGCAATCACAGTAACTCATGAAATCCGCACTTGACACTTTGACAGTACCAAGGATATCAGCAATTCTCATCCCCAAATTAAAGTCTAGTGGTTTTTTTTCTTCAGAGGAATCAATAATTAGGGAGGAGACATACCAAAGAGATATGCATCCATGCAAACTCGAATGTTGCAGTTATTATTCTTTGACAAGAGAGACACAAACAAGTATGTTGTACAACTTATAAATGTACCCCATGCGTCTCAAATTAAATCGACTTCTAAAGTTATACTAAGTTAAAATAAGTTTGATCAAATGTATAGAAAAAACACTAACGCAACATTCATGTCATCAACTAGTGTCATTGGATACATCATAAATGTTTTTTTTATAATATACTTATTTGGTGTTATAGATGTAGGTTGTTATCATTTCCCATAAAATTGGTTAAATTCAAGATAGTCAGACTTACGATGATTCTAGAATTGACCTATTTTGAGCCGTCAGGAGGAGCATCTCACCAAAAAAGTAGTAGTCCAAGTTGTGCTTTTATAACAGCGATGATGTCTAGAATGTCACTTATTCTTGTGACTACTGGAATACAGTAGTAAACATATTTGGCCAAATTAGGCAAGGAAGAAATGCAGTACAAGTCGTCCAAGTCACATTCCAACTCCAAGGTCCAAGTTGTATATATACTAGTATATCTTATCTCATCGATGAATTAAACATGTTGGAAAAATGAGCCTGTGAGGGCACCGTAGTGGTACGAGCTAGCTGTTAGCTCTAAGTCAACCTCTCTAATAGTGCTAACTCTTAGTAATAGCTTATAGTATGATTAGGTCCACATTATATTCACACATAATCTTGGAATGTGTGTATGAGCCTAGCTCTTGAGCAAGAGCTAACTCTTCTCTTCGTCTTATTAAAATATAACAAAAATTTTAAGAGCTAGCTTATGAGCTAGCCATTGCGGCCGCCCTGAGGCAACCTTCATGCATCATGCAATGGTTCTCTTTTTACTTTCCTGCGTTTCCCTGAGCGCAGCAGCATCACCTTGGAGGCTTTTGGCCTCGAGGTGATTGGATAGAGTAATCACTTTAGCCGTGCCACTTGCCCATTTGTTTATCAATAGAAATGAACATTTTTCATTGGATAGTGTTATATTGATGTTTTCAAAATTGACACGTAAGCGCTGTGTAAGCATATTCTAATCTATACCCGCCGGAGTTAAGAATATTAACATTCTTATTAATCAATTATTTAAGTAATTAGCAAACTGCTAATTGCAGTTGCCCTCGCAGATCATGGGAGCGTGGGAAACTACAGACAACTGCACTACGTGCTCTCATTCTGTAAACTGCTCTTAAGCAGTGCATATATATATATGTAATCCATGTTCATTAATAAAGGGACAAGTCAGTTCAAAAAAATAAAATAAAGGGACAAGTCATTTTCTACTGTTCTCATCATTACTGTTCTCGTAGAACTCAAACACGTTATCAGCGTTCTACCGAGAGCGAGAAGGCCAGGAGCAGTTGAAGGAGAACTCCGGCGATCGCCGGAAACAAGATCGGGACAAGGGAAAGCGAAGAAGGTACAATGCCGTCGCAGTACATCCCTTCTGCCATGTTGGTTCTTCATCTTGTCTTGATGGTCTACCGCCGAGCCCGTCGCATCGGCGTCCCCTTCGACAACCACCACATCCAGGCATCGCTCCTGGGTGCGCTGCGGAACCTCCTTCGGGAGGACGAACGCCGGATGGAGCGGATGCTGGCGCGAGGCTCTCGCCGGGCTCGCCGTCAGGTGCTCCCGCCAATTGGAGTGCCCCACGAATGCCCGATCCATGGTGACACCTTCATGGTTCCACCAATGGATGTGGCAGGGCCCTCCAACTGGGCCCCGATGGGCCCAGCGGTTCCGGAAGTCTCGGCGGCTCCGGTGGTTCCGGTGGCGGATCCAACACTGGTGCCTCCACCAGTGCACGTTCCTGCCCAGGCTCCGCCACCGGCGACCGCACCGGTGGTTCCACCACCGGCGGCGAACAGATCTGCACCAACCGCAACGCCTCCAACCCATATGGGCTTGGGGACGATTGCGGCTCGGCGCGGAGCACCTCCACGACGCCTTGTCTTCCCGGACGCCGGCGACATCCTCGACCCGGAGCTTCGAGCTCCACCTCCTCCGCCCAGTGCCTCCACTCCTCCGGCCGTCGATGTCTCCGCCCAGGCGGTGAGCCCGACGCTCCGGCGGACGTGGATCTCCGTGCCGCACGGGACGTCCGCCCGCGCGCAGGCGAGCCCTCGCATGAACGGCCGCGTACCGGCACTGGAGTCCGCGGACCAAGCGCCGGCCAGAGCCGGCTGGTGGTGGTGGCGCGACCTCCTCTTCGGAGAGGCGCTCCTCTCCGTCCGTCTAAGCTCGCACCGAGGGGGAGGGGGAGGGGGAGGCGCTCGCCGCCGGCTCAGCCATGGCGGCCGGACTGGAGCAGGTGGCCATGCCCCTCCCCGATCTGCGCCGGGAGCTCCTCACCGGTTGCAGAGAAGGCATGGAGGAGATAGGGAGACGCGGCGCGGGCTTCGGCTCGGCGGCGCGACTCTGGCGCGTGGAGGCCCGAAGGCAGACGACGGTGGCGTGGCTCAAGCGCGGCGGCGCGTCCCGGCTGAGCGGCGGCGGCGGCGGCTCGGAATGGGGGCGGTTAGGGTTGAAACCTAACCGCCGCCCTTTTATGCGACCAGGAGAAAGGAGGGGGGGGGGGCGCACCTGGGCCGAATCGGCGGCCAAGGCCCAGGTTGCGGCCTGCCCTGCCTCCCTGCCGGACTGGCGGCGCGCCCGCATGGGCCGGCCCACGTTGCGGCCTGCGATCGTCTCCGAGCTGGGCCGAAATCCAATTTATCTTTTATGTTTAATTTCCAGTCTTTTACCATTTGTAGTAATTCAGTTTATGCTTCTAGTTTAAGACTATGTTTAATTACTGTTTATTATCAGTTTCAGTGTGAATGTACAAATGTGTTTGTTTACTTTGTACTCGTGCAATTTCGATTTCTATAATAGAATGCAAGTATGTTCGTGTTATTAATTTCGCGCTTACATACGTAATTTTTCGTTATTGCACGGAATTATTTTTCACTTACTCCATCATTAAATGTTGTTATATTCATTTATAAAATGAATGACATTTTATTTAATGCAATTATTTAATCATAACTTTATAATTATTTTGGGGTTAAAGCATTAGGTAATAAAACCAAGGCCATGGTTGCAAATAATCTTTGAATTGTTTTGCCTATAGCCCGTGCCTATGGTCGTGATTATTTCACATATTACTAAAGGTCTACATCATATCCAACTTGGAATTTGATGACTACCTGCAAAATGCTCCCAAAATAAAGGTTAAAGATTTATAATTTTGGTCTACACTATTACAGTGATTACCATTATTTAATCATTAATTTATGCTATGCATGGTGTAGTAGAGACCTAAGCATTGGCTGCGTTTAATTCAAAATGAATTATCCTGCCTTGAGACCGTGCTTAGGCTGCAATTAATTGCCTACTATTTATGATCTACTCTATGCCACATGGTATATGAGATTATCAAACATGCGCATACAAAATTAATGAGAGTTATTTCGAATTGGTCTACACTGTTACAGTGATTACCATTATTTAATCATTAATTTATGCTATGCATGGTGTAGTAGAGACCTAAGCATTGGCTGCGTTTAATTCAAAATGAATTATCCTGCCTTGAGACCGTGCTTAGGCTGCAATTAATTGCCTACTATTTATGATCTACTCTATGCCACATGGTATATGAGATTATCACATGCATACAAAATTAATGAGAGTTATTTCGAATTGGTCTACACTGTTACAATGATTACCATTATTTAATCATTAATTTATGCTATGCATGGTGTAGTAGAGAACTAAGCATTGGCTGCGTTTAATTCAAAATGAATTATCCTGCCTTGAGACCGTGCTTAGGCTTTATGTTTTGCTAATTTGCATACTATATGCCATACTGTATACGGTATATGAGATTATCAAATCAAATGCATAATATTTTTTGTTTAAGTTATACAGTTATTGTTTGTATACAATGTCTTATTATTATGTAATTATTAATCGGGCATTAAATTACATTTATTTTTGATTTATTAATTTGCCTTGAGTAGATTTATTAAATCAAATGATCCTATTTGTAGGCTATGGCAGCGACTAAGGAGTTCGATGAACTTGCCTTAGATGGCCATAATTATCCTACTGGGGCAACAGATATCAAGATTAACTTTGCTTCTCGTGGACTTTTGGCACATATAAATGAACCCATTGAGGGGGTTGTGCTGGAAGAACAAAAGAAGTATGGCGCCTTAATGCTATTAAGGTTCTATATCCATAAAGATCTCAAGCAAGAGTATCTTATGGAAGAAAATCCACGGGCATCATGGCTTGCTCTTAAGGAGCGTTATGATCAGCAAAAGGAACTCATTTGGCCAGAGGCTAATCATGAGTGGAACCACTTGCGTTTACAAGATTTTAAGTCAGTTGCTGACTATAATCATGCTGTTCATAAAATTTGCTCTAAGTTGAAATTTTGTGAGAAAGAGCCAACGGATGCTGATAAGATAGAGAAGACTCTATCTACCATGCTACCCGCTGACAGAATCTTACAACAGCAATACCGGGCTAGTAACTACACTGTTTATTCTCAACTTATTCATACATTAACTCAGGCTGAGAAACATGATGAGCTTCTTTTAAAGAATCATCATAAGCACCCGACTGGTGCTGCTCCTCTTCCTGAGGTTCACAATGTCGAGAATAAAGTTAAGAATAACAAGAAGTTTAAAGGAAAACCTTCTGGTGATCCTAAGAACAAGCTCGGAAAGCGCAAATTCAACAAAAAGCAAATGCTTAATGCTAACAAAAAGCAAAAGGGTGATTCTAAGTCCAAAAATGACACTAAATGTCATAGATGTGGAACTTATTCACACTTTGCTAAGGATTGTCGTACTCCTAAGCACTTGGTTGCTTTGTACCAAAAGTCCTTAAAGGAGGCAAAGCAACAGAAAGACAAAGCAGGAGAACCAAGATATGAAGCTCATTCAATCTTGCTTCTGAGGCTACCGAGGAAGTTGGTTGTTCAAGCAAGGCTCCTATGGAACCAAGGAACAACAAGGCTCATCAAGATGAGGATCTTCAGGAACGGACAACATGCTCATTGATACTCTTCAAATGACATGTTCGGAGATTTCAAATGAATTCTCAATCCGTAATTGATATCCGTATATGTGTTAGCATATTATGTGTTGTAATAAATTAAGTTGTGCAAACTCAGTGTGGCTCGAGTTGTACAAACTTGTTTAATGATTGGAGTATGTGAACCTCTATGTATTGTAATGTCATACTCATATGTTTGGTATTATAATATATTAAGAGGCATCCGTAAGAATGGTCTTCATGTGGAAACACATGTAGATAATAAGAGAATTTATTCTCTTTACCAAACTTACTGGATTTGGCAAACAAGTTTGTGAAAAATTCCCTCACTCCAATCTGGATTGTACTATACATACATAAAACCCATATCACATGTTGCATATAAGATAATTTTCCAAAATGTTGATTTATTCCAAACTTGGCATGATCGACTAGGTCACCCTGGAATAGGGATGATGCGAAAAATATTGGAAAATCAATTGGTCATATTTGCATAACGCAAAGTTCCCACATCTTCGGATTTCATATGCACTGCATGTGCTACTGGGAAACTGACTTTTAAGACCATCAACTCTTAAGATCAGAGCTGAACCACTAAAATTCTTGAAAGAATTCAAGGAGATATTTGTGGTCCAATCCAACCAGAGTCTGGACCATTCAGGTATTTCATGGTTTTGATAGACGCATCTACTAGATGGTCTCATATGTGCCTTTTATCGACACGTAACCATGCTTTTGCAAAGATAATTTCTCAACTTATTAAGTTGAGAGCACACTATCCTGAACATCGAATTCAATCATTTCGAATGGACAATGCTGCTGAATTTTCATCCCACGCTTTTAATGATTATTGCATGGCACTGGGAATTCAGGTTCAGCATTCTGTACCATATGTCCATACTCAGAATGGTTGGCAGAATCACTGATCAAAAGAATTAAGCTTATCGCTAGACCAATATTGATGAATTGTAAATTGTCTTCGTCGTGTTGGGGTCATGCGGTTCTGCACGCCGCTGAATTAATCCAACTACGACCAACTGCATATCATGAGAACTCTCCCTTGAATTAGTACGTGGAAATCCTCCAAGTATTTTCCATTTGCGTAAGTTTGGGTGCGCAGTATACGTACCCATCTCACCACCTCAGCGAACTGCTATGGGACCACATAGAAAACTGGGGATCTATGTCGGATTTAAATCTCTGTCGATTATTAAGTACATAGAACCTATGACAGGTGATCTATTTACTGCCCGGTTCGCTGATGTATCTGAGGATCATTTTCGGCATTAGGGGGAGAATTGTACCAAAAAGAATGCCAGAAAAAGGAAATTAATGGAATGCAGGAAGCATTTCATTTTTTGATCCACGTACTATGGAAACTGAACGTCAAGTTCAGAGAATTATTGATTTGCAAAATATTGCAAATAACCTGCCTGATGCGTTTACTAACTACAAGGGTGTTATTAAGTCTTATAATCCTGCAAGGAATGTGCCCGAAAGAGTGGAGGTACCAAAGAAAACCACTCAAACAGTCCCTCTTGGAAACAAGAGGGGGAGAGGCAATCCCAAGGTGCAAGATAAAAGACAAAAATGGTAAACGAAGATCAACTTTCTGTTGATGTACACCTAGTAAATAATCAATATCTTTTGGAAAGATTTGATTTAATACCTAGTTCAGATGTTGAACTTGGTATATCGGATGACCCTGGATCTCTTGTTTTGGGAAATCAAGATGATTTACTAAGGGTGGATGAAATCGCCATTAATTATATAGAGACTGGAGAGTCTTATGATCGTAAAGCTATATTTGTCGACATTTATTCTCTGAACAAATTGCTGAAATCCTTCAAAGTGATCCGGATCCAAAATCCATGGTAGAGTGAAAAAGCGCTCGGACTGGAACAAGTGGAAGGATGCAATCAAAACAGAGATAGCCTCGCTCTTAAAAAGGGAAGTGTTTTCGGCTGTTAAGCCTACACCTCCTGGTGGATTTATCCTGTTGGATATAAAGGATTTTCGTCGGAAACGGATGAAAACAATGAAATGGTGAGATATAAAGCAAGGCTAGTAGCACAGGGTTTTACACAGAGACCCGGTATTGATTTCAATGAAACATATTCTCCAGTAATGAGTGGCATTACATTCCGATATTTAATATCATTGGCAGTTCAAAATCGTCTATCTATGCAGTTGATGGACGTAGTGACCGCATATTTATATGGGTCATTGGATTCGGATATATACATGAAAGTTCCTGTTGGAATAAGTATACCAAATCCTGAAGCAAATCGCAACATGTTTTGTGTTAAGTTGCAGAAGTCATTATATGGCTTAAAACAATCGGGCCGAATGTGGTACAATTGGTTGAGTGAATTCCTTAAGCATAAGGGATACATAAATAATGATGATTGCCCGTGTGTTTTCATTAAGAAATCTCCTACGGGCTTCTGCATTGTGTCTGTTTACGTTGATGATATAAATATCATTGCAAATGAATATGACATCAATGAAGCACGTCATCATTTAAAGGCGGAGTTTGAAATGAAAGATTTGGGTAAAACCAAATTTTGCTTAGGTTTACAACTTGAGCATTTTTCATCTGGAATTTTTGTATATCAAGATGCCTATATCCAGAAAATGTTGAAAAAATTCAATATGGATAAAGCGTACCCATGTAAAACCCCCATGGTTGTTAGATCCTTAGATATTGAGAAGGATCCTTTCAGACCAAGGGAGGGAGAAGAAAAGATTTTGGGTCCTGAGACTCCTTATCTTAGTGCCATTGGAGCACTTATGTATCTTGCTAATAGTACCCGGCCGGATATTGCTTTTGCAGTAAATTTATTAGCAAGACATAGTGCTGCTCCTACCAAACGTCATTGGGTTGGAGTGAAGACTATCTTTAGATATCTTAATGGCACGAGAGATCTTGGACTGTTTTACAGAAAAGATCAAGATCAAAATTTACTAGGTTACACAGATGCTGGCTATCTATCTGATCCCCATAATGCCAGATCGCAGACAGGCTTTGTATTTTTAAATGGTGGAACAGTCTTCTCTTGGAAATCTTCCAAGCAGACTTTGGTATCCACATCCACTAATCATTCTGAAATAATAGCTTTATATGAAGCATCACGTGAATGCGTATGGCTTCGCAGAATGATGAATCACATATTAAAATCATGTGGAATTGGTGCTCTCGATACACCAACAATTATCTTTGAAGATAATGTTGCTTGTGTCACGCAAATGGAGTCAGGTTACATCAAAAGCAACATGACAAAGCATATTATCCCCAAATTATTTTACCCGCATGAATTGCAAAAGGGTGGGGAAATAGAAAATTTTGCAAACTAAGTCATGTGATAATCTAGCTGACTTATTCACAAAATCACTACCATATTCCACATTTCACAAATGTGTTGAAGGAATTGGTATGGTGAGACTTAGGGATTTGCAGAAATCAGGGGGAGAACCTCTTGATAAATAATTAATTGCGTAATAAATTGCACTCTTTTCTTTGTATGAGTTTTTTCTCAGGGTTTTCTCATATAAAGTTTTTAACGAGGCAATATTGGCACATTATTATTGATTATCATGGTGTTTCTCCTTTATTTTTCCCACTAGGTTTTTAAAGGAGTTTTATCCAGATATATCAATGTATTCCTAAGTTTTTTCCCACAGGGTTTTTCGAAGGATTTATTATATTGATGAACATTGGAGGTTCCAGAAGATAATTGATTAAGGGGGAGTGTTAAGAATATTAACATTCTTATTAATCAATTATTTAAGTAATTAGCAAACTGCTAATTGCAGTTGCCCTCGCAGATCATGGGAGCGTGGGAAACTACAGACAACTGCACTACGTGCTCTCATTCTGTAAACTGTTCTTAAGCAGTGCATATATATATATGTAATCCATGTTCATTAATAAAGGGACAAGTCATTTTCTACTGTTCTCGTCATTACTGTTCCCGTAGAACTCAAACAGATCGGCGCCCTCCCGCGGGCGGTGTTACTGTAGCTTCTTTTTTTCTTTTTTCTTTTCTTTTTTCCTTTTCTTTTACTTTTTTCTATTTTTTATTTTTTTTCTTTTTAAGATTTTTGAATGCACCTTTTTCTATTAAAAATCGGTGCGATGATAACGCGTCCAATAATACAAACTCTAATTGTGGAACGACGCCCTCTCAATACTTGCGTGCGTTTTATGTTTATACGGTCAATGTCTTTGACGTGACATGTAAATAGCTTTTTGAACAGGTCGCATGCCGGTATAGTGACTGATATATTTAGAGATTGTTTAGTTCGAAGTTAAAAGTTTTGGGATGTCATATCATAAGGGAAGAATAATTCGTGTGGCGAATTTATAAGTCTAATTATTACTAATTATCAAATGTTTAGTGTAACACTATATATTATCAAAACATGAATTTATTAGGTTTAAAAATTAGTAATCTCGCAAATTATTTCGAATTTATGTAATTAGTCATTTTTTAGTCTATATTTAATACTCTAGGCAAGGTCAAAACATTGTGGAAAATTTATAGGGTAAAAACTAAGGGAATGTATGTTATGAAAACCAGTCTTCTGTGCAAAATATAGAAACTCTAATCAAGACCACAAAAATCTAATCCGATGGTGGGTTATTTTAGCACTTAAACTCCTCCACTTATCTCATCCTAATCAAAACAGACATGGACACAGTGAGGGGTTTATAAGTGCTAAAATGACTCACCTTCTCATCTAACCATCGGATTAGAATTTTGTGGTCTTGATTAGAGTTTCTATAGTTTGCACACGAGACTGGTTTCTATAGCATACGTTCCCAAAAACTAAACACATTTGTACTCTTTAGACCGATCAAGTTTTTCGTACGTCTATACACAGCAGAACATATGCATTTATAAGACTTTGACAATCATACCAATAGCAGGCGCGGCGAAGCGCTAACCAACCTTGTAGGGTACGTATTGAGATGGTAGTATGGTACTATATGCAATGCATTGTTGATCTTGCTATTTCTTAGATTCCTTCCATCCGAAAATAGTAATCCTTCCATCCGGAAAAAATATTATCTCAAGTTTAACCAATTATATGTAAAAAAAAGTATAAACAATTATAACCACTGCTGCAGAACGGGCCTTTAGCCCCGGGCCATTTTGGCATTTAGCCCTGGACATGGAGCCGAGACTAAGGAATCGGGACTAAAGGCCCGACCTCCAATAAGTATCATTAGATCTAATTTGTCATGAGATATATTTTCATAAAATACTTATTTAGTATAAAAACATTAATATGTTTACCTATGTATTTGGTTAAACTTTAGACACTTTAACTGAGAAAGCATCTAAAATTACATATTTTGCATGACAGAGATTGTACATGAAAGAGACAAGCTATGTTAGAAATAGTGCAGACACGGTTTTATTTAGATAAAGCCTATCATCAATCTATTTATTAATCCCTTACCATATTATAAAAATTCATTTAACGGGAATAAACTCCCACTACCGAGAGCGCATTTTTTTTATAATGTGTTGCATTTCAAGTGTAAAGCATTTCTCGGTACCTATATATATAAACGACGAAAGAACAAAATTAAAACTGTGGTTGCAGTGTCGGATATGCAAAGTTGAAGCACTTGGAATTTGATTTGATTAGAAACCACCATAGATGGGATGTGAGCCAGCAATTAAAGGCGACGCTGCTTCATCACGTTGATTCCGATACTTTGCAGTGTACCTAGACCACCGAATAAACTTGATGAACACGATCAGCGAAGCTAAACAAAACGGCACTGAATCACACACATGTGGCTGGCTGGCTGCTAGATTCTCTCTGCAGTCGTCCACGAGTCATACCGACCGAAAAATATCACAAACTGTGGGCCAAATGCTGTGGGCGCCCATTGGTTTCTGAAGAAAAGTAGTGCCGTCAGTATGTTCAGTACCCGATCGACTGACCAAATTCTCTTTTGATAATTTCCGACTTGTTAGATCCAATCGGATCACTTAGTGTTAATAGGCTCGGGATTAGGTTAAACAGTGGATGAACAAATGCTTAATGTGCAAGACAGTGAAAGTAAAGAACAATAGGGTTAGAGAATCGACCATCTCCGGTGGGCTTGGAACTTGATCCAGCGTCCGCCATAGGCCTCTCTCGTCGTTCTTGCGGGTCCGGATGAGGAGGAAGAAGCCGGCGTGGGGAGGCGCTCGATGCAGTGAAGGTCGCGCGGTTGGAGTCGACGCAGCGGCGGCGGAGGGGGGGCTTCCCGTCACTGGCTGCGAGACCCTAGATCGGATTAGGGTTGGGGAATGTCGGTGGGGTGGCTGGCGGCTCGACGAACCTCGTGTCCAGTGCCCCGGCCCCCACCTCCCTTTTATATACCGCAGTGTGACAGGGGCCCTCCAACCATTAGTGGGTTGGGCTCCCCGATCAGGAGCGGATCAAGGTAGATCTGGGCCGTTGGGCCCAGTAACTGGGGAGATCATTACTAACATTCTCCCCCTTGATCTCCTAATAACTTATCTTATTCTTATCTTAAATACTCAACTTATATGGCTCTATTCCATTATAGAGAAATGCGTCGAGCGCGTCTTGTCGTCACAACCAAGCGTCGTTGGACTTGACGGCTACAATACATCTCTCTAATTTGAAACAAAGTTCTAACTTGGGCCCTAAGTGTTCAGGAATCATAGGCTTTCCCTTAACCCCATGCCGGCTACGTGTCTTCTAAACACGTTGGGTGGTAAGCCTTTTGTCAACGGATCCGCTAACATTTTATCTGTACTTATATGCTCAAGACTAATGACATGATCCCGAACTTTATCTTTCACAACATAGTACTTAATGTCAATGTGTTTGGCAGCACCACTTGACCTATTGTTGTGAGCATATTCAACTGCAGGATTATGATCGCAGTATAACTTAAGTGGTTTCTGAATGTTGTCTACCACTGCTAATCCGGGTAAGAATTTTTTAAGCCAGTTCACCTGCCCCGAGGCCTCATAACATGCTACAAACTCCGCATACATTGTGGATGATGTAACGAGAGTTTGTTTGGAGCTTTTCCACGATATAGCCCCACCTGCAAGGGTGAAAATATAACCCGAAGTGGATTTTCTTTCCTCCCCCGCATAATCTGAATCTGAGAACCCTACTATCTCAAGGGAATCTGATCTCTTATAGGTTAGCATGAAGCCTTTTGTGCCCTGCAAATAACGCAAGACTTTCTTTACTAATTTCCAGTGCTCTATGCCTGGATTTTTCTGATATCTGCCAAGTAACCCGGTAACAAAAGCTATGTCAGGGCGAGTACAAATTTGAGCATATTGTAAACTTCCGACAGCGGATGCATAAGGAACTGATCTCATTTGCTCGAGCTCTATCTGATTCTTGGGACACTGATGTTCCCCATACTTATCGCCCTTGACTATGGGTGCAGGTGATGGGCTGCATTTATGCATACTATATTTCTTAAGAATCTTATCTATGTATGCATTCTGAGACAAACCTAATACCCCTTTGCTTCTATCACGGTGAATCTCTATCCCCAGAACAAAAGAGGCTTCACCGAGATCCTTCATATCAAAATGCGAGGACAAGAACTTCTTTGTTTCCATTAGCAGACCGACATCATTGCTTGCCAGCAAAATATCGTCCACATATGGAACCAAAAAGATGAACTTACTATTCTTAAACTTTGCATACACACAATTGTCCTCAACATTAGCCTTAAACCCAAAACGTCTTATGATGTTATCAAACTTCAAGTACCACTGTCTCGAAGCTTGTTTTAACCCATAAATGGACTTTCTTAGTCGACATCCCATCTTTTCTTTTCCTTCCACAACAAAACCTTTCGGTTGTGCCATGTAAACATCTTCTTCTAGATCCCCATTAAGGAATGCCGTCTTAACATCCATTTGATGTAACTCTAAGTCATAATGTGCCACTAGCGCCATTATAATTCTAAAAGAATCCTTACATGAGACAGGAGAAAAAGTCTCATTGTAATCAATTCCTTCTCTTTGGGTAAAACCCTTTGCCACAAGTCGCGCCTTATATCTCTCAATGTTCCCTTGGGAGTCACATTTGGTTTTGTAGACCCATTTACAGCCTACTGTTTTGGCTCCTTTAGGAATTTCCACTAAATCCCAAACATTGTTGGAATCCATGGATCTCAGCTCATCTTTCATGGCTTCTAACCACTTATCTGAGTGCTCGCTTCTCATGGCTTGTTCATATGTAGTGGGATCATCCTCCATATGAAACTCTTCGGCCTCATAGACTTCATAATCATCTGAGATAGCTGATCTTCGAACTCTATGTGACCTTCTAATGTTCTCATTATTTGGCGCCATTTGGGGCTGTTGTTGTTCTTCCCCATGCACGACAGGTGGTTCTAATGGCTCCTGAAGGACATGTCCCAGATTTCCTGTCGGCAAGGGAGGCTCAACAACAGGCACTGACACTACAGTGCTTGACACCGTTGGCACAGCAACAATAGGTAGCATGAAGTATGGTTCCTGAAACATTGGAGTAGGGGCGTGAACCCGTTTCTCCTCTAAGTTAACTTCTTGAACCACCTTGCTCCCCCTGATCACATCATGTTCTAAAAACTCAGCATGTCTTGTCTCTACAAACTTTGTATGCCTGTCAGGGCAATAAAAGCGGTAGCCTTTTGATCTATCTGGGTAGCCAATAAAATGGCAACTAACAGTCTTAGGATCTAATTTTCCTGAATTTGGGTTAAAGACTTTAGCCTCAGCTGGACAGCCCCACACCCTTAAATGCTTAAGTGAGGGTACTCTGTCTGTCCATAACTCATACGGTGTTTTAGGCACCGACTTACTGGGTACACGATTAAGGATATGAATGGCGGTTTTTAACGCCTCCATCCACAGACTTATCGGTAAAGTGGAGTAACTGACCATGCTTCTTACCATATCCATCAGGGTACGGTTTCTTCTTTCAGCCACTCCATTTTGCTGAGGTTCTCCTGGCATTGAATACTGAGCAACTATGCCATGCTCCTGAAGGAACTTTGCAAAAGGTCCTGGAACTTGACCATACGGGGTATGTCGCCCATAGTATTCTCCACCACGATCTGATCTTACTATCTTAATTTTCTTATTGTGTTGATTTTCTACTTCTGCCTTAAATATCTTAAACTTATCTAAAGCTTCTGATCTTTCTTTAATCGGATAGATGTAGCCATAACGTGAGTAGTCATCAGTGAATGTTATAAACGAGTCGTAACCATCCACACTCATGACGGGAAACGGTCCACATATGTCGGTGTGGATTATTTCTAAAGTCCCTGCACTTCGTTTGGCATTTTTCTTAATTTTCTTAACATACTTACCTTTAATGCAATCAACACATTGATCTAATTCTAATAGTTCTAATGGCGGAAGAATTTCAGTCTTGACTAATCTATCAATTCTCCCCCTCGAAATGTGGCCTAATCGACAATGCCACAACTTCGAAGAGTCAACCTGAATATTCTTACGCTTTTTACTTACATTCATAGACGAGGAAGCAATCTTATTCTCAGAACTTATAACATTAACATTCTCAGAGATGGATAACAAATAAAGTTTGTCTTGTCGGAAGGCAAGACCAACACACTGATTATTAAAAAATATCTTACACTTGCCATCTCCAAAATGACAAGCCAATCCATCATCATCTAACTTAGACACACTTATTAAGTTTCGATGCAAAGAAGGAACATAGAGTACATCATGAAGCCTAAGTACAAAACCATTTACTAATTCTAATGATACGTCTCCAATGGCTTGGACGTCGGCTTGTACTCCATTAGCCACCTTAATGGTTCTTTCTCCTCTTTGCAGGATCTTCCTCGTAGCGAACCCCTGAAAAGAATTAGCAACATGAGTAGTTGCACCTGAATCAACCCACCATGTGGATTTGTCATAACTTAGAAACAAGGATTCATCTACAAATGTAATAATATCCTCACCATTCTTACTCAGGAACTTCAGGAACCCAGGACAATCTTTCATCCAATGGCCCCTTTCCTTGCAATACATGCACTGATCTTTGTCTACAGTGATCTTCTTTCCCTGCTGGGACTGAGACTGAGCTGGGAACTGAGGCTGAGGAGGGAACTGAGGCTGAGGTTGGAACTGAGGTGCCTTTCCCTTGGCATTAGCATGAGAGGATGAGCTGCCATCCCACTTTGGTTTCCCTTGTGGTTTAGCATTCTTATTAAAAAACTTTCTCTTATTATCCTTCACATAGAGAGCAGAGTCCCCACGTGAAGCCTTAATGCGCTCTTCCTCTTGAACGCACATACTAATGAGCTTGTCCATGTTCCAGTCATCAGGCAACATGTCATAGTTGACACTAAAAGTGTCAAACTCACTTGGCAGTGAGGCAAAGATCATGTGAATGACAAAAGGATCAGGTAACTTAATTTTCATGGACTCAAGCTTAGCAGCTATGGTGCTCATTCTTAGTATGTGGTCTCTAACGCCACCACCATTGTATTTCTTATTGCAAAGCTCTTTGATAAGAGCACTTGCCTGAGACTTAGTAGTTGCATGGAACTGATTCTTAATATGTTCTAAATACTCAGCAATGGTGGGTGTCTCAGGGATGGACCCTCTGATGGGCTCTGAAATAGTTGCCTTAGCTAAAGTGAGACATTTCTTATTGGAACTATCCCATTGCCTTTTCTCAAGGTCATAGGACATCCTCTTATCAGCATGATCCCTTTTGCGTGTCGCAAAAGCGGCATCTTCCTCATTCTCCTCTCTCACTGGCTCCTCTGGAGCAACGGGACACGGTGATGAGAGAGCAAGGTCATTGTTCGTCATGACCAAGGCTAACTCAAGCTGCTCGCGCCACTTCTTATAGTTGTTCCCAGTCAGAGGTGGAATCTGAGCGATCCAGTTGATTCCTGAAAACCATTGACAGAATAGTGAGATACTTTAACACAAATAATATCTTATCCATAAAAATTGCATGTTTTAAAACAACGTTGGTCAGTATTAAAACATACAATTCCTTCTACATTATTTCTACATCACCGTTGGGCAGAAAATAAAAATAATGCATAAAACTGATGAAACTAAAACATTTATAATATTGATATAATCAACGTTGGTCAGAATATAACAATATTACAAATTTCCTGAATATCTAAATTTAATAATTGTTCCAACAATTAAATTCTCCCGTTGGTTCGAATTTAATTAAAGAACAAAAATAAACTTTTGCAGCGGAAAAACGTGACTGAATAAACTTAACTTTATTTTCTGATATTCTCTGAAAATTTATCCCGTTGGTTCAAAATTTACAGAGATTGTAACTTAAAATTTTCCTGAAATTGAAAACTATTTCTGAATTCCAATGGGCCACCAGGGAGCAAAACGGCCCGTGGCCTGTTTCGCCAGCGCGTGCAGGGGCTCCCGCCTGGGCCGGCCCGGCCTGCTTCGCGCGCGCGGAGGCGCTCCCTCCGGCCTGGGCCGGCGCTCCACGCTCGCCCTTGCTCCGCTCGCGGCCCGAACTGACCCGGCCAACCCTGGCCGTCCATCGCGATTGGACGGCCAGGCGCTCTTCTCGCGCGAACAAAACCCGTGACCGGCGCTCACTCCCCAAACCCTAACCTCACTTCTCTCTCTCCCTCTCGCCTTCTCTCCAAAGAACAGAGACATGGCGGCGCCGCCGCAACCTCGACGACGGCGTAGGAAGAAAAGCCGGTGTCGCCGCGCCGCCTCTCGCCGGTGCACGCGCTCCCCTCTGGGTTGAGCGCGTTACCGTCGAGTGGTGTCGTGTCGGCACCCTTAGGGCCTCGACGGCTTTCCGAGCCGCTCGAGCCGCTACTTACTGCGCAGCAGCGCCGCCGCCGGTGCCGAGCACGACGGCGGTGGAGGACGACGCCTCCGCGGGGCGCAGACGACTCAGGTAGGGAAATCCCTTTCTGATGCTTATTAGGGTTAGGGTTTGAGCGAAACTATTTCTGTCCCCGATCCATGAACGGATCGGTTGGTTCCCTTCTTCTTAATCTCTTAATTTGTGATGCTTGTTGTCTGGCCCGGGACGATACTCGGGGCATGTCGCTCGGCGGCCAAACAAAAAACTCGATCTGAGTGCTTAGGGTTCTTAGTTGGTTTCTTAATCTGAAAATCCCGATCTATATTTCTGAGAGACTTAGTCCTCTGATACCATTGTTAGATCCAATCGGATCACTTAGTGTTAATAGGCTCGGGATTAGGTTAAACAGTGGATGAACAAATGCTTAATGTGCAAGACAGTGAAAGTAAAGAACAATAGGGTTAGAGAATCGACCATCTCCGGTGGGCTTGGAACTTGATCCGGCGTCCGCCATAGGCCTCTCTCGTCGTTCTTGCGGGTCCGGATGAGGAGGAAGAAGCCGGCGTGGGGAGGCGCTCGGTGCAGTGAAGGTCGCGCGGTTGGAGTCGACGCAGCGGCGGCGGAGGGGGGGCTTCCCGTCACTGGCTGCGAGACCCTAGATCGGATTAGGGTTGGGGAATGTCGGTGGGGTGGCTGGCGGCTCGACGAACCTCGTGTCCAGTGCCCCGGCCCCCACCTCCCTTTTATATACCGCAGTGTGACAGGGGCCCTCCAACCATTAGTGGGTTGGGCTCCCCGATCAGGAGCGGATCAAGGTAGATCTGGGCCGTTGGGCCCAGTAACTGGGGAGATCATTACTAACACGACTAACCAATTTTAGTGCTCACTCTTATGCTTCTTGCAGATATATAGCTGAATTTGTGATAGACGAAGATTTGAAAGAGAGAGTATCACTTTCGTGATGACTAGGCGAAGTATACACACCACCCAGAATAAACCTAGATAATAACAACCACAAGAAATAGCCGAATGAGCTCAACGAAAAGTGCAAATATTTAAATACTTTCTTTTATCTGCCACGTCATCGCGTATGTAAGATGAATCCTTGCTCCTTGGCCACCGCAAGAACATTCTTCAAGATCCCTTTTGTTTTGATCAATTGGCAAGCGGTGCTGATGCAGCACCCCACTCCATCTCGCACTACTGTCGCACACTGGGTTTTCTTTAAGGACGAATATGTAACTATCAGCATATATCATGCCATGCATTAGCTCATTTGTTCTTACTTCTTAATCTAGTCATCCACTGCCAATCATACTGACTATTTGAGGTCAAAATAATGGAGTAATTTATTGTGCTTACGAACCATGAACATGTACAATCTACTATAAAAACGATTTTTTAAATATGTGTCACCCTTTTTCTTAGCATGGTTAGGTAAAAAAAAACATCTCTATATATATAGTTCTAGAGATGCGCATCATTTTGTAGAGATGGTCGGTAACATCATCCGTCTCTGCAAACAACATTTTCTATGAGTGGTTAGTTAGTTGAAAACACTATACATCTCTAGAAACCAATTTTTAGAGATAATTAGTAGTGTGATGTGCCTCCAGAAATAGTCGTTGCACAAAAAATTAAAATCCCAAATAAAGTTGGACGAAGACGAACTTTATATCAAAGTTGTAGAGTTGGACAAGATTTAAAACTTACAATTGAAATTTTGGTAATTTAAGTTTGTCTAGACTCCCAAAAACTAATTTTAAGGTCCTAGATTTTGAAATCCATTTTTAAAACTCTCCAAATAGTCTCGGATGGAGACACAGCATGCACATACTAAAGTTAATTGTAGTGTTCGATGAGACATAAAACTTATGTTTGAGATCATTTTTAAGGCCTAAACATTAATTAGAAGATTCATGAAAGTTAATACAAAATGATACAGTATTGTTGTCTGCTTGGTCAGAAATATCTATATGGTGTACTCAGGCCAATCTCAACAAAAATTTCATAGAGTTTTATGGACATTCAATATGTTGTCATGACACTATATTGATGAAGATAGAGATAATGAGAGTTTTATGAGAGCAAAGAGTTTCATGGGATAAGACTTTTCTACACTGTTTCCAGACGCGTTGAAAACTAGGACATAAAACTTTCACTAAGGATGACCTCATGGTAGGGGGGCCACGTGACCCAAGAGTACGGCGATGGGGGTTTGAATATACTAACTGCTTGGACATATATTTCCCGGACTTGAGTGGTGCTTCAGTAGTGGCTTGCATGTGATTAATTTGGTTTCTCTATTTTTATGGTAGACCTACAATTTTTAAAAAATTATTTTTTTAGAGGTGGATCACAATACAGATCATCTCTAGAAATTGATCTCTAAGGCCGGTTGAAAACATAGGATACCTCTAACAATCGATTTCTAGCCACCCAAATAACAACGATTTATATAGGCCCTTGAGTAGAGCAGGTTGCAATAATCATCTCTAAAAACCGTTTTTGATTGCCCCAAAAATTGATAGTCTGGCAGTGATAGAATGATGATCTAAATGTGGATAAAAACACTAAATTCATTTGTTCATCTTAGTGCATGAGTAATTCTCTCTATGTGTGCTTGCATTTAAGGCTTTTGGGAGAAATATTCCATGTAAATAATCGTGATATTGCACTTAACTTTATTTGGTACTATATCTCTAAGTCTAAGGCCAGTTAGATTGATGAACCTGCTGCCATGCCTTTCATTTATGAATAATTTTCTACACACTTTCTTCCCTCCTCAAAACAAAAGAAAATACTATTGTATGAAACAGTACAGATTTTTTTGCTACCGAATTAGCCTTTTTATGTACCAATGGTATATGTACCGTTTGGTGTTATCCTTAGTATAGACAAACAGTCACTCATGAGTTGTTAGTATTAACTTTGACTAATCATCATGTAATAAACGGACTAATCGTGCCACATACCATCTAGACGCCAAACTCAGGGCTAAAGAGGCTTGACCTTTTAGTCCCGGTTGATTACACCAACCGGGACTAAAGGGTGATCTTTTACTCTGGGTTGTTGGTATTACCAACCCAGACTAAAGGTCTCTCACCGGGACTATAAGTCTGTCACGAGTGAATTCAAAAGAAGAGCGCATAAAACTGTGTCACATGTGTTGTGTAGCTAAGTTGGTAAGTAAGTTACACGTGAGGCGAGATCCTAGCTTTGAATCTTACGAAGCGCAAGAAAAATTTCTGGGATTTAAATTTTTTTTTCTTGTCTTACTAAGAGTGGACTTTAGTCCCGGTTAAGTGACCCGGGTCTAAAAGTCTAGGACATTTAATCCTGGTTGACAAAACCGGGACTAATTAAAGTGAGTTTGGAACCGGTACTAAAGCCCGATTCTCTACCGGTGGACCTAGCTAACAGCAACATGTTTGATCCTACCCATTTGTTCTCTTCCGCAATGTATACCACTATTTTTTATTATTATTATATATATATATATACTCCCTCCATATTGAAAAAGATGTCGTTTTGGAAAAGGTTTGAGTCAAACATTGAGAATATAAATCATGAATAACTTTTAAATTATTGAGTTTAGAGATGTAAAAATCATATAAATAAATTTGTCTTGAAAAGTACTTTCATAAAAATATACATATACCACTTTCTAATAATTTTTTTTAAAAGAAACAAGTGGTCAAAGTTATGCTTTGAAGACCGTGTCGCTGTCTGAAACGACATCTTTTACAATATGGAGGGAGTATATATATATCTTGGAAAGTTGGAAATGAGAGACATTTTTCAAACTTGCTTTCTGGGCCATCAAGCAAGGAGCGACACCGCTAATTAATGTCCTCGATCTATGAACTTGTATCCGTCCAGATAGGAGATCATGGAGCGACATCGCTCCCACATCGAGTGGCTCATCAAAGGAGGGCGATCGCAACACATGTTTCTTCGAGGCCAAAAAAAAAAAAAAACAAGGAACGGGAGTCACAACACGGACAGACGCAGCACCCCACGTACAGCGGCATGCGTTCGTGTGCTCACGGGACCTTCCCTGTTCCGCCAGCAAAAGAAGCCGTCGGGACTCGGGACCGGGACGGACGGACGGCGACTGATGAGCCTGAGCGGTGAGCGCTAGCCGCCGCCGCCGCTAGCAAAGCAAGGACCAAGGGGACGCAGGATGGCAGGTGGAGCCCACTGTCCGCGCACGCGCCACGTCACTCTAGACGCGATGGAGCCAAAGCGGCGTGGGCCGGGCCGGGCTGGCTAGCGGGCTTGGCTCTGGCTATATAAGCCCGCCTCGCCTTGCCTTCCCCCCTCGCATTCATTCCTTGCAATTGCAATCTTGCGCATTATTCATCTGGTCTCCGGCGGAGCCGCTCACTCTACTCTACTTCCTTCTTCGCTTTGCTGCCTTTTGATCGATCGACCAGCTGGGAATCCCATACCGGATCCATCCGTAGGTTAGATTAACTGCCGGCAGGCCGCGTCCGGCCGGGCGGCGGTGAGCGAGGAAGGGAAGGATGCTGGCGGTGTTGAGCGGCGAGGTGGTGGAGGTGCCGGCGGAGCTGGTGGCGGCGGGCAGCCGGACGCCGTCGCCCAAGACGAGGGCGTCCGAGCTCGTCGCGCGCTTCCTGGCGGCCTGCCCCGCCGCCGTCTCCGTGCGCCTCGCCGACCTCGGACACCTCGCCTACTCCCACGCCAACCAGGCCCTCCTCCGCCCAAGGTACCATACATACAGTACAGTACAGTACAGTACAGTACAGTACATATATACACTTGCTGCGCTGCGGACGACGATGAGCGCCTGCCATGGATGATGGATGGATGATGCACCGTGCACGCACGGACGGACGGACGCCATGGATGGTTGCAGAGCTCCTGCTGCTCGTGCTCCTGGATGGTTCACGAGCCCACCCACCCACCGACCACCGACCACCGACCCCAACACAAACACAAAACTCCCCCCTCAAGCGCAGATAAAATCAGAGCACTTTCTCGTCTCTCGCCTGATGGGTTTCGATTTCAGAGAGAGCATCCTGTTGGATTCGCTTCGCTTCGCTTGCAGAGGAGTCTGGAGATGCTCTGTTTTCCGTGGTTGAGGAAACAGAGTCCGTCCGTTACTCTGTTCTTCGTCGTTCGTCGTCGTCGTCTTCTTCTTCTTGTCCTGTAGCTATAGCAAGTCCTGAACGCTAGCTAGCGTGGTGTCGCTGACATAGGTGGTCCCACGCGACGGCACTCACTCCCACGCACCAACCGCGTCCGTGTCTGCTCCTCGTCTCTCACGTCACTCTCACACGCAGTCACGCACTGCACTGACGCACGTCATGTTTACCAAAAAAAAAAAATTCAAGATTTTCCGTCGTATCGAATTTTTAGACTAATGCATACTCTCTCCGTCCTAAAAAGAGTCATTCTCGCTTCCCGAAAAGTCAGCAGACTTCAACTTTGACCAAATATATATAATAAAATATTAACATTTATGGTACATAGTTAGTATCATTCGATAGATTTTTGAATATAATTTTATAATAAATTTATTTGGAGATAAAAATATTGCACACATTTTGTATAAACTCAGTCAAAGTTGAAAAAGTTTGACCAGCACACATCCCATAGCGACACTATTTTTGGGACGGAGTAGTAGAGTATTAAATGTAGATAAAAAAATAACTAATTACACAGTTTATCTATAAATGCCGTAAGTCTAGTGAGTCATGTTTACCAAAAAAAAAATTCAAGATTTTCCGTCGTATCGAATTTTTAGACTAATGCATAGAGTATTAAATGTAGATAAAAAAATAACTAATTACACAGTTTATCTATAAATGCCGCAAGTCTAGCTAGTCCATATTTGGATAAAGTTTGTTATTTACATATTAGCGTGTTTGGTTTAGAGAATCGTTGCATCCGGAATGAGTACGTCTGGCATGGACTCACTCTTGCTAGGATCGGATAACTGACTCAGCGTTGTTTGGATTAGAGAACCTGCTCGTTCGGACTGTCGACGGGCGGAGTCATCCGGTGGTTTTTGAAGGAAGTGATCGTTCATGCATTTGTACTGCGCAAGGAATCATTCGGTGACGGACGACTTGGCCCCATCCAGCAAACCAAACGTGCTTTCTAGGTTCGGACATAGGGTCCGGATGATTCCGGACAAGTCCAGTACCCAAACCAAACACGCCAATAATTTGTTTGTCGATTAAACAATTACAGTAATTACTACTACCTTTCATTACGAGAGGATTTGCACATGCAAGAACAGAGATGATCGAATCCACCGTTGCTGATACAGAGATCTAGATTCCTCATTAATTAATTAACACCGCGTTTGTTTATCTTTTTTCCTCCCCCCCCCCCCCCCCCCAAAAAAAAAAAAACTAGTAGAAAAGCTAAAGCTCACTCGTGTGAGTTGGAGGAATCCATCGATCGAGTTTTGTCTTCTCTACAACCGGTCTCTCCTCTTTCATCTCTAAGTCCGACGGGCATAGAACAGGCGGTGTGGATGGGGGCTTCATTCAGGTCCTGAGTCCTGACAACGGTGGAGACGGTCGCGACGCCCCCGGCGTCGTTGCCGTTCTCGCTACAGTTGCAGAAGAAAACGGCAGTAAGAGGGGTAGGGGGAAGAGAGGAAGACCGCGGCGGAGGAGCTACGACGTACCAGTCCAGATCCTACCGTGTCACAACGAGAAGATGGGTGGTAGGCGCTGGGCAGCGGCAGATGGCGAGAGGTGGAAGATGAACCTTATTGGGAGGAGACAAAAAAAAATATCGAGTGAAGGCTTACTCGGTGGCATATGTAGACAGATCCAAAAAATAATAATACACCTATCAAACACATAGGACCAACTGTGTGGGTTTATCCTATTTATTTACTACTAGTATATATACGCTAAATTTTTTGCCTGGGCAAGGATTTTCAATTCGGTGGTCTATTCTAGGCATACGCGCCCAGACAGATCGGACGAGGAGGAAGAAAGCGAAGCTAACTAATCCCAGTGTGCAAGTTCGACGTCCACATACAAAATATCACGTAGTACGAGTACAGTATTTATCCATATTAACGGAGGAGGCCATGCTTTTTTGTTTTCTGAAATGAAAACAAATAATTGACGAGAGAGAGAGAGAGAGGAGGCAATTCCAATCTGCACGTCCACATCACGCCACCTTGTTCCACTTCGTCATAGACAAAAGCTAGACTAGTGTGGTGGGTATATAGCTGTCAATTAACTGACTCGCGCTCGCCAACAAACGACGACGACGACGATGGAGCCCCTGCCGCCTCATATTCTTCGCGGTCAGTGTGCTAATCGTCGTTTAAGGAAAGCGACACGAACGTACGCCAGTAATCTAGCTACTGACGCTTAACACTTTTTGACCTAGTGGACTGCTAAATCCGGCTTACTGCAGCCCACAGATCTTCTTCTTCTGAGGAAAGTTCCCGGTTCGTGCACCGCACTGGATGATGATGATGGCCCAGAGAGAGCCATGATTTGTGGGGCCTGATTGCCCCCTGTGCCTTATCCTATCGGTACTAGCCTGATCCATCACTGAAGAAGTAGCATCCAAGGAACTACACTCCTTTACTCCATTCTCCTTTCAGCACTTGTGCCTCCTTTTTCTGCTTTTCCTTTTCTTTCTTTCAGTGTTTGCTTCATATATCTTCTTGTTAGCCAACTAATCTGAACGAAGGTGTATCATCAAAAGATCGACAAATAATGATTCGTTTGTCTGTGCATGTGATGTTTGATCCAGGTCGTTCGCGTGCAAGGACGAGGTGTTCTGCCTGTTCGAGGGGGTGCTGGACAACCTGGGTGCGCTGAGCCAGCAGTACGGGCTGTCCAAGGGCGCCAACGAGGTGCTCCTCGTCATCGAGGCCTACAAGACGCTCCGCGACCGGGCGCCGTACCCGGCCAGCTTCATGCTCTCGCAGCTCGCCGGCACCTACGCCTTCGTGCTCTTCGACAGGTCCACCAACTCCCTCCTCGTCGCGTCCGACCCGCAGGGCAAGGTGCCGCTCTTCTGGGGGATCACCGCCGACGGCTGCGTCGCCTTCTCCGACGACATCGACATGCTCAAGGCCTCCTGTGGCAAGTCGCTCGCGCCGTTCCCACAAGGTAATTAATAATAATCTCAGTTGTGATCGATCGACGACCCCATCATACATACATATTCAGAGGCCGGGTTGTCAATTATTACTGGAGTATTATTATTAGTCATTTCCACTCATCATCGTCATCTCATGCCGGTTGCCGGTTGCCTGCCTGCCGCAGGTTGCTTCTACTCTAATGCTCTTGGAGGCTTGAAGTGCTACGAGAACCCCAAGAACAAGGTCACTGCTGTTCCTGCAGACGAAGAGGAAATCTGTGGCGCCACCTTCCAGGTAAACAACATTATTCAGAGTGTTTTTCTTTTTTGGTATCAGATTTTCTTTTCTGATGAAAAAAACCCTCTCCTAATACCATTTCTCTAGAGATGCAATAATGCCATGTTAACCCACATGGACTTGTTAATTTGTACCCGCACAGGTGGAAGGGTCTACATTCCTCGCAGCGCTGCATTAGAAGATCAGATCTCCTCCGTCTCCAGGCGTGGACACAGCCAGCCGGGGACAATCAAGGACAATGCAAAAGCTCTCTCCTCTCTGTACATGGTGCTGTAACATAATGGCAGGGCATGCAACCGATGATGCCGATCGATCTGTATCCTCATCGATCGATCTCCCATAAAATAGAGAACTTCTGTGCTGTTGGTTGTGTGTGTGTGTGCATCTGTATCCCTAGTTTTTGTTCAACTTCCATGGATGGAATGGAACCTGAGAGCAGAGCCTGAGACCGGGTGCTAATCAAGCGGCTGCATGCATGTTTCAAGTGTTGTAATCTCTGTAGTGATAACAAAGCTTTGTTTCTCCATTTATCCTTTGTCACACTGTGGGATGCATGGTCGAGTCCCTCGACCTCCCTAGCTAGCTCGTGTATGCAGATTGTTGCTGCCGATCGACTTTGCATCAATCCATCATCTGCAGACACTTGCAGGCCTGCAGAAGAAAGACTATATAGCACTCCACTACTGAACCAACATGTCGCCCGCATATAAGGCTCAATTACCGGTGATGTTGCCTCAATTGTCACGTCAGGCGTCAGCTGTCGCCGAGCAAAGGGAAGCTGTGGCACGAGCATGTCAGCATAGCAGCAGTCAGCAGATCGAGGGGGGAGGCAACTGAAGCGGGTAATGGAAATGGCAAGCAGAAGCGTTGCAGGCCGAGAAGCGACAAGGACAAGCAAAGCCCAACCAGCGATTCTTGGGTATCCATGAGCTTGGCCCACGCGGTGTGTAATACAGTACTAATTAGCCCAGTGTTACCCAGAGAAATGGGGAGTCTGTTAATAGCATACGTATGATTTTTAACCTTTTTCTTTGTCTAATATTTTTAAAATATAATTTATCCGAATTTAATCTTTTTGTCGTGCCAGAAAGTGTGGCATGTACCGCGCTACGTGCATTACAGCAAGAACAATAATAGAGCCAAGTGCTTGGCTATAAGCCAAGCTATAAGAGTCAAGCTATACAACAAGTTGTCTCTTATTTGGCTTTATCAAACTTCACTTTCTTATCTCCTCTCACAACTCTTACTACTTGAGTCCACTATTAACTATGCTTCCGTGTCTAGTTTGGTGCTTGCATGAGAGTCAAGCTCTCCTCTCACTCATATCTTTTCTCCTCTACCTCAGCATTTGCTTGGCTATAAGCCAATTATTGTACTTGCTCTTAGTGTAGCTAGGTGTTGCTACGCTGGAGCGCGCGGGAAGGGTCTATTGATATTTTAAGTCCATGGACTGACATAGTAGGGCTATCCTTTCACCTTAAAATTTTGTAATATTTTTCATACACAATGAGGGTGGGAAGGTTTTTTTTATCATAAAAATTATAACCACCAAGGAGTATACAAACATTCTAGCAGTGGCGGAGGTTAGTTAGGACTAAAGAGGGCCATGGCCACCCCTAGGCTTGACAAATTACTAATAGAGCACTTAATTTTATTGCTTAAAGTGCTAAAACAATACTAGTCTGCCCCCTCTGATTCTATTCAATGTCATATTGGCCCCTCTATCCAAGCTCCGCCACTGCATTCTAGCATGTAGATATTAAATGAAACGATCACATAACACACGTCCACACCACGCAACACACGTAGACGCATGTGTAGGCTTTTTTTAAAAAAAAAAAATCTACTATCATGATAATTTCTAGTCTTAATTAACGAACATGGATGTTTATTTCATTGACTGAATATCAAGATAATAGATACTACATCCATTCCAAAATAAGTGTACACATCACATGTTGAGAAATCAATTAGTCTCAAATTTGACCAAATATAAGGGAGTTGTTATATTTCAGTTGTCTACATCTTCATATAACAACAAGGTATATGCCCGTCTGTTGCATCAGGATCATTATTTTTTTGAACTGAATCTTAAGTAATCGGACACAAAATGTGAGCTCCGAGGACGTCTCCTCCCCCTCCGTCCGCCACCGCGGCGGCGACCGCGTCGCACACGTTCCGGCGCCCGAACCAGCCGTCCTCGTCGCGGCGCGCCACCTCGACGCCCACACGGAGCTCGCGCGCGAACAGCGCCGCGTTGAGGAACTGGTCGTTCTTCATGGGCAGCAGCACGAGGCGGCAGCCGGCGAGGATCCCCTCCACGACGGAGCTGAACCCGGCGTGGGTGACGTAGCACCCCACGCTGCGGTGGCGCAGGATGTGCTTCTGCTGCACCCACCCGGTGTGCACCAGTCCTCTCCCCGACACACTCTCCGCGAACCCCGGCGGCGAGGCGACCACCTCCGCGCCGTCCGGGGAGTTGAGCACGGCGAGGAACGGGCGGCCGGTGGCCTCCAGCCCCAGGAGGAGCTCGGTCGCCGCGGCGGGCGGCAGGAACGTCTCGCTGCCGAACGACGCGAAGACGACGGCGCCGTCCGGGAACGCGGAGAGCCAGGTGGCCCAGCGCACGTCCAGCTGCTCCCCCCGCGGCGGGTCCGGCACCAGCGGCCCCGCCAGGAGCAACGGCTTCCGGAGCTGGGCGGCGAGGTAGTCGACGTAGGCGCCCTCCATCTCGGCGCAGGTCTTGAGCACGATGCCGTCGCAGGCCCGCATGGTGGCCACCACGCGGTCGTATGCGCAGGGCTGGCCGCCGAAGCTGGTGTACAAGTAGGTGAAGTCTGCGGCCTGGTACGCCGGGACGCCGGCGGCGGCCAGCGGGGAGGAGCCGGGAAAGCCAGCGGGGGCGGACATGAGGTCGCGCGCCGACGGAGGCGCCCCGGCCCAGTCGTCGTCGGGGTCGAGGCGCCGAATGTTTTGGTCAGCACGCCTACCTGCGGCCGGGCGCAACGCTGCTGGCCGAGCTCCGCCCGGACGCCGTGCTGCTCGACTTCGCCACCCCGTGGGCCTCCCACGACGCCGCGGCGCGGGGCGTCAAGTCGCTCTACTTCAGCGTCTTCTCCGCCGTCTCGACCGCCTACCTCGGCGTCCCCGCGCGCGCGCGGTGCCTCGACCCCAACGCGGTGCCTCGGCCGGGCGCCGTCCAGCGCGACCTTGAGCAGCTCGGCGCCCTCGGCCGAGAGGTCCGCCGTGCTGGCCGCGTCCTCGGGAAGGCCCGGCACGTGGGGCAGGCGCAGCGGCACGACGTCGACGGCCCCGCCGCCGGCGGACGAGGCCGAGGAGAGTATGGCCTCGACGCGCGGGACGTTCCCGGCGGCCGTGACGAACGTGACGCGGACGGAGGAGGAGACCAGCAGCCTCCGCGCCAGCTGCGCGAACGGGCCGCTCACGATGTGGCCGAAGGCGAGCCACGGGAGCATCACCACGTGCATGGGCGTGGCGTCACCGGCGTCGCGGTTGCCTCCTCCTCCGCCGGCCGCCATGGTGGTGCGTATCCGATGCTGGCCGGCATGGTCAAGCATATCACCAGCCTTTATAAATTGGCGAAGAGCGGCAAATGCGTCGTCAGCACTTCAAAATCTTTATTTGAAATTTAACGGCGAGTGGGAGACGCGTCACGCGTGGAAGCACGTGGATAGTGATGCCACGGCCCACGGGGAGAGAACGGGCCAGGCCCGTACCCACCGTATCAAGATCCGCGCGTCCGTGTTCTGCTTTTTTAAACGCGTGTGTTAAAAAAAAAACTATTTTCAATCGTGGTGTTTGGATAATCAATTAGTATAACCTTAATGTTTTGTATTGCTAAAACTAAGAGGAGGAATTATGTCCTAATTGTATCATCTGTCAAAACCAAATGCACACCTTTATAACAGCATCTTAAGGTTATTGACTTGGCAAATACCAAAGGTCAAATAGTCTTTGTAATTCTTTGAAGGTTATTGGCCATGGAGCTCCGGCCAAGCCCCGCCGCAGCGGTGTGGTTGACGGCGGCGGGGGCAACTTTTGCGGTCGCAGGTGAGCAGCAGGACCCTGAGGAAGAAGAAAGAGTAGTCTGTGGAAGAAAGAGGAGCACCGTTATCTCGATTAGATATCTGAAATCGTCGCCGGATAGGGCTGGAAATTTCAGGTCCATGTAGAATAGCAACTCTCGTGTTTTTTTTTATCGGGCAACTCTTATATTTTGGATGCCACTAAACATGTCAATTGTGCTGTCAGGGGTGGTTGCGTTCCGGTTAGTTAATTCTACTGCCGGAATTAACAGCGACGTGGCTGCGTTCCGATGAGTTGACTCTGTTTCCGTTTTGTCTTTTGAGGAGGGCAGGAAAAGAAAAACATTGGGCATGTACAGCGCGTGCTGAACAGCCGTCTGTGTGCCGATATTTTTACAGAAAACACCCTCACCAACATCATTCAATGAAGAGAGAGAGCAGAGTCGGTGTTTCATGAGACGACGAGGGAGGCTCGTGCTCCCAGGTTGAGACGACGGCCGAAGACAGCGCTATACGGTTTGCCTCGTCTCCAAACAAAGGCACGAGATCCAGATGTGGCTCGGGCGATATTGCTTGTTGGGCGCCAAAATCCATCTCCGCGGGCGATCTCGACAGCGGGCAAGGCGGAGGAGTGAGGCGGAGCGCACGACCGTGGCCAGCGGGAACGTCGCATGGGAGTAGGGCCGGGGCGACGCCGGCTCGGTCGTCGGCGGCGAGCAGCGCCTTTTGAAGGCAACCTCGGCATCGACATCGACATCGCGCCGCCTGTTTCCGTCGCCGTTCTCGACTAAGCACATCAAGGCGTCCCTCGCGCAGCAGCTTGGCTACTGGTCGGAATGCCTTGCTGCGCAATTTCTCCAAAGCTTTCTCAGCGGCAGAAGGTAATAGCTCTCGATTTGTGAATGACTTTATTTTTTAGTAGGTTAATCTCCAGGTTTCACCTTCTCGACAATGCAGCACAGGTCATAAGACATATTTGCATCAATCCATTAACACTATTTTTTCAGAACCCTGTATGATGCTATTGTTGTTTATTATTCTCTTTTTCTCAGATCAAAATGAATGTCATCACCATAATCAGGCGCTCATCATTTGATTTTCAGGTTCCTATGTATTCTTTATATATAATTTATCTAGATTGGTTCATATGCAGTCTGTTATATGGTGAGCTTTCTGCCAATGCTAGATTCTGTTTTATGCCTGATAGTGGTTCTGGTATTTCAGGATTGATCAGCCTAGCAGTTGAGCCTTGAGGGGTGTCTTTTCTGTTCCCTGAACTTAGATCCTAAAGCTGTTCTCATATTTGTAAAATTGTACTCACCTTTGGAGAACATGTTCAGTTAAGTTGATAAGACTGAATGCTCTCACATACTCACATTCGGCTTTCTGTATGTTTCAGTACAATGACCAAAGAATTGCTACCTGTACAGATTTCTATTCGCTGCTAGTGCACTGGGCTGCTACGGTGAAGACTATTGTCGAGAAGACTTGAATTATCTGATTGCCAAGAAGACTACTGTTGAGACTGAAGTTTTGTTCGACTTTGTTTGTCAAATATCTTGTATGCTTTCTGAAATTTCAGTATTGTCTAAGATTAAATCTTTCTTCAGTTTCAGTTACTAGATTTTGTTAATATGCAGCTGCTGTGAACATGCCAAGATTGGACCAGAAAGACGTTACAATTATATAATATAATGAATTATATTGATGGTTTGTAATAAAATATTGTATCGTGTTTTTATTTATATTGACACATTTCTATCAAATGGCAACACGGTGGTATACAAATATTTAGTTATTATTGATCTTGGTTATATACAAAGCATTAAACACCCTACAGACAATGAAATAGACTATGGGTTGTATGACCTGTCTTTTTACCGGTCTGTATAATATATTCAAGTCATTTACAAACGACCCAGGCCCGACCCGATCCACGAAACCGTTAAGGACCTTCTCGTCTGGACAAGGTATGGCCCAACCCCTTAGCAGGATACTGGGTCTGGCAGCCCAACGCAGGTCCAGCCCGACCAGCGATTGCATATCAGGCCCGCATGTAAATGGACCGACCTAATAACCTTATCGCACCCGTCTTATAAGTCCAACAACGCATGGGCTATATGCGTCACGTTGATATGCCACGCACGGCCCATGTGAACCTTGGAGGTGTACAGAGTTACTCATCTTTTGTATTTTTTTTCATTTATTATTTTTTTCGAAGAGAAAAAGAGTAAAGTTAGGTGTTGTTTAGTTTTGGAAAATATTTAGGAAATGCACTGTAGCACTTTTGTTGTTATTTGACAAATTTTGTCCAAACATCGACTAACTAGGCTCAAAAGATTCATCTCGACATGTACTTACTAAAAGTACAATTAGTTATTTTTTTTACCTACATTTAATGCTCCATGCATGTAGTTAAAGATTGATGTGACGGGGAATCTAGAAATATTTGAGGGAAGTTGAGGAAACTAAACAAGGCCTTACCTGTAGCCTAACAACTGTTCACCTAAACGCCATTTATAGACTTTTTCAAATGGTCGTTTAGCGCGCCTAGATGATAATAATAATAGGTAAAAAAAGAAAACATGGTAGCAAATTAAAGGTTCAAAACTTGTTCGTAACTGTAATGTATTCCGGATCATGTCTATCTTTTTAAACTCTCCTTGCAAGTACTCTTTGCACAGTACTTTTTTTTTTGGGTTCAAAATGACTCTTGTAATCTTTGCAAATAAGATTATTCGAAAACAAAGCAAATGAACAACGAAACTGTATTAATATTTAATCGCAGAAATGTAGAGCTACTTGATTATACAAGAGTCATTTATGTTCCAAGACAAGATAAACATCATGAGCTCATTAGCAACGAGTCATTTTCCCTTTTTTTTTTTCTTTGGCAGAGGCGCAGAGCAGCAGTCGTTTTCTGATGATGTCACGGAGTTTTGTTACGCCAAAAAACACGGGCCTGGTCGCAGGCCGGGCTGTGCTGCGGGCCCCCAGGGCCCAGGTAGCAGCAGCGGGAGTAGGAGGAGGAAGAGTATGGCCCGTCGGCCGTCGCCATCGCTAGCTAGGCCGCGGCGCTGTGGACGCCAGTTTCTCGGCCATGTTTCCGGTTTTGAGGTACTCCCTCCGTCCCATAAAGACTGCAATGGAGCGGTTCGAATTTTGTCCAAAAAAATGTGCACTTTTGCAGCAGTACAAAACACAGCAGGACCTAGGACCCACACTACTGCAACCCTCATTCACATACGTGGCATTCTGTCCGGCCACTTGTTTAATCTTCTAGAGTATTCTACCGTATGCCAGGGGTAGTAATATTTTGTTTGTTGCTGGTAACCTGTCCACAACAAGTCTACTAGGCAGCAGGTACAGTTAACTGTACATAAGGGTATTTAGGTAATTTCACTAGCTGTATTGGTATGTGTGCTTGGTCTTACGATTGCGTTTTTTTTTGGGACTGAGGGAGTACGGAAGTCAGAGTACTGGTTGTCGGGGAGATTCTTCCGGTCCGGTCCGGTCCATGCAGTCAAGCAGCAGCAGCCGGCATGGACGTGACGCGTGACGCGTCCGTCCACTCTCTGTGATCGTCGTCTTCCGTTGCTCAACTTTTGGAGATATTTTTGTGCCCGCGCCACAATCGTTCGGAAACGAAATGCACAGCAGCAGTGCACAGTTGTGTTGTGTGCCTGCAAGATTCTGTACTACGAGTACAACTTGGAGTAGTGCTTGGTACAGTACATGGCACAGGCCCTAGCTAGCCCAAACAGGCAAACACCCAGCCAGCCATTCCGCGCGCAAAATACAAGCACGGGCACTGCACTTTTTGCGTGCAGACTGCAGATCAGCATCTGTAACGATGAAACTTCAATCGGGTCCGTCCAACATTATACTCGTGCGTTGTCCAGTAATAGTATACGGAATTTGGATCCTACTCTAGGAGTAATTAATGTAATGTAATACTCCATGTAAGATTTTTTTTTTTGGGTGTGGGGGAGAGATATGAGTAGACAAGGCATGGTGTGTATACCCACTGTTGACGGAGAAGAGACTGTACGCTCGACACGAGAAGAGAGCTAAGAGATTTATTGGATGTACACGGAAGCCAAGCCTGAATCCGCAGCGAGCCTGAAGCTAGAAGGGTAAATTTGCGCCTCCAACTCGTGCACGTTCGTCGAGGGCGGCCTAGCGTAGCTGGAAGGCGGGGGAGGGCAAGGAAGAAGAGGAAGGCCGAACTGTGACTGCGGGGTGCAGGCATAGAGCTGAAATACAATACCTTACGTACGAGCGGCCGTGGAGCTTACTACTGCTTGTTCATTGGTTGCTTTTTGGCATGGACCCCACTTGCATGTGTACTGCTCGCAGACATGAACCCCCACTTGGATGTACTGCTCCCAAAACTGTTGAAGCCCGCTTCATACATCAATGCATTTGGTCCATGGTCTGCCAAAAGTACACATATACGTGGGGTCCATATCAAAGAGCAGCCAATGAGGGCATGGGAGTAAGGACCTGTTTGGTTGCCTGCCACAAATTGCCACAACTAAGGTTAGGCTTGCCACAGATGCTTAGGTAGGTTTTTGGTTGAGTAGTGAAATTAGGCTCGCCACCGCCAAAAGAAGCCTTCGCCACAGCTTTTCGCCTCGAATGTGTGGCGGACGTTTCCTCCGCCTTCGCCACAAACTACTCTGCCGCGAGGACGCGAAGCATGCGACGCAGAAGGGCGAGTGTCGAGAGTGGTGGGTAGGAGCGTGAGCGGCTGCCGGAGAAGCGGCAAGAGGGCCAGCGGCAAACACACCAACCGGGAGTGCGAGCGCAGAGAAGATGACGATGACGACGAGCCGGGCGAAGTGCGTTCTGCGGAGTACCTTCGAGAGGTGGATGGGGACGCGATGATACTAGG
The DNA here is from genome assembly GCA_009763385.1 of Coix lacryma-jobi var. lacryma-jobi. NCBI lineage: Eukaryota > Viridiplantae > Streptophyta > Magnoliopsida > Poales > Poaceae > Coix > Coix lacryma-jobi. The sequence goes on from CM019831.1 coordinate 125,737,973, forward strand.
CCACCGAGTCGCCAGGACACGCGAGCGCCGGCGTTGGCCGCCGGGCCTCGGGGATGCAGGGGCGCGCGACTGTGAGGCCCCTGGGCATATGCGTGGGGGGAAGAAGATAAGGTTGTTTTTTTTATTGGAATGGTGCGTCTGTGGGTGAGTCGTGGGTGAGTGGGACTGTGGGAGCGGTGGATGGGGTACTAGGGTGGGGTAGAGAGACTACGGGAAAAATAATAAAATTATTAGTGGAAAAAGTAAGAAAAGGGAAAATAGAGAAATAGAAGGTATTTTTTCCGACAAAAATAGAAGGGTATTTTTTCGGCAAAAATAAAAAGGCTATTCCACACAACTGGTTACCTACGTGGTAATGTAAATCTTATTTTTTATATTTATTTTTGGTTTATTACAAACATCATACAAAATTCTAATTTGATTTTAACATATATGTGGATTTTTTTACTAAATTTCTGTGGCAATCATGCAAACAATAGCCACATAATTTTGCCACAGTTTAGTAACAAACCAAACAGTTCGATTTTACCACAGAATGTAGCAAGCCACAGTGTGGCAAATACTTAACCTTAGGCGTGGCAACTTGTGGCCCGCAACCAAACAGGCCCTAAGCTCCACGGTCGCTGATACACAAGGTTTTTTTCGCTCTGAGGCATAGAGAGGCCGGGTTGGGCATAGGCGTGGACGTGGGAGATGGCCGATGGGCGATGCGAGGGAATGAGAAGATTGACACAAACGGTATGTTATTGACCGGTCGATGATTTGAGTAAGAAGAATAAATTTGGAGAATCTGTACAGTTTCATGATGTGTGGATGGATAGGTGAGGTGAGTGACTTCTCCCTTGCACGAAGGGAGTACATTAGTTTACTACAAGTGCCATTTTAGTTTCCAATGAAAATCGTGCTTATTGCTGCTGCCGTAGTGTTGTGGTGTGAGCAGGAGTGAGGTGAGAGTGAGCTAGACTCCTGCCCCTGCGGAGGAGAGGAGATTTTTTTTTTTTGGCCCATGTGCATGTGGTCGTGGTGGATGATGACGCGAGAACGCGTGCCCAGGATCTCTCTTTCCAACGGATTGAATGATTGATGCAAATGCATGCACGGTAACTACTGTACAGTACATTTATCCTTTGTGGCTAGCTAGCGCTAGCACTTTCTCCTGCTCTAGTACTCCCTCCGTCTACGAATAAATAGATTTTTCGAGTTTTCCTAAGTCAAACTTTTTAAACTTTGACCGAATTTCTAGAAAAAAATTATCAAGATTGATGATCTCAAATTCGTATCATTAGATATATCGTACTGTATATTTTTTATAAAATATCTATTGTATACCATAGATGTTATTACTCTCTTTTATAAAATTAGTTAAAGTTTAAAAAATTTGATTGACACGGATCATAGGAAATTGATTCCTTCGTAAACGGAGAGAGCAGTAGCTAGCTAACGACGACGATGAGATGAACTCGGCCAAGGGTCCCAAAAAAAAATGGTCAAAGAAAGCTGGAATGGGGCTAGAGGGAGGCAATTATTCTCGGGTCATGGACTCACGGTGTGTGTGTGTCGTTCGCTGCTCCCTACCGTTACCGTGCTGTCTGTCCCCCACGTCACGCCCTCCTCCTCCTCCTGCAAGTTCCAACCAGACTGTGACCGTGTTTCAGTGGGCGTACGTACGTACTCCCTCCCTCCGTCCCGATATAATTGTCGCCGGGAAGAGGGCACGGGAATTAAAACACAAGCAAGTGACTGAACACCCTAGGGACAATGATTGACAAGGAGTACAGTTTTGGAATATCCTGCAATTAATGTCCACCTTTTGCTCATCCACTCCACAAGTATCTTCAAATAAACAAATCACAATTCACATCACTCGGCGGCAAACTCATTTTTTACACCAAAGAACTCAGCGTCAGTCAGTGGTGGCAAAAACAGTTACCGCCAAATTTATACATACCAAGAAACACAAAATTTAAAAGTGGCGCCATTTCAACAGCAGCAGCAATAAAGCCTGGTCGCCCTTTCTTTCTATCCATTTCAACCACTCAGTTCTCATTCATCTCCCCATGGCAATACTAGACTTAAACAAGCCACCAGAGGAGAGAAAAGAGGTGCCAGATCTAAACAAGAATCCTGATGAACATGAACACGAAGAGGATCTTGGTCCCTGGGAAGATGTGCTGGCTGGAGTTCAAGTTGGTGGAGGTGACCACGGTGTCCATCCTGCTGAGAATGATGAACAAGAACAAATTCATCAAGGTAAGGTCATCTATTTGTATCCAAACTAAGTGTACTAGTTCTAATTCTCTCTATCTTCTCTCCTTAAAATAGTTGTGCTTATTTATTTATATCTCTTAAAATCACAAACAACAACCCGTGTTCTCTCTTCTCTAGCCTTTCTCTCCAATCATATATTAGTACGTGCTGGTTTAGTTGATCTGTACTAAAGTCACTACCAACATCTAAGAATTTCTAGTATTTATCTCTCACCTAAAACTCCTTTGCAGGTCATCCATTTGATTTAAATGATCCACAGGAAGAAGAAGAAGACAATCTACATGCAGGTGACTTTAGTGTTTATTCTCTACTATGAACTGCTGTACCGAGAGGGGAGAACAACTCACATGTGTGGGTCACAATGCATTCTTCTAATGATAAGCTTCTTTCTGTACCAGCTGACAGTGCAGGCCATGCATTTGATTTAAATGGCCTACAACAGGAACAAGATAACCTGTATGCAGGTGATTATGTCCCTCAGTTTGCACTCATGTTTCCAATAATATATGTCCATATCAAAAAAAATCTATTTACTCACAATCAGCACACCATCTACTTTTTTTGTAGGAGATGACAACGTTGCCTTGCAAGAAGAACAAGGTACCTTCGACGATGTCGTACACGACTTTGGCGTGTTTGCATATGCTGTTAACATCCAATTTGACCAAGAGGAATTGTCCGACTCGGATGACGAAGACTATCAGCAACCCCTGCAAGAAGCAACCATTATACGAACGAATTTGACACAGAGACAAAGGCAAGACATATATCAAGATTTGCTTCAGATAAGCAATAATGACATATTACAACGAAACAGCACAAAAGTAATTGCTGCAAAGTACGAGGTTCATCTGCGTACAGTACAACGAATATGGCAGAGAGCAAAAAATTGTGTGGCACAAGGCATAACAGTAGATGTTAGTTCTAGGAAACCTAAAAATTGTGGCCGTAAAAAAGTTCAAGTGGAGCTCAGTACGGTAGCTGATATTCCCTTAAACAGAAGGGGAACCATAAGGTCATTAGCATATGCTCTTGAAATCAATAAAACCTCCCTACACAGGTTGTTCAAAGAAGGCTTGCTACGACGACACTCTAATGCATTGAGGCCTTATTTGAAGGAAGAAAATAAACAGGCAAGATTACGGTGGGTTCTCTCTAAGCTAGATGCAAGCACACTACCAAACAATCCAAAGTTCGAGCATATGAAAAATATTATTCACTCAGATGAAAAGTGGTTCAATGGTACACAGAAGATGAAGACCATGTACTTGCATCCAGATGAACAAGACCCACATAGGACAGTGCAAAACAAGAATGCCATTCACAAAGTCATGTTTTATTCTGCTGTTGGAAGGCCTAGGTTTGATGATGAAGGGAGATGCTATTTTAGTGGGCTTGTAGGTTTATGGCCTTTTGTGCGTGAGGTACTAGTCATTCTCTACATAGTACTTGAAATCTATTTTTAGATATTTGGCTGAACATTCTTTATAATTACAGGAACCAGCAAAAAGAAGAAGTGGCAACAGACCAAGGGGCACACCTTTCAAAAAGACCATAAAGGTTGATAGACAAACTATGAGGTTTTATATGATCAATAAACTAATACCAGCTATAGAAGCTTGTTGGCCTGCACAATCAAGCCATGAGACAATATGGATACAACAAGACAATGCTCCCTCTCATGTACGAGAAGATGATGCAGATTTTAAGCTAGCGGTAGCCCGAACAGGCCTAGATATACGCCTAACTAACCAGCCTGCTAATTCGCCTGATGTGAACTGCCTTGACCTTGGTTTCTCTGCTTCTCTTCAGTCATTAACGGATAGAACGACATCTAGAAACATTGATGAACTTACCCAGAATGTGATCACGGAATATGAAAACTACAACCCCGTCGTTTTGAATAGGGTATTACATTGATGAACTTACCCAGAATGTGATCACGGAATATGAAAACTACAACCCCGTCGTTTTGAATAGGGTATTCCTCACACTACAAGGATGCATGATTGAAGTTATGAAAGATGGTGGAGGCAATAGGTACAAGATCCCTCACATGAGCAAAGAAAGGCTAGAGGCACTAGGCATGCTTCCTGAAGCTCTAAGTTGTGATAGTCAGCTAGTTCAAAGGGCTTTTGAGTTGTTGAACAATTAATGGTTATGTTCATGTAAACATCGCTTATGATGCTTTTGCGTTATTCAGCAATTACTTTTGTTGAACAATTAATGGTTATGTTCATGTAAACATCACTTGTGATAGTTAGCTAGTTCAAAGGGCTTTTGAGTTGTACATATAAACAAGGCTGAAGTTGCTTTTGTTAGTACCAGCACCCATCAGTAGTTGTGTACAAATGTGACAAAATGCCAAAAAATTCCAGCACCGTAAGACCTCAACAGTAAATTCCAAAGGGAGCGCACATGTTCATTCTTTTCGCAACATACATCTTCACAGCTAAGAGTTTCACGGACATGTTAAATTGCAATGTGCTCTAGTCATAAGCCAACGTCAAGGTACTAATTTTAGACGGGAGCACACATGTTCACTACATCTAAGATCACTGGCATAATTCCTACCCAAAAGCCAACATTCTTCTAACAAGTTGAAACCAAACCATACACATCAGCATACCTACATACCATTTCATCGTCACACATTACCGACAGATCAACCCAAAAGCAGCATCGTATCATCACAAACATACACATATCACTACGGTTTGAAGCATGCAGGCAAAAGAATTTCAAGGAAGGTGATAAAGGTGTCGTGTAAGACGGGATCCATCTTGGCAAGCTGTACCTTCAGCTCTGGGTGCAGTTCGTCGGGGGCGGCGACATTCCCCACAGGGACGTCCGCAGCCATCCCAACATCTGGACTTGGATCCGCGATCATGGCCATCTCTGTTGCCAGATTCGGAACCACCGCACGTCCACGCTTGTAGCCGGCAGCACGAGCTGCAGCCAGACGGGCACAAGCTGCGCTCTGCTGTCGACGCCCACCACAGCTCGCCACCATGTCAGTGCCTTCATCTTCAGAGTCAGGCACGTAAAGCTGACCGAGGTTGTCAACGAGAATGCGACTGCGGCCAATATTGATGACATGCTCCGGGCTTCCATCACTACCGCCGAGCCCTAGCTTCACGGCTTCCTTTGACCTTCCACCATCGCAGACTTCGAGCTTCACTGGTTCGTTCGGCCTTCCACCACTGGCGGCCATCTTGGGTAGAGACGCAGAGCTTGGTCCGCTTTCCCCAAACACAGGGACACAAACACGACTCCCATCACCGTCGCTGCCCGCATCGTCACTGACGACCACCACCTTAACTGGGCGCTCGGGGTTCCCATCGCTGCTGCTGTAGCTGGCCAACTTCACGCCAACATGAGAGCACCTCCGTTGCATCCAACCCATAGGGGTGACGAAAGGGCGGCGCCGCGAACCACCCTTCATGCGCGAGGCCTTTCCCTTCGTGGATGGAGAAGCTCCCTTCATGGATGGAGAAGGGGAAGAGGGGGATGCAGTGCAAGATGTGGAGGCGGCACAGTTAATGGAGCTGAGGGCGGTGGAAGGGGATGACGGCGGAGGGGGCAGAGGAGATTGCGGACCAGGCGAGGGGGGGGGGGTGGCGCACTGAGATTGCGGAGGACGGAGGGCAGCGCGGCGAAGGGCGGATCCCGCGCGGCGGAGGACGGCTCCCGTGCGGCAGAAGGCGGCGTGGCGGATCCCGCGCGGCGGAGGGCGGATCCTGCGCGACGGAGGGCGGCGTGGCAGATCCCGCGCGGCGGAGGGCGGATCCCGCGCGGCAGAGGGCGGCTCCCGTGCGGCGAAGGGCGGCGTGGCAGATCCCGCGCGGCGAAGGGCGGCGTGGCGGATCCCGCGCGGCAGAGGGCGGCTCCCGTGCGGCGAAGGGCGGCGTGGCAGATCCCGCGCGGCGAAGGGCGGCGTGGCGGATCCCGCGCGGCGGAGGGCGTCTGCCAGCAGCTGGCCTACTGCTGCTCTCCGGCTGAGCGGAGGTCAGCTAGCCAACAGCTGCGATGGGCTTCAGCAGCTTGGGCGAGGTGGACACTGCTGCTCTCCGGCTGGGCGGATGTCCGCTCGCCAGCAGCCACGAAGGGCTTCAGCAGCCTTGGCGAGGTGGCCTACTGCTGCTCTCCGGCTGGGCGGAGGTCCGCTCGCCAGCAGCCGCGAAGGGCTTCAGCAGCCTGGGCAAGGACGACTTCGCGACGCGCTACAGCGTCATGGCGGAGGGCAGCTCGGGGATAAGGATGCCGATGGGATAAAAGTGCGATTTTTTTTTCTTTTTTTTTTGAAGCCGTATACTGTCTTGGGGACAAGATTGGGTGGGCTGATGGCAAATCACTACCACCGGTGCTGTACGGGCCTCTGTGCTGGCTAGCGCGTGTAGGCAGCGACTCTTATTTCGGAACAAGGTGCTGTAGCTTCGACGACAATTATATCGGGACGGAGGAAGTACGTGCCATCGTCGACCGTCGTACGTCGTCGTCCCTGCTGCATGGCTGCATGCTACCGTTGTACAGTGGGCTGTACTAGTAGATAGGACCTGCGGGCGTCGTCCGCCGTCGCCGCATCGCGTCGCGCGCCGGCCGGCTACACGTACGCAGTACTCGTTCGTACAGCACGCACGGGCACTGCCGTTCCCGTGCATATGCATGGTGGTCGGTGTTTTGGTCGTCGGTCGCGTACGTGGACCGCCGGTCGGTCACGTCTCACGTACGTACGTGGCGCCTGCCCGCCGAGGCCATCATTCCGATGCCCGCCGGCCAGGGGACCGCGACCGACGCTGTGGACGCTGGACGCTGGACGCTGGACGCTGGTGGCGGCCTCGTACAGCCCGGCCGGCCGTGCCCTGGGCCCTGGCCTCGTCTCGCTAGCTCGGTGGCTGCTGATTTCCTAGCCCCCGGCCGGTTTTACCTGTCTGTACGCCTTCCCGCGCGCTAATGTGTAGTACTACTGGTAGAGCCAGCCGTACCACTAGAGGGCAAAAGGCCCCGAACAAACTCCGATCCAAAGGCCTGTAGAAATGTTGGCCGTCGGTTGGACATCTGTTCTCAGGTCCAAAACAATTATTACTGAGTATTTGCCTATGCGGTCATCTATATAAAGCGTCAAACAGGTTTGTATTTGAGAGTTTGAGCCTTTCACAGTGGAGGTATAATTTAGATGAGAATCAGTTTCTGGATACATGTTCTTTCCAAAGTACTTGTAATACGATGATGTACCCAGCTATAATTTAATACTCCCTCCATACCCATATTAGTTGACGTTTTAGAAAAGATTAAAGTCAAACATTTTGGGAATATAAATCATCAATAACTATTAAGTTTTTAAGTCTACATATATAAAAATTATATAAATAGATTTGTCTTGAAGAATACTTTCATAAAAGTATACATATATCACTTTTCCATAAATATTTTTATAAAAATAAGAGGTCAAAGTTGTGTTTTGAAGACCGTGTCGCTGTCCTAAACGTCAACTAATATGGGTATGGAGGGAGTACAATTCTTCTTTCGTCTCAAAAAAAAAAGACTCCAAAGGCTTGGGACTGTTGGAGTCAATTGTAATTTTCCATCACATAACCAGTATGTAAATTACCTACTCCCTCCGTTCACACAGAAGAATACAATTCTCACATCCCAAGACGTCAAACATCATAAACTTTGACTAAAATTATATAAAAAAAATTGCTAACACTTGACAAAATAAGCACCATTAGATTAGTTATTAAATATATTTTTTTTTGTAATAAATTTATTTTAAAAATATAAACATTGATACTATCTAGTATAAACTTGGTTAAAATTGAAATAGTTTGATCAGCATGCTTCTTATAATTGTATTTTCTTTTCTAGACAGAGGGAGTAAGTACGTACAGTACAAGATACGGAGTAGTAGTAGTTCGTACACAGCAGGCCATCAAGTCAACACGCTACAGTTAGCATAGCATCAACTGCGGAACGGCCGCCGGCCGGTGGGTACGTGTGCGGGTGCGGCGATGGCGGCGGCCTGTCGTGTGTGGTGTGTGCGCGCCCCACGCCACGACGACGACGGATTGGATGGCGGCGACCGGGGCGTGGACTTCACAGCTGGACCACTGGACACCGATCCGAGATCGTGACCGGCGATCTGAGGGGAGGGGGAGCCCCCGGGTGGCCTGCATCTGCAGCTGATACTGACTGTGACTGATGATGAGCCCAGTTCGTTTTCGTGACAATTTGGGGGGCGGCCAAATCTGAGGGGGCGTGGGCACGATTCCATTATTCCAGAGTGCGCGCCAGTACGTGGACTACCATACGTGCATTTTACATGCGGATGGATCCATCGACGACGACGCGGTAAATTAAGGAGCACCAGGTCTAATATATGGATTGTGTATTACTTTGTTAACACAACACAACACAACACAACACAACACAAATATATTTCTTCTGATACGCTAAGGCCACGTTCAGTTGGCAAAATTGCCCAACATATTTTGCATAGTACCCGTCACATCGAATCTTTAAACGCATGCATGGAGCATTAAATATAGGTAAAATAAATAAATAATTGTATTTTTAGTTTGTTCATGTCGAGATGAATCTTTTGAGTCTAGTTAGGCCATATTTGGACAAAGTTTGTCAAATAACAACGAAAATGTTACAGTAACTTTTCGTCACAAATTTCACGAACTAAACAAGCTAGGCCTAAGTGAGATCTCTCATACGTGCCAAAGCCTTGTAGAGGATCAGTAGTAGAGCTAAAAGACGAAGAATATGGGAAAATTTAAACCCTCTTCGTATGATCAGTGGCTCCTTTTTTTCCCGGAGATGTCCATAGGGGTGGTATACATGCGTATTTGCATACAAGGTGAGTACAGACATACATGTATGTTTTGTTTTTTTTTACGGTCAGGGGGGCGGGGGGAGGCGCTCCCCACCTGAATTTATTTATCTTTGGCCCTAAATGGCCCAGGGAGTGTTACAAGCAGCAAAAAAACAATATACTCCCTCCATCCCAAATTATAAGGCATTACAAGAATCTTGGAGAGTCAAAGTTTTTCAACTTTGACCAAAATTATAGAGAAAAATATGAAGATTTATAACATCAAATATGTATATTATGAAAATATAACCAATAGAGAATCTAATTGCACTTAGTTGGTATCATAAATATTATTATATTTTTATATAAATTTGGTCAAAGTTGGAAAAGTTTGACTCTCCAAGATTCTTGGAACGTCTTATAATTTAGGATGGAGGGAGTACAAAATTACAGGTGTGTAGCGGTGTGGACTCTAGGTCTAAGAGTTTATGGATAGTACGTAGTGAGCAGAGAGGTTGGTTTGGATAGCTCTGCAGACATCCATGTGTGCTATATATATACTCCATAATTCAGAGGGGAGCGAGGAAAACAATCTACCTTGCTTTAGGCATGGTACGTAGCCCTCTTGGACCATTATTAGAGCTTCAATGTGTGCTCCATAATGATCAAGTGAATATCGATCTGTGCGTACGTACCACCGTGTGTAATTGGAGGAAGATCGAAGAAGGAGACGAAACCAGGCATGCTAGTGTTCCACAGTGTTGGCCATGTGACGACGGTCTGTACGTACCGTGTACTACTAGTAATTCGAAAAGGAAACAAAAACTATCTGACTTTGTTGTTTAACAAAAAAAAAAAAAATCTGTCTGCTTGAGCCACGCATGGTAGTCGTCCGCTTGCTGAGCTTGGACCATGTGACGGTCTACCATCGCATAGCATAGCCTACCTACACAGTAGATGAAGAAGGGGCTATCCTCTGCCCTCCTCACGGTTCAAGAAATTCCTTGGGCCGTCTTCTGGTTCTGGTGACGCCAGAGAGAGGGAGTCTGTGGATCGCATCGCATTGGGTGGTGGGTGCACCGGCCTGTTTGTTTGACTCTTGCTGTGCGTGTGGCCTATATCCCCTACCCCCTACCGTAGCGTTTCTGCGTTGGTGGTTTAAGTTTTGTATATGTTATAAAAAAAGTTGATATTTAACACATACGTACGTACGTACATATAAAGTATTAAATATAAATTAAAAGTTAATTACATCAGTAATTCGTGAGAAGGATTTTTTTTTTAGAAATTACTCTGTATTTGTGTATTTTTCTTTAAGAAATTTAATTAAAATTGAAATAGTTGGACGGACACGTTTTCTATTATAACTGTATCTTTTTTTGTGTGGACACGTCCACGTCACGTTGAAGGCGCGGCGGCCCGGGGATGATTGCGCGAGTGCCTGCATGCATGAGGCCGATCGAGACGATAGCTGAGGCACCGGATCGGAGGCCCAGGCGCAATGCAATCGCATTCAGATCCGTCGGTCAGTTGAGCCATACTCCTACTGTACGTGCAGCAGCAGTACACGGAGCAAGCTAGCTAGCAATCATCATAAGGCAGGACCCCACGTGGATGACGATCCATTCAGTGCACCCGCGAAACATGGCCGCCGGATCCTTGGACCGTCCGGAACGTGATCTCCCTCCTTCCCTTTTTGACCTGTAGTATCTGGGAGCGGTGGTGGCATCACCACTGTCAGTCTGTGCATACTGGTACTGAAGTCTGAACAGAGCTGAGCGCATCACAAGTCACAAGAGTCAAACAAGGCAGCAGTAAGCAAACCAAGCACAACCACCCCAATCTCAGGAGTCATGATCATGATGGTACGTACTATTAGCACGCCGCAAAGCACAGGGCTCTCCGGCCGGAAATCAATACTAGTGCTGAGCGCGTGGACGCCTGCCGTGCGTGGCCGTGGTTAGGCTTAGGGGCTTTGTTCGGTTACTCCGGATCGAAACGGAATGCTTCACGAATCTGTACGTATAATCTTGGTAACCTAGAGATGGGTTCGTGGATTCCAATCCTAAATAAAAGAATCGATGCTGCCCACACGGACCCGACAGAGCGCCCGGTCCCAGCGAGTGAGGGGATTGGGCGCCCTGATACTGATACGGGGAGCAGCCGGCAGCGGCGCGTGAGGAATCCACTCCACCACAGCGCCCCTACCGGCCTGGGCTGTTTGCTTGCCGGCCATAGCACGCCACGCCGAAGCTGCGGCGGCGCCTAAGCTGCGGCGGCTAAAACGGCCGCGAGAATTACTACTGCTAGCTAGTATATAAAACTATGGCGTGCCCAAGTTGAAGAAAGAAGCAAACAGCAGCCTAAGTAGGGTGTGGCGGCCTTGGTTGTGGTGTGGCCGACGGTGGCAGCCAACCAAACATCTCGCCATGCGCGACAACCAGCACCGAATCTCAAGCAAGCCTGCCTCTGCCGGGATCATGCGCTGCATTGCATTTTGCATACAGTACAAAAGGAGAAAAAGAAAATGGCGGCCGTACTCAGCAGTAGCAGCACTGGACACTGGCTTCTGGTTAATTAGTACTAGTAGTACCAGTGCACTTAATTAATGGCGTCCTGCGGTACCTGAATACAGGCAGTACTTGAAGACCAAACGAGCCAAGTAGTCGTCAGTCAGTCAATCGAGGCTCAAAAAGTCCAGACCTTTGTATCCCCTGTATTGTTTGCATTGCATTGCCCTGGAGATCTACCTATCCTGCAAAAGGTGTCTCCTTTTTTTTCCACTGGCCAGAGACAGTTTGGGACCATTTGCTGTTGCTGTGGGTCATACCATACATACCATTACCATGCCAGTGCTCACTGCTCAGTGCAGGAGGTAGGGGGGGTTTTACTGTACATTCTTTCATATTCTAGGAACATGTCTATTCTTTTACCCACATCAATGATGCGAGTGCAGCGCGCAGGCGAAAGCAGCGCATGCCATAACCGCGGCGAGGGGCAGCAGCTGCCTGCACTGCACTGGTGGCATTGGCATTGGCGTATGGACCACTGCCGTCGCCATCACCACTCACTCACCCGCCATCATCACGGCCCGGCTCCGTTGCTGCCACCACCATGGTGCCGGCACCGTGTCCATTGTCCATCATTCCATCCCCTCTCCCACACACCAAAGCAGCCAAGCAGGCGGGCCGGCAGAGATAACTAGGCGGCGCCGGCGCCGGCGCCGCTATAGTTGACAACGTTGCATTCCACTGAAGAAGAAGCTCTACCATCCATGCATGCATGAATGATGCATTCCATTTCGATTTCACCACGGAGGGCACAGATCACACAAAGCACAAGAAAAGAAAGTTGCACACACAGACACAGCATGGCAATTAACCTTGTTTTTGCACATTGTTCATTCATTCATTCATCTACCATCATCTTCATCACATTATGGAGCTGAGACAGAAAGAAGGGAAGCAACAAGCAAGCCCATCCATGATCAGCTAGCTTAAGCATCACCTTCCTCCTCCTTCAGCTCAGCTATAGAAGAAAGCACCACCATCGATCTCTTTTCACCAGTTCACCGCTATCATACTAGGTAGTTACGGAGTACTACTATACCTACCTTCCAATCCAAGGAAGCTGCTCTTTTTTTTCTTGTTCTTGTTCAGAGAAAGTAAAAGTAAAGGTGAAAATAAACTAGACAAGAAAAAGGGAAATTTAGAAAAGAAAAAAAAGGGGAAATTGGGTACTAGCTACTTTTCATGTATACCGAACTCTTCCATCCCATCCACGCACGGCGATCAACGCCGGTCCGACTGACGACGACCCTGATGAGCTCTCCTCCTTCCTTCCTTCCGGTTGGCTGCTGGTTCAGTTTCCTGCAGAGAGCATCGCTAGCAGCAGGCCGCCGGCGACCGACCTCCTCCTCGGCTCACATCACCGAGCAGCCGTTGGGGTTCTCGTCGCTGAAGAAGTTGTCGTGCGGGTGACGCTGCGGCGGCATCCCGTAGTAGTACGGCGGCGGGTACTGCGGCATCATCGGCGGGCGCCCGTACCCGTACCCGTACCCGCCCGCCGCCGGCTGCGGCGGCGCTGGTGGATACCCCTGGCCTCCGCCGTAGGCATGGTGGTGGCCGTGGTGGCCGAGCCCGTTCAGCTTCATCATCTGCTGCTGCTGCTGCTGCTGCTGCATGATGGCAGCCATCTGCTGCTGCTGCTGCTGCATCACGGCTGCCATCTGCTGCTGCTGCGCCGGCGGCAGGTTCGACATTGCCAGCATCTCGGCGCCGGCCGGCATGCTGCCGCCCGGAAAGAACCCAGGAGCAGCCATACCGCCAGCCGGCATGCCGTGCGCGGCGACCCCGCCCGGCTGCATGCCCGCGCCACCCATCTGGGGGTGGCCCATCGGTATGCCGCCAGCCGGCTTGCCGTGCGCGGCGCCCCCGCCGCCGCCCGGCTGCTTGCCGGCGCCACCCATCTGGGGGAGGCCCATCGGCATGCCGCCAGGCGGCTTGCCGTGCGCGGCGCCGCCGCCCATGTGAGGGTGGCCCATTGGCATGCCGCCCATGGGCCCGCCGCCGCCCATCTGGCCCATGCCGGGGAAACCGGCGCCGCCGCCCGCGCCCATCATGTGGGGCGGCCTCATCATCATGGCCGCCGGATGCGGCGGCGCGCCGCCGCCCATCATGGGCCCGCCGACAGCGGCGCCGGCGGGGACACCGCCCTTCTTTCCCTGCCCAGGCAGGTTCCCGCCGCCCGGGGCGCCGCCTCCGGCACCCTTGCCGTTCTGCGGCGGCTGCTGGACGCCGCCACCGTTCTTGGCCCCGCCGTTGCCGCCACCGCCACCCTTCTTGCCGGCGGCTGGTGGCATACCACCCATAGGCGCCATCATGAGCCTGGGGTCGTCGGACATGTCGTCGTCGAGGCCGTCGTCCTCGAAATCGACGTCGTCCAGTTCGTCGAACTCGTCGTCGAACCCGCTGCTGTCGTCCCCGAGCTCGTCCTCGCCCCCGGGGAGGTCGAACTTCACGGTCCGGGGGTCCGCGGCCGCCGCGGCCTGCGCCGCCTGCGCCTGCGCTGCTGCCGCCGGGAACGGCATGGGCATGGGCATCTTGCCGGTGCCCATGGGCATGGGCATGTGCATCCCCTTCATTTGCAGCAACTGCTGGAGCTGCTGCGGCGTCGGCTGCGGGTGCGGCGGCGCCACCATCTTCGCGCCGGCAGCCGAGCCACCACCCTTGGGCGGCTGCCCCTGGCCCTTGCCGCCGGCCTCCTTGGCCTGCTGCTGCTGGTGGTGCTGGCCCTTGCCGCCGGCCTCCATGGCCGGCTGCGGCTGCTGCTGGCCCTTGCCGCCAGCGTCCTTGGCCTGCTGCTGCTGGCCCTTCCCCTTCCCCTTCCCCTTCCCACCGCCGGCGAGCTGCAGGTTCTGGAGCTGGACCTCCAGGGGCACGCCGGGCTCCTCTCCCCACACCCGGACCGGCTTCCCGGCCTTCCTGATCTTGGTGATGACGGTCTCGGGGTCCATCAGCCCCGTCACCGTCACCTTCCCCAGCGCCGCATCGACGCTGCTCTGGTACACCCCTGCACATCAAACAACATTCCAGCACATACATTTCTCTGTTTTAGAAGAGAAGAAAACGAGAGAGGAAAGAAAAAAAGTGCTGTTTTTGTCCGTTGCGGAGAAGAACAGAGCAGCCTCTCCAGCTGAACCGAACTGAACTGAACTGAACACACTCCTCTGATCTCATCATCTCACTCTCCCCTGCCAGCATCACTCAGGCAGCCAGCAGGGAAGAAGAAGACGAACACTAATAAAAGAACGGAAACAGAAACAGAACAAAAGGCGAGGAAATTCGCGGTTTTGAAAAAAGATCGTTGTTACTCCAGCAACTTACCATCAATCTTTTGAACCAGCTTCTTGACTTTTTTCAGACACCCATCGCAATGGATGCTCACTTTCAGCTCGAGGGTCTGTGGACAGACAGATAGACAGAGAAAAAAAAAAACGTCAGGGAAACTGATTAGGAGAAGACAGACAGACATGCAGAGCGAAAGCGAAAACGAAATCGCCGCGGGCGCAGAGAAACGACACGGACTCATGTATGGATGGAATGCGTGTGAACTAAAAGTGTGAAGTGAAGAACTGAAGAAGAAGAAAGCAAGAAAAACAGGCAGGCAAACAAACAGACAAGCAAAACTCACCTGAACCTTGAGTATATCCTCGCGACTCATGCTGGCCGACGACTGGTCACGCGCTCCGCCGCCGAACGGCTCCGATGGAATGGAATGGCGCGAGAGAGGCCTCCCTTCAGATCTGGTAGAGAGCACTGAAATCAGGGAGGAAGGAGAAGAACAGTGGCGGCGGCACGCGAAGTCCGAGCATTCCTTCGTCTCGTCTGCCTCTCCTCGGCGGAGAGAGAGAGGAGGAGCAGAGAGGATCGGCTCAAATATAGTAGGCAGCTTTCGCAATAAAATACTGTCACTTCACATTCCACACAAAGGAATGAAATTGAGGCCTCGTTTAGTTTTCCCCTTTCCCAAATATTTCTAGATTCTCCATCACATCAATCTTTAGCTATATGCATAGAGCATTAAATGTAGATTAAAAAAATAATTAATTGTACTTTTAGTATCTACATATCGAGACGAATCTTTTGAGACTAGTTGGTCCATGTTTGGACAAAGTTTGTCAAATAACAACAAAAGTGCTACAGTGCAGATTCCAAATATTTCTCGGAACTAAACAAGCGCTCAATAAAATCTCCTCCTCCTCCTCCTCTTAGAGAGAGAAGAGACGCACATGCAGAGCACGAGACGAGGCTTAACAGTTAACAGCAGGCCAGGGCCTCGCTTGTTAGCACAGAGTGCCCGTGTCTCTCTGCTGAAAAACCAAAGACCAAAACCAAGAGCCAGGGCTGTTAATTAAGCGACAGCCCTGCAGCCAGCAGGCAGCTGCCTGCGTGGTCCAGGACCAGGAGGGGAAAAAAAAAGATGGGAGGCAGTAGGAGGAGGAAGAGAGAGACTCTCGTCTCCTGGTCCTGGCTCCTGGCTATGACTATGACCGACTCTGTACATACAAGAAAGCAAAGCACGTGGAGGAAATGAGTGGAGTGGAGTCCATGCGTACCTTCTTTTAATCCTGCTCCTTGAGGTTGGTCGCCCTGGAAGCAGAAGAAAAAGGAACGAAGGCCTTTTGGCTGAAGGCTCACAGAGACTCAGATGGTGTTGTGGGGGAAGATCACTGCCCAAACCTCGATTTAAATAGGCTCTGACACGCCAGTTTTCCTGTGTTTTCTTTTCAGAAATCTAATTTTAGAAATAGGTCCCTGTGTTAATTCCACCATATTGGTAATCATTACTGTTAGCTTTTGGAGAAAATAATAACTGTTCAACCAGAGAAATAGTGGGAATAGACAGTGAGTGTGAGAAAAAAAGGAAAATATATATGGTCGTTAAATCCTAATATACAAACCAACCTGTAGAAGAAGATGATCTTTTTTTTTGCGAGAGAAGCCATGACAGTTTAAAGATGACTCCGGCGTTCACAGGATCTTCACTCGACAAGTCGTTTCTCGTTACGACGTTCGATGGAGATCCATCTATAGCCGTAGCGGAACCGGAGCTAGAGCCACTCAAAAGCTCGTACTCCCGCCAAAGAGGACCTATGCCGTATCAACACGCGTCGCGGTATCACGTACCAAACGTTACATTCTGCATGGGAAGCCATGCAACGTACCGATGTCGGCGCGATAGATAAATTTGTGCGAGCTAATGTAGTAACGCATTTCCTTTGCTACATTTACTGATTCGATGTGACGACAACACGCGTCATTGTATCACGTACGAAACATACATCGCGATAGATAGATAAATTTGCACGGGCTAATGTAATAACGCATTTCCTTTGCTACATTTACTGATCTGATGTGATGACAACACGTGACGAGGATCGGTTAGTTGTCGTTATGTTGTACTTCTTAGTTTTGCATGATCGAAGTAATGCGGTGTTCGTCATAACTGCGTCAGACATGTGTAGCTCTGTGTTCCGCAGAGTTTCCGAAACCGCCGAAGCATACGTTAAATGCTCCCGCTATAGGATGTGGTATATACGACAAAGATCGATCATGGATTGGGAGGCATAGGCGGTTTGTCTCGCGGAAACATAGTTGTGTTCGTCATACGTCAGGCATGTTAGCTCTATGTCCCACGACGTTTTCAAAATCGGTAGAGCATACATTATTTGATGCTTTCATTATGACCGGTCATGGATTCGACGGCATGGGCATTTGCCCGTGAAGACATAGCAGTTACCCTCAATCATCCAGAAGAATTATTTTTCTTTTATATACGAAAATAAGCGGTCAATGTTGTTAGACATATCATTTCTTTTAATGGAAAAAAACATAAAAACGGTATACAATATATATATGAATTTAATTTATATCACTTGTTAGGTTATTTTTTTGCAACACTAGAAATAATATACATCTCAAAACAATGGATTAGCAAGCAGGGTAAACTCTTCATATATCAACATTTTTTATTTTTCAATTTTACTTTGGTGGTGAGGGTGGACAGGTTAAGGACTGAAGTACTTGATTATGAATAGTACCATAAGGCGAGGGCTTAGATGCAAAAATAATACTGGAGGACGATGAATCCGTCCGCAGGCTGCAGCACACAACAAAACGCGATGACTCAACCCACAAAAAACCATGGTAACTAGCTACAATCCGGTACAGCTCTAACCATCGCCGTCGTCCTCTTGTGGCATGTCGTCCGGAGACACGGTGGCGTTACTCCCCTCGTCCTGTATGGATGCATGTGTGTCACGCTGGAGACGCAGTGTCCTCTATCTCTATTAGTATCTGTATCTGTATCTGTATCTGTATCTGTATATCTATATCTCTATCTCTATCTCTATTTGTGCAGCGTAGCCCCAATGCCCTCCCACAGTCCACTTCAGCCCCTGCAGACCTCCTCACGCCATGTTACCGGACACAACATGGCGTCCACTATTGTTGCGTCAGTTTATAGAAGAGAACGGTGGCAAGCACATTAAACTCCCAGTGATCATCGCGTCCACGCCAACTGCTCTATGATTCTTTTTTCTCTTTCTGTTGGTCTGTTACTGTTCTCTAGTGGTAGCAGTAGTAACTCTTCTTTAAGTACTTCCAAAAAAATTATTCTTCTGTTAGTTTGTTAGTGTCTTATAGGAGTAACTTTTAAATTTCTTCGATAGTTTGGACCTGGCTCACTACATGTTTAGGCCACAACACACAACCTCACATGAGAAAGCATATGAGATGCATGAAAAGGTCAGGCCATGAAACTACTCTGGGTCCAAGTTGTTCATGCCACAATGCATACTGCAGCAAGTGCAGACACATGCACATGGAGCACGACAAACTAGTAGATATGGATAGAATTAACAGATACATAATTATTTGTTAATGATCTTTGATCATATCACAAGATATATTCTCTAGGAATTATATTAATTAGTAATTTTCATCTATAAAAATAGAGTTTTTATTAGTAGCGTCACCTGTATAAGATATGATATATGCATGCAGATATTCTAGTCATACAAGCGTATCTTGGAGAAAAGATTTATAAATCAATCTACTACATTTATTGTTATGGCTACTATATATTTGCATGCAAGTATTCTAGCCATACAAGTGTATCTTGGAGAAAAGATTTATAAATCAATCTACTACATTTATTGTTATGACTACTATATGTTAATTGTTGCTACTAGAGATATGATCATGTCCAAGCAGAGTATTCAAGTCATATAAACATATGTTGGAAAAAAGAATCATAAATCAATAAAATATAGTTTACTACATGGTATGATGTAGTGATGTCTTAATGTCTCCAAGTTCTATCTATATAAAAAAAATGGTTGGATGTAATGATGTCATAATGTCTCTAAGTTGTATCTATATAAAAATGGCAATGCAAAAGGAGTCTTTAAATAAGTAAGACTCCCAATATGTTTGTACTATATGCTAGCAGACCTTGCTAGTATTCAATTCACGCAAACTTACACATACCTATGGAGACTCGCTTCACTAGTCAAACTTCTACTTTCATTGTCATCACTAGCGATAGAACTGCATGGTCTATAGCTATATTAATACCATAAATGTCTGTATAAAATGCTAAAAATATATAGTCTAAAAAATTATATACTTCTTTTTGAATAGAAAAAGATATGATTAAAACTAAACCAAAACAATTATATTTCATCTATAAGTTATTTCTAATGCTAGAGAGAGATACATGTATGGTCCGCTATAGATATAGATTGACATGAATGCAAAAACACAAGTCCTTTAAATAACTAGGGCTCCTAATATATATGTCTGTATATGATTTGCAGACCTAGTATTCAATAATTCATTGAAACTTATACATATCTATGGAGACTTCACAAGTTGAACCACTAAATTCATTGTTAAGTTAAACCACTAAATTCATTGTTATTATTACAGTTAGAGAAGTGTATGGACTATAGCTACATTGATGTCATAAATGTTTTAAATGATAGAAAAATATAGTCCAAAACAAATAACTTGTGAGAAAATGATATATTATATATCCACAAGAAGTTCACAATATTTTATTTACAATTCATTGTTGATGCTAGAGATAGACATGATGGTCTGCTATAGCTAGACTAATATCATGATATATCTTCAAGTGCTACAAAAAAAATAGTGTAAGGAAAAAAGGTTTATAAATTAGTAGGACTTCTTAGAAAAAGATTAGTGCGCTAACAATATAGTATTCATAAACCAATCTACTACATTTATTTTTTATTGGCTATAATATGTTGCAGCTAATAAGTCGCTACCAATAGTGATGTCCATAATTTCTTCAAGTTCTATATGTAAAATGATAATGCAAAAAAATGATTCTTTTTTTTAAAAAATAGGACTCCTAATATGTTTGTATATGCTTGTAGACCTAACAATATTTAATTCTTGCAAACCTACACATATCTATAGGGACTTCACAAGTCAAACCGCTATATTAATTGTTACAGATAGAAACGAGTGGGGCCTATAGCTAAATTGATGTCATTATGCCGTAAAATGCTAAAAAAAATATCCAAAAACAAATAGTTCTTCTTATAGAAAAACTATATACTTTTATATCCACAAGAAGCTCACACGCTAATTAAACGTTAAACCAAAACATTTGTATTCTTTCTGTAATTCATGGCTGGCGCTAGAGATAGACACATGCAAGTTTTGCTATAGCTAGACTGATATCATGATATCTTCAAGTGCTACAAAAAGATATCATAAAGAAAGAATGTTAGTAGGACTATTTGTAGCCTTAATAATATTCTATTCTTGCAAAATTAATACATAGATAGTATCTGGTAAATTGGTAATGCTGAGCTGTGATACTGCCAAGATTTTTATATTAATTAAAAAAGAGAACTCACCTTCCACTAAAAAAATTGTAACTCTGTATCAAAATCAAAAGTCAAACTTTCTTAAGTTTGGCCATTAATAAGTATATAAAAAATATATCAATATTTATATTTTCAAAAAAAAATAGTACCATGGAAATTTATTTTATGTCCAATCTAACGACATGTTAGTCAGCATCATAAATACTAGTACTTTTTTGATATAAATTTGATAAAATTTAAAATCATTTGACTACCTGAAAATGAGAATTATATTCTTTATTAGTACAAGTGGACTAAACACATAAAACCCAACCCAACCAAATCAAATCAAGACGCGCCTTAATAAAAATCTGAAAAAAGAAAAAGAGAGGGCAGCACACAATTTGAAACTGCAGGCCGGCTGCAGCAGACACGGAAACACCTGGTGGTGGGCGGTGACGTTAACGTGTCTGCCTGACGCCGCTACGCGACGCGGTACATCAGACATCAGAGGAGAGAGGACGACAGCGCTGAGCTAGACATACAGACAGACATGCATACGGTGTGTGTACTTGGGTTTTGTACGTATATACGTACGTAGTAGTAAATTGCCCTGTACCAGTACCAGAGCCAGTACAGTACAAGTACCAGTACACGTATACTTGGGTTTTGCAATAAATTGGTCCGACGTACGCTAGCTCTAGTACGGTTGCGAGCAATTGGCCTCAGCTGTGTGTGTACACACATGCATTTTCCAAACGGTGAGGTGTCCACTGTCCAGGCCCTGGCTGATGTACCAAGATTAGTCTTTGCTTTGCTTTTCTTTCATGGCCTTCAATTCTCTCAGGAGGATGATGATGGCCTTTTTTTTTAGATGTACTACTAGCATGTTTGCACGTGATTTTGGAATTCTGGGGCTTGTTTTTATTAGATTTTGAAAAAAAAAAAAATTGTTGAGATCCAAACGGGACCCGCCTGATATATGGGGCCAGTCCAAGCAAGACTCAAGAGGGGGAGGTGCGGAGTTGCAGGGAAAGAGATGGGCTGCTGGTTAGTTGGTGGGGGCCCGGCCTGTGGTGGGGGTGGTGTGGATTTGGAGCATCCTGGTCTGGGCCACGTGCATGGTAGTAGTACTCATCGCATCAGCGGCATAGGAAGGAAGTTGCTTCCATCAACTCTTAAAAGGCCTGTCTGATGGCAAAGGTTCTGACAACCATATGCATTCTGGTTGAACTTGTGCTGTCTACCTGCTCATCGATCACAGCTTTGGTCAATAACATGCCTTTTCATGTTACGTACGTACTCCCACTGTCCCTAGATAGTACGTAAATAGGTACCACAAACTTAACTTGATATGTAACAAATGTGTACAACATTTATATGGTATATCTCCAAATAAATTTGTAAAAAACTAGATTCAAAAATATTTTCATTAATACTAATTATGTATAATAAATACTAATATTTTTAATATATATTTAATCAAAGATGTTTCTTGAGAAGCAAAAACGACAGTTAGTTATTCAGGGGCGAGGAGAGTATGTACTACTCCCTCCAGTTTAGTAAAAATGTTTAGTATTAAAACGTAATTTTGACCACTTGTTTTTTTTTTAAAAAAAATATTTATTGAAAAGTGGTATATGTATATTTTTATGAAAGTAATTTTGAAGACAAATTTATTTATATGATTTTTATATGTCTAAACTCAACAATTTAAAAGTTATTCATGAGAGTATGTGTTCGGTTGCTTGGACCCAAGCCAGAGATAGGTTCCACCAATGCAACGGAGCTTGTTTTTGTTTGCTTGGACTAAACTCAGAGCCTAGGCTGCACGGTGCTTAAAGCACCTGCTAGCGGCCACGCGCCGCTGCATCCATCGGGTTAATGTTTGGCCGTGTGTTGTTGTGTTCCTAGTAATAACTCTTTTGTTGGATGGACCCCATATAACTTAGGGCATGTTTAATTTGGATCTCACCGGCCTACTAAACTTTAGTCACTTTTAGTAGCAACACTCTTATTAAAAAAGACTAAAAATATTTTTTTTTAGTCTCTTTTAGTGATGGTGTTTGGTATTTTAGTCACTAAAAGGTGTCTTTTAGGTGGGAGTCTGAACCTAGCTGAATGAGAAGTGTCAACCAACTGAAGTGAACTAGGTTCAGGACTCTGTGAACTATCATCATGATTCTCGGGACCGCCGGGACTTACACAGAGAGCACTAGGTTAGGTCGCCCTTTAACCACTCACACACTCAGGGGTTCAGGGTACGGTAAAGCGCAGAGCACTTGACGACGGCACTTCTCGAACCCTAGCGACGAGACCACTACGCGCTCCAGCAGCAGCTGAATTCGGATGCATGCAGGACCCTGCAACCACCTACTACTGCTACTACTACTATACACACACGTCCAAAGTTCCAGACTCCTTGTGTTGGAGCTACGTAGTACTGGTCTTACGTACTCCACTGCATGCAGCAAAGTGGTCATTTGTCTCATTGTTTGGCCCTAATTGCTGGTGGGAGCGCAAAGCGCATGTATAATGTATATATATACTATGTATGGATCCTGTTTGTTAGATCTCTGGCTAGCTCCCTGATCCATTGAGGGCAGGTAGGGAACAGGTCTCGGAAGTGAACCTAGTGGAGATTGGATATGAATTTGTATAGATCTCACCTTGGCACCTTCTAATATAATTAGAAAAAGATTTTATTTGTCTGATTCCTATTAGAATGTGCGTGAGTTTATTTATTATTTGGCTAATAAATAAATCGGTGACTCTTGGGGGATCGAGAAATTGTTTTTTTTTAAAAAAAAATACCTCCAAACAACCATGTACATTATCGTGTGTATAATATTAGAACACTTCTAAAATATGACAGGTCATGTGTTAGACCAAATGTACAGTCAGTCACTACGCACAACCATGCGTACTTCTTCTCTCTTTTCTCTTCTTCCTCACACCGTATTGTTCTTCTTCTTTCTTCCTCGGTCACACCATCTCGCCGCACATTGCACCCTACCACGGGCGAGCTAGGGTTTCGCTGAGCTCCGGCGTAAACCTAGCTCGCATGCGGCACCACCTTATTCTCCTTCCCCTCCCATTGCCGCCGTCGCCATGCTCACTTACTAGCACCGCCGCCAGGGTCCCTAACCATCCTCCATCTATCCCTACCGCCTGGCCGGCCTTCCTCCCCATAAACCTTCGCTTTCCAAGCCTATTTGAGTAGAGAGAGAGCTCGTTGGATCTCTAAGTCACATATCCCAGAGGAGGAGGGGGAGGAGGCCACCTACCTCTCTGCCACTAGGTGGGAGGGAGGGAGGAGCCGCATCGGGCGCGTGGGAAGGAGTCGCCACTGGAGTGGATAGAGTGAGGTGCAGGTGGGATGCACGGAGTCAAGATATGCTTGGACAGATAGGGAAGGGAGTTGAGGTGAGGAAGACTGTCATTCACTTGTGCCTAAAATCGGACTACTGTTAATATAAATCATTGTTATAATATTAACAATGTCAAATCTAGAAAAATAGGTTAGGAGAAACTTCTCCCGTTACGTTCTACCTTTAGTAGCGGGCCTTAGCTTATTAGAAAAGGCTTTATGCTACACTAGATCTATCCATGAATATTAGGGTCCATTTGGTTCATGATCACAACTTGCCATGCCGCAAGTCAGACGTGTCACAATTTCTTAGATGTGTGTTTGGTTCACTACTATATATAACTTTGGTATGCCACACTTTTTTAGCACATTGTCGAAAGTTAGATGTGATAAGTTTAGACGCGAACCAAAGAGGCTCTTAATGTGCTGTATATGGAGGAGACCGACGTACTTAGGGTCTGTTTGGTACAGCTCACAACAGCTTCATGAGCTGTTTTTGTTTTTGTTTTTGTCAAACACTTTTTTTTTCAAAATAACTTCATCCATGAAGCTGTTTTATTCTCCCTCTCACAAAACCATAAGCTGAGATGAAGCTGGAAAAAGTTGTTTTCCACAGCTTACACCTCTATTTCATCCATGAAGCTGTTTTTGTTTTTGCCAAACACTTTTTTTTTCCAAAATAACTCAGCTTCATCTAGGAAGTTGCTCATGAAGCTATTTTCTAAAAAAAAACAGTTTCACTGGTGAAGCTGAGTTGTACTCCCTCCATCCCAAATTATAACACATTCCAAGAATCTTGGAGAGTCAAAGTTTTTCAACTTTGACCAAATTTATATAATAAGATAATAATATTTATGATATCAACTAAGTGCAATTAGATTCTCCATTAGTTATATTTCCATAATATGTATATTTGATGGTATAAATCTTTATATTTTTCTCTATAATTTTGGTCAAAGTTGAAAAACTTTGACTCTCCAAGATTCTTGGAACGTCTTATAATTTGGAATGGAGGGAGTACCAAACAGACTCTTATTGTCGACACTTTTGTTTAGGTTCAGGGTGTTGCTGTTGCTGCAGCCTGCAACACAAGTCATGCTTTATTAGCCTCATCATGACATGCGTTAAAAAAAATGAATGAGGGACATAGCGTGAGGAACCCTCGTACAGGGAACACCACTGAACTCACAAGCCCCCTGCTCATCTCAGACAGATCACGTACGGCTTTAGGATCACCGTTCCTATTCCTATATACCGAGATCTCAACCGATGCAATAACTTTGACATCACGTGAAGAAACCTCGTGATACACGTAATGTGCATGATGAAGGTGACAATCTCAGTTTTTGTACGTTGCTAAATGATGTACTCGTACTTACGTTTTTAATAAGAGACTATTTGTTTTACATCGAGGCGGTGGCAGTACCTTGCAAGCATTCCTCAAGAACAAAGGCTATAGAAAAACACATCGGTACGATCTTTAAACTTGTCTATATACAGGGGCTGATGGCCTCGTGATACTTCGTTTTGGAAGATATGGGAGCACGACGCACAACTATTAGGTTATTAGAAGAATAAGGTTTATTATATTGATAAGTACCTACTTATTTATTAGTATATCATCTGTTCCGTCCATAAGTATGTATTTTTTTTATTTACTACCGATAATATCAATTCCGTTATCTAATTCCATATAAATTAAGTAGCTATTAGTAGCAAACTTAATTAGTGTAGCCAAGCAGGTAGCAAACGATTTGTTTTTTTTTTTTTGTTTTCCATGTAAAGTATATCCACTCAAGTTTAAGTACAAGTACTACACTTGGGTGTAGTGTCTGTACTTTTCTATACTTATTTTAAGAAGAAACATCATTATTCTTTTAATGATAATGACATACTATCAATCTCCCGAAGTTGCGAATTAGCATAACATTACGTGTGTTCGTAGGTGCAAGTATACACCTACGACAACATCGGCATCAGCTTTTGCCATGTTTCGAAAACAAAATTAATTTCTAGTCAAGTCAATTTTTTGGAAAGGTGTTTTTTAGTAGTCTTGTTCTAATAAGGAAACAAAAGTCCGTGAGATTCTCCTTGTGTTTTTTTTACCTTTTTAATAATAATAAAAAAAATGACGCTAGTACCGCGGACCGCGGTGCTGGGTCGACGATATGTGGATACATGCTGGGCCAGGCCTTGTCATTTTCGAATTTGTTTGGGCCCTTTTGTTTGTATACGCGTTGTCCTCTCGGCTTCGTGGGCCTCTACATTTGTACGTACGCGCGCGTCTTATCAAATAATTGTCGCGGACTCGAATAAGTGGGCCTTGTATGCACATGGGATTAGTACGTACCCATAACAATAAGAGACTCATCCTTTAAAAAAAGATTGAGACTACGCCGATGCAATCATTTTGCAGAGACAAGACGTTAACGTTAACGTGGACCCACTCATCGATCAGAGACAACAATTTTTTTTTGTAGATAACAGAGACAGAACAAAATCATAGTCATATCATTGTTTACTACTCTCTCCGTCCATACAAACATGCAACTATGAGTTTTCTAAAAAATACTCCACATTTGACTACGTTTATAGTGAATAATATTAATATTTATTAATTCAAATAAATTTACTATAAAAGTATATTTTGTAATTAATCTAATGATATTTATTTGATATCATAGATATTAATATATTTTTATCTATAATTATTTAAACTTAAGATACTAAAACATGACACTGTGCTAGAATTGTATGTTTTCTTGAACAGAGGGAGTAACAAATACATGTGTTTTGCTACATATAAAACAACATCATTATTATACTCGTAATAACTAGTAAACCAATACTCAACAAATAAAGTTCTGCTGCTAAATAATATGTATGACTGCAAATTCAAATTCAAAGAAATTGAAAAACTATGAAACTTGTATAGCCAGATTGGCCTCAACTTAAGATGAACCAGTTTGTATGGTTATGATATATGGTTTTCATTAGGCTGCTTGTTAGTTTATATAATTTCTTATTAAAAGAGGAGAAAACCAAAATTTTAGTTACTGGGCCGTGGATTTGAATTGCACGAGATGGGTCTAGGTGGTGTTGGACTTTGTGCGTAAGACTTGGGTTGTTGGCATTTTGGTGGCCCATAGAGATAACACACAGATTGAAGGCGACGAGTCCAAGCCTTACGTGGCACAAGCTCACTCGGCTTCCAATACACTGTTTTTTCTTTAATCCCAAAGGCTTCTAATAAACAGTCCCGAACAAGTGGTTCACTTGCTGGCAAGGGAAGATAAAATGGACTACTAGTCTATATATATCCACACGATTGAATTAGACTACGTTGACTTGAGCTATAAGCTAGCTTTAATCCGTATAAACCACTAATAAAATATATTACTTTACTCTTATAACAAATTAGTCGTATAAGCATATAAACACTAATATTTTTTTATAAAAAAAACTCGACACGTGAGGTAAGATAGCCCCAGACATTGTTCTTAAAAAGAAAACTTTCTCACGTAGGTCGAGAGACCTCCCGAACTCCTGCCCCCACCTGTACACAAACGGCACATATAAACACTAATATTTTTTATAAAAAAACTCGACCCATGGGTAAGATAGCCCCCAGACATTGTTCTTAAAAAAAACTTTCTCACGCAGGTCGAGAAACCTCCCGAACTTCTGCCCCCACCTGTACACAAA
The DNA here is from genome assembly GCA_009763385.1 of Coix lacryma-jobi var. lacryma-jobi. Lineage (NCBI taxonomy): Eukaryota > Viridiplantae > Streptophyta > Magnoliopsida > Poales > Poaceae > Coix > Coix lacryma-jobi. The sequence continues at coordinate 125,765,540 of CM019831.1, forward strand.
CGACACAGCAGCTTTCGTAAGACTGGACTAGTCTTAGACCTACTCCCTCCGTCTCATTAAGAGTGTCGTCCGAGAAGCGTGTTTGTGAGGGGGACACGGTTTTCTAACGACACTTTTAATAGGACGGAGGGAGTATGTTTTAGCATGAGATAGACGAGAGGATTTTTTTCCAACTCGTAGATAAATTCCGCCTTCTCCGACTAATAACAAATCCGCCCCTAGAGGAGGTTTGAACTCTAGCCAGCTAGACCAGCGCTGGTCAAGGGCTCACATACAAGTGGTATTTTTACATTTTAGCCCTTTTAAAAACATTTTTTTCAAACAAATTTGTTTAAAAACTTTGTTCCAAAATGGTACACAGGGGTTAGCGTCATGGGAGACGTCGAGACACTATAGCTCGGCGTCATGTCCCATGACACCGACTCATGTGTCTCATTTTTTAACAAGGTTTTTAAATAGATCCGTTTGCAAAAAAAAATGTTTTTAAAAAGGACTAAAATGTAAAAATATCACCACATACAACAGAGCATCATTCTAACAAAGAATTTTATATAAATTTAATCAAATGTAAATAGTTCATCATTCTAACAAAGAATTTTATATAAATTTAATCAAATGTAAATAGTTTAACTGATCATTGCTCTAGAGAATTATATTGCTTCGAAAGTCCACATACAACAGAGAAAGTAGCTGAGAGAGAGGCGAATGCCGTTCTATCAGAGGCGTATGCCGTTTTCCCCTTCTTCCTTCTAACCTCCTCCCTCTTCCTCCCCGCCGGCCCTCTGCCCCTCTCCCCGGCGGCCTCGCCGGCGGTATGGGCAGGCGAGCCGGCCCCCTCCTCTCCATCCTCTCCCTCCTTTATTTTCGCGTTTTTCTTCTTCTTCCTTCTTCAATAATGGCGGACTTTGCCTCCTTGCCCGTCGCCGGTTTCGGAGACCCGGTTGCCTGCAGGCCCGCATGCACCGCTGCCTGGTGGACTGCTTCGGGTTCGACGTGGCCGGTGTCCGCGTCCTGGCCGACGTCGACCCGTCAACGCCGCCGCCCTCGGAAGCCAACATCCGGCTGGAGCTTGAGCGCCTCGTGGCGGGCGCGCGCCCTGGAGATGAGCTCTTCTTCCACTACTCCGGCCACGGCCTCCAGCTTGTGCGTCGGTGACGCCGCGCCCCAACCCACACGCTTCTGCTACGCAAGAGCCTCGAATCGCCCGACGCTTAGGCATGGGGCGCGAGCCGCATCCGCACCCTGTCAAGGCCATCACCACCGGAATTGGTCCCTCGACGGCTCTCCGAGGGCATGGCGCGAGCCCGTCGTGGCTCGCGGTGGCGGCGGATGGAGAAGCGTCTGTCGCGGGCACGAAAGCGTATGGCGACCGCGCTTTCTGCACCTGCCGCGGCGAGCGCCGCGGTACCGACGGGCCTGTTGGGATGAACTGAGGAGGACGACGACACCGGGTACGACGCTTAGGATTTGGTCTGCCTCCTCGCGCTGGGCGGAGCCTCGGTCACGGAGGAGGAGCCGTCGCCGCCACCAGCGACGCGTCCGACGTTACAGTACACCTCGTCGTGGACGCCCGCCACCGCGTCAAGGCCAGCATCGACCACGGCGCCGTCTTCTACAGCGTCTCCTCCGGATTCGACGACTCCTCACGCGGTGCACCTGGCTCGGGGACCCGGCGTCGGCTTCCAGCACGCGCACGGACGCCGGCACGGCGCCCAGACGGTCCATCTCGGCATGGGCGCGCCGCGTCACCACGATGGCCGCCAGGCATCTAGATCCACCTGCAAGGTCAAAGCGGGTTCTCGGGTGCAGACCCGACCCGTTTCTGTTTTGGGTGCGGGTTCTGGCAGCGGGTTTGGGTCTTGCTTGGGTCTGTCGGATCTCCATGTCACCAACCCGTTTCCATAACAGGTCTGGGGAAACTCAGTGGGTTTGGGTCCAGCTTGCATCCCTCGGAGCTCCATGTCATTATTAGTGCTTCGACTATGCTACTTTAAAGAGACGTCTACCCCCTACAACAGCGAAATCCATAATTCAGGCTTCGACGAATTATCTGCATCGACTCTCTACCAAAAGTATTCTGAGTCCGGTGTCGCTTCTTCTGTATCTACGGCTCAGTCTTCAACCTATGCAGCATCTGTGCTTGCGAGGCCCTCGATGGTCCGTGCTTCCAATAACCGGTGAGATCGCCGTGTTCTTTTTGGGGCACGTTATGGACTCATCACCTCTTTTGGATCGATCGTTTGCATATACCTTTTTAAAATTCCTTGTTCGGTTTCTGCTCTGGGGATGGAGTCTCCAAAAGTAGATTTCCAACTCATGGCGTTTCGTGGTGCCTTTCCTGTAATTGGGTTTTCCGAACCCAACCTCATGTACTCCGATGCATAATATAATATATAATGTTCTTGTCAAAAAAAAAAACAGAGAAAGTAGTTGCATACATTGCGTGCATGTGTTCACGTCAAATCGTGCAGTGCAGCAGATGATGGATCGAATCGAAGGTGGTTGCTGTACACACATGACATGGCTGATGGCACGCGGCTAAACCTGGACCACAAGCAAACAGCTCGATCGATTGCGAACGTGCGCGCTGTGCTCTGGTCGCCGACGATGACTGCAAGCGGAAAAAAGATGCCGACGGCGACCATGCATGGTTCCTGCTCCAGCGGCGGCCGTGCAATGCATGCATGTGCAATTGCATGCAGACGCAGACAGACACCAGATCGAGTTGACATCACAACCACTCGTCACTCGAGGCAGCTTCTTGCATTGCATGCATTGCATTGGTCTCCTCTCGGTCCGCTAGATCATCAGTCGCCAGGCGATTTTTAGCCTTTGGCGCGTGCCAAAACATTATTATCGGTGTTTAAAGCGATTGGTTGCAACTACTTGCCAGTTGCCACGCCTAAAATTAATTTGGTTCTAGCAAGCTGATTCTTTACTGAATTTAGCTAAGGGTGGTAATGGATCACGATCATGGCCCTTATCACTCTTTCACAATCCAACTGAACCTTTTCTAATTTTAGTTCAAAATCATATAGTATTACGACCTGATCCTTATTGAGCCCGATCCTTAAATTTGCTAGGCTAAATTAGAGGGCTCTTTACCACCCCTGAATTTAGCAGGACCTCTGTCAAACAGTTTTTCAGAGACAAGTGTTTCTGCGTTGATTTCGTGAAGTGATTCTCTGAAATGAACTAAGAGCAGGTACAATAATTGGCTTATAGCCAAACAAATACTGATGTGGAGGAGAGAAGAGAGGAGAGCTTGACTCCCATGCAAGCACCAAGCTTGGCACGGAAGCATAGGTAGTAGTGGGTCCCAATAGAGATGTATGTGAGGAGGATTAGGAAAGAGAAATGATTTGTAGCCAAATAAAAGACTAACTATTGTATAGCTTGACTCTTAGAGCTTGGCTTATAGCCAAATGCTTGGCTCTATTATTGACCATGCCCTAAGAGGCTGAGAGCTGAAAAAATAGCTTTCTCTGATTCTATGAAGTGATTCTTCATGCTGATTTTAAGAGCTTATGTTAAAGAATCAAAGATGATCACTTTCAGCCACAGAATCACTTTTTTCAAAGAATCAACTTCTATAGAGAATCAGAATTAGATGAAGTTCTACCAAACTAGCCTTAGGTAGTGTGGCTAGTGTTTGACTTCAACCAAAAGAGTTTAAAGTTTGGGAAAAATGTGGCAAATGTATCTTTTTTTTTATTTACTAGTAATGTGCAAATGTTTTTTTTGTAGCTAATAAACTTTGGACGCACTAGGTCAATGATACTTGCCATCTTTGACTTTTGCACGGGTCTATGTGGGTCCATGTTTCGAGCAAGAGCTCAAGCCCTGCCCACCTCGCCCCGGTGGTACATCCGCCTTGTCTTCCACTAAATGTTACAATCATGAATCCATTAACAATGCAAATCATCTGAATAATGCTAGTTGTTTTTTTGCCACTCCATCATAGTCCATCTGTAGATTTTTATTGAATTATCTCATCACTTTGCCTAGTTTAGTCCAGAACCTAATAATAACCCACTACAACAAAAATCTCCCAAGAGAGTACCATTGAGATGGCTTATTAACCCGTTTCTAACCAAAGCATTGCTATGAATCCCTAGGCCGATTTTAGTTAAATGATTTGAAACTCTGTGTACTTTATGTCATTATCCTATAATTTCCTGAAAAATCAATATGAGATTCAGAGATACTTTTCATGCCAAGCAGCACTGGGAGACTTTTTAGGACATGCTACTTGGAAATGTAGTTTCAGCAGGAAGTGGTTTGTGGTTAGATGCAAGAACATCTTTAACAGGCATGAACTTCAAATGTTTTCCTAGTAAACAAATGGTGCAAATAATTGATGTTTCAAAAAAACATGAGCTGATTCAAGATGTAGGCCGCATGCCTTTATTTTATGGGATTCGGCCCATAAACTTGGGCCCGTTTCCCCGTTCACCGACCTCTGTTCACCGACTAAACGAAGAAGGGAAAATCTCGCTCGTGCCTTTACCCTTCTTCTCTCCTGGCGGCGCCGGCTGGGCGAGCGGCGCGACACGTTCCCACTTCCCAGCTCTTCGCCGGCGACGAGCACCCGCCAGGTACGCGCCCCTTCCCTTCCCTTCCCCTTTCCTCGCCGTTCCTTACTTTCCTTTCCGCTGTCCGAAACCGAGCACCCCAAAACCCTAGTAAGCTATTCCTGTTCGAATTCGAATCTGGCCCGAACACACGCATACATATCTACCCAAGCGCTGTTGTGGATCCGCCCCAGCTCCTGCGTCACGTCACCGTTTGCGTATTTTGCAGGTCGACCAGAACGCAGGGGTGGGGAATCGGTGAGCTGCTGCAGCCATGTCGGTGGCGGCCGGCGTGAGCGACGCGGCCATCGCGGTGCGCGACAAGCTCCGTGGCAAGATTGGCCAGACCAAGGTCAAACGGTACTGGCCGGGAAAGCCGCCTGAGTGGGCTGACGCCGCCGATGAGGACACCGAACTCAGGACGACACGGGTCGACAAGGCGTTCCCCAAGGACGACGACGGCGATGTCCCCGCCAAGGATGACCGCCGGCTCCGCCGCCTCGCGGAGACTCGCGCGGAGAATAAGGAGGAGCTGAGGGCGGATCACCGCCGCATACGGCAGGCGGAGATCGTGTCCACGGCAGAGGAGGAGAACGAGAGGCAGGAGGCTGACGCCGACGAGGAGGATGAGGAGGCCCAGGAGGAGAGGAGGAGGAGGATAAGGGAGAGGCAGCTGCTGAGGGAGCAGGAAGAGCTGCTTCCTCAGGAAGAGGAGGAACCGGTGGAGGATGAGGAGTCTGAGGAGGAATCTGAGTACGAGACGGACTCTGAGGATGAGCAGATGGGCATGGCCATGGTGAAGCCCGTGTTCATACCAAAGTCACAGAGGGACACCATCGCGGAGCGTGAACGGCTGGAGGAGGAGGAGCGGCAGCTCGAGGAGTTGGTCAAGAAGAGGCTGGAGGCTAGGAAGATTGAGACTAGACAGATTGTGGTTGAAGAGATTAGAAAGGAGGAGCACATTGAGAAGGCGTTGAATGAAGAGGCCAACATTGAGGATGTCGATACAGACGATGAGTTGAATGAAGCAGAGGAGTATGAGGCATGGAAGAACAGAGAAATAGCCAGAATTAAGAGGGACAGGGAGGAAAGGGATGCAAGGTTGAAGGAGAAGGAGGAGATCGAGAAGGTCAGGAACATGACTGAGGAGGAGCGTCGGGAATGGGAGCGGAAGAATCCGAAGCCGCTTCATCAGACGAAACAGAAGTGGAAGTTTATGCAGAAGTATTACCACAAAGGTGCCTTCTTCCAGGAAGGTGCTGATGATGTTATCCAGTCAGCTGGTAAAGAAGATATCTACACCCGTGATTTCTCTGAACCCACTGGTGAAGATAAGATGGATAAGAGCATCCTACCCAAGGTCATGCAAGTTAAACATTTCGGGCGCAGCGGCAGAACGAAATGGACACATCTTGTTAATGAGGACACTACAGATTGGAATGCACCGTAAGTACATATGTCTGCCGCATCATTATTTACTCTCGTGATATTGTTCAGTTGGCTTGTTTAGTTTTCTTGCAAGTGCTTTCATTTCTAATATCCTAGTTAAATTTTGATGGCCTCAAGGCAAATTATTTCGGATGCTTTTAATTAGGAAGTCCAATGGAGGCCCTGACATAACTATTATAGCTTTTCAGACAGAATTTGACTGCAGTTCTTTGATCCGCTAATTCATCAAAACCTCAAAGCTTATTATCGATTTAATTGCTTCAAACATTTTCTGGGGTGTTGTGTCTTGGTATTTTAACAGAAAACATCCGTACTGAGTCTGGACTAACAGTCTCTTAATGAATTTTTCAGATGGTCAACAAATGGGCCTCTGCGAGCAAAGTATAATGCAAAAATGGCAGGCATGAATGCACCTATTGCTAAACCAAAGGGAAGTAAGAAGCTGAAGGACTGGGATGCAAAATGAGATGCCAGGTGAGCTGGCATTGTCTAAGCCTTATTGCCATATAAGCAATACCTAGCCAACAAGTGCAAACAATGCTTATGCAGATGCTTTTTGTTCATTTTGACTGCATAAACCATGTGACCTTTATGTGCTATAATCTGTTAAAGTGGCCCACTAGTATGATGTAATGAGCCATGAATGATCATTAATATTTCTTTTTTGTGATGTTTTATCAGAAGCGTATCCCATGTATATTTTTCCTCGAATGGTGCTGGAGAGGTGCTCGTCATTTTCATTAAGAAGAAAGAGTAACTTATCTGAACATTGTTAAAAAAGCGGTCGTTACAGTGTTTCCAAATTTCCTAAGCGGCCGAAAATGGTCAAAGTGTTAAGGCCTCTCTGGTGCTCCTTGTCCAAACCCTTCATTTCACCATCCTGAGAAGGAATGAACATCCTGTGTGGTGAGAGAGAGTACGCGAACCATTTTTTTTTCCAGAGAAACAGTGAACCACACTTGCGAGTTGTGACACATGAAATCAGCATATAGTTAATGGTTTCTGAGGCTTATCACAAAGTGGACATGCTGCCGGGTGTGGTAGTCCCAGCTTTGATAGTCTATCAGTCGTCCAACAGCAATTAAGGACCTCAAACCAAATGAAAATCTTGCACCTTAAGGGGGCTAAAACTGCCAAATCCTCTTCCATGGAGTGAACCCTAAATCCCTAATAGTCCCAGAAAAGAATTCATTATAGGCAAATTTGCTAGAGCAGGTGCCAGAGCCAGTAAGCTTCTAGATATGCTGATCCTGAACATCTAGTTGAAGGCGAATGTTTTCTGTAATTTTTGAGATATTCTGCCAGGAGCCCAGGATAGTGACAGAGAGAGGTCCTTTAATATCTCCCACCCAATACCAGATGTCCATGGTTTCTTGCACCGTTCTCTTGTTGATAATTCTTTGAGCCTTTGAGGAATGATTGCAAGAAGATTAAGTGCAATCTCAGGCATAGTCTTTCCTTTTATCCATTGATCAAACCAGAATTTGATCTTGGAACCATTACCCACAATTTTTTTTGTCATGGCCATGGCAAATAAAAACACTAGCATTTCGAGGAAAAAAAACTCCGCCGGTGGGGGAAGATCACCTCCATGGCATTTCATTAAGAGGAAGGAACTCAGCATTCACCTAACCGGGAAACCCCCTGAACACTGATAGTACGCAGACCCAAGTTTTGGGTTGCCAGCAAGAGGCATTTTTTGCAGTCCAGCCCTCAAATTCATCCCCGTGGGGGATCGAACCCAGGTTGCTGGGGATGCTACGAAGGAGTGCCAACCAACTGAGTTTAAGTCCCTTTCGAAAAGCTCATCTTGGTGAACCTGAATCTGAAAACTTGTGCGTGGTTTGGTTGGGTCTTTTTTCTTTCTTTTGCCACAGTCATCCTGATACACAGCAGCACCCTGCACATGAGAGAGATCATGGATTGCCCAGCTTTCCGTACTGTATAAGTCTTTGAACCCTTTGCCATGAAACCAAACAATTGCCACCATTATCCTGTTATTGACCATTCCAAAGAAACCCTCTTCTCTTGTCCATTAGAAAAATAAAGACCATTGGAGAGAGTGGATTGCCCTGATGGAGGCCATGCTGGTGAATAATCTCCTCTTCTGGTCCCCCTTTACAAGCATGTGCAAAGGAGGGCTGCACTAGTGTCATCCAAAACCGTCTCAAAAAAAAAAAATAGTGTCATCCAAAATCCAATTTGATCAAAGACTTTGAGCATAAATGCCCAGAACACTGAAGAATAAAACACCTTGGAAATGTCCAGTTTGAAGAAGGCATGAGGTTCCTTTTGTCTATGTAAACTGTTCGCTTGAGCTATAAGCCGGCTTTAACCTGTACAAATTAGCCATGGCCCATGAAACAATATTTTCCTCTCACAACAAATCAGCCGTTTCAACTTATTAGCCGGCTTATAAATCCTGCCGAACAGCCAATACATTTCACAGCTGTGCTGGAGTGCTGGATATCTTTCAAAGAAGCGCTGATTTGAGATAAGATACTGGGGATTGGTTAATCTGGGAGATAACACATATGCCCTCACTCTTTTTATTTTCCTTTTACTTGGGGATTCTGGGTGACAACACATGGTGTCTGCTTGGTGCATCTGGAATGAGCAGAGGGCTTTCATCTTTGAGGGCACTGCTCCTAGTTTGAGCTCTGGAAAGCTGCTTTCAAATGGGAAATCTTGTTACACTTGTTCAGAATTTGGAAGGAAGCATTTTGGTCTGGCTTAGCAGTCTTTAGATTTTTGTCTGGCTTAGCAGTCTTTAGGTTTTGTTAAGTTTTTTGTTCTAGTAGGTAGATTTTCTTTTCTTTTTCTCTCGTCTTCTTTCTCTTGCGTGCGTGTGTTTTTGGGTTGGCCACCTTCTTGCTGGCCTTGTTCTCTTGTTTGTTTGGCTTCAGGTTTCCCCCACGGTTTCAATTTTAAAAAAAGAAACAAAATGTAGATTGAAACAGTATTTCCCAAGGATTCAACTGACGTTTTATCCAAAATTCTCTTTCTGCAGAGACTGGGCAGTGGGCACTTTGCGGAATGCTTCTGACAAGCTTCAGCTTGAAGAATATCATAAAAAAACTGGAGACGGCTGGAAGTAACGATAACAATGACCAAGGAAGACACCTAGGAGCTGTTTGGTTTCTCATACAGTAACGTAAATGTAAACGGTATCACTCACTCGCTAGTTCAAAATCACTCCTGCCGGTAACATCTGCAAGTCAATTTCATTTACATTTGCGTTTACATTGGCACAACCAAACAGCTCGTAGTGTCTTTTTGTAGTTTTTTGTGGTATACGTTGAAGTGGTTTAGTGCCCTCTACTCTGTGAGCAACATGTGCTGTAATGTGCATTGGCAACCCATGGTTCTTGTAACTCACTCTTATTGGCTTTACCCTTTTTTCTAAAAAAAAAAAGATGCGATATTATCTTCTTTTTTGGTTTTGACAAGGACTCATCATATATTAAGCATTAAACCAAAGTACAAGCATCTGGGAATGGAATCCCAAGAACTAGCTTTAGAACTAGTAGCTCCAAGGCTACGCTAAGAGAGCCAACATGGTGGCTTTTACAAATGAGCCTGATAACACCGGTCCACAAAGGTTTCTTTAGAAGAAAACTGCACTTCTGCTGTTATCGACACAGGTGATGTACTGATGTCTCTATCGGGGGCGTTGGGCCTCTCGAGAGAAAAGACCACAACAAGACTCCTGCTGTCGTCGACACAGGTGATGTCTTCATCGGGGCGCGCTGGGCCTCTCGAGAGAAAAGACCACAACAAAGACATCGGGATCCTCCTTGTCGCACTCCGATAGCACTAGAGTAAATACACAATTATACAAGAAGTAAATGCAAGCTCTAGAGTGAATAGGCAAAGATTAGCAAGATGATAAATAAGCTATCTACACAAGATATAGAGCACAATATAAATGGTACAATAGATACACAAGTACTAGCTCAAAATGAATACAATGAATGAAATAGCTAGATAGGATAATTTCACCTCAAAATGAATACAATGAATGAAATAGCTAGATAGGATAATTTCACCGAGCCTTCGGGATCACTTTTGACGTGCCAATTACCGGTGAATGTCCAAGTAAAGGACCAATCACCAAATATAAATGTGAAGTCCGATCACCAAGAAATCCAAGAGACAATCACCACAAATATCAACACACAAGACACGACGATTTATCCCGAGGTTCACGTGCTTGCCGACACGCTACTCCCCATTGTGTCGACCAACTCTTGGTGATCCGGTGGCTAATTGGCACCACGCCAAGCTACACAAACGCCACAAGAATCTACTACAAAAGAGGTAGCTTACTGACACGAGCAATTCACTAGGGGTGTCTTTCGCCACTCCGACGGAGAATAGGCCCGAAAAACCCCTCACAATTGGATCGATGGTGGCCAGGAACAATTTCCAACTCTTGCCAACTCCACCAAACTCTTGCCAACACCTCATCCCAGGTCCTTACTCTCCATCCACTTGCTCGCCGTTCCCGTAGCCCGTGCTGGCGGCGGCGACAACCTCACCCACCCCGACGTCGTTCCTCCTCATATCGCAGCATTCTTCTCCTCACACGGGTGTCTCCTTCCTCCACCTCGATGTCCTCCTCCCCTACCCCGATGACGCCCCTCCCCCACACCAGCGTCCTCTCGGCGCCGGGGAGCCTCCAATGGACCCACAGATCTGGTAGCCATGGCATTTCCCACACCCACCACCACTTTCTCTCTCCCCCCATGTTGCAACTATATGTTTCGAGTGTTTGAGAAGTTTTAGAGGTATGTTCCAGTTGAATCATATGAATATTGCAAAAGTACATCGGGGAACATTGGATATGTTGCATATGTTACAATTGTTTTTAGAAGCATGTTTGCAATAATATGTTTCGAGTGTTTCAGATGTACGCTTCATCTGTGTTTTGTAGACGCATGTTGATTGTGTTTATCTGGATGTTGCATATGTTTCTGACGTAAGTTGCACATGTTTTATTTGGTTGTTGTGTATGGTTGCAATCAATTTTTAAGTGTGTTTTAGATGTTTTTTTCAAGTGTTTCTGTAGCATCTTTTAAGTGTTTTGACTGCCTTCAAACTTATGTTGGAACTGTTGTATTTAGATGTTTCAAAAGTAGATCGGATGTTGTATCTCTCCTCTTCTCATCTTCTGCTGCATCGTCTCTACTGGAGCCAGCAGGACATCCATACGACGTCACGACCATGTTCTTTGTAATCGGAGACTCCGCACACCCTTCCCCTCTCGTTGCTCGGGCAACCGGGTCCCGCATGCAGCGCGAGACGGGTGTGAGGCAGCACAGTGCGGTAGGCGAGGCGCGATGGAGGGTTTATAGAGCGAGCACACTTGAGATGGCAACCTAGTGGTGGGATAGAGGGGCAGAGAAAGGGAAGACACACACGTATGTTGGTGTCATTTTTTTAGTACGTGTATGTGCTGTGTTTTTTTTAACCGGCACTACTAGAGAACAGGCCTTTGGACGATCTATCAATTGAGCTATAGTCTCGGCCAAAAATTGTGTCCGGGGCTAAAGACCTTTAGTCCCGGTTGGTAATACCAACCGAGACTAAAGGTGAATCTTTAGCCCCGGTTGGTATTACCAACCCGGACTAAAGGTCCAACCGAGGCTAAAGGTCCTTCCCGAGTCGATTCAAAAGGAAAACATCCAGAACTATATCACGTGGGTTGTGTAGCTCAGTTGGTAAGCGTGCGTGAGACAAGAGGTGTTGAGTTCGAATCTCACAGAGCACACATTTATTTTTTCGTCTAGAACCTTTAGCCCGGAACCCTGAATCCCGGTCGGGTAGGCCGGGACTAAAAGCCCTTTCTGCAGTAGTGCGGACATGTTCTGGCGTCGGAAGTCCCGGGGCTATGTCTACCGCTAAAGGATAAACGGTCTAGCTTAGCTTGTAATATACGTAATTGTAGATACTTTTTCCTATGTTACGGAGTATTTTCTTATTGGCCGTAACAGAAAAAGACATGAGACCCACCATATTATCCTGTTTTCACCCTCCGCGCTAGCGCCGAAGAACTGATTTTTTTTTTCTGGCTCTCTCTCGTCCACGTCGGTTCTATTACATCAAATGGCTGCAACTGCGAGTCCTCATACTATACGGCTAGCTGCAGTACTTTAGGTGAAGAGAAGGTCAGCATTAATAGCGAGGAAATTGACATCTGATCTAGTAGCAATTCCCTTTTTTGTACGACGTCCTCGGCCACTAGCTGCCCTCAGAGCAACTCCAGCAGACGCCTACTTTGGCCCTCATAGCTAAATATGAGAGCTCAGATAAAAAAACGAGCTCCAGCAGGGCCCCTACTAGCGTCCTGAAATTTGAGTGGGCTCTCAGATTCTTCCCTCAGTCCTCATTTCAGTTGGGCCAATAGCTCGGCTCTCATCCGTTATTTTGCGCTCTCACCCCTCCCTCACCTCCCACAAACCGCCGAGTTTATGTGAAAAGCCCCGACTTAACCTCCCATGACCGAGTTAGTCTATGACAACCAAACCCCACATGTCATTGACAACCTAAATAATTTTGAGTGCTCTATTTTGAGGGCCATTGCTGGAGTGCAGCCCAAAAAACAGGACCCTTAAAAATAGGGGAAGCACTCAAATAAAAAGTAGGGACCCTGTTTTGAGAGCTACTGCTGGAGTTGCTCTTACATGTTGAATTGAAGGACACGACATTCAAATCAAATAGAGAGATTCCTTTCAACTTCTAACTCTTTACACTCTCTCCATCACATTAATTTTTGATCACATATATAGAGCAGTAAATATAGGTAAAAAAATAACTAATTACATAGTTTGTTTATAATTTATTAGACGAATCTTTTGAGCCTAATTAGTCTATAATTGAATAATATTTGTCAAATACAAACGAAAGTGCTACAATGTTAGAATTGCAAAAAGTTACAATCTCTTCACAACTAAAAAGACTAAAGTGTGGACACTTTTTTGGTGCGGCAATCATCTTCGCTTCACCTTCGCTTCCCCGGCCTGTGCGAAACCGCGGTGTTGTGGTCTTACCTCCGTGCCTCCCGCAATCACGCCCGCAGTAATCACGCTTACGACAATCACGCGCTCGTATACAATTGGAAAGCGCCAACAGGAAAGCACGAGAGCCACTGCCTCTAGCATCGTCATCCTACCAAGTGCGATCTCATCATCGCGATCGCTAGAACTTCCATTAGAAAATAGATGTCGCCTCTCGTCACCGTGATCGCCTATCCACGACCGTGGCACCTGCGATGACGACAGCGACCCCAACGAGCAAGGGCCCACTCCTCTACTTCGCCTCCTTGGAGCCTCTCGTCCTCCATGGCATGGACGTTGCGGTCCTGTCGGTGTTTCGACCCCGGGGGTATGACACCAACTAGTAATATGATTGCGTGCTCCCTTCCTGGATGGTGATGCAAGATGACACAAGGGTTTATCCTGGTTCGGGCAAAGAAGGTCCTACGTCCAGCGGGGGGAGGAGGTTCTTGTATTACTTTCACCTAAGTGCTTGTACAGGGGCAATACAAGCTCAACGAGCGTGGACAAGAGTCTGGACTCGTGTGTGTGTCGTGTGGACTCGTATGCGTGGAGGGCCCTGGTGTCCTCTTTTATAGAACAAGAGGAGGCCAGGGTTACACAGGAGTGACATGTACAACGCCCAATACGGCGAAGGGTTGGAATTCTGTCTTGTCGAGGCCACTGGAGCCGGCGTGGGGGTTGCTGTTGAGGCGTCCTTGAAGCGTGGCTTCCATCTCGGGCGCGGACGTGGAGGCGTGGCGACGTGGAGGCCGTGCAGCACCCATTCCGGCACGTACAGGACGTGGCAGGGTCCCTCCGGGTCTTGGGGTACCTGTCCTCCAATAGCATGAAAGCAGTCAGGGCTCGAGGGGCGCAGGGCCGGCCTCGAGGTGGCGCCTACGGGGGGCTCGAGCCCCCGCAGGTATGGGCAAGTTCCGGAAAACCCGACCGTACAGCGGGAATCCAGGTCTCGAGATGTGGCTCGAGTGTGCTACAGTGCAGTGTATGGCCTAACAGTGCTGTACTTGTGCCTTTTTGCCCATGCTTGTGGTGAAAACGAGGTTTGACTCTGGCCCCGGTTCACTGTGGCATACGTCGTGTACCAGAGGATGTGACCGGAGTAGGTGGACGCATTAAATGCGCAGTATGGGGCTGGTATCCGATGTCTGGCGCTGCTCGAGGGAGGTATGATGTGTCTCGAGGGATAGGTTACCGTGTTAGAGAGGCCCGAGGTCCCCACGTGGGGTCACGAGGAACGGTGTACGTCTGTAGTGGGCTCGAGGCCTATGTGCCGGGGCTCGAGAGGTAGGCTACCATGAGGCGGTCGGTAAGGCTTTGGCGGGCCCAGGCTTCTTGGCGGTGGGCCGACGTTGTAGGCCTCGAGGGGTTGGTTTTTTAGAGGGTTAGACTAGTTAGGTCTCTCATTAATTGGTGCTCTAGGTTTAACTTATTTGTTTTGCGTTGATTGGGGGTACCCCTTTTGTGGTCCCCCGACAGTAGCCCCCGAGCCCTTGTTCGAGTGCTAGCACTCGAGCAGAGGCTCCCTACCGGGATCTCGAGGGTTAGCTAACTGGTTCTCGAGGGTTTGGTTGTTTTGATTCCGTGGGTGTCGCGCAAGCGACACCCGCGGGTGTAGCCCCCGAGGCCACGGGGGAGTGGTTAGGACTCCCTCGTGGGCTTTTTCATGAGTGTGAGTGTTAGTTACGTTTTTTAGGTTCGGGAGTGTCGAGCCCCCGAGTTCTTCGACCCTCTTTCGTCGAGGGGTGCCAGGCTGAACCGACCGGCCGGCTCTTCGAGCTGTCCGGCACGCCAGTTGCCCTGGCTTGTCATCCCGCGAGTCCTTTCGATCGGATGCGAGGGGGGATGCCTCGTACTACCACGAGCGGGCGAGTATCGAGGTTCCCGGTGAGCTGGTAACGGGGGAATCCAAGTGAGACCTCGTGCCCCGTTCGATAGGGTCGACTGAAGCCCGGAGGCAATCTCATAAAGCATGGGCGCTCGGTCTGCAGGAATGCCGGGTCCATTCGATAGGACCTGGTGGCTCGATGCCTCCCTCCGAGGGGATCTCACTGCATGTCGTGTGCCCTGCCTTGGATACACGTGAGGGGCCTCGAGGGCTTGGCCCTCGAGCGATGCTGCGAGTGGCGCCCCTTGGTGTCCCTGACTCGGGTGCTCGAAGCCGGCTGTCGAACCCTCTTCGAGGGCCAGCCTTCGCTGCCTCGAGACTTGGAAGGGCCGGGGCCCGTTTTTACCTTCTTGAAGTAGCCTCCGTCGTTTGGAATCCTTCTGCGTTGGGCGCGCCTTTTTAGGCGGAAACTGTCAGGGAGTGGAGATCGTGGCGCCAGGGCGACGGACATGAAGTCAGAGCGGCGGTCGTGGTGGGCCCTGGTAGTGGAGCGGATGGGGAGTTGCCGCGTGTACCTGTCAACCGGCTCGAGACGTGGTTAGGTGGGCGCATTAAATGTGTGCGGTTACCTTTCCTCTGCCGTGGGAGACCCCGCCCGTTGGGGTTTTCTTTTATAAATGTCGAGTGAGGGGTGAGGGACTCTTGACTTTGCCTTTGCCTTCACAGCCGCCGCAGCTCCCACACGCTTTCTCCCCAAGCTAGCGATTGGTAATCTTCCCGGCCGTCCGTCCGCCGCTCAGATCCGCGCCGTCGCCGCCATGGCCGCCCAAACCCAGGTGCTGCCGCCCGAAGACTGGTGCCCGACGAAGACGTCGCAGCTTGAGCTGGAGTCGCTGGTGGACCAGGGGCTTCTCCGCCCCAACCCGCGGGAGGGGCCCGCGTGGTGGATTCTCCCGTCGGCGGACCACCAGGAGCCGCACCCGCCGGAGGGGTATGTGGTGAGCTTCACGCGATACCACCGCATGGGGCTTGGCGTTCCACCGAGCCGCTTTATGCGGGGGCTGGCTCACCACTTCGAGGTGGAATTGCAGCACTTCTCCCCCAACTCAATCTCGCACGCCGCCATCTACGCCGCGGTGTGCGAGGGATACCTGAAGATCGAGCCTCATTGGGAGATGTTCGTCCACCTCTTCCGGGGCGAGCTCTTTCATAAGGTCGTGAAGCCGAGCGGGAGGAGGTTCGCGCGCGCGGGCTCCCTCACCATCGCCGCGAGGACCGGTCCCTCGTCGGCCAACGTCCCCCGTCACTACCTCCACTACAAGCTTTCCTCCAACCAGGCGGGGTGGGACGACCACTGGTTCTACCTACGGAACGAGGACGGGCTCCTTCCGCAGTACACCGGCATGATCATCACCAAGCGCCCTGAGAAGTGGAATTGGGGCGTTGTGGCGGACAGGCAGCGCCACCTGATGCCGCTGATGAATACGATGTGGTCGCTGGTGGAGGAGAAGGGACTGACCGTCCAGGCGGTCATTTGGGCATTCCATCAGCGGAGGGTCTTTCCTCTGGCGGACCGCCCCCTTCTCATGTACGAGATGAGGCCAAATGCCCCGCTCGAGGCGCTGAACAGGTCGAGGATGGCCGAGGAGAGGCTGCCTCGGAACAAGGGTGCCTCCCGGGTGACGGTCACAATCCACGGGCCGTTCCGCCCTGAGGAGATCAACCTGATCGCCATGGCGCCCGACGTGGGGTGTCTCGACCCGGTAAGCCTTCCTCAAGCTAGGCTGTTTCGAGCCTCCCCTCCTTTCTCTTTCTTCGAACCTTGTTTACTCTCCTTGTGGTTTTTCTCATCAAGTTTCTTTTTGCAGGGGGCGTTCAAATATCACGCGTCGAGGCCCCCGGTGAAGGAGGACGCTGCGGAAAGACAAGTGAGGCGCCTCTCTGCTCAGAAAGATAAGGAGAGTAAGGATGCAAAGAAGAAGAAAGAGAAAGAGAAGAACTTGCGTCGGGTGGACCGGGATCAGAGGCTAGCGAAGGCTCGTCGTAACCGGCAGCCTGGAGAGGAGTCCCCCGAGCTCAACTACACGAGCTCGGAGGAGGAGGATGACGATGAGAAGGAGAGCGATGATGAAGGGATGGATGCGCGTCTGAGGCGCGCGGGGGTCGTCGACATCAGGGCTGACTGCTCTTCTGTGCAGGAGGATATCCTGGAGATCCCCCCGGCGAAGGGATCGCGCGGGACGCAGCAGCGGAAGGCCACGCCAGGCCCCGCCTCGTCGGAGGCTCAGGGCACGTCGAGCTCCGTGCCGGACGTGCCCCCTGACGTGAAGAGGCCTCGAACTCGGGGCGCCATCGCCGCGGCGCAGAAGGAGGCCACGACCGCGTCGACCCAGGCGGGGGGTCTCGAGAAGGGCCGGACCTCGAGAAGTGGTCAACACGCCGAGAGGGACTCCGGGCCCGACCGCCGCAAGTCGTCGAGGACGACATCGAGCCCGCGGAAGAGCGGGCAACATGAGGGGGCGTCGAACCCCCGCCACCATGACCGTCGAGGGGGGAGCTCCCGGTCGTCTCGTGACGGGAGTCGTGAGCGATCCCGGAGCCCATCGCCGCACCATCGCCGGGAGAAGGAGGCAGACGCGGGGGGGGGGGGGGGGGGGCGCGACCGCCGGCACGAGCGCCGGAGCAGGTCCCGGAGCCCGCGCAAGGAAAGGCGCCAAGAGGACCGCTTGAAGGAGACGCGGTCGTCCCCCCGGGACAAGAGACAGAAGGAGAGCTCCCCGTCGGGGTCGAGCCACGGGAAGCACCGGGAGCCTTCCCCCCATCCGAGCCACACGGAGACGGCTCGGGGGCATGGCTCGAGCCATGGGGCGGGCTCGAAGCCCCCGAGCGGGTCCGGCGACTCGGGGAAGAAGTCCCGCCGTCGCTTTGGGTAAGTAACGTTTCTCAATTCCGTTGGTAGTGAAGCTTTACCTTTTTACCTTTGGTGATGTGTGCCGTTTCTGGTTTTTCAGGGAAAAGCGCTCCCGGCAGGAGGCGGACCCCGCGATGTCCAAGCGGGCCAAGACCTCGAGCTCTGCTGAGGACCAAGCACCTCGAGGCATGGCTCCTTCTTCCGCTGAAATGGCCGCTTGGCTGGTGAAGGCTCGAGCAGCCATGGCTCGGGGAAGTCAGATGGCCGCCGCGGATCTTGGTGAGGCCGACGCCGTCGACCACGGGGGTCGAGGCTTTTTCCTGATTCTGACGACGTTGTTCTCTTTTTCAGCAGGGACCGCGTCTCCTGGCGCCAAGCCCGCCGCCACTGCGTCCATCGCAGCACCACCTCCTCCTCCTCCGGTGGCGCCTACCGAGAGGGCCACTCCTCCCCCCGTCACGACGACCATCTCGGGGGAGCACCCGAGACAGGCGCGGCTCCGTCGGCGTCTGGGGCTGAGGGGACAGCGGCCCTCGAGACCCCAGTCGACACGAGCCGGCCCGCTGGACAGGATCCCCTACCGACGGAGCCTCGCGCGCCCGCGGAGAAGGAGAAGGAGGGGGAGGCGTCGGTGGAGAAGATACCGACGGTGGAGGGGCTCCTGGACGAGCTGGAGAAGGAGCCGTCCCCGGTCAAGGGCTCAGCGCTGGAGGGGGCGCTCGAGGCACCGGCCGGGAACGACAAGGCGCCGGAAGACCCAGTGAGGGAGGAGAGGCTCGAGGGGCCGGCCGGGAACGAGGCGGAGGGGACGACCGGTCCCTCGGCCGGCGCGGAGGAGAGCTTGGAGACGAGCCACCCCTCGAGCGATCCGCTACCGCTCGAGCCCCCGCCTCTACGTGATGCCGCACCGTCGCCTCGGGAGGGGACGGAGCAGCAGGAGGAGAAGGCTGAGGGGCCGCACGATGACGGTGAGGGGCGGAGAGAGCCGCAGCCAGTGCCGCCGGTTGGTGGGCCGCAGCTGGTGCTGCTCGAGTCGGAGGAGGGGTGACCGAGCTCGTGGCGCAGGCAGAGAGGGCCTTCGTGGAGGAGGCGGACAAGTCCGCGCGGGTGGCGGCTGCCCTCGTGAGGGCGGAGGGGGAGCTCCAGGAGCTCCGCGCTGAGCTGGGCCAGAACGCGCAGATGGCGGGCCGGCTCAACGACGCTGAGGCGGAGACCCAGGCGGCTCGAGACGAGGCCGCCCAAGCTAAGAGGGAGGCCACCACCGCTCTGTCCGCGGTGGAGGCGTCGAGGAAGGAGGCTGCCGATGCCCGAAGCGAGGCCGCCACCGCCCGGTTTGCATCGGAGGCGGCGAGGAAGGAGGCCGAGGAGGCCAAGAGCAAGGCCGCCACCGCCCTGGCTGCGGCGGAGGCAGCGCTGAAGGAGGCCCAGGAGGCCTTAACTGCCGCGCGCTCGAGGATCCAAGGCCTCGAGATCGACATGGATCAGGCTCTGAACAGAGCTAATGACCTGTCGCTCAAGCTCGAGGCCGCTCGGCGGGAGGTGATCAAGAAGGATCTGGGCCTTGCGCAGACGGGCAAGCTGGTCGAGGAGCTTAAGGGCCAAAAACTTGACGTGCTGTCCCAAAAGCATACACTCGAGTAGCGCGTCAGGGTCCTTACGAGCGACTTTGACGCTCTGGGCGTGCGCTGCCAAGGTACTGTCGTAATCTTCAGGCTTTGTCTTGCTTTGATTTCGAGATTCTTGCCACGCCGCTGTCGGGGGACCACAAAAGGGGTACCCCCAATCAACGCAAACAAATAAATTAAACCTAGAGCACCAATTAATAAGAGACCTAGCTAGTCCAATCCCTCGAGGCCTCCGACGCCGACCCACCGCCGAGAAGCCCGGGCCCGCCAGAGCCTTACCACCGCCTCATGGTAGCTTACCTCTCGAGCCCCGGCACGTGGGCTCCGAGCCCGCTACGGCCGTACATCGTTCCTCGAGACCCAACGTGGGGGCCTCGAGCCCCTCTAACACGGTAACATATCCCTCGAGACACGTCGTACCCCCCTCGAGCAGCGCCAGACTTTGGATACCAGCCCCATACTGCGCATTTAATGCATCCACCTGCTCCGGTCACGTCCTCTACACAACGTGTGCCACAGTAAACCAGAGCCAGAGTCAAACCTCCCTTTTTCACCGCAAGCATGGGCAAAAAGGCACAAGTACAGCACTGTTACGCCATGCCCCGCACTATAGCACGCTCGAGCCACATCTCGAGACCTGGACTCCCGCTGCATGGCCGGGTTTTCCGGGACTAGCCCATGCCTGCGGGAGCTCGAGCCCCCAGCAGGCACCACCTCGAGGCCGACCCTGCGCCCCTCGAGCCCTGACTGCTTTCCTATCATTGGATGACAGGTACCCCAAGACCCGGAGAGACCCTGCCACGTCTTGTACGTGCCGGCATGGGCACTGCACGGCTTCCACGTCGCCACGCCTCCACGTCTGCACCAGGGATGGACGCCACGCCTCAACAGCAACCCCCACGCCGGCTCAGTGGCCCCGACAAGACAGAATACCTACCCTTCATCGTATTGGGCATCATACATGCAACTCCTCTATAACCCTGGTCTCCTCTTGGTCTATAAAAGAGGGCACCAGGGCCCTTGACACGGGAGCTAGGCGAACACAAGCCCACACAACACACACACAAGTCCAGACTCCCGTCCACGCTCATCGAGCTTGTATTGCCCCTGTACAAGCACTTAGGTGCAAGTAATACAAGAACCTCCTCCCCCGCTGGACGTAGGTCCTTCTTTGCCCGAACCAGGATAAACCCTTGTGTCATCTTGCGTCACCATCCAGAAAGAGAGCACGCGATCACATTACTAGTTAGTGTCCTACCCCCGGGGTAGAAACACCGATTGTTGGCGCGCCGGATAGGGGCCTTCGCGTGTCGGAGTCGATTTCTCGTTGTTTTCTGGATGGCTTCTTCCACTCTTTCGTTCTCTGCTGGTGCCGTCATCTGGTTCAGGAGCCTCGAGTTCCTGGCCATTGGCAGCGGCAACGAGCTGACCCTGCTCTCCACGGAGAGCCCGAGCGGAGGGCGTGTCACGCCACCCCGCGCGGGGGGCGTGGCGCATCGCCCGCACCACCACGCGTCGCCACCTCATGAGCGGCGCCGTCGTCACCATCGTCGCCAGGCACAGGCGGTGCCCGCGACGTACACCCACTTCCCCGCGGCCGGCACAGAGTCCCCAAGGAGAAACCTGCCCGGCGCGCGGTAGGAGACTTCTAGGGCGTGCGCGCACTCTCCCAGCGAGTTCGCGTTCGTCATGCGCACGGACCGGGAGCCCGGCCAGAGGCCCTCGAGTCGTGCTCCGTCGACACCACCTGGCTTCCTCCCGCACGGGGTGTACCGCGCTCGACGCCAGCGACCCCCATTCGGCCTCATCAACTCCGCAGCTATCTACGCCCACCACCTCGACGAGCGCCGTCAGGACCGGGCGACTGCAGAGCGGGAGGAACGTCCGGGCGTGATCCTACGAGCCACCACCGACCTGGAGGTC